>OY796886.1:10141143-11372009 GCA_963680785.1 Diplosoma virens | reverse complement strand
GACCACTCGTGGTTGGACCGCTCCAAAACAATTATTAATAGATAATTTTATTTTTCTTTCAAATTTTAGGGAATTTTCGCCAATCCAAGGTAGTTTTACATAGACAGGACATTTTTTGGGGCCTTCTTTAGTGTTTTGTTGGAAACGTAAAAGTTTTTTAGAAATTCTCGAATCAATAAGGAATTCTGGATAACCATTTTGTACAAGAATAGAGCGAATATTATTTAGTTCATGTTTTAATGTGGATTTAGAGCAGATTTTTAAGGCTCGATGTGTTAAAGTATCAATGAGGATTTGTTTTACGTTGTTTTGGTCCAAAGGAATTCCAGTGAATATATTGACCTGTGAAAGTGGGCTTTCGATAGACTGAAGTGATGGATTTATTATCAGATTTCGTAACAAGTACATCCAAAAAAGACAGAGAATTATTGGTTTCAATTTCATTGGTAAATTTTAAGGAGGGGTGAAGCGAGTTAAGACAATTTAAAATTTTTGGAATTCAGTTTCTTTGTGAAAAAGGGAAAAAGTGTCATCAACGTACCGACAGTATACGGTAGGTTTTGAAATTTCATTGAAAAGTTTTGATTCATAATAGCCAACAAATATATTTGCTAGAGCGGGACCAAGTGGACTACCCATATCAAGAAAAATAAAATTATCTATTAATAATTGTTTTGGAGCGGTCCAACCATGAGTGGTCTTTTCCACCAGACGAATTTTACCTGCTATACATAAAAACGTTCTTCCCACTTTTCAACAAAGTAACGTCGTATACGAATACGTGTGCCACTGTGATAGTCGGTACGTGGGTCGAACGTCTCAACGTTTGCAGGACAGAATCCGCCAGCATGTGCCGAAGTCTATTCGGAATAGAACCAGTAAAGAACGTAAACAACCAGAACGTCTAGGAAAACTAGCTAATTCAATACCGCACTGTGACTCAGCGATTGGAAACCATTTATTACATAACCAAAAATGTGCATCTCACTATAAGGACAATCAATTTTTTATTTTCTCTAAAGCACGATCCGATTTCCACTTATCAGTCTTAGAATCAATTTTCATCACTCTTCGAAAACCTAATTTGTGTAGACAGAAAGAGTTTGTTTACAAACATAAATTGTTAGCATAATTGTAAAAATTTTCTTTTTAGTTCCAAATTTTAACACAAAGCTTGCATAATTTTGTTTCTTTTTTTTGCCAAAAAATTTCTTACGCTGACGAAACGTGATTTTATTTATTAATACTTTTCAATTATTATGATAACTATTATTAACCTTAATTTTTAGCCAATCAGAATCAGCTTTGAAACTTTTCAAATACTACATTCAGTTCTGCAATTCATTCTAGCGAAACCTCCTGAAGAGAGCTAGACGAAAACGTTCGAGTTTTCAAAACAGCCTTTTTTAAGGCTACTTAATTAACAAAAGAGCTTTAAATGAAACATTTACTGTTAAAAGCTACAATAATATTTAAAAACCAAAATTTTAAACAAATGTATAGCCTACATACAAAAGCTATTTTTAATTACTTAGTTAAGTTTGAAATTTTTTATAAAAAGTTGATATTACCTCAGTAATTACAGTTTCAGTAAATAAACTTTTATCAAAGTGATATCCTTTATCACATGAAATGACAGGATATGAAGTATTCAGACAATCAATATCTTCTTGGCATAAACTTAAGTTGTAATCATACCTGTAAGTAAGTAAGATTGCACAAAATTAGTATGCATAATTTAGCTAATCACTTTCAAGTGTAATTATTGGATTTTTTAAAAAAATGATTTTATTGTTTAAACGCTGGCACTAAAAAAAAAAAAAAAAAACTTGAAGAAACAGTTTTTAAAAAATTTTTTTATAAGATATTGAAATTTCTTAAACTTTATTAATCTTGACATACCTAATAAACTTGTATTACTTTGCATGACTTTGTATTACTTTGCATGGTTGAAAGGTAAAAAATATTTTTTGAAATTTGTTTAATTTACCACTAACGTAGCAAAGTAGAAAATTTTTAGTTTGCTTTTTTATTGAATCACTTCTAAAATTTTGATATCCTTCTGAGCGTATATGCATCACCCTTATACCCAAGTTTGAATTAATTAATTTACAAGTTTTGGAAACTGCAGCCGTTTTAATAACAATTAATGCTTGTTTAAAACAGTCTACACCAAAACTTAAAAATTAAGGTGACCTTTCCTCAACAATAAGTTTTCATTTCTTTTCATATATTTTTTAAAAAGCTTGTGGTTGTTATAAAATTTGAGTTGAAAACTACTCTTTTTGGCAAAATTTCCAAATCACAGTTTTTTAGCTTTGGAGTTTAAACCTTCAAACTTGAGTCGGCTTCTCAATCTACGTTGTTTTAATAAATATTTCACATTATGCAGATGTATTTGCTTTAGTAATTTTTGTTACTTTTTTAATCATCAATCTAATTAAAACTTTTACACGCCAAAGTGTGCCACAATTTTTTCAAACTTATCTCCGCAGCATTGCGTTTGAGCCCCTCCGCCAATGTCTTATTTAGAGCCGGTCGTTGGCAATGTTTTATTTCATTTTATCTCTAATATATCCTCCTGACCCGCAGAAAAGCGACAGAGGCGCTAATACATAGGGCAAGCAATTACCCCGACCTGCTTCCGAAGATGCCGAGATATTGCTGTCCGCTTGAAATTTTTTATTTTGGTTTTTTAGTTTTATAGAAATATGACGAAATTTAGAACTGCTTGCAAAGATCGCCAAGCAAGGGAAAGTGCCGTAAAGAGTCTTTTCGAAGCACACAACAGAATGGTGAGAGTAGATACGAACCGAGACCATGTCGATTATAATCACGGCGCTCTTAACCATCCGAAGATGCTGCCGACTAGGTTGCGTCAAAAGGAGAATTAAATCCATGTTTCTAAATTCAAAAGTGGTTACCGTATACCCAAACAAGTTTGCTTTTTTGACAGGAAATTTATGAACATTTTATCAAACCTTTAATATAAAAAAGTTTTTACAATGAGCAATAAATACAAAGCAATTTTTCAAAATAATGCCAAATGAAACCATAACCTGCATTATTAGTTTCGACAACAAATTGTAAAAAATACAACTAAAAACCTACGAAATTAATTTTTCAGCTTGTAATTTACGAGTTAAAAAACATTTGGTAAGGCCTATTTGACACAAATTTCAATCAGTTATTTTGGGGGGGTTAAATTTGATATAAAAGTAGAAAAAAAATAAAATAAAGAACGACGAAGACGAACACAATTTTTTTACTGAGTGTTTCAAAAAAACAAAATTTTTGGCACATATAGGGACATGGTGATATTTAAGTAATACATAGGAATTTAAGTATTTAGGATCAACGGTGCAAGAAAGTGGTAGTTTTGAGAGGGCGATAAAGAGGAGAGTGCAGGCAGGTTGGAACAAAAGGAGAAAAGTATTGGAAGCAATCTGTGACAGGAGGTTACCAGCTAGAATAAAAGGAAAAGTGTACAGTTAAGTGGTGAGACCAGCAATGGTGTATGGACTTGAGACGGTGGCGGTCACAAAGAAACAGGTAGAAGAGATGGAAGTTGCAGAGATGAAAATGTTAAGGTTTGCTATGGGAGTGACGAGAAAAGACAAGATTAAAAACGAGTACATCAGGGATACCGTTAAGGTAGAACGGTTAGGAATAAAGATGAGGGAGGGCAGGCTGAGGTGGTATGGACATGTCATGAGAAGAGACCAAGAGTATGTAGGAAGAAAGATGATGGAAATGGAGTTACCGGGAAAGATGAAAAGAGGGAGACCGAAGAGAAGATTTCTAGATGCAGTGAAAGAAGATATGGGGAGTTGGTGTGAAGGAGACGGACTTTGAAAACAAGACGGTTTGGAAGAACATCATACGCTGTGGCTACCCCTGACTAAAGGGAAAGGCCGAAAGGAGAAGAAGAATAGGGGCATGGAAGTGTCACTCACTTTCCTTTAATAGGCTCGTAAAGATTAAAATCAATTAAATGAATTTAGAAAACTTTCTAAAAAATGTTACAAAAATTGAAAAATACAAATATATTTTAGCTAAATTCTCATAAATAACAAAGTTATTCACTTAAACGTTACATAGTTTTGTTTGTTGAGTGTTAAAGTTTAAAGTTAGCCAAAAAAAAAATTAAAATAAAAACAAAAAAATTTTCTTTATAAGATCGCCAAGCAGAGGAAATCACGCAAAATGCTTTTTTTCGGAAGACACAACAACACGAAAAGGACAGCTGCTATTGAATTACAATTTGTTGATCGAGTTCGCTACTTTAGCTTACGCTCCAGTCTAAGTAGTCAGTGTGGCTTGTCCATGAGTGCTGCATAGCTGCAGCACCCCCAAGTTCGGCTCAGCAGTTATAGATATTATCGGCAATATTGTAAAGTTTTTTTCAATTATCTTATTCGAATTTTTCTCAATTTTCTTTCCTCAAATTTAAGTGCTTCTGGTTGTTAAAGCAAATTCGTTTTAAGTTTTCACTTAAAAACTGTTTTGAGTTTTTTAAATGCAGTTTAAATATTTTATGCAGTGTGACTCAAAATGACACTCTCCATTTAAGCATTACGTGATACAGGTATAGATTCAACATACGTTTGAGCTTCAACAAAAGCAATTTATTCGGTTTGATCAGAGGCGTGAACAGCTCAGCGACTCCAATTCTTTGCTCGTAAGCTTTTATAGTTACAACACTTACTTAATCAAAATGGCTTTATATCCTTCAAACCAGCATTAAAACAAGTAAAAAAACAAAAAAAAATCAACTACATCTTTTACCTGTAGCATTTTTTGTATGAATTAGAGACGTAATCGAACGGTGTTGTCAGTTTTTGAATCGTTGATTCGTTTAGGTTTGCATAAATCGATTTGTTTTTGAACGACGGAAAGTTACATCTATATTGTAAACAATAATGATAAGAGTTTACTGTAAGTTAGGTTGCTTTACTTTATTATAATATATTTAAATTAAAATGCATTAATATATATGTATATATTTAAATTAAAACACTACAACGAAAAGGTTGAAACTTCAACAATCTTTTTCATCTTATAAAATCGTCAGATGTTTACTTATTCAAATAGAATAATAGATTTTCAAATAGAATAATAATACATTATTCTAATAGAAAAACAAATCAATTATAATAATATTTGAAGAATTAAGAGGATTTGGAATTAATTTTTAAACAGGTTCCAGGTTCGATTCGCGGTGAGATAAGCATCACTGATGAGCTCTAATGAGAGCGAAACTCGAGTCTGGTGTTTCTCATCTTTATGTAGCTTGTTTAAAAATATAATAATATTTTTGGTTTTTATATTTTTTATAATTTTATATTTTACGTTTTTTATTACTTTACAGATTCCACCTGATGAGTCGTCTTTGACGAAGCAGGTTGTTGTGAATTATAAATTTTTACTTTTTATTTTGTTTTAGTGTTTCCATTAATAAATTCTGCTCTAGCTTTTCGGCTGTCGAGCTCTGTGCCGGCGAAGTAAGACAAACAGATATATTAATATATATATATATAAATTGCTCTGATTTTACATTGAGCACTCTGCAGGGAAGATTGATTTACTCCGAAATATATATACGTATATACTAACCAAATGGTTTCACAATGCTGGAACAGTGCTTGATAAGCATATTTGAATAAAAACCGCCAGACAATTCTATAAGATAAAACAGACTGTCGTGGTTTCAACTCTTTTGTTGTAGGGTTTTTAACTTAAATACGTGTAGTACCATGTAAATCAGGGGTCGGCAAACTTTTCAAGACGGGGGCCGGATTTAGATTTTTTGGACCTCCCCGGGCCAAAGCGTGAGAAAAAAAGTCTTCGCTTCAAATCGATCTCTAATTTTGCTATTTTTTCTCCGAAAATTGTAGTGATCTCTAAAGGTCTTCACTTCGCTTTGATCTCTAATTTTGCTATTTTTCTCCCGAAATTACAGTGATCTCTGAAAAAAAAGTTTTTCCTTCAATTCGAGCTCTAATGTGCTCTCCTACGAGATGAACAAAGTGGAAACCTGAAACTGTGCGTTCCCGATATAATTCTATCCACCTGTGGATAAAATGAGTGGATACGTTTTTAAAAAGAGCTCCGCGGGCCGGATCCGGCCTGCGCGCCGCAGTTTGCCGACCCCTGATGTAAATCAAACACAGTTTCCAAATCAAAATTGAAAATACTAAAACGAATAAAAATCATTTGATCAGACAAAGCATTTTATGAAGTCACAATACAATTTTGTAATAAAGTAGTAAACACATTATGTAACTTATAATATTGAATTAGCTTAGCTTTAGTTAAATATACCAATCTTCTCTTGAACATTCCAGACGAAACTACGTAAAAACGCCGCGAACGTCACAATGCTTAACTTTAGTCAATCGATGCTCTTAAATAAAACGACAAAACAAACTCGAAAAATACACTTAGAAGAAAAACTTATAGACAAAATAAATTAAGTGGGGTCATGGGGTACCGGTTACGCAATGATTACGTAACAATGACAAAGATTGTATCATAATCAAAAGCTTACAAACTTGTGTAAAACACGGAAAACCATTCGTAGAGTCTTAAAGTTAAAACCAGAATTATGAAGTATTACAACCAATATATCTAGCGTTTAAATAAGTCGCGCCGAAGCGCCAAAACACAAAAAATAAGACCCCAGTTTTTATGTACGAATTTGGGTAGAAATATTGAAAGAAAGACAATTTACATCAATAAGGAAAAGTGTGATAGAATTTTTTTCAACAGTAAAACAAAAACCTTACATAATAAACAGCGTTTTTTTTGCAAAACATTTGATGCGCACAACATCATGCAATTCAGAAAAAACTAATTGCATGCATTAGCAATTATTGTTTACGTCAAAATGTTTTTCTAACAAATACACATAAAAATAGAAATGTTTTTTTAATTACATGACAATACTCATTTTTAGCAAATGTGAACTTGATTACCATTTCTTAAAACCATCAAGGATTCTTCAGCTAAAAATTCTGCACTTTGGGTAGAAGTTTTCAGAAGAGGCGCAAAGTTCGTGGAAAATAGCAAAACAAGTAAAATTTTATATTGCTAATTCAATACTAATAAAAAAGAATAACAAAAAACTATCATCAGTCTTAGTTGCTTGATGTAAGCCTATGTACTCTTACCTAAACGTTGGCTCATAGGCTATAAACACTGTTGATATTGAATTTATTCCGGACGAAAACATCAAACTTCCCAGTATAAGAGCAATTATAACTTGAGCAAGACCAATTTGTCCCAAATCATTGAATAAAATATCGAACTGCATAATTTTTTAAAATGTAAAGCAAAGCTAAACAATTGAGAAAAATTATTGCAAATAATCTTCTGTGTTTTGGGGCTTGTAATAACTTTTTTTCAAAAATAAATATCTTTTTTAATGATCACTTAGCTAGGTTACAATCTAACTTTTAACTAACTAATAAATTCATAAGTTTATTACATTACAGGCACTTAAATTGTTTTGCAAAGGCAGCTTGAAAATAAGAAAAGTAGGTAGCAAAACAAACTATGTGTTTTTATTAAACCAAAAAAACGTTGCGCAGAGGAAGTCGAACGGAAAATAGATTTCGTGATTTCCTTTTGTGATTTTTTCGTGTGACCAGAGGTGAGCACACTCACAAAGTAAACAAAAAGCGGAACTTTTGCAACTTAACCTACACAATTGCGAAAGTTGCGTTTTGCGCTTTCATATTTTTTTTTTTTTTTTGGCAGCGTTTGCGGACTTTGCGCCGCGGTAATAATTGAACAAATATAACCTGCTCAAGAAGAAATGAAAAGATTATATCTGCGTTTACTCGCGCTGTGCTTTATACATGCACAGTTACGATTACAATTTCGTGTTTAATTCTAAGATTTGTGCTAATTTTTACAAACATTGTTTTAGTGAATTTTAATGTGCTTATTTCTATGAAACGTGCTTGTTTTGGATTCACCTGTTTAATTTTTATTAACTACTTCGAGACGGGAGCCGTATATGTACGTCAAATTTTATTTTGCATTCGGAGACGGGGAACGTATATGTACGTCCACATGTTTTGCCTAAAGAACGGCTGTCATTAATACACGTTGCAACCGTTATGTTGCATAACCGTAGTCTAGTTGTTATAAGGGGGGTTTCCCTGCTTCCTTTCACTCGAAAACAAGAAAAAAAGTTAACGAAGCTTTAAGAGGCAGAGACAAATGTTGCAAAATTACGGATTAGGGGGAAGTACAGGTCACTTAGGAGTTTCAAAGAGAGCAGAAGAGGATTATACTGTAAACAAAAGGTCAAAGAGACAACGGGAGAGGGAGTATTACCTTGAAAATTGTTAACGCAATGTCCTTCTGCACCACTCCCCTCCTTTTTAGAATGCGCATGAGAACATCTGATTTCTCTAAATAAGCATAGTAGGGTTAGGGTAAAGTTATGGGTAGTTTAGCACTAGCGTTATGTTACATAAGGGTAGGATTAAACTAGGGTTATTATTTCTACTATGTTAGGCTGCTACTACCTTATTCCTATTGGCTACTCTGTGGCGATGCTTTGGTAGAACTCAAATCTTGTGTTAACTTTTTTCAAAGAATCATATAAATCATTAAATTTATTCGATATACTTTATTAGTGACCTTCAGATAACCAATATTTTGCTATTACTTTTTATTATCTAAAGTTCTATATACAGTAGCTGCAACCTAATACATGAAGCGTAGCGCTAAAATCACAAATGATGAAGCTATGGCCCAGATGAACTTGGTTAGTTCAGGATCGTCAAGGAAAAGTAGTATAGCTGACAGTTCAGATCTAGAAAGTTTCAGCGAAGATCACAATGAGGATGCCTGCAGTCTTGATTCATCTGCATTAGGTCAAGCAGCTACTTCGGGCACTAGTACTCCAGGAAACTTTGCTTTTACATGGAAGAATAAAGACAATGCTCCTAAATTTCATTTATTTTCTGGTACTCCTGGAGTGAAAGCAAATCTAAGCAGCAATTGTAGCATACTTGATATCTTCCAAGCTTTTATTCCTACTAAAATTATAGACTTGACTGTGGATGAAACCAACCGTTATGCTGTTTCAAAACCATCAAAATGTAATCCACTCAAAAATGACATGACTTAGAGTAGAAAGATGTAACAAGTGATGAAATAAAGATGGTTCTAGAATTGTGTATCCTTATGGGTGTTGTAAAGAAACCAGTGATAAAGTTGTATTGGTCTACAAAAGTAATGTTAGCAACACCATTTTATTCAAAATTATTGCCGAGGGACCGCTTTTTGCAAATTTTGTCCAATATGCATTTGCAAATAATGCGGATGATGATGGTATTGATAGACTTTTTAAAATTCGGCATGTTGTGGAAACTGTAATTTCAAATTTCAGAGAAACGTTTACTCCTTATCAAAATATTGCTACCTAAATTACTGCTGAAGTTTCATTGGAGACTAGGATTTAAACAATACAATCCATCCAAAAGAGCTAGGTTTGGCATAAAGGTTTACAAAGTATTCCAAAGTTCAGGTCCTGCTGCAGGCTGCACATGCAACATGGAGACATACTGCGGTCAAGATCGAATTTATGATAGATTACCAGCAAGCACCAAAGTGGTGCTAGATCTCAACAACCAGCTTTTAGGAAAAGGCTACAATATATATTTGGACAATTGGTATCCAGCCCTGGTTTATTTGTTCAGTTATTACAAGCAGAAACAAACGTTTGCGGCACTGTCAGGCTAAACCGTAAAGAGATGCCTTCAGATTTTTCTAAGAAAAAGTTGGAACGGGGAGAAATAGCATTTTATTTAAGTACTGATGAATTACTGGCTTTGAAATGGCAAAATAAAAAGGAGGTGAAAATGCTGTCTTCAATGCACACAGCATAAATGGTAAACACACAGAAAAAGCACAGAAATCGCCAAGATATAATTAAACCTCAATGTGTTTTATCTTACAACGAGGGAATGGGTGGAGTTGATAGATCTGATCAGCGAGACAGCACCTATCAATGTGTGAGAAAATGTGTAAAATGGTATAAAAAGCTGTTTTTCTACATTTTGGACATGTGCATTGCGAATTCTTATCTTTTGCACGTTGAACTTTGAAACAAGGCTCACGCTGCTTGATTTTCGGTTGAAACTTGTGGTAGCTTTACTTGAATCTTCTGCCCTTCCAGCTTACTGCAGAAGAGGACGTCCCCGAAGCCTTGATAGTCCAGCTCGCTTGCTTAAAAGGCATTTTCCTAGCTATTTACCAGCAACCGAGGCTAAAGAAAGACCACAGCGTCGATGCGCTGTGTGCTCATCGAAAGGAAACCGAAAGGATACGTGATATCAATGTGAAACCTGTTCTGTGTCCCTGTGTGTTGTACCATGCCTCAAGGATTACTATACGAAAAATGACTTCACACGATGAACAAATTTGAACGGTCTTACATTTTGAATAATAAATTATTTTGATTTTAATACATGACTTGAACTCTGTAACTGTATTTTGTTGATTCTATTCGTTGTTGTAGTTGTAATTTTTTATAGCATTATATCAGTTACTATGAACTACGTTGTGACGTCATAATTGACATCACGGAGATCAATGACCTCATCACATATCATTTCAATATAATTAATAAGTCGGTTAGTATTCATTCGGTTGTAGCTAGGCAGCTGTACTGATTAGTATTTTAGTATTATTAATGACGTAATTTATGACGTCACGAATGTGATGTGCGTCATCACCCAAGAAAACAGTGTCACTTACCATCACATGCATTCACTGCTACCCTAAAGTGTTTAAAGACACTAATAGTAAAAAAACTTAATATAATATGAAAAAGTGAATGTTAGAAAAAAATACCGTCTGAAGGGCAGAACAAATAAAAAAAAATCCCGTCTCGAAGTGGTTAACATTGTTTCACTTTTTAACAATTTTTTTAGAAAACGTGCAGAGGTGACGAACAGGCGGCCCGCGAATTGGTTTGACAAAATCAACTCCCCTTATATTTAAGGATATCAAAAGTAAGCATCTGGACCTTGATGTCTTTTTTATTCCCTTCAATGTTGCACCCACTTCTGTACTCTTTGAGCTTCAACACAAATCATAAAACTACAGTATGATGGCACGCTGCAAGCGATGTATTTGAACAAACCGTTGCTTGAATTAGGCTATATCGTGTTTATGTATCAAAGAAAAGGTTTCTAAACTAGAGAGCTTACGTTCTCAAATGGTTATCAGTTTTTGGAAGCACGTATTTATGCAAACTATTTTTTTCTAGCTTTAAAATTAAAAAAAGTTGTTACAAATCGAGACTGAGAAAAACCTTAGTATGCCGTTGAGAGTTGCCACATTGTCAGTTCGAGCTAATATTAAGCGCTTAGTGAAGCAAAAAAGTTTCCAAAAATCTCACTTTGGGTTATATTGGTAAGACTAGTTGGATTTTCGATGTTTCTTTGTTGCTTTCTATTATTTCATGTTTCAATACCGCGTTAAATGATTTCAGTTGTATGGTTCGTATTGATTTTTGACTATTCCGTGTATATTTTTTAAAATTTTTATATCATGCATTTATTTAAGGAAATTTTTAACATACCTCGCCAGAGTCTTCGTAGAGTAGCAGTTTATAGGCCCGTTTTTACTACAAGCGTTGGAGGGATTATTTTTTGCTTGCTTTATTGATTTTAAGCGCTAAAAGAAGCAATAAAACAAACAAAAAATACTCCCGTCAACGCTATTGTGGAAACGAGCCTTAAGATAACAAACTGGGTTTTTATTATTTTTGTTTGTTGTTTATTACTGTTGTTGAACAATTTCTTAGCTTTTATTTCCGGAGGCGAGGGTCTATCTTTTTGCCACCCCGGCACTTCTCAGATATTGTCATTGTTTGCCTGAAGAGTTTTATCACTTCAATTACGAGGAGTTAACCCAAGGAGATCAACGACTCAAACTTGAACTCAAATAAAAATTCATTGAGTTCGCAGTTAAAATTAATGAAGCATAAGATAAAATAAAACAATCTTAGTAAAAACTTTAGCACATTGGTAGTCAATCTTTTATGGCTTGTGGCCCCTTTTCAGAGATTCTCAACACCCGTCACCCGTGCTTCCAATATTGTCTCAAAAGAGTAATGAAAACAACAAAAAATACTCAAACTATTGAAAATGTGTCTACATATACCATCCTAGGTCAAACTTAACCACCTCCGCAATGGCGTTGGTTTATTCCGTTTTCCAGTGCACAGATGGGTTACGGCTCCCACAGCAGCCCGTGAGCGTGGCCCGGGTGAGCAAACCGCTGAACACATCATAACGCACCTCTCCATTTTCTATCATCCAAGGTGTAGGGGCTTGGTCTGGAATCGGATGATGAGGAGACAGTGAGCTATCTGAACAATTCCTCCCCTTACATCTGAGGAGCCCTCTCCAAAGTAACATCTACTCCAACTCGTACGAAGAAGAAAAACAATTTATTTTTTTGTTTACGAAATTGAAAGTTTTTAAATGTTGTGTTACCAAAAGGCCAAAAGACCGAACCCCAAGGAAGCGACGAGAAATTTTCCGGTTGACCACAAGCTGTAGCATTTTTTGAAGACTTTTATTTAGTCCCAAAAGACGGGATTTTAATTACTTATTTGCGGGCCGTGGGTTAGGTGTTGTACCATTTCATTTAATTTAATTGCACCATTGGAATTGTGCTGCTTGACTTTGATAAAAACCCTTGCGTTTTCCTAATTATACAAAAGTCCACAACTCTCATAAGACGCAACAGTTAAAGTTGGTTGCTTCAAAATAAACTACTTAAACATTAGAAATACCCAGTTTCAAACCGATTTCTTTTCGAAAACAATTAATTTTTTAAAGTTTTAGTGAACTCATCACTGCAAACTGTCTTTTGTACATGCATTTGCTTGATTTTGCAAAGTTTTCCACAAATGTATTTTCACACGTTGTATTTCGCTCGCTGCATACTCAACTTGCAGCGCTCTTCAGCTCGCTGCACAGCGTTTATCTACTCCCATAACAACCGTCATGCAATAATTTCGCATTTCTTACTATTTTCTTTATGTACCACCTTTCCATTGCCCCCAACTGATTGTTGGCTGATCGCTCCATCAAAGGCCATTACCGCCTTTGTATAATCATTTTCGATACACCGCAAACAGGATGTATTCTGATCACGTGATTTAACGCTTCGTGATTTTACCTGTGAGAAAGGTCAGGCGCCATAATAGAAAATCTATAAAATCACTTCGACATTATATTCGCTGGACCAAATCGCCGCTCAGACAGAGACAACCTACTGATTGAGCGACCTGTGAAACTTAACTCGAAACTCATCCTTGCAACGTTATTGAGCGAAGATTCCGCTTGAATTCTAGTTCCGAAGTTTTAATGCTGTTTTGTCCGTTCATTTCAAATTGCAACCCTTTTAATAAAAGATGTTAAAGTTTTACTTGTGTGCCAAATCGCTTACGCTACAAAGTCAACTTCCAAAGGTAGTACACTTTTACGTGCAGTTTTAACCATTTACAAATGCATTTTTTTCTGCTACTTATTCTCTAAATCCTGCTTTGTACGACTAAATTATTTATCAATCAATGTTATCGAGAAATAACTTAGTTTGTAGCCAATCTTATCGGTTTATTTTTCATGCATGTACGTCGTACATTAAGCCAATACTTCCAAAAAAATATGCATTTTGCTGGATTGCAATTTCGTGCAGGAAAAAAGGCTGAAAAACATGGGTTTAGAATGACTTTTCCGTTTTCAATGAATTTAAAACATAAAAATCATTCTGTATTGAAAAATTTTTCAAAAAATGAAAAAAATTCAATAAAATGTAACTATTTTACATGACTGCTACTTTAAAACTACCAACTACTCTTTGCTAAGCTTGGGCACAATTGCGTTTACAACAGTAAACACACTGATTTATTTTTATATAAAATAATAAAGCCTAAAACAGTGGTAATGGTATTCCCATAATAAAAGTCAGTTACAATCAGGGGCGTCGGAAAATTTTTTTGGTGGAAAAGGCAAAATTTTAAAAAGGGCACTTTTTTCGTTAAAAAGGCTTTTTAGAAAAAAATTTTACAAAAAAACTTGGTGAAGATTAAAAAAAATGAAAAAATTATTTCTTGTACAGAATTTGAAAATAGCAAGTAGAATTAAAGTTATTTTAAAAGCTTTTCATCAGAATCTTCGAGAGAAATTCTCAAAATGAAAAAAAAGCAAGTCAAACTGAGTGATACGTAAAGAAGAGAGCTCTCGTTGACCGAGAGTCTTTAAAGGCCAATTAGAATTTCAACGTATGCATTAGCCAGCTAATGTAGGTTTTTTGTATACCGAAAATCATCAATTATAATTTTTGTTTTTCTACCAAAACGTCTAAAGAGAGAAAAAAGTAGTTGGCTTCTTTTTAATGAGTAAACTGTTGTAAAGATTGAAGAAAATTGAGGATTGAAGATTTTAAAGACACAAAGTTAGTCTTATTGGTACATTGGTTCACAGGGTGTTCATAATCTGTTTAAAAAACAAATTGCAAAAAGAATTAGACAAAATTTCATCTAATGAATCCCGGAACGTGTACTTAATTCTACTTTTATTGGAAAAGTTAAACAGCCCAATGCCCAACCGGTTAACAAAGCTAGAAAATGTCCAATTTATTTCCACATTCCAGAGATAGAAACTGTTTCAAAGAGATATAAAAAACAAATCACGACGGCGGTCAAACAATGTTACTTTGCTTCTGACCCGATAGCTCTTGCCAGCACCAAAAAAGACTGTGATATCTTCTAATCATTGCAGTGGTGTTTTTATTACATTCGTTACACATCGTAACGCTTCCAAGAGCGTATTAAACATCATATACCCAAGTCTATCATTAATCTCATCCCTTATAAAGCCCCGAAAATTTTTCTCTTTCCTGCAAAGCTACTAGTAGCATCCAACATTGCCTTTTTCACGACTCTGCTATTGGCCAGCGTCTTTTGGAAAACACAAATTGCACTTTTTGTTACAGCAACAACAGATTCTTTGCTCTTGCTCGATGCCGTTCTACTTTTCACCTTTCCACTGAAAAAAATTACTTTTATTAAATCTATTTACATTATTCTTTGTTAACAAAAATATTTTGTCTATGTCCCAAAAACTCTTTTTAACTTTTTTATTTTTTATTGATCAATTACTTTCAACCAATGAGAGCTTTTTTCTTTACTTTATAAGTCGGTTCGGTTTGTTTTTTCTTCATTCTAACCGCTTCTTCTGAAAAGTGTCAAACGAAAAGCTTTGAAAAGGATTTCAAATCAATTTTCTATCTAAAAAAGGGGAGTTTTACTCGTAAAATTTGTCTGCAGTTTTTTATTTTCTTGGTCCACGAATACTGTTGATACGTTAAAATGGCCTTTGGCTCAAATGCTCCGAAGACAAGTTTTTTTTGGTTTCCACTTTGCACACAAAAAAATTTTGAGGTCCTTCTTATAGCTATTTTGATCTTTACTAAGTTTTGATAAAAACATTTTCTTATACATTATTATTTACGTTTGTTAAGACGTTCTTTTTAACAAAAAAATGCTTTTTCTTAAATTTTACTCCTTGTTAAATTACTGTTATTTATTTTGCTGATTATTTCTTTTCGAAAAAAGTTTAGCTACCCTTTATCAAAATAAATATTTTACGAACTTTGTTGCATTTAATTTTGGTCCAAATTAAATATCGTAGATACAGATGCAATCAAATGCTTTTGTGTTGCAAATTTTACAGGGCCCTGCCCGCCACCGCCCCCGCGCTTCAAAAATATTGCAGGACAAGGGAATTTCTGCCCCTTCTGCCCGCGGCTCTAGTGCCTCTTTTTTAAGCTCTCTACGTTTTGTTCTGCAAAACAATACAATCACGGATTTTTGCGGAATAGCTGACGGTGTTTCGTTTTTGAGGGGCATCTTGTCCTGACGCTAATTGGCTTGGTCTCTTCTTATAAAACTCGGTCAGCAGCGTAGCTGTGTAGGCAAGAGCGCCATATTGACGGCGAACGCGTTGTCATAGTTACGGTTCAACCGACTTGTGTCCTTCTATTGTGTCTTTCGAAAAAGCATTTTTACGGTACTTTTCTCTGCTTGGCGATTGGTGGTCTCAGAAAACAGTTCTACAGTACATTTCAGCTTTACGACTAAACAAAAAATAAAAAATGTTTGTTCTTCAAGTCAGTAAGATAAATAATTAACTAAAAATAATAGATTTACTGTTTTATCTTGGAAAAAATTTCCTTTGTTATTTTCTGCACCTTTGTTTTAAATAACAGTTGTACAACTTTATAAAAATAGAAAAAAATTCAAACGGAGAGCAATATCTTTGGCATCTTCAAAAGCAGATCGAACAGTTCTCTAAGTTTACCGCTTCCTTTTATGTCCTGTTAATCAGGAGGATAAAATTATTGATACGATAGTGAATACTTTTAGGGTTTTGATGTTGTAGCCACAAGGCCACTCATTTTGCATTAATACGGGTCTTTTTTATTAGATAAATTGACTTTCAAACCAACTTTTTAGCTATGTTTTTTTTCAAACAACCGAATCGTAATCAAAAGTAAATGAGATCACTTTTGGAGATCTGCTTACTTGTATAATCTACATACAACACAAAAAAAAATACAGAATAACATAATGGCTTTGTAGAAGCCTTTTAAATGAGCTTCGTTAATCAGAAGTAGCGGCATCTACCTAATTGCTTCTTTAAAACTGAAATAACACATAGCCTACAGCGTATCCTAGGTCCTTCCTTTAAATTAAAAACTATTTTTGTGATTAAAAATCTGATTAAACTAAAAAATTATATACTTTTTGAGTCGGGTTGTGGCGCCGCTACTGTAACACAAAGTCAAATTTGTTTAAACAAATAAGCTATTTGTAAAGCTTTCGATTTTTATCCAGGGACACAGAAAGAGGAGCCAATCGCTCTTCTATCCTGCAATATCTTTAAAACGCGAAACCAAAGGGAGCCAGATAATATCCTTGCAAATTCGCAGGATAAAATTATTGTGTTTGATCTGTTTGTACAATAATTTAACTACATGTAAGTTTGTAAACTACTGGTTTTCAAGGTTTTTTTGCATTCTCTTTTAGAACTCAGGTTCTGTCATTCTCCGCTGAATTTAAGAGAAAAATGCCTAGCAAAAACTTCCTTTTGTTTGTTAATATAATGAGGTTTATTAAAGTGAGAAAACTATTGCTTCGCTATTTGTCTATTAAATTCCTGGATTGATGAATTGGTTATCCTGTGTTGTTTAACGATAATTTCCTGTACTACCAATATTAGACGACAATTTGTGTGTTACGGAGTAAATTCAAAACATGCTTTGACGATTCAAGAAAAATACGCTCTTTTTTGGAGTTTTACGATCATTCTGTGACTGATTCCAAGTAGGATACAAAAAATTTTCCCAAAGGTTTTTGGAAAATGTATGAACTTGACAGTAATTAAGGTAACAAGTGAAATGATATTATTTGCCGTTTTACCAGTATAAAAATTAACTTACAAAATGCTATTGTTATATACGCCACTACTGGTTTGTGCATCCCGATTTATAAGGATTTGTTTAAATGGAACATATTTGACGTATCAGCAGATGGCGACTTAGACTTTTAACATGTTTTAATACAAGGCTGAAGAATCAAGACTGTTAGCAAATTTTTTTGAGTTTTTTTCTTGAGTTGACTAACTGATTAGCATTAACTTAAAATGAAATCAAAATCTTTTGTGATAAGCATCGGCATGTTATCAGTTCAATCCCTGTCTTATTCATGTCATGTGTTTTTCTTAATAGAAGACACTTACATCATTTCTTCTGCTTGGCGGCCTTATAACCAGTTAAAAAATTTGTGATCACCTAAACTTAAAAGATAAAAAAATTCAACCAAAACAATAACACCATAAAACTTTCGAAAACATAGAAGTAATCGCTCGTGATTAATCTCCCCGACGCTGCGCTACAAGCAGTGGTGAGCCGCGTGACTTGAAACGCAACTCGCACAATTTGCGTTCTTCGTTTGTTCGACAGCGTTGCGCACTTTGCCATGTGCATCGAGAAATAAAAAAGGACCATTTGCCATTATTGCGCTGTCGCAAATTTTACAATTGCCCATCTTTGCCCAGGAGTGAAGCGCATCAATAAAGAAGATGATCAAAACCTAGTGTCTAAGAAGTCACAACTAGCGGAAAAACATACGACTTCATAATTTTGTGCCATCGAGATATATCGTGTCTATAACACATTGAACTGTCTTGGGCAAATAGAAAAAAACCAGAACCTGATTACTTTATTACACCGATGGAATGTTAGAACATTAACAGCAAGCGATTATCTACGGTAGCAGACAAGCTAGGAGCATACACGACTCAATAGTGTAATGTAACAGAAGACGTCAAAAAAATTGAACACAAAACCTTTGGGCCGAAAAACTAGACATGATTGAAATTACTGGTTTAAAACTGATAAAAACAATAAATATTGAAGATATTATGAACCCATAAGTAAAGGTCGCGCATGATTACTAAAAAATTGTAAATAGTTAAAAAATACAGTAAGAAATTTTATCAATAACAGCAGACAGTGTCACTGTTTCATTGAATTTTATTAAATTCTGTCAAAAAAAGCATATTTACTCGTAAAACTGATTACAAAACGGTGTTTTAGTAGGATAGAGTCATACACCCAAAATAGTAGGATCGACAAGAAAATTAAAAACATAAGACAAGTGGATAATTATCCCCAATGGATAATAATACGGTACATCGCACAATACAGTACTGTTCTATAAAATTGATGGTAAAATTATCACAAAAAACGTCTTGCTGTAAAATTGCAAAGCTCGAAAATGGAGAAGCTTATGAAAACCGGAATATAAGCAAATGCAATATATGAATGTACGAGTTTTCAATAGCTCAAATTCAAAATTATAGAAATAACATTAAATAAAAAATACTCAAAAGCGTGGTATGCTTTGTATTCAAGTTCGGAAGCATGGATCTTTATTCGGGTATATCAATTTTCTGAAAGTCTGTTCCGGCAGCATTCGCGCTCATCTCCTGTCGGCTCGCTCTAAATAGATAAGCAGTTGCATTTTAGATGATAAAGCTTTTAAACCAGGAGTTTTTTTAACTTTTTAAGATGCGCAGCCTTTTTTCACGTCCCCCCAGTTTAAGAACTCGGTGTTTAAGCAATACAAAGGATTGGATGTATTTCCCAGAGTTCGATAGATCAGTAGTCACCAACCGGTGGTCGGGGGAAAAATTTTGGTAGTCAGCAGAAAAACTTATGTTTGCAACAAGTCCACTAGTTGAAGGACTGGAATCAATCTGAATCCAACAACTTTCAAGTTGCACGAGTTTTATATTGAAGGTAATTTTAAAAGCAAGGAACTTTTTTTCAGTCTTTTCTGACTTTTGAACAACTTTTTATACATTGGACATGAAAAAATTTAAGTTTTAGAAGTGAAAACCTTTTTTTTAGTCTTCGTAGTAGCTTTTTTAAAAATTCGTATATATGGTCTGCCAATTAACAAATTATACATTTAAAGGTCCATGAAGTTCAAAAGATTGGCGACCTCTGCTGCAGATTGTCTTACTGTACTTTTAATTACACTAAAAAAGCAAATATTTTGGGAATTATTTGCAATAAAAAAAATGTAACAGGAAAACAAAATAAATTTGATTAATTTAGGGAGACTTTTAAATCTTATGAATCATTTTTTTTAGTCCAGCTTACTTTTTTCCCAATGACATAAGTCCATATATTACACCAACCGCAAACGAGCAAAGGCAGCCAATAATAACACCTATTGCTCGACACATAATAACAGGAATGATAGAAATACTAAAAAAAAAAAATTAATCAAGTTAATTTCGTTTAGAATCTATCTAATTAGCAATATTTATTGAAAGCTTCCAAACACAAATAATCCCTCAATTATCACAAGCTAAAATTAAAAAAAATAATTCAAATTCATCAAGCCACAAATAACTATCAAAAAGAAGCATACATAAGTAATAATAAATTTATTTGAATAAACTTTTGACGACTTATTACAAAGATCGGTGGTTCCACAATGGTAGATTCTATTCGGCGGGACAAATTAGTCGGCAAACCGATTTGATGAGAAAATAATTACTTTTAATTTAACTTCACTAGTTTCTGATTTGCTGCTATCATTGTAGGGCAGACTAATGATTCTTTCGCCGTGAGTAAAGATAAACGGCGGAATTCAGCAAAAAATTGCTTTTTGTTGTGATATTGTGCAATCGATGACGTAGTGTTTTCTGAAACGCTTCTAATCTTAATCAGCGCCTTCTGCTCAAACAATTATTGGACGCGCATCTCCAAGCATAATTGTTACTAGTTAAATATGCGCCTTTATTTTGATTAAGCAGTCAGTTCAGAGTTATCAAGCTACTACAGCAAACGAACTAAAAGCATTCTACTTCAATACGGTTGTTTTTTGGCTAAGTACTTTTGTGAATATTTACTATTGTTTTTTTAATAAACCTGTGTATTCGTGCAAAGATACAACAGGCAAAAGTGGCGACGAGGATTCAAGGAACTCAACTGCGTCAAGAAAGAAAAAAGAAAATTTGTTGATTTTGCATTACAGCTTGAATTGTCGACAATGAGTGAAATTTCTGAACTGATTTTGTTGTTAAATAAGCAACACCAAGAGCAAATGACAATGCTTCAAGAGCAGATAAAAATTTTACAAAGCAGCTTGAACAAACCGCGAGAAAATGTTCCAACACCGATGGCAAGTTTTCAACCATTCGATTCCACATCTGAGTTATGGACTGATTATTTGGCAAGGTTCCGAACATTCGTCACTGCTAACTCTATTCCCGACAACAAGCAAGCACAAATTTTTCTTACCAACCAATCTAACTCCGTTTACAAAATGCTTAGCAACTTAGCGGCTCAGCAACAACCTGTCAAAAGCATACATGAGCTAACGATGAATGATATTCAGACGTTTATGGCAGAGCAGTTTGACCCAAAACGATTTGTTGTCAGAGAACGTTTCAAGTTCTGGTCTGATATGAAACGCAAACCTGGCGAAACTATTCCTGAACTGGCAAGCAGAATACGACAAGATGCAGCTACATGTGATTTTCAATCCATTAAAAGATCCTTTAGATGAAGCCTTGCGAACTAAATTTATCGAGTAAGTCCAAAACTTCCAAAACGCAAGAAAAGAAAACCGCCTGCTTCAGGTGTGGAAATTCTGGACATTTTAGCAAAGCTTGTCCCCACATTAAAGCTATTTGCAGCTTCTGCAAGAAAACAGGTCATCTGCAATTAATGACCACAGAATTAAGTTTGAAATTGATAGCGGAGCCAGTGACACATTTTGCTGTGAAGCGACGTGGCAAACGCTGGGTAAACCCATTCTACAACCTGTATCAGTTCAATATCAAGTTGCTGAAGGTAGCCCGCTACCCGTCGTGGGACAATTCCAATCAACTGCAAGTATTGATGGAAAATCACCTGACGTGACCTTTCCTGTAATTGTCACTAAGGTGCCCAATCTAAATTTACTAGGTCGTCTGGCGATGATGAAGTTGAAACTCACCAACTTGACTGATCACTTAGCTGACACAAGTTTTGATGGGGAGGAGATGGAAGATGATGTCGATAGCGTTTGTTTAGTTCGAACAATCAGTCGTCAAATCAATCCTGACAATCCATTGCTTGTGGTCAGAGAGACTGCCAAGGATCCAATTCTTTCCCAACTAATGCGATTTGTGAAGGAAGGATGGCCGCATGCATTTTCGGAAGAGCTTAAAGACTTCAAAAAGTTGGAAAATTCGTTGTCAACAGAGAATGGTTGCGTTTTTTACGGCTTACGGGTAATAATTCCTTCAACCCTACGTAATCATATTCTTAAATTATTACACCTTGGACATTTCGGCATGCAACGGATGAAACAACTTGCCAGGTCAACTGTCTATTGGCCAAGAATTGACTTTGACATCGAGAACTTATGTCGCAAATGCACTTCCTGAGGCCAATTTCAAAATAAGCCGGATAAACCTTCAATCCATCCGTGGATGATGCCAGAAAAACCATGGTCAAGACTCCACTTGGACCATGCGATCAACTTTCTGGGAAGAAACTGGTTAGTCCTTGTAGACGCTTATTCAAAATATCCTTGCATTCATCCAACAACCTCAACGTCTTCGAAAAGTACTACTGCTATACTTGAACAAGAATTTGCTCATTTCGGATATCCCCACACGTTGGTGACCGATAATGCCACAACATTCATGTCTCAAGAGTTCCAAGCTTGGTGCAAACAACGAGGCATTGTACATCTCACCGGAGCACCTTATCATCCAGCAACAAACGGTGCTGCCGAGCGTTTGATACAATCGTTCAAACAGGCATTGAGAAAATCTTCGTTACCTCCAAAGGTAGAAGAATTCCTTTTGCATCGGGACTGTCAAGAATTCGCACCAAAATTGACACTTTGGTTCCATCCATTCCGCATCTCCTGCAGGGAAGACAGTCAAAACAAGCGAGCAAGCATTCAAATGCTGAAGACTCGGAAGTGGTTTCGAAAGTCGAACATCATTACTCACTAGGAGACCCTTGTTACGCACTGTACTTCGGCCCTAGAAGAGATCGTGACCCACGATGGGTGCCTGCAATAGTTACGAAAGTCCATGGTACACGAAGCGTCAATGTACGAGTCATTCCTCGAGGACCAACTTGGAGAAGACATCTTGATCAACTTCGACCTCGATACGGTTCGGATCAAGATGATGATCCCTGTGAAATCCCAACGAGCGTTTTGTCTACAGAAACACTTCCAGCCGGGACTGACCACGCATCTAGTTCTTCTTCGATGAACCAACGCAACAATCCGAGGCTACCAACCGGAGACGAGTACGGGCGACACAATCTACGACGATCAGCGAGAACAAAGAGACCTCCAAAAAAATATTGTTGCTAATATGTATATATATTTTTTTTTTGTCGTAGTTTATTTGGGGCAATCGATGACGTACAAGCATAATTGGTTCAGAGTTATCAAGCTACTACAGCAAACGAACTAGTGTATTCTGACACCAGCGAAAACATAAAACAATTCGTTTTTATTAATGACAGCTGTGCCATTAAACGACTTATGAAATAAATCAAGAATAATAGTTATTTGTCTAAAGTCTAAACAAAAGGCAGTTTTACTACAATCAAGTTTGTTGACAACTTCTAGCACAGGAAATAATGCAATTATTGTCAAGGACAAAAAAAAGATCAAGCCGAACACACATCTTACAGAAAAGTACACAAGGCTGTTTAAATTACGGTGTGAACCACTGTTAAAAATATACCAGAGAAGAATTATTTAAGAGGCGAAAAATCATAACTAAAAGAACAGCATGTCATCAAACAGTATTTTAACTGAAAGAGTAACTAACTAATTAAGCACTAGGAGTGACAAGAAAGGATGATGGAGATGGCGGTGCCAGACATAAGGAAAAGAGGAAGGCCAAAGAGAAGGTGGATGGATTTGGTGAGAGAAGACATGGAAAGGGTTGGAGCTAGGGAAGGAGACGAAGTAGATCGATTGAAATGGAGATTGCTGTCGCGCTGTGGCGACCCCGAGTAGGGAGAAGCCGAAAGAAGAAGTAACTAACTAATTAAAAAAGAATAGTAACCGGTTTAACATATTTAATCACTGCAATACTTTTTCTTTTCCTTTTTCAAGTTATTTTTATCGACTCTTCATAGCTTTTAGTTTCTTTTTTGTACTTGTCTTTCAGATTTTTTTACTAGCCGCTGACGAGCCTAACAGGCAAAACGTATGTATGTTTTTTATTTCTCAGCCGCAACGGCACAAATTAAAGCAAAAAAATACATGGTGGGCCGTAAGTCGCGTACCAAAGACTTACGTGTAGTGTAGTGGAAACAATGTAAAAAAAAGCGGAGTAAAATATCCTTTCTTTTCTTTGAACGTGTCAGTTACTATAACTTTCAGATTTGGTTGGTTCCGATCAAAGTTTATTTTCAGTTTTAATTTGCCTTTAATTTGTTTCAAATTCTTTTGTGCGCGACTTACGGCCCACCTGTAATTAAAAGCTGACAAGAAGCAGTAAAAAACGATATACTCGTACGTTTTAGGACATGCAAACAATACATTGTATAGATATAACAAACGTCATTATAATCTGCATGCTCACTGTACCTTAAAACAATTGTTAGGGCTAATAAAATACAGTTAAAATAATTTTCATAGTTTGATAGATTTAAATATAATAACCGCTCTGACTTAACCATCATTTTTCTAATGGAAGCCGACTAGAAGATTTGCCAAAAAATATGTTGGTTAAATACTGTATAAAGACCTGTTTCCACTACGAGCGTGAAATAGAGCATTCTTTGTTTGTTCTATTGATTTTTTTACTTCTTTCCGCGCTTACGCGCTAAGTGAAGCAAAAATATCACTGTCTTAAAGCTTTTTATGGTATCATGGCTTTCGCACGCTAGCAAAACTTCAAACCAGGAGTCTTTCAATTACATTGTTGTATTTTTTTCGTAAAAAATCAAGGAAACACACTATGTTAAACGACCTTGGTTTAAAGTTTAAGCTATTTAAATATCTTTTTTTAATTCCACTATTCAAAATTAATTAAGTCATTAGAAATTCGGTTTGATATTCGGCTAGAAACGTCCTAAGTTTTTTTTTTGATACTCTAGTCCAATTTTTTGCTAAATGTCCGAAAAAAGATTTTAAATGGTTTTGTACAAAAGTTTGATCTACAATTGCTTTTGCCGTTTGTAGTTACCACTAAGTTCAACAAAAATTTCGCGTAATGTTTTAACTATGAACTAAATATCGTTTATTCGCTTTATGTTTGACGCGCCTATCAAACACGGCCTATCAAATAATTGTAGCCTGCCTATCTTGCCCATCAAAACAATTAAAATTTAAAAGAAAAATATTTCTGTGCCATTCCAAGACTAGGTTCAATTTAGAAGTAGATGAAAAAAGCTGAAGTTTGAAGAAGTAGAATTTTTTGTATGCAGTAATTCTGAAGTTGGTGGTGATTCAAATGAAAATGTAGTGATATTAGCAATAATTCAACTTTTTCTGTTGCATTTACTCGAATAAATAAAACAATCAAGTTGGGCACTGGAGTAAGCCGGCTCAAGTGAACATACATCAGGCATGTTTATTGGGTGGTTTACTTTTTTTCGTTTTGAATTACTTTGAATTGACCCTTTTTGAGTCTCGACCCTTTTGGTCGCAGAGTTTGTTGTTTCTCCCACACATGATTATGCAACATTCTCTTTATATGTCTCGGATGTGTATATTTTATTATGATGCAGTATTGTTACTAACTTTTGCGCTTATGTATACACTTACTATTTTTAAAAAAAATCTATGTTAATTGTTTTCTTTTTCCTCTTTCTTTTTTAAAAATTAACGTAGCTACTTCGTTTTTAAGGTACGGCAACACGCACAATTGACGTTGTGCGTGTAATAACGTGTATCGTTTAGCCGCTGTTTCCTATTTCGCAATCACTTATTCAATAAGAATTTCGAAACGTAATACTTTAATTGCAAATAATATTGAATTGAATTGAATTGAATTTTTACGAGTTTTGAGTTAATTTATTTTATGTTTAAGATTGTAAAAAAAATGTTTTTTTAATTGCGAACAGTTTGTGATTTGTAAGAACAAGCAAAGAAATTTTTTTAAAAATTGGCTGAATCTAAAATTTTAATTGTAATTGTAATTGATCCGTGATGTTGTAATTAATCCAACTCTATACCTGTCTCAGAACCTCACAGTAGTTGGCTCTGATAACAGTAGTTTCTTTTCAAAGAAATGAAATGGTAATGGGCCCTTGTATATCCCAAAAAACTGTAAGCATAACTTTGCCAATAAACCGTTAAGACTTGAACTTTTTCTTGACAGAAGAATCACTGTGCTTTCATTCTAAAGACTTTCATTTTGACTCTGGCTCATAGTGTCAAACCCATGTTTTATCACAAGCAATTACTCCCTTGCGCCCTCACCCTTCTGTCCTTGCATGCACCTGTACCGTTTTGTTCGACCGAATCGTGTCATCAACTGACGTTATCATGGTTGGAGTTTTCACTCCAGTAGGTTTTCCTGGCCTGTCTTCATCTAAAACATTTTTCCGTTTTTTGTTGAATAATTTAGCCCATTTGTAGACATTTTTTTGGTTGAAACATCTTCCTTTATACACAGCAAACATTCTCCTGAATATTTCACTTGGTTTGCACTGTTCCGCTACCAAAAATTTGATCACCGATCTTTATACAATCCTTGAGCAACTCTTCACGTCAGCCATTTTGTAAAATTAAAAAATAGCAAGCAAAACAATAAGCTATTAAAAGACAAACTAAATGAAATTTACATCTAATACCTAAAAAAGAAACTAAAAAAAGTAAGCTTTTATCTCCATTGGAAAAACTTTTAACGAAAAATTTACCTCATATCTCATGTTGAATGGCCCTTGTAAAAATATATTGCAGTACAATATTGCTGTAGCACAGTGGTTCTCAACCTGTGTGCCAAGAGAGATTTTCAAGTGTGCCACAAAACTTTTAAAAAAACATTAATTTATTGCTTCACAAACTTTTTTTTCAGTGGACCTACTTTTTAGGGACGAAAATCAGGAAATTCAAGACAAATTCAAAATACAAACTTTTTTAAGGCGAAAATCAAGATCTGCACTCTGATCCGAGTGTGCTTCGAATTTTGAAAAGGTCCCAAAGTGTGCCACAGGAGCGAAAACGTTGAGATCCACTGCTGTAGTGACATAACAAAACTTTTTTGCTGTCACTTAATGCCCAAGAACCTTTGTGTATCATAGCAAATACAAAGTTTATAGTAAAAAAGTTTGTCTATCAGATTATGATTCAATGATACAGTACAACACAATGTCTTTCTTTTATTTTTCCTTAAATAATTTAATATATCATTGCTGTTATTTTAAAATTTATTAATTTTTCTGCATATTCTGCCGGTAACTGTAATATCGAAACTGTGTGCTTTTACAAAAAGACTATTCCACCTGAGTAAGAATTCTAAGTGACAAACAAACTAACATTTATGACATGCATCACTTGTCATACACTTTTGGTTTGCGTTCTGCTCTGTTTTCTGTTCCCACTGCAAACTTATAATCCTTGTGACTGACAAATGTGCATCTGTGTCAATAAACTTAAATGTTTGCTAAAATTAGAAACCACTGACAAAGATGAAAAACATAAAAATGCCAAGAAAATAAAGGAACAAATATGCTTTTTATTACTTGTTACACAGTTTAAAATAAACTTTCATATGTAGGCTATTAACAACCATTTTCAACATTTGTTGAAAAATAAAAACAGCACTCAAAAAGTATTCAACTAAGCCCTAAAACAGCCTTTAAAAAAACTATACAATCTAAATGTTTAAAAATTATGTAATATCGGATTATCTATAAATATGAAAAATATATTATTTATCAAATTGCCATAATCAATACTTATTGCTTACATAACATACAACAACCCCTTCTGCCAATATCTCCTTTCTTGTAGCCAAGTAGACATTTTATGAGTTCTTTCAGAAAACATGCAGCAAATGGGTGCTTCCAGTAATATCAATATAAATGCTATTGCTCTACATAAAAAATATATATATTGATGCATATAAGTTTTATAAAAGAGTATCAAATGAGCTTGTAGTATAAGAAAAATATATACAGTATAGAAATACTCAAAAAGTTTTTAGAATATTAAAATATATTTCAAATGTTTGATTTATTTATTTCTGTTTATTCTTATTCTCCTGACTCACAAGAAACCAATGGATACACTAATACATAGGGCAAGCAATTACTAAATATATGTAATTACTATAAATATAATTAAATACTTAACAAAAATGAGCAAATTTAAACATTCAACACATTTATAAAACTGCCCAGTTAACGTAACATTATAAACCAACAACTGAAGGTAGATATGACTCTTTTTTTTAATCAAAAAGCACCTTTCATAAATTTTTTATTTTTTTTGAGTTGGACTCAACAAACTTAATCATCTTGGTCATTTTTTTATTTTTTTTTATTCAAATTAAGGATTCTTCTTTTTGGTCTTTAGCTTACTATTATAAGCAGATACAGATAGAAGGAGATACATGAAAAATATGTTGAAAAATAAGCTTAATTTGTTAAAAAACCCAGTGGATCTGTTCAACCTTATTGGATGAAGATTTTAGGATGATTCTCGTGAAACGCATCTCAATTAAAATTTTTCAATAAGGGAGACAAGAATCAGCCAAAATTTATTAAAAACTTATTTATTTTAATTTAAAATTGATTTCAATCAAAAGATCATCATCAGTTAACAATTCTATTAAGTCTGTGAAATTTTAAGAATAAAAATTAATAGAAAATTATTGAAAATTATTGATTAATGATTAAATTTAGTAAATCTTATAGAATAAAATAAAATGTACTCACTTAACAAAACAATTCTTTTCAAATAGTAAAGTAAAAACTTACTGTCAAAATTTAAACTGCTAGTGCCAATTAAATTAAATTAAATAAACTATATAATAGTAAACATCAAAATATATACAAGATTGTGCATTTCATGTACTTTATTTAACACTTGCTATTTTTATACATTTTCTTTTTCAGTAATTTCAATTAAACCAAGATGTGACAGGTCTCTTCAAGAAATCACTGTAAGCAATTTTCATTCGTGAAACTAACCCAGATGCCTCTGCAGTTACTATCACTTCTTGAGAGATCCTTTTCCTCTTGGTTTCTTCTTTACTTTTACCCTGGTGCTAAAAAGGGATTCCCAGTTAGTTTCACTGAAAAAAATTGCTAACAGTGACTTTTTGAAGAGACCAGATGTGACATTATATAGGAAAAATGTTTTAAAAAAGGCTTAAATAGGAATGAAATATCTAATTAAATTCCTTTTATAAAGAGTTACTTACAGCATAATAATACCTGCACCAATACAAATAGGTTCAAATAAAGAAAAGCATGCAACAAGTCCAGATATTCCACAAACTATAAACAAAACAAATGATGTATAAAAAAATTTGTAAATTTTATCCCTTATAGAAATATCAGTGAAAAGTTACAACTTACCAAATGCAGCAATTACTGCAGCAATCTTCACTAATGCTTTGCACCACCAATGTGCATCAGTATCTTTATCTACATTAAAATCTTTGGCATTAACCATCTTATTTATGCACTTTATTTTATCAAATGTTAAAAATGGAAGTAGTGTCTACTAATTCAAAACAACAATATAGAAATTTTATTCAGTCTGCTTTAATAATAAATTTAAGATTACAATATGTTATGAACAGTAGTAGAAATGTAAAGAAATATAAAAAATTAACAAAAGTTAAGCGGGTCTCATAAAGAAGTCACCCAAAGTGATTTTTTTCAGTGAAATTAAGTCAGATGCCCCTGCAGTTACTATCACTTCTTGAGAGATTCTCTTCCTCCTAGTTTCTTCTTTATTTTACCCTGGTGCTTAAAGGGGGATTTCAGATTAGTTTCATTAAAAAAATTGCTTACAGTGACTTTTTAAAGAGACCCAGTTAATCTTTAAAAGTTGCAAAATTTATATTCTTCTTTAAAATTAATTTTAAGTAAACTCATAAAAGCTTAGGTTCAATAAGCTTTTTTTTAAAAAAACTTTACAGCAGATGAACCATCAAAATCTATAGATGCTGAAGTAGAATAAACTGCAATTTAAATGCTATTTTATGGGAATTCCTTGAGAATTAGATGATAAAAGCAAACAACTTGGTAATCTTCTTTCTTATGTTCCTAAATTCAAAATATTATAAATGCAAGAGCACAAGTGATTTTGGTCAGAGAAACTAACCCAGAATCGCACCACTATCATTCTGGCAGAATTCTGCTAAAATGATGGAACTAACGCTTTGAATTTCAAGTTTTAAAAGATTTTCGTTGTATATTATGACTCCTACACGAATTGAACTGACTTCTTGCGTTGGGGGCCAATCCAATCAACTTTTAAAATGATTTGGATGATTAACTCATCAAAATTAGCACGGCCGAAAACGATTCCCACTCGGGGATTTCCCAGCAGAACGCTTTGAATTTCAAGTTTTAAAAGATTTTCGTTGTATATTATGACTCTTACACGAATTAAACTGACTTCTTGCGTTGGGGGCCAATTCAATCAACTTTTTAAATGATCTGGGTGATCAACTCATCAAAATTAACACGGCCGGCAACGATCCCACTTAAGGATTTCCCAGCAGAACGCTTTGAATTTCAAGTTTTAAAAGATTTTCTTTGCATATTATGACTCCGAAGGAAATCTTTAACGTGAAAAAATCCAATCACAATTTTAAAAGAACAGTTGGAAAGCATCGTGTTGGTTCACATAACAAAAGTGATTTTTAAGCACTTCACTTATAATCATGCAACATTTGCAACAATTTAAGGTTTTTCTCATTTAAGACGAAGTCTTCAAAGTACTTTGACCGGATTTCTGCAATCGACAATTTTCCCGGAACAACGTTCCACATCTTTTCGACTTATTTTTGCCACTGTAAAGACCACTGTACTACCAATGCTAAAGTTTGTATTTCATATTGTGCAGTCAGTATTTATGCTTCCTTCCTTACAATATCCTTTTATTATATTATTCTATACTCGTGATCGTGTTTTCTTGTTTATATTCTAAATTTTACATATTTTGTTTTAATTGTTGTTATTCGTGTTCGTTTGCTTTTTCTTTTTTTAAAATAGTAGCGCAATTCAATGCATCAAAGAAATTGATTGCTTTATAGTTTTACTAAGAGGGTCTATGTGTTTATCAGAATTAACATTTGCAAAAATCAGCCAAAATTGAAATACTTTCTAAGGTTTTGCAGCATATTTTCTATTTGGTGCAGTTTTGAAATGATTTTGGTAAATAAGTTCATCCAAATTCTCCAGTTAATGCAAAGGCAACCGTATAATATTAATACTAAGGGCTCGTTTTCACTAGGAGCGTAGAACGAAGTATTCTTTGTTTGTTACATTGATTTTTTTGCTTTGCTTAACGCTCACTTAAATTTTAACGGTAGAAAGATCAATAAAAAAAACAAAGAATGCTCCATTCTACGCTCGTAGTGGAAACGAGCCTTAAATGTGTAAAACTTTAAATCAAGCAGCCAAACAAAGCGCATGGTAAAAAAATTCGTCGCAAATCCCTAAACCAACTAGTGAATCATTTCCTTTAGATCAGTACTTTTTAACATGGGGATCGCAAACCTTAGATGGGTCGTTTCCCTTTTTTCTGGAGGTCGCAATTTTTTCCAAAAACAATAAAAAAATTAAAATATTTATGTGAAGTAAAGTTCCAAGTTAATATTTTAGAATTTGTTTATACTTCTAAAAACCTTGAATCCTCAACTGATGACAATGTCAAACCCAGGGCCGCCGAGAGCCAACGAGGGGCCCAGGGCAGGACACCATTGCGGGCTCCTTGTCAACTACAGTCAACTTTGGGCATAGTCATACAAAAAGGTAATACAAAAAGTTTTAAACTAAATTCATTTTACTTTGCCGCCGTTAATGCACTAAATCTGATAAAACTACGCAAGTCCTCAATAATAATGAAATTTTTGGAACAACGACATGGAGAGAAAACTACAACAAAACTTTTCGGGCTTTTCTGCTTGCAAACAGTTCAATTATACTGTTGTAATCAATCGTTCTTGCAAGTCGACCTTCCACTGCCAGCATTCCAAGACTGGTTAAACGTTCTTGACACATTGTCGATCTCAGAACATTTTTAACTCGGGCCAATGTGCTGAAAGATCTTTCTGCTTGAGCAACGGTAACCGGAAGTGTGCAGAAGATACGTAGCATAATGACAACGTTTGGAAACAATGTATTGATTTTCAAAGTGTGTAAACGGTTTAGCAGGTCAAATGGCGACAGAGTTTTCTGACCGAGGTTTGCAACGTGTATTGTTTTCAGATGCTCCAGCTCATTCAAAAGATCGGTGTTAATATCATCAGCATATTTATCTTCCAGATTCTTGGCTGCGATGAGGACGTTTTCGGTATTCATATCACAATATTTCCATAGAACTCCGAACAATTCGTTCAAATTCTTTGCCGCTTCGTATCGTGTTGTTAAATTCGCAATGACGCAGTCGATCACAACGTAGAAAACTGAACGCTTGAATTGTTCGTGTGGATCCTGCTGATCATCATTGTCATCGAGAACTGTTCTGTCTAAAAATTGTCGTCTTCGTTTGCGTTTTGTCTCTGCCAAACACAAGGATTGTTCAATTCCGCAGCTCTCAGCGACAAGTTTGCTCTCAGACAATATCTCATCCCACTTAGATCGAAGCAGTTATAAGTCGCCAATGAGGTCATGAATATTTGCAACTTCGGCATCAAGAGTTACTTCTCTTGCCTGCAGCAGAAAATTTCTAAAATTGATAGCTGTTAAAATTTTCAACCACAGCGATGCCATCAGAATTGATTCGAATGAAGATAGGTATGAAATCATGCCGACTACATCAGAGCGAGTCTCTGGTGTCAAATTCAGTTCCTGTACTTGAGAAAGTGCCGTCATTATGCCTGGCAAATGCGCTGCAAAAGGTTTAACACTATCGACACGAGCTGACCAGCGCGTTTCTGACGGATTATGAAGAGAGCATCCGACACTACTAGTCAAGATTTCCCATCTCTGCGGACTGCTGCTGAAGAGGTTGTACAATTTCTGGACTACTCCGAAGAATGTTATCATTTGTGGACAGCACTCAGCTGAATGTACGCCACACAGGTTCAAACTATGACAGCCACAAGGTGAGAATATTGCCAAAGGATTGTTTTTCATTATAATTGCTTGAGCGCCTTTGTATGAACCACTCATATTACTTCCATTGTCATAACCTTGGCCTCCGCAGTTCATAAGCGGTATGCTATGTTTTTTCAACGTGTCAATGATTAGCTGTGCTATATCTTTTCCCGTGCTAAAACGCCAAGAAAATTGCCGTTCTTAGGATCACCAACAAGTTGACTCTTTCCACGGAACGCCAACCCTCTTTCGCCTAAGAACAATGTCACATCCAGTATTCGATGCAGTATTTTTTTCCACTTGTCCATGTTACTTTTGATGTTCTCCAGCATGAGCACTTCAATAGTTGAACCCTCAGTCAATGACCTCTGCAGCTGCCGCCATTGCATATAGCATTGTTTGTGGCTGTTACTGCGCTCATGTTCAGGAATTTTATCGTGCAGTTTCTTCCACCTGTCGTTCACGGTATGACCATGTGCAGACGCCAGTTTTGATCGACTAGCTTGTGGAAGTTTATTGAACAGACGGCAAGGAAAGCAGTATAGCGACTGTTTGAACTTGCTCCACACTAACCAATCTCGAGGTGTAGTTTCGCCATTTTGAAGTTTGGCACGAAGCACTGAAAGAGGGGATTTGAGTGACCAGAATGATCGCATGGAAATTGATATGGATGTTTGTCTGGGCCTCTACGCACAGCCACTTCTGTTTGCTCAGTTGTGAGAAAGTCTGCTAAATGACCGATGTCGTTATCTTCGACAGCGATACTATCGGTAATGGTAAACGACTCCCGAATGATATCAACTGCGAGCGGCAAGTCTAGTATAGCTGTAGTCCCAGTATCAGACTCAGTAGGTGCGGTAAAGGTAGAATCATCAATCGAAGGGTTATCACAGTCAGATGTATTTTGAACACAATTCTGGTCTTCGGTCGGTTTTTGGTCAGCAGTACAAGACCAGCCATTGGGAGGCTGTGATGTGAAACCAAGGCTGAGCAGTGATCTTTGCTGAGAAAGTGTCTTAGATTCTTTTTCAGCTCTTTCTTTGCGCTTTAAAGCGCCGGATTTATGACGATACATGGCTAAAATTTTGCAGTTTGTAAAAGAATACAACAGTTGCTATTTAGTCCACAGTCCGCTTAACTACGACAACTTATTCGTTATGCCACTGTCAAGAGAAAAATAAAAATACATAAAGTACCCGGTTGCACTTGCACACATCGACATTCGACACACATCACATTCACACTTAGATTTAAAGTAATATCTAAAAATAATTATACGCCCATTTACATTCTGTTCGCTTATATGAGATCTAACGAGCCTCAGCAGTTGACTGAAGTTTTAAGTTTCGTTGGGATTGGCTACTATCGACTGTCATCGCATATCGACGTACACTCAATAAAATCGTGAAAAAATTGACATAGTCGGGCCGGCCGGGCCCCCGGGTAGTGACCCCACCTGACCCCCCCTCTCGACGTGCCTGGTTAAACCAAAAATCAGCAAACTTTTTTATTTGAAGTGACGTTTTGTCGATCAAAAGTCAACCGATATCTTCACAGAATAAAATGTTCACAGTAACAACAACTGCTAAAAGCTCGGCATCACTAATTGTAGAAATGCACCCTACGTCGAACAGCAATAAGATTACTTCACTGATTGTTATCGCAGCAAAATTAGTAATAAAGAAAAAGACAGCGATCATTAAAGAAATCGAACAACTTCCAACGCATGCCGCACTCATCAACAGCAAAAAACAAACCAAACAACAATTTAAGGTAAAAGACACAGCAGTCAATTGCACAATTACAATATTAAAAATTTACATAAAAGTAACTAATAAAGAATCATTGTAACTGTTCACATTATAAACTTAACAAGCACCCAAAGTAAAATATTCAATTAAGCTATATTTTAATAATTTTTTACAGATCAAAAGGTAGGATTTATAGTATACAACAAACTTTTTTAAAAACCGGAAGCCAAAGCGTTCTTCTGAGAAATCCTCAAGTGGGACTCGTTGCCGGCCGTGTTTATTTTAATGAGTTCGTCGTCCGTCGTCGTCGTTTGAAGGGTATCCACTACAGGTCAGACACAAAAAGGACTGGGGCCGAGGGTTTATCCTTTACTACCCCAGGATGCTGCAATGCCTGAGTCAGATGCTGGCAGTGGTGTTATTAAGCCAGCATCGAGTTTCGTCATCCAAAACCGTCAGACCTTCTGCTCCATGTGGTGCCCGATGTATAGGGCACGTTGTTAGTACATGGTCTGCGGTTTGCTCAGAGGCGCCACACTCGCAATTCGGTGAAGGAGCGAGACCCCATTTGTGCAAGGACGAATGGAATCGCCCAACACCAGTCCGCAGGCGGTTAAGCTTAACCCAAACTGCTCGGTGTAAGCCCATCCCAACAGGCCTGGCACCGGTCCCGGGCACAAAAACTCGGAGCCTGGAAGCATTTTCGCAATACTCCGTTTTCCATTTGTAATTTGTCCATTCAGAAGCGCGGATGCCAAGTCTGGCAAGGTTGTCCAAAAGATTCTACGCACCTGGCACAAATGGGTGTCTAGATCTTAGTCTCACTTGGCGAGTATCTGAGGACCCATTTAAAAGACCATACAAGATATGATCAGTGTCCAGAGATCCACGGTGAGCCAAGGAGAGTGTCGCTCCCATTCGGCGAAGCTCAGCTGGCTGGATGCCTGAGAGTACAGGTAGGTGGTCCGTTGGAGTGGGACGCAGGCATCCAGTAACCATGCGCAAGGCGTCGTTCAAGACACTGTCGATGAGGCGAGTGTGAGCACTGCAACACCAGACTGACGCACAGTACTCAGCTGTTGATTGGACTATACAGACAAGGTGGCTATGCGTAGTGTTTTAGCACCAGTACCCCATCCCGAGCCCACGAGTCGCCTCAGCAGTGTGACGCGCGAGGATACTTTTTGCACAATGCCACTAAATGGTGACGAAACGTGAGCGATCTGTCCAGTTTTACCCCAAGATAAGTAGGAGTTTGACAGAATGGTAAACGTTTATCATTATTGTAGACTTTTAGCTCACGTTTGGCCTCTCGGTTATTTAAGTGAAAGACTGTCGTCACTGTCTTAATGTGACTGAGTTTCAACCTCCAAGTCTGGAGATACGCTGACAGTGTGGACATGTCTTGGCTTAAAATCTCCTCCAAGTTCTTCCAGTTTCCAGAAGAGTGCAACAATGCTAAATCATCAGCATAAGCAAAACTTTCTGAAAATCATGGAAGGAAGATCGTACGTATAGATGTTGAATAGGAGGGGAGCCAAGACCGATCCCTGAGGAACGCCGTTTTTCAGACGGCGTAGCCTGCTTTGCTTGCTGTCACCGGTGGTAAGGGTAAAACTTCGATTTCGGACAAGCTTTATAATCATTCTGACCATGTGCTTATCCGGAAGTAGTCTCAGCAGCTTGCAGGTAAGGCCACGGTGCCAGACAGTGTCATAAGCAGCTGTCAGATCGATAAATACGGCACCGGCCTTCTTTTTAGCCTCAAAAGATTCTTCGATGTTCAGGGTCAACAGAATAACCTGATGTACAGTTGATTTCCCGCGTCGAAACCCAGCCTGCTCTTTAGAGCAGTGGATCGATTAATGGCTCAACGCGGACGTAGATAAACCTCTTGAGGATCTTGTAGGGAGCACAGAGCAGAGATATCGGTCGATAACTCTTTGGGTCCCCCACAGGCTTCGTTGGTTTTGGGATCGCGACTAAAAGAGCTCTTCTCCAGATCTTGGGAATTTTGAGTCGGCGCAAGTAGGAAGAAAGGAAGTCATGAAACCAGAACTTCAAAGCAGCTCCAGCATGGAGCATAACCTCTGGACAGATAGAATCAAATCCCGGAGCTTTACCTGGTTTTAAATGTTGGAGGGCAGCAGTAAATTCTCTCTGTAAAAAAGTGCCAGAAATATTTACTTGATCTGGTGCTGTGGCCCTCCATATGTCAGACACTTTTTGAGAGAAAAGTCGCGAAGACTTGCAATCAACAGCCTCGTATTTCCCATTTCTAACCAGTTGAGATGCAATAGCATTGGCTGAGACGGGACAGTGACGAGGAGAGTGTCGTAATCTACCAGTAAGGTTGTTCAAAATACTCCATGTTTTTCGACTAGAGTGTGAGAAGTCAATGTTCCGAACTGCCTCGGACCATCGATCCCTCCGCTTTCTGTCAAGCTTGGCAAGAAGAGCTGTTGCAGTTAAACTTGAGTCGTCTCCCTGAGGAGACTGCAGAAAGGTTTTATAGAGGAATTCACACTCTGCATCCCAACACGGAATATAGTTATTTCGATACCCGCGTGGGATAGTCTTTTTGGCTGCTTTCTTGATGTTGTTAGCACTGACGGAATATACAGTAGTTATTTCGATACCCGCGTGGGAGTCTGTTTGGGTGCTTTCTTAATGGTGTTACAAAAGTCCTGGTAAGCCGCATCCACATCAAGTGAATCAGGCGGCAACAAAGTCTTTGCGAATTTATTCGTCAAAGCAATGTAGTGACTCGCGGAAGTTGGTCTTGCGGAAGTTCCATCGCTTAACAGGCATGCTTGGCACTGCCATAACAAACCTTGGTGGTGTAATAAGCGAAGGCCGATGTTGTGACCTGGAGAACTTGTCAAGGACACGTCTATCTGGTAAGCGACTGTTTGAACCTACGCTAGCAAAAGCTAGGTCTGGATTAGTGCCAGTGTTCCAGCGGCCGGAATAAAAACTGGCAGCGTCCTTGGCATTATATAGGAGGGCAAGACAATTAATATTTGCCCAGTCAGCCAAGCATTCACCGTCCGGACTGTTATCATCATAACCCCAGTCAGCATGACGACAGTTAAAATCGCCAGCGTACAGACAGGGGTGAGGAAACACTAAGAGATCCAGGGTTTGCAATCGCGTTGGTGGTGGTTTGTAGACATTGACTATTTTATAATCATCAACATCCACACACAACCACTCGATCTCCGATGTTTGTAGAGATTGGTCCAAAAGCGTGTATCTCAGTCGCTCGTGGACAAACGTGGCAAGGCCATGCTTCCTGCTTAAAGAAGATCCAGCTAGTTGGTAGTTTGGAAGTACCAACTTCTCTGCATCAGTGCAGTGGGTCTCCTGTTGTAGGATGACAAGTGTCTCAGACTGCATAGCGAGGTGATGAAGAACGTTCATCTTGCTTGCAGTGAGGCCTTTGATGTTCAGCTGAAGAATGGTGAGTCTTCGGAACTTGTCGGCAATGCGCCCTGAAAAAGGCAGTTTTATCCAGGCATTGCCCCGTCCTGAAAAGGACGTTTGCCCATTAGCAGATCCACGTTGAACATCGGAATGGTTGGTGTTCCGTTCCTAAAAATCGCCCAAATTATGTAGATTCCCAATCTCATAAAAAATCTCTTTGATTTCGCGTTGGTCCGGCTCAAATAGCCGAAGAAATAACTGTTTTATGAGCAATTTAAATATTTATTTTTATTTACAAGAAAAAATGGCAACACCGCTTATTTTTCACGAAATTTAAAGTAATTTCCAGAACTATCCGATTGACCTGTTTTGATTATGACGTAATAGTTGTTTGCTTTGGAGAATGTCAGAACATTCGAGTAATCTTACTGAATGGTATAAATACGATTCGCTGAAAAGCAGTATTATTAAATAATTGGATGTTTCGTTGTGGTAACTTAAAATTGGAAAATTGTTAACTGTGTGAAGTCATAGTTCTTTTTGGTCGCAAGTCTTTGGTGGTCTACGTGATTTTGAAGAATTAAGCTATTGAATTTATTTGCTGTTATACTATTCGGGCTCCTAAGTGGATTGGAGCATATTTCTTAATAAAGAAGATATTGTGGTAGTCTGAGCTGTGATTTAGCTAGACTATATTTTTGCTGTCGCTGGTTCGAAGGTCAGATCCAGCAAGAAGATTAAGAAATTTATCGTTTAGTAGACACCTAGATTGTGTTATTGGCGAGGCCTTCTTAGCAGGCGCCAAAAAAGGTAGACGATTAAACAACGTACTAAGTTACCAAATAAATTCTACAAAATTTCAAAAAAACTTTTTAACATCGGAATAAAATTTAAAAAACTTTCCAAAATTTAGAAAACTAAAATTTGTGGAAGTAACAAAATTTCAAAAACTATTTACTAAATTTCTCCAGTTGGATACCCTTTCTGTTTTGGTAGGTTTGGTTTCGGTCTGTCATTTTTAACACCAATGTACAGACTTACTCACGGCCCAGGCTGCGAGAAAGCACCTACCATCTGGGCCAAATTGCACTAATAGCAGCTACACATAGTTTTAACTCTGTTTTTGTCCACTCTACGATAAAAGTTTTTATCATTATATTACACAAGTAAACTGCAGGTTGGATGCGAGACATTTTAAAGTTGATTGCGCTACCAAAGTTGGAGCGATTGCATGACAAATGTAATCGATTTTGGTTATGATTACTTACCCATTTTAAAATTACGATTACTCAAAAAGTGAAAGTAATAGATCATGATTGCTCAAAATAATCATATGCTTTTCAAGTGCTACAACAGAAATTATGAAACACATTGGTTGAAATCTTTTCTTTAATTAGTAGCACGATTAACATTTAAAATGTTTGTTACATTTTATAAACAAAATTTTTAAATTGTTTATCTGAAAGCGTCAACATAGGACGTCACAAATGGAGTCTCCGCGCTTGAGTACTAACTCGATGTAATCGATTGCGTCTATGTTTTTGTCAATGTATTCGATTACAATTACATCCAAGGGGTGCGAGAGTTTTTTTGCAAGAGAGGGGGGCAAAATTTAAAAAAAGGACACTTTTTTTGATAAAAAGGCACTCCCAACACAAGCAAATTTTGGCAACCATGCTGCAATTTTTAATTTTAGTTGACTGTTAGAATTTCAGTTGGCGCAGAACAGACTGCATGGTAGGCTATCTCGGAAAAGTTTTATTTTGCTAATCTGTTATTTTGGTTCGCGACCAATTTTTCGGTCAATATCAACTCTTTCTAATAAACCCAAAGCTCAAAACCATAATCTGCTGCATCTTGTAGCCCAACAGCCTTTAAGTTGACTCTGCATGACCACTTACTACAACAGCCACGGTAATAGCCAATTTTACACAGGTTTTTCTCAATAAGACTACACATCAAAAAAAACGCAAATCTCTCAACTGATTATTAAATCTAAAACTATCCAACATACCCACAATTAAACTTTTGTCAAAAGCACCAAAGCTAGTTTCGAAAACATTCAACTATTGCGACGTCCATGCAGGGCAGCCAAAGGCAGATAGATACAGCTCGAATGCATTTTGCTTTGGAATACTGTATCAGTAAATGTTTTTCACATAGAACAATAAAAAACTTTAAGTATTCACAATTGCGTAAAACGAAAAAAATGTAATTACACGAGCGTGAGTGGCCCTTCTAATCAAAGTACGATGCCATTTGTTAAACGCTGCATGATCAGTGCAACCCAAAATAATTTAATGGTATTTTGCTTGCTTTGGCAAAATCATCTGCAACGGCTTGTAAATTGATATTGTCCAACAAGTTCTTATGAATATTTGCAAACATTCGATTATTGAGACTGTTATCTGTCATAGTGCTTCTTAGCCATGTTTTGATTCTTTTCATGGTACTGAAACTTCTTTCTGCAGAAGCCGAAACGAGAGCTATGTCGCAGTAAATTTAAAGCAATTTATGCATTTTCCAAGGCATTTCCGGTTTGCAGTTTTTGTTTAAAACTTTGCACACTGTTGATATCTCTGTTACTTTTTTCAGAGGCGTGGTAGTTTCTTTGTTGAATAACTTAATATGAACATGTAGATTGCAAGGTCTTTGCAATAACTGTAGTCAATTCGTCTTGCTTAACCCAGAAAGTATCTGGTTCAATAGCGCTAATGCAATTTTTTTTTAAAGAAATAATACCACATATTAATGATTCTTCCATGCAAACATTGTTCGTTTAACAAAGTTCAACCAATTTAAATTTATTATAATTAAAAATCCTTATTCAAATAGAATAAAAAAAAAATAACGAATTAGAATAAAACATATTTTAAAAGGCAATTTTTTAAATTCGCCCATTCGTACGTCCGGACTTATACTCTATCGGTTATTAGTTCACTTCAAAGCTTCTATATCTGCCAAAAAGCATTCAAAAACATTTACTTATAACAGGGGCTACCAACCTTTTTTGCTGTCCGTACCCTCTTTTTTGGTTTGAGTTTTTCTTGTACCCCTTTAATATTTAGAAGAATAAATTCATCCTCTTTTAGATATACAATCTTCGGTTATGCGTAGATTTTATACAAAATAGGCGTTAAAGTAGCAGCACAGTTCAGATTTTATTTTTTAAAATAAAATTCATTGTCAGTTTTATTACGCAGTTTAATGAGACTTTTGTTGTTGCTTCATCATTCGGCTTGACCACAGGGATAACTTTAGTTCGAAAGCTTTAAGTTTTTCACAAGCTGTAATCATGTTCATTTGTTATCCTTGAAGAGACAAGTTTAGCTCATTTAGGTGATACATAACATCAGCAATATAGGCCACACGTTGAATAAATTCATTGCTTTCAGAGAGTCCACCAAATCAGAGTTTTTTTATTGCAAAAACAACTTAATTGTTTCTCGAAGTTCGAAAAAGCATGTCATTACTAGGCCTCGAGAAAGCTATTGTATATCAGTGTGGTACAGCAAGATGCAATGTTTATCGCTCATTTTGTCACAAAATAATTGGAAAATTCTGTAATTTGTATCTTCCTTTCTAATGAAATTAACAATTTTAATGCATGTACCAAAAACATTTTTCATACTTTCCGGTATACTTTTTGAGGCGAGAAAATCGTTTTTTCAAAACAAAAGTAAATACTTCAACAAAACTGTTCAAATAGCTGCTCTGTGGCCAATGATCTTCGTACCCCTTGACATCTAATCTCGTACCCCTTGGGGGTACGAGATTAGCCCCAGTTGGGAACCTCTGACTTATAAGAAGCTTTTTCTGAAAAAGAACGGATTGTTTACGAAGCGAATAATTGCAAGCAAGCGGAAAAAACTAATAAGCTTTAAAGCGAGTAACGACGTAAAATAATGTCTTTTGACTACCCTACAAAGACAATTCGCAAGCAATCCATCAGCATTACGAAGCAAGTTACGACAGTTGGAAATCATCCCTGCTTGAAAGATTTAAACAAAACAGAAAATTATTATACAGGGTGTCCACACCAAGTGTAGACTATTTTTAACAATTAATTTGATTTAAATACTTATTTTTCTATCCAATAAATCAAAGTTTTTTATATTTGTAAATTTTTTATTTAAATACTTATTTTTCTATCCAATAAATCAAAGCATTTTGTAATATTTAATTTTGTTTGTAAGTTTTTCAAAAAATAAGCAGTCTACACTTGGTGTGGACACCCTGTACATGGTTATTTCTTCAAACCAAACATTATCGAAATATTTAACCTCTTTTAATGAAGTAATTTGGACACTGTCGAGGCAGACTGAATCGGTTGCGCATACAAAAAGCTATTTAAGTTTGTTTGTGAAGGTTTGCTTGCTGCTTGTGCTTGCTCTTTTTCACCTATTTTTCTTGTTCGACCTGCTATGGGCATTTAGTGATTTTTTACACGAAAATTGAATAAACGGCCGCCAAAATTAGAACTTAGCACGAAATAAAACACAGTAGGCTAATTACTTATGTTCACGATCGTCTAATTCATTGAGCGTCATACAAAGTAAATCCAAGACTAAAGTTTAATAAAAGCATTAACAAAGCAATTTTTTCACATTTTGTTCTCTTGACTGTTGACAATAGCTTCGAAATTTTGTTCCGACCCCCTGCTTCTGCTTAGTTGGCGTTTTATATCTGGTTGATCTTTGGTGCAAATTTGTAGCAAGTATGAATACATAATTTACAGTGACTTTTAAGAATGTCAGCATTTGATCTTGATTTTTTATTTTCAGATTTTAATGTCAGCTGTAAGTGATTATTGAATGGCTTAAGTTAGACAACTTGTGTTGCATGTTAAAATTAGATTAATGCGCAATAGCCTATCTCTGCTTCTAAATTAAATTCTTTGTAGTTATTACGAAAAACTTATGCTTTTTGGAAACATTTAGATACTTTCTTATGTTTTGTTCTTCTTCCAGAATGGTTGGTATAATTGTTGTATCTTGGTATTTGCCAACAGTTAAGGTATTTGTAAAACAGCATTTTTTGATTAATATTCAATTTTGGGCTAAGATACAATACAGTTTACTGATTCACGTAAAATTGGGAATTTTTCAGAAGGTTAAGTCACTCGAGATATTAATGACTCTATATCGCATACGATAATATTTTATTTTGACTTTCATTGCAAAAAATATTTCTATAATACGAATTTTAAAAAGAGCAATCTATCTCCGCGTTTAAAGAATACTATGAGGCAAATGGGGCAATTTCTCTCTAATTACACCTAAGTTTTTCTGAATGTTATTGATTACGATACATGAAAAAGGGTAATCGATTATAATCGATTAAGATTACCCATGTCTGTGAGCTACTCTACATACATAAAAAAATATTTCAATTACATTTTACACTAGATGTTTTTGATTGATAGAAACCCTTTTGCTGCCCCTCTGGCGGGAAAAATAATATATAAAAATAAGGATCATCTTATTGCATAACCTTCAGTTTTTTTACATACATCGGGGAATATAAAATGATTACTATTGCATTGTAGGCCAAATACAGTGGAACCCCGCTTACCTGACCACCTACGGGACCGTCATCAAGCGGTCGCGTTAGCGGGGTGGTCGTGTTAGCGAATTTTGCTTTGAAGCATCCTGTTTGTAGCAATTGTTTATTGTAAACGTCACAAGTGGCGTAACCCGCAGTAATATCTGGTAGGCGTGATTTCCAACTCTGCACGACTTTTTCGTCAACACAGCCACTCTCTTCGCAAATAACAGCCTGAGAAATGCTATGTCGTGTCTTAAACCTGTTTAACCAATCGTTTAAGGCTTTAAAGCCATTTTTCTTCAGAGATTTAGCAAAGTTAGAGCTTTTTCTTGAATCAGAGGCCCACTTATCGGTAGGTTTAAAGACCGAGCTCTTTGAAATCATCGGATAGTTAGTGAATCGATATCTCCTTCAAATTGAAAGATTCTAACCCACTTCCGGTCATTCGATAAGTTGTCGTCATATGCAGCCAAAACGTCTGCCTTCTTTTTAAGTGTGTTCTGTATTTGAGTCTTGCTAACGCCGAAAATCTTAGCAAGTTCCTCTGAGATTTTCCCTCACTTTCTTTTTGTTGTATTACCATAACCTTTTCTTTAATTGAAAGTTCTCTCGGTTTCTTTTTACTAAGTGCCATTATTTTTATCAGATACTGCAGAATGAATTTAAACAACTGTTAGTACTGAAGTTTATCTTATAAAATTCAGTTCTGTTTGCCACACTGGTCATTCATTGCGCAATTGCATTTTCTTTGTGTGTGTGCACGCGCTCATCTAATCTTATTGTTTTGATCACAAAAGAAATTTAACCCTATTATTTTGGTCACAAAAGCAAATTATTGAGCACGTGTGGTCGCTTTAGCGGAGTTAAATTTGCAGTTTTGGACCAAAATATGGCGGTCCTGGTCTGGAAACCGGGGTGGTCGCGTTATTGAAACAGAATGCAATGCATTACCATAGTAAATTATTTGGGACCGCACTGAAGTGGTCCTGATAACGGGGTGGTCGTGTTATCGAGGTGGTCGCCAACCGGGGTTCCACTGTATTATAAATTTTTTGCTGTCTCTGATGGAACATTAAACTTTAATTAAAATGAATCTATTAATAGATTTGTTGTTCTGTTCTGGATATTTCAAATTAACTATCTTAAATAGTTTTCAGTTTTAATTGTAAGCTTAGAAATTTTTTTAAAAGATCATATTAATGTCAGAAAACGATTGATTGGAAGAAACCAAAATAAAGAAAGTTAAATTTATTTATTAATTAAAAACGGCATGCTGCGAAATAACATGAAAAAGTAAAACAAAATTCAACCAGCTGAAGTAAAAAAAATAGTGTGGTGTTAGCTGATATTTTTGATATAGCAAACTGAAATAAGCCGCTTCTATTCGTTGAGCAAAAACAAAAAATTTCTTCAATATTTCGTTACAACTTGAAGCTATTGATTAAGTAGTGAAAGGTTACGAAGATTTTGTTTTGGAAAGAAATTTTTGAAAGACCAGAGCTCGCTTACAATAATTTGGTATAAAAAAGAACTTTATTCAGAAAACGTTTATTCAAACGAGTTACAAATTTATGTTACCCTGTTAAACAAATAGGCCTAAATAGAAAAGACATATTTTAGTATTTTGCAACACAAATTCCAAAAAAGTTTTTTGCATCTAACTGCTACGTAAAGGGCACATTTTGTGATAAAAATTACGTAGATAAAACGAAAGTACATCAACATAATACAAATCGTACAGCACAGCACTTTGTTACAAGCAAAAAAGATAAGCTTAAGAAAAAAAAGTAAAGCAGATAAGTTGAAAACTAAAATTTTTATGCTGCATCACAAAACAATCAACAAAATGAACTGACGAATGCGGCAATTAATAAGATTATATCATCTCGAATAATCTAGTTTATTTTTTAAGCTTTTGAGTCTTCTAACTCTTCTATTTATCTTTTTGGTCGATTGCGCTGCGACCGAAAGCCGTTTTCAATGCAAAGAACAACAAAACTTGAATGGCAACTGTACGGAGTAGTGCCAAGTAGCTTGTCTTCATTTAGCCGTGAAGCCATTCCTGTCACAGCTGAGTTGGCAGTGTTCCAGGAGGCACAATTATGCATCCAATTGTAACGGCCGTCAGCATACGAACCATGCCAGAGATTTTTCATCGGCCTATTCAAAATAAGCAAGAAAAATTTTATTTCACTGCTGTCTTAAATTTTGCTTTGGTTAAAAAAAGCTGAGAACAAGAAAAATTAATTTTAGTTTAGAAAAAACGTCAAGAAAATGATATTTTAATTCAGTTTGTCAGATCTAAAGAAAAGTTTTAAATAAGCATTAAAAAATAATAATAAAAAAACAAGACTAAACGCATTGTTTTAGATAATTTTTCCCCTAATTACATCGCTCGTTGAATGAACAAAAGTCATGTACTTATTGTCTCACCATCTCGGATCAGTCATAACTTGATGCATGTCAAAGGAATAAATTCTGTCAGGATCAACCCTCACTCGGCTGCTTTCAAATATTTCCATCCAGTTACTGAAAAGAACTTCTCCCTGGAATGAAGAAAACCCTCAGATTTAAATGCTTTTAAATTGTAAACCATTTTTTTTTTGGTGGACAACGTTAGTTGATAAATTTTATCTTTGACCGAACCTATTCTTTAAAACGTTGGATTTATGAAAAACATTTTTTTGTATCACGTATCTAACTTTCGATGGACAACTTTTTCGTTTGTAGCGTTGAAATAGCACTAAAAAATGGAAGAATTTTAACATTAATCTCATATTTACAATTTTTTTATACAAAATAAACTGTTTAAATTAGAGTAGAATTTGGAATAGCCTGGTTTTATTTTGAGTGCTAAGTAAAAAATTCATCATTTTTTTTTTAATTGCTTAAGACAAGAACTCGTACATTTCTATTGAACTCAGATATACTTAGATCTCAGCAAACATACACTATCATGCATTTGCTTCACAATCTATTTTGATCAAAATTAAATCAAGAGATTTAAGTTTTTTTTACTACACGTAAAATTCTACGGAAACAACTTTATTATTTTGTTTGTTTTTTTTGCTTACAGTTTCTCTCTATCAACAGTAAGATTGCTAAAAAATGTAGCAAGAACAATAAAAAAACAAGTGATCTTCTGTACTGAATTTTATGAAAAATGAACATAAATCTTTAAAGACTTTAAAATTAAATTGACTCGACAGTTTATTGCATTATCGTTTAACTCAATCTTTTCAAACTTTTCTGCACATCAATCCCAATTTGAAAATAAAAATATTCTATTGACTCCCTGATCTAGCACACACTCTTAACTATAATGTAGTCTCTAATCAAAATAAAAAATTTTTTTGTCTTCACTTTCATGCAAATATATGTTTTTTCCATTAAAATGTTCAAAAAAGCGAGTAAAGACTGAAAAAAAATCACTTTAATTATACATTTTTTAGTTTAATACCGTTGCAAAAAGGGTACCACTGCTTTATCGCTCCCGTAAACCCAATAGCCATTTATCAACCTTGGTAATCGATATCGACCACTATAGGAATCACTGGTTTAATTGCTTAGACAGATAAGTGTAATTTTAAAGTGCGTGTTGTATTATTTTAGGTGTTGGTCAATTATGTCAAGAAACTTGATCTTGAAAAACTGTCAATTGCCTGAAGATAAGAACTTTGCAAACTCACCAATGCATTGACGATCGGGAGGGAAGTTCGGTCGTGGCGATTGACCACAGTGTAAAGATGTTGATTACGCGAAGATAAAAATGCCCTGCAATCCAAAATTTCATTATCGTTTTCATTTATCATGCGAACTTGCAGGACAACACAGAAGCGCTAAACTCGCTTCAACCGCCCAGTCTTTACCTCGACTTCTTTTTACAAATCCCAAGGCAGTACGGTTAAAGATTTTATTTTTAGTTGTATTGTTTTGCATCATTACAGTGTATAAATAAAGTATTAAATTGCTTACACAGTCCACCAAGCAGAAGAAAACTTCTTATGTGTCTTTTCCAAGAATACATAAGAATAACAAAAGCAGAAACGTTTGCCATTAAAACAACTCTTTTATCTACTTTCTACACGCTTACTAGTTATGTTATTTATGATTTCTAGTGGTTTCTTCATAAAAAGATTAAACAGCTGAAGTTGTGTTTACAAGCAGATACAGCACACAAACTCTTCTCATTTACTACGCATCTGATCACATTTAAAAACAAATCTTTTCGTTTTACGAGTTTGTTCGGTATAATGTTTGACCCGTTTAACCAGTGTAGCTGGACTTTAAGCAAATCATAATAACAAACAGTCAACATTAATAAAATTTTTGCACCACACAAGGTTTTGGTTTATTGGGCAAAACGTATTTTTTTTCCCACTACAATATTTAAGAAAAAAGTAATTTTTTACAAAAACAAAAATTTCTAAAATTAGAGATCAAATAGTTTTTCAGAGCAGTAGTCCCTAACATGAGGTGTGCATTTCTTTAGCATACCGGCAACTTAGAAAACTTTTGGTAGAGCGTGAAAGTAAAGAACATAATGAACTAATTTTTGGCCTACCTAATTAATGCCTTAGGTTGAAAAAAAACTGAAAAAAATTCAGTGAGAACCAAAAGTAATACCAAGTGGCTTTCTATCTTAAGAAAAAACGCTTTTTTTGTCTTTACTCGCATTAAACAAACTATTTACCTTCGATATTGATTAAACAAGTTTTTTGTCTTCATTTGACAGTAAAACAAAAAATATAGGTTTACATAAGTGAAGAACAAAAAATGGTTTTCACTTGCCGTACCCCTCACTTTAAAATGTTTTTGGATCCGCAAGTAAACTTTATTAAGTTCTCAAAAGTGCTGTAGTGACATAGCAAAAACGAAATAAGGTTTTGTTTGGCATATTAGTTTGGTTGGCGCCTAAAATCTTATAAACAAAAGTGGCTGAATAAAAACAAGGTTGGAAATCACTAGTTTAAAGAATTCCACATAATTTACGGCCTTGGTTTGTCTTGAAAATAGGCAATAAAAGATAGCAACAAACATAAAAATAATTGGATTTACGTATTTTATCAGGCATTGTACAAGCAATAGATGTAGTAGCTAAAAAAACATAAATGAAGGTTTTAGATTTGAATTTAAATGACACAATAAATGCAAGAAACCAATTTGTACGTATAGAATTGCTCAGCTAGACAATTATCAAAAAAGTATCAATCTAAACAAAAATGAAACAGAAGTCGTTGAAGATGACAAAGTTAACAGGTAATTCCTTTGAAACAAAATTTTAAAATCAAAATTTTTATTAAATTCTTGAACTAATTAAAATGAAATGGTAGGTATATTTACAAATATCTTTGTATAAATGAAGGAAATGACGATACCTATGAATGAGAAAAGAAGACCGAATATCTTTGCATAAATGGAGGAAATGACGATGAAACAGTGAAAATGGAGGATACAAAAGTGCCAAGAGTAAAGGAATTTAAGTATTTGCGATTAACGATGCAAGAAAGTGGTACTTGTGAGAGGGAGGTAAAGAAGAGAGTGCAGACAGGATGGAACGGATGGAGAAAAGTATCGGGAGTAATCTGTGACAGGAGGTTATCAGCTAGAGTAAAAGGAAAAGTGTACAGCTCAATGCTAAGATCAACAATGGTGTATGGACTTGACACGGTGGCGGTCACAAAGAAACAGGTGAAAGAGATGGAAGTCGCAGAGATGAAAATGTCGAGATTTACTATGGGAGTGACGAGAAAAGACAAAATTAGAAACGAGTACATCAGGAGTACAGTCAAGGTAGAATGGTTAAGAATAAAGATGAGGGAGGGCAGGCTGAGGTGGTATGGACATGTCATAAGAGACCAGGAGTATGTAGGAAGAAAAATGATAGAAATGGAGTAACCGGGAAAGAAGAAAAGAGGGAGACCAAAGAGAAGATTTTTAAATCTGGTGAAAGAAGATATGCGGGAAGTTGGTGCGAAGGAGACGGATGTTAAAGACAGGACAATTTGGAGGCAGATAATACGCTGTGGCTACCCCTGATTGAAAGGAAAGGCCGAAAGGAGAAGAAGGGTATATTTACAAAAGAACAACATGACAAAGCAATAACTTTTGCCAATCAACTTATTTCTTTATTAAATACTGACAAAATCACATTGATTTTTGAAAAAAACTCAAAGAAAATTTTTAAAAAGAATAGAAAAAATAATCGCGAACTCAAAATTACTTAATGGAATCAATTTATGAAAATATTGATCAAAAAGTTGATTTTGCTATTTGCAGCAGCAAAATATCAATAACATTAACAAAATGTAAGCAGCGAAATTGCGTTAATTTTCCAAGTAGTGACAGACATTTAAATTTTTGTCATCCGTGTTCTTACTTTTATTATTTTGTTTAAAAGTGAAAACAACAGTTTCAGGTCACAAGGCCGGACTGGACAGCGCCTACGACATATCAACTTTCCTATCACTTGATTTAATAGCAGTGCTCATAGTATTAACACATTTACGAAAAAGAAGTATAGTAAATCACTATATTCTTTCTTATGTTAGAATAAATATTTATTTACCGAAACGTTCCTCTGTATCCCGCTTTTCTGGCTTGTCGATAGCACATGTTATCCGCTCCACTAATTCTACCCATATTGCCTTTCAAAGGAAAATTCAAGGCTATTAGTTTCAAACCGTAAGTGTAAGGCAATTTGGTAGATGTTTGGTCAATTGAAGTTGTTGTAGATGGTTTTGTTGTTGCGGCTTCCGTGGTTGTTATAGTTAATGTTGTAGCACTTATCGTAGGTTTGGTTGTAATATTAATAAAACGAGTTGTTTGTTTCGTTGTTGCTTCTGGAGTCGACTCGCTAACATTGGCGTTGATCTGAACATAGTTTTATTTATCTTTTGCAAAAATTAAAAAAAGATGCTAAAAAGTGCTACATTATTGGTTTTGTGATGTTCAAGTAGTGAGTCTAATAACTGTGATGTATGGAAAAATTTAGATAACAATGTTAAATATAATAAAACTGCAAGATTAAATCAAATCTTTTTTGTTTATAAAAATCAGTTGTTGTTATGGTTATATATAGTAACTTTTCCTAGCTTAAAAGAGACTCCTTACACAACGCAAAAATCTAACGTTTTATAGTTATCTTAGAGTGCTCACAATAATTCTTTTTTTCGGCTCCATCTATCACATCAAGCATTAATCCCATCGGCTTCAAATTAAAACGTTAAAGGAAGGGAAATACTAAGATTATATCTTAATGAGGTCTTAGCATGGCCGAGTGGTTGCCTAGGAGCACCGTTGCGATGTCGACCGCCATCGACACAGTCTCAGCTCGATTCCTGCGTTCGTCATGGCAGCCTTGGCTTTTATGATGATTGCACTTTTACGTTAAAGTTTCTTGTAAAACAAACCTTTTTAGTTATTTCTTTAATCGGTTCCAACGTTTCGGATATTGATAACTTGCTCCAACCAACAGACGTTTTAACAAAAACCTCTTGGGATTCATTGACAAACGCAAAAACTCCAAGCTCTATACTCTAGAAAAAAACTTTTAATTTTTAACGTCAGATTATAAAAGATTATATCAAAAGTTTCTTACCGAAAAATGGCTTTGCATATCATTAACATTACTGTAGGTCTTCGTCAAAAATCCCCCTAAAAGTTTGCATGATTTTAACTAAAAAAATTCTAATTAGATCATATAAATTAAAGCAAATCATCTGTAGAAAAACTCCCAAAAAATTTATCTAACATGAAAAAAACTACTCAGGTGTCTGAATTGGTGGAGAGTCAAACTTTGACCGATTGCTTCCGATATGGAAAATTGAAAGCATTTTTTTCTCCGATTAAAGTTTAGTTCCGATTAAAATTCGTTTAAGGTAAAAAAAGGTTCTTGATTCGATTATTTTTTGGGGAATGCACTTTAGTTAAATCCTATTGTAAACAAACGCTAATCACGACGTTTCCTTTATTTGAAGGCGTGTGATAAAACGGAGATAATATTACTGAAAGAGCAATTTTAATTTTTCAAAATAAAGACAATTCGATAACATACCATGAGTGACGACTGACGCTGGTTCTCCTTTTTCTCCCTTAACTCCCTGAAAAATACCGTTTTACGTACCCTACTTAATTTATCCTATTTCATCAAGCTAATTTAAAACAAAATTTATTTCTGACGGAATCAAAAAGCATTAGTAGAGAGAAAAATCGAATTTCAATAAAGTCAATAGCGCCACCAACGATCAACCTGCACTCCAGCACGTCCATGTTTTCCTGGAAGTCCTTGAGCCCCAGGACGTCCTGGAATCCCCTGATCTCCCTAAATAAAAAAATAAATTTAGATAAATTTATTTAGCATAATAGAGGTGGTAAGACTTTTATAAGAAAGCTTGATAAGAAATTTAGAGCAACAGATTAAATGATAAAAGCCTTTTATAATTTAAATTTATTTAGCTGTGAATTTTGATTTAAAACTTACTTTTTCTCCTTTACTTCCACCAAATAACCCCCCTCCAGACCCCTAAATTAAACATCATATCGAAATTCAATAAATTGCGTATTTATAAAGAAACAACTTATTAATTTAAAATACACTTGAAACTGCAAAAATTTAAACCAAAAAAACTTTTTTTTAATAATCTTATAAGCTACTGATAAAAGAAGAATCAACAAATTTTTAAAGAAACTTTCGAAGAAATTTTACACAATCAATTGAATACTTTTTAAAAACAACTAAACTACTGTATGCTATTATACAATTCTCTCCTAACATTTAACAAGCACAAAAATGTAGCGATTACATTTTGTGTAATTAATACTCGAAGTGCACTGAGAAAGCATATAAAATTATAAAAACATTTAACAAAAGTTAGTATTTTTTTAATACTCAACCTTGTTGTAAATATTGTAACGCAGACAATTTATTTTAGAAACAACTTACCGGTGGGCCAGGTGGACCTTCAAGACCCTAAAAAAAAAAAAATAAAATTCAAATAAGCTTTTAAATTGCACATTGAATAAGCAGTTTTTCAAGAAAATGCAAAAACGAGTTTGTGATGTTTTCATATGGGTTAGAAAATATTTTGAAAATATTATCTTAAAGTTCTTTACACTAGGTTTTTGCTTTGGCTTTTAAGGAAAGCTCTTCTTAAAACTTTGGGTTATCTGAAATTGCACAATGATAAACATTATTGTTTTAACCATCAGTAAAGGTTTTTTCAACATAAAATTTTTTCTAATGACAGACAAAAAAAATTTAAATTAAGCTCTGATAAACGAGAAAATTTTGAATAAGGTATATGTTGCCTATGGTTTTCCAATACATATAAAATGCATGCTGGCAAAGTTTTTTGTTTTTAAGTAAAATTATGCATTGTAATGTACAGCGATGTTGCAACAATAAAAGCTAAAATATATTGACTGAGTGACTTCTGCAGTCTCATAAAGTAAAACTATTAGGGTACACAAATTTAGCCGAGAAAGCACCAATTCAGCCAAGAAAAAAATAGTACTTCAACTTATTCAAAATATAATTTGTTTATAATCAAGTGATAAAAAATAATTTAATGTAGAAAATGAGTGATTCGAAATTGAAAATACAGAAGATAAATATACTGCGTTTAGTGCAACAGAGGAAAACTAAAAGTGCTATATCACAACGTAAAAATATCATGCAACTGTCGCGGCAAAATTAAATCAAAACATGCAAGACCAAATATTGTAATCAAAAATTTTTCCTGGCACATTATGTACTAACAGTTGCAAATTTACGAAAAAACTAGATGAAACAAAAGCAAAAACAAATAAACATTGAACCTACCTGTAATCCAGGTGATCCGTCTCGACCTGGGACACCCTAAAGAAAAAAATTAAAATCTTTCAATATACTTATTTCTTAGAAAAAATTTGTATACAAAAGATAATCCACTTAGAAAAAATTCGATCTAAAAAAACTTATTCAAAATTCATATTACTTTGCTAAACGAATGTAATTTGCAAACTATCTTATTGTACACGATTAGCTGCTGCAATAGGATAAAATCCGTGTTTGTTTGAGGAAAGTTTAATGTAGCCTGTAAGCGTATGGACAGGGGGGGAGTTAGGGGTCAATCCCCTTTTGAAAAATGTAAGTAAACCACTAAAAAATAACGCATGAAAAAAGTGAAGACAAAAAAATGGCGTTTCTTTTATTTTAACTGTTTGTTTTCGGCTCGCAAACTCCCAGCAGTGGCAAATTTTTGCGCACGCCACTGATTTGCCTTGGAATTTTATTGATCTTAAACAAAACAAATATCACTGCCAGCTAGAAACAACAAGGTGAGAAAAAGTAAGATTGCAGATAAATGTATTTGAATGAAAATGCGCAGTAGAATTGATACAAACGCCGGACGCATGCTCAATCAAGCAAAAATGTTGATTAATTTTTTAAAACTCAACACTTAAGTTCGTTTTAAACGATAAATTAGAACAAATACAAAATTTTGTTCAGCAACTTGTAATAAAGTGGGTTTTTTTATTGTTGTTTCCTAATATTCTTATTCACAAAATCAACAAACAAGTTATTTTGTTTTTTAATTGCTAATTTGAACTATTTTTGATCATTTCAAAAAACAACATAAAAATAAATTTAATAAAATAATACAAAGAAGGAAGCGAATAACGTGCATTCTATTTAGTACAGCGCATCGTGATCGAAAAGATACGCGTTCAAAATTCAGGCGCAGCAAATAATTTGCTTTGACATAAATACCATAAGTTTAAATGATAAATACTAAGACTTGTACTTACAGGTTCTCCTTGTAAACCCTGAAATAAAACCAACATTATAAGATTTAGTTTGGGTTCAAAAACGTAAATGAATTTTTTTCTCTTAAAAAAAACATATATTCCCTCGCAAGATTTTTATTCATTTCCAAAAAAATTTATTAAAACTAAATAGTTTTCAAACTTTCAGCCTTTTCGGTACATTATAAAAAATGCAAGGTTTTGTGGCACACTTTATATCTATAAAAAAGTTCTTTATTAAAAAAAAGAAAAAACATTATGCTTTTCCTAATAAAAAACCCAGTAGATATTCATTCGAAAAAATATATCAGTTTGTCTTGAGTGAAATGCCTAATTCGTAGTTCAAATATTTTCAAAACCTTTTAGAGCACTTTAAAATTTGCTCTGGTCTAAAATTTGTTGAACTCCAGTAATAAACAATAAGATCTACTTAACAATATTTTTCGGCTATTTTTATATTTTTAAAGTATCGCATTTTCGTTTCTGTAAATACATCATGTTGACTCATTAAGCAATAATTAGAAGGTTATCTTTCTTACAGCTTTTTCTACCAATAATTACCAGACAGTTCATAATTTTTTTACTTTTTTAAAATGTATTCATAAAATTTTTAATCAACTTTGATTGAAATATAAGCAAGCAAAGAAAACTTTGTTATAACCGTAAAACATTTCTAAGCGTATTTTGAACCAATATCTTAGCGATAAATAACATTGAAGCGACACAAACGCTTGTCTCGCGGCACCGTTTCACGCAGAGAAATGATAACCTTAAATCATTATCAAAACAACTTTTCATAATGCATTTTTTAAAAATAATGCACAGCAAAATGGTTAAAGAAACAGAAAAAAGGTTTAAAAAAAAACACTAACCTTGGCTCCTTTCATACCACTACCTCCAGATCGACCCTAAAATAATTAATATATCAAAATCAACATTTTTCTGTACAAACACAGTTTTTGAGGCCGATAAAAAAGTTATACGAGGCCAAAAGAAATTTATTTTAACTTTCAATCAACACAAATTTTTTGAAGAGCTGCGAAAACTTTTTAAAACAATCACAACTAAGTTAGTCAAGAGTTTTAAATACGTCGAAACTTCAACGCTTTGTTTTTCAACTTGAAATAAACTTACCGGTCTACCGGGAATACCCATGTCACCTTTCTTCCCCCTTGGTCCTGGCACTCCTTTAGATCCCTGAACGCACAATTTAAAATCACTATTGCGAGATGAAAAAAAAGCAGATCGCCGTAATTTTCATGTGCACACACACATAGACACGTTTATATGAGCACACTCATAATTAAATGCTTCCAAGGCGAAACATTGTTTATTTAATATAAAAAAATTTTTAAGAAATTTAGATATAGAAGTAAATGTTCCAGAATACATGTTAATCTATATTTTTCTTTTTTTTTTTTTTTTTTTTACAAAAGACTACTGAAACCTTATGGCAAAGGTATCTTCAAAGATCTTTAAGTTAGGCCATCAGTTTAGAAAAAAAACTAACTCTTGTAAAAATAAAATAAAATACTTCAATTGTTTCACCTTTAATCCATAGGATTCTAGGTTGTCAATCAACAAATTCCCATCAGGGGCAAGAATTACACCAGGTTCTCCTTTTTCCCCTTTTATCCCCTAAAAAATTTAGTAGAAAACTTTTTTTATAATCACAATAGCGAATTTAATAAAGTAACTCCTTGCTGAGCCAGAATTTTATCATTTTTTTATACACTACAAGCACTTTCTAGAAACTACAAAAAATTGAATTAATAAATTTAAAATTTGTAACCCTACCGTTAAATTTGAATTGTTTGCAAAAACAACTTTTCCTGGAGCTCCCGAATGTCCGGGCAAACCCTGGACAAAAACTAATTTAGAACAAGAATTTGCGCTAAATAGTTATAAATACTTACTGGAGGTCCTGGTGGCCCCATTTGACCCTAAAATATTGTACTGTTAATAACTGTTTTATATCTGCAATCTTTGACAACAACAAGATAAAAAAAATAAACTAAGATCTAAAAACAAAATAGCCGGATACTGCACTGTGTCAGTATCGTTATTTTCTTACTTATTTCTTATGTTTTAAAAATATGCGGCAAGTTCGAAAATATTACGAAAATATGACGTAATCAACTTACCTCAATAATTAAATCAATAAACGCTTTATAACTATGAAAAAGACAAAGATTTCATAATATTCGGGTCATGCATACAGTTACTTGTTGAATTTGCGTTCATGTGCCGTAATGCTTCATAACAAATAATTATTAACTGATGTGCTTAGTTTTTATATGCATTGTGCATATTGTGCATATAAAACGTCTTGTTCAATATATATAAATAATTTTTTTTGTGATGTAATGGTTGGCGGTCCGAAATGTCAACCTGTACAGACCGAGGTCAATTTAGGTTGACAAGTGACGTCATTTATGAGTTTTTTATTTGTACGTGAAAGAAAAATCGTGCCTATTTTTTTAAGAGATGTCTTTTTTTAAATAGGAAACCATTAAGATACGAGATTTCGCATGTCAACGTATGTTGACATTGGATCAAATCGCATTTGCTTTCTCGCAGCCAGTCTGCCAAACCAAAACTTGTTGGTTAGAATCAATGTTGGTACACATGACAGACCAAAACCAAAACTGCCAAAACAGAAGGGTATTTACTCAACCCAATGTTTGCTAATTGGAAAATCTCCTTTTCAGGACGGGGCAATAATTGGAAAAAAATGCCCTTTTCAGGGCGCATTGCCAACAAATTCCGAAGACTCACTATTTTCCAGCTAAACATCAAAGGCGTCACTACAAGCAAGCTGAACGTTCTTCGTTATTTTGCTCTATTGTTTGAAGCCCTTGTCATCCTACTACAGAAGATTTATTGCACTAATGCTGAGAAGCTAATACTTCCAAGCTACCAATTAGCTAGGTCTTCCTTAAGCAGGAAGCATGGCCTTGCTACGTTTGCCCACGAGCGACTAAAGTAAACGCTTTTGAACCACTCTTCACTAACATCGGAAATTGAGGGGTGATGCATCGACGTTGATGGTTATAAAATAGTTAACTTTTGCAAACCTCTACCAACGCGACTGCAATCCCTAAATCTCCCAATATTTTCTTACCCCTGTCTTTATGCGGCGATTTCAACTGTCGTCATGTTAACTGGGGTTACGATGATAACAGTTCGGATAGCGTTTTTCCCGAAAATTGTACAATTGCAAGGATACTTTCAATTTTTAAAAATGGAGGACGTGATAAACCTACAAATTATCGCCCTATTTCTATTCTTACTTGTTTCTCAAAAATCTTTGAAGGACTTTTATACAAGCGTATAAATAATTTTTTAAATAAACATAATGTAATTATAAATTCTCAATATGATTTTTAAATTAAAGTCTCAACCAATCATGCTTTTGTTGATGTTATCATACACTCCTATGACAATATAAATTCTAATCAATTCACTGGTTTAGTTTTTCTTGACCTTACAAAAGCTTTTGATTCAGTAAACCATGACATTCTCCTTATCAAACTTGAACATTATGGCATACGCGGCTCAGCAAATCAACTAATTAAATTGTTTTTATCTCGTAAACAATTCGTTTCCATTAATGGTGCAAAATCTAAGCTGTTACAAAATAATTATGGTGTTTCTCAGGGTTCGATTCTTGGCCCTCTTTTATTTCTCTTGTATGTTAATGATATGCCTCAAGCGGTTAATTGCATGCCAATACTCTTTGCACATGCTTAATTTTTTCGGCCTCTAACCTTGCTTCCCTTACTACAATTATGAATAAAGAACTTCAAAATTTATCAGTTTGGTTTGATTCTAATAAACTCACGGTTAATCCCTCTAAATCCAACTTCCTAATTATACCTCCGAAACTAAATAAACCTTTTCCACAAACTAATGTTTTTTTAAATAATATTTCTATCCCACTATGCAAAAGTATTGAATCCTTAGGTTTAACTATTGATATGAATTCAAATTTCGATTTCCGCATTTCAAATGTAGCATATAAAATATCAAGAACGGTTGGAATTATCTCTAAAATTAGACACTATCTACCAGAAAAAGCACTGTTAAAAATCTATTACGCTCAAATATATTCCCATTTATTATACGGCCTTATTATCTGGGGATCCTTTCCGACGTATCTTAAAAAATTGATAACTCTTCAAAATAAAGCCGTTAAATTTATATGTGCAGCTAAATTTTGTGATAGTTCCTCACCTTATTAAAAACGCCTTAAGATTTTAAAACTTACGGATCTTTACAAGCTAGAAGTTGGTAAATTTATTCAAGCCAATTTTTAAAAAATGCTTCCCAAAAATTTGTCTAATTATTAAAAAAAGCACTAGATTAAATGAAAAACCCAAAAAAACTTTGCATATTCCGTTATATAAAACGTCACGATTACAAAGATGCATAAAATTCCAAGGGGTTAAGATATGGAACGAAATTCCCATTCAAATTCAAAATACTTCTTACAATGTTTTTAAATATGAATTTAAAAAGTACTTATTGAAACCTTATATTTAAAATAAAAAAACCCTCTTATCTGCAACACTTAAATTTTACAAGTAGTTGTACCAGTAGTTTTGCTCTCAAGGGTGGCTGCTGACTAGAAGACCGAAAGGTCAAATCGCAGTCTCCCTGCGGCTAAATTTTCTTTTATTCTATTTTAGTGTTTCACTTTCGTATTTGTATTATTTTTTCTCGCAAATAAAAGTATGTTGATTGATTGAGTGCTTTACCGGCTGGGCAAGTATTAATAATTTTCCCCTCCTGTACAATACCAAGGATGATGCCAGTTTTCACTCAGGTCCCTGGAACACTGGCACCAATCCAGATCTAGCTTTCCCCAGCGTAGGTCCTTACAGTTGCTTACCGGATAGACGTGTCCTTGAAAAGTTCCCCAGGTTACAACATCGACCTTCGCTTATTACACCACTAAGGTTTGTCAACCATTCAGTGCCAAGCATGCCTGTTCAGCGATGGAACTTCCGCAAGGTCAAATGGAGTCACTACATTGCTTTAACGAACTAATTCGCAATAGACGTTGTTGCCGCCTGATTCACTTGATGTGGATGCTACTTTTATAACATCATCATGAAAGCAGTAAAAAAGACGATTCCACGCGGTCATCAAAACAACTATATCCCGTGTTCGGATGCGGAGTGTGAATCCCTCTATGGAACATTCCTGCAGTTTCCTCAGGGAGACGACTCAAGGAGTCAAAAATGTGAGATACGAGGCTTTTGACCGCAAGTCATCTCAACTAGGTTTAGACATTTAGAGAGCCACAAAACTAAATCCAGTAAATATTTTTTAAACTTTCTCACAGAGAAAATTTACTGCTAACCTCCATCATTTAAAAGCAGTAAAGCCCCGGGCCATGATTCCATCTGTTCAGAACTTATAATTCATGCTGGAGCTGCTTTGAAGTCCTGGTTACATGACTTCCTTTCTTCCCGCGAGCGCCGACTCAAAATTTCTAAGATATAGAGAAGAGGGCTAAGAGTCGCAACCCCAAAGCCAATAAAGCCCGTGGAGGACCCAACGAGCTATCGACCAATATCTCTGCTCTGTGTTTCCTACAAGATCTCCGGGAAGCTTATCTACACCTGTGTCGAACCAATTATTGATCCACTCCTCCCTAAAGAGCAGATTGGTTTAGACTAAAGCTTTTTAACAACTATACGTACCACCCGTCCTCTACGATTTTCAAAAAGTTTGCTCATGCAGACAATCTATCCTTGTCGCATTTTTTTGCAAGCTGGAAGGACCTGGAGAAGACTTTAAGTCAAGACATGACTACACTTTCAGTGTATGTCCAGACTTGGAGATTGAAGCTCAGTCACACTAATAAGATGACGGCAGCCTTTCATTTAAATCAGTGGTCCCAATCCCCGGGCCGCAAGGGATGCACAAGAAACATTTAATTATTTCCGTTTTCTTTTGTTTCATAGTTTATTCTCTTACACATAATTATTTAGCAAATTACTGAAAGTTTTTTTTTGATGATTATAGGCCTACTTGTGACGTGATAAAGATAATTGGTAACACGAATTCTCTGGAAGGTTTTGTGTGCAATTCATCTAATTTTGTCATAGGTGAACAAATAGTAAGTTCTCGACTATTCTATTGTTTTATTTAAAGCCGGTTTGAGCATTTCTTTTCATATATTTCGTAGATTGGAAAATGTTCAGAACATGATGCTGTCAGTCGTTATAGAGATATTTGTAGTAATTATTCATTTTCGATGGTTTTATTGTATTATAACCCAGCCTCTAAGGTTTTTCAAATCAGAGCATCCTTGGTGCCGGTCCCAAGCCCGGATAAATGGGGAGGGTTGCAACAGGAAGGGCATCAGGCGTAAAACATAGCCAAATATTTTTCAATGCGCATTGTAAAATCTGAATTCATACCGGATCGGTCGAGACCCGGGAAAACAACGACCGTTACCAGTGACTGGGCACCAAGGGTCACTGGTGGACATGCTACTTGGATGCAAAGAAGAGGTGGAAAGCAGTGGAGAAGAAGGAAGGAGAGAAATGAAGAGAGGAAGAAAGCTAAAAAAATCAAGCTGAGGGTTGCTACATTAAATGTTGAAACCATGACCGATAAAGGAAGTGGCGGATCTTATGGAACGAAGAGGAGTGGACATACTGTGTGTGCAGGAAACTCACTGGAAGGGGAAGAGAGCAAGATGCATAGGTGGAGGATATAAAATGTGGTACTGTGGAAGTGGAAACAAAAAGAATGGTGCAGGAATCATATTGAAAAAGGAGCATGTGGACAGGGTAGTGGAATTGTGGAGGGTAACAGACAAGATAATATGCTTGAAGGTGGAGCTTGATGGTGTTATGTTGAATGTTATCAGTGCGCATGCGCCATAGGTGGGGTGCATACGTGAAGAAAAGGTAAAGAGAGCAAAAAACTTTAAATACCTGGGTTCAACAGTTAGTAGCGATGGAAGATGTGAAGAAGGAGAAGGATCCAAGCAGGATGGATGAGTTGGAGGAAAGTGTCTGGAGTTCTGTGCGACAGGAAGCTATCAGCAAAGGTTAAGGGTAAAATGTACAAGAGTGTTGTTAGACCAATCATGCTTTATGGAATGGAAACGGTGGGGGTGACGGAAAGATAGGCGGGAAAAATGGAAGTTGCAGAGTTGAAAATGGTGAGATGGGCACTGGGAGTGACAAGAAAGGACAAGACAAGAAACGAATACGTGAGAGGAACCGCAAAAATTGCAAAGCTGGGAGACAAACTTCGGAATGCAAGGCTACGTTGGTATAGACACGTAAAAAGGAGAGAAAAAAATTACGTGGGGAAAAGGATGATGGAGATGGCGGTGCCAGGCAGAAAGAAAAGAGAAAGGCCAAGGAGAAGATGGATTGATTTGGTGAGAGAAGACATAAAAAGGGTTGGAGCTAGGGAAGAAGACAAAGTAGATCAAGTGAAATGGAGAATACTGTCGCGTTGTGGCGACCCCAAGTAGGGAGAAGCCAAAAGAAGAAGATGGTTTTATAAGATTATAGGTTAGTGGTTGCAGTTATTTAAAGAGGTTAAATTTTTGTAAAAGAGAAACTATAGTTAAATTTTAACCCACAAATTAGCAAAAATGAGTACGAAACAGACATCGTTAGAACGTTTCCTGACTAAGGGAAAAAGGCTCAGAAAAGAAACAGAAGAGCCTTTAACATCAAAAAAACAGAAAGCTTTTAACAGACTATACCATGAGTTCTACTTGAAATATGGATTTATCGCGACAAATGATTCCCACATACCAATTCTACTCTGCATAGTTTGCTGCTACGGGCTCTCTAATGAGACAATGAAACCATTAAAATTGTTTTGCCACTTGAACACCAAGCAACCTGGATTAAAAACAAGCCTTGGAGTATTTTGAAAAAAAACGAGAACATGAAGAACAGAAAAAATTCTGAGGGCTACCACATCAATAAATAAAAATGGACTGAAAGCATCATATTTAGTTGCTAACTGTATTGCTGAGGCAAAAAAGCCATTCACTATCAGCGAAGAATTGATCTTGCCCTCTTGCCCTCCACTAAAGACCTTTGCCATGAACTTCTAGGAGAGGCTGCTGTTAAAAAGATAGAAAATATGCCTTTGTCGGCTAGCACTGTAACTCGACCCATTGAGGAAATAGCTGAAGACATTGAGACACAATTGTTGGAGAGGATTAATACATCATTATGTTACGAACTCCAGGTTGACGAATCTATAGATACCGACAACAAGGCACTACTACTTGTTTATGTGCGATATATTTGTCAGGAGGATGTGCATGAAGATTTGCTATATGCATGATCTTTGCCAACCAACAAGACAGGATTAGAACTGTTTAAGTCACCAAATGGCTATACGAGTATATCAAGACAAATAAAATGGTCCTTTTGTGCCGGCATATGCACAGACGGAGCTGCTGCCATGATTGGACGATTGTCTGATTTAACTGCTCGGATTAATAAGGTTGCACCTGAGAGTAAATCTACGCATAGCGTCATTCAAAGGAAAATGCTTGCAAGCCGAAAAAGCACACCGGAATTTAACAGCGTACTAATTGACGCTGTTAAAGTTATTACCCACATCAAAGGACACGTGCCAAGAAATGGGTCGCAAAACTGGCGAACTTGTGTGACATACCTATTCAGGCTGTTCAATGAATTCAATCCGTCTCTTTAGAGAAAACTGACAGCTGTTTTCGAGTTGGCAGACAAAGTAGCTGCATTTACGACCGAACTGGAGTTGTGGGGCCAGCGCGTAAACTGAGATATTTTGGACATGTTTCATACATTAGAGAAGATTTCAGGCGAGCCTGAGCCTTCATTATGCCAGTTGGTGCACGATCACCTGTTGTTACTTTTAAAAGAGTTCGAGCGATACTTTCTAACCACAAAAAACTCATGAATTGGTAACAAATGTATCTGCGACCCATTTGTCAACTAACCACGTGAATCTAGCATGTCTCTGAAAAAAGAAGATTAATTGTTGAAGATTGTAAATGACGAGTGCCTTAAAACTACGTTTGTTACAACAACTTTGGCAGTTTCTGGATTAAAGTCACGAGGGAAAACCCTGAAATCGCAACCACATCACTTACGAACTTGTTTTGCGATTTCCGACATCCTATCTGTGTCAACCGGGGTTTTCTGCTGGGGCAGTTACCAAAACAAAACGGAGTAAACTGGACATAAGCAACACATTTCGAGTGTCATTGTCTCCTACTACCCCAGATGGAATCGTCTCGTTGCAGAGAAACAAGCTCAGGGTTCTCATTGATTTAGCATTTTAGTGAGTTAAAATGTTATATCACTTTATAATCGTTTTTTTGGTGTAACTGTATTTTGTTTTGAAGGCATGTTTAAAAACAATCAAATTAAAATTACTAAATCAAAATAATCTGAAATATACACAATCAACGTCTCCTATTACGGGGCTGCGGTAAAATTATCAAACCAAGACGAGGCGATAAAAAGGTTGGGGACCACTGATTTAAATTATCGACACACTAAACGTGAGCTAAAAGTCCATGACAACAATAAAAATTTGCCATTTTGTGCAACCCCTTTTGTATCTTGGGGTGAAACCGAAAAGATCGCTTACGTTTTGTCACCATTTTATTGGCATTGCGCAAAAAACTACCTCAGAATGGGCTGCTGGTGCCAAAACACTGCGAATAGCTGCCCTATCTCTTGTCTACTCAACAGCTGAGTACTGCCCACCAGTCTGGTGTCGCAGCATTCAGACTCTTCTCATAAACAGTGTTCTGAATGACGCCCTTCGCATAGTCACTGTATGCCTGTGTCCCACTCCGACGAAACATTTTCCCATACTTTCAGGTACCCAGACAGCTGAGTTTCGCCAACTAGGAGTAACACTTTCCTTGGCTTACTGTGGATCCCTGGATCTTAATAATATCTTATTTGGTCTCAGATGCTCGCCAAGAGTTACTAAGATCTAGAAGCTCGTTTGCGCCAGCTGCGCAAAATCTATCAAAAAGCCTTGCGGACTTGGCTTCTCAGTGGAAGAATTATAGGTGGAACGCGGTGTACTGCGAGAATACATCCAGGCTCCATGTTTTTATACTCCGGAGCAGTACCAGGCCTGTTAGAATGAGCTTGCCCCAAACAGCTTGGGTTAAGCTCAATCGCCTGCGGACTGGTGTTGAGCGATTCATGCGTCCATGCACAGATGGGTTCTCGCTCCTTCACCGAATTGCAAGTGCGGCACCATTGGAAAAATTGCAAACCACGTCCTAATAATGTAATTCATACATCTGGCACCACATGGAGCACGAGGTCTGACGGTTTTGAATCAGGCAACTCAATTTTCACTTAATATCATTACTGCCAGCAACTGATCCAGGAATTACAGCAGCCTGGGGGTAGTAAAATAGTAAATCCTTGGCCCCAATCTTGTTTGTGTCTGATTTGGAGTAGATGTCATTCCAAATGACAACAACGATTGGGCAAACTTTGGCATTAGAAAATTAATAAAAATTTTTTGAAACATCTAAATTTTATTGAATTTTTAAAATTTTCTATCAGCAGTCAATAATTATAAAAAAATAAATAGATTTTAAAACAGATAATTTTATTTATTGAACTTTTTACATATTTTGTTAACAATTGTTCTTTTTCTTGTCCTTTCGGCCTTTTCCTTCAATCAGGGGTAGCCACAGCGTATCATTTTTCTCCGAATCGTCCTGTCTTTAACGTCCGTCTCCTTCGCACCAACTTTCCCCATATCTTCTTTCACCAGATTTAAAAATCTTCTCTTTGGTCTCCCTCTTTTCTTCTTTCCCGGTTACTCCATTTCTATTATCTTTCTTCCTACATACTCCTGGTCTCTTCTCATGACATGTCCATACAACCTCAGCCTGCCCTCCATCATCTTTATTCCTAACCGTTCTACCTTAACTGTACTCCTGATGTAGTCGTTTCTAATCTTGTCTTTTCTCGTCACTCCAATAGCAAACCTTAACATTTTCATCTCTGCAACTTTAATTTCTTCCACTTGTTTCTTTGTGACCGCCACCGTCTCAAGTCCATACACCATTGCTGGTCTTACCACTGAACTGTACACTTTTCCTTTTACTCTAGCTGATAACCTCCTGTCGCAGATAACTCCCGATACTTTTCTCCATCCGTTCCATCCTGTCTGCACTCTCTTCTTTATCTCCCTCTCACAACTACCACTTTCTTGCACCGTTGATCCCAAATACTTAAATTCCTTTACTCTTGGTACTTTTGTATCCTCCATCTTCACTGTTTCATCGTCATTTCTTCCATTTATGCACAATCGTTAGCAGAGGAAAATTATAAAAAATATACACTTTTTGATAAAATAAAACAGATAATCTTTTTATTGAACTTTACGTCAAGAAAAAGCTATAGTTTTAAAAAATAGTTTCAAATATTCAAATCTTAACAGAAAACAGTTTTAAAAAAATATTTAACTAAGCAATTGATTATCACATACACTAGCGTACCGAGGGGGGAGGCCACTGTGCCATGGCCCTCCCCTCAGACCCTAAAAGTGAAAAACTGTTAAGCAAAATCAAGAAGTTTTAGCAAAAGCAAAGCTGGTTTTTCGCAAGTATTTGGGGTTCGCCCTGGATCCCCTCGAAAATAGCACTTATAGTTTGAGTTTGCTGCAGATGTTATTTTTAAAGACTATTATGTATTTGGGAAAAAAGGTGGTAAATAGAAGATCGATTCAAGGTGAAGACTTTTTTTTTTTTCGGGGCATGCCCCCGGGACCAACCTATAATGGTCGTGCCTTCGGCACTCCCCAAGTTGATTTGTGACGTCACACGATTGTGACAAAACTTTGGCCCCCCCTCGGAAACTTTCTGCGTACGCCACTGATCACATAAATTAAGTCAAAAATGTCTGTAGAGTTCAAATAAGCATTTAGAAGTAAAGTCAGTCAGTCTTAAAATCTTTTTTTTTTTCGGACGTTCTTTAAGTGAACCGGCGAATAAAAATAAAGCGAATCGAATTGAGTTATAAAAAAAAGAGAATTCTCATTGGTCGAAGTTCTGATGATTTCTTCTAAAGAATGCCAAGCAAAAAAGTTTATATTGGTCTACGTCATTGCTCTTCAACTTTTTTGCCAAGACGGAACACTTAGAACTTTTTTTAATTTTGCGGAATTTTCGATCAAGAGAAAACTAGGTGAAGAGTGGATAGAGGCCTCATCTACTTTTCTTTACATTTTAGCAGTAGTCGCAGGCGAAAACCTTTTTGTTTTTTACCCAGCTTCTTGTCAGCAAAAGGTTCTGCAAACCGTTTTCTCAGTTTATCAAATGCTGCGAATAGTTTAAACAACTCCAACTGCAGTGCGCTGATGTGCGTCTGCGGAACCATTCAAGATAAACTTATGTAAATGTTTGACGGAACCCAGATTGAAGAGTGCTATATGTTTGCTTTTTTGTGTTGCAAAAATTTTTGCATAAGTTTCTTAAGCAGTTGTGAAACTTTTTGAAAGTCACAAAAAACCACTCTTGGCTATGACACATGCATGGTCGTACCAGCCGAAAAACTGTTGGTGTGGCAATACAACTTGATGAAATTTTACTGACGTTTTTCCGAATAATCTTTTAGCACTTCATAGGTATAAAAAAATTTTATAATAAATTTAGGATGAAGACCAAAAAAAAGTTTCACTTCAAATTTTGATCAGTTTTCTGCACTCGGAAACTTTGTCATTTTCGGTCCACAAAAAAATTTGTTTGTCCCAATATTTTTTGTCATTTCCAAAAAAGTTCTGATTTTGCCCAAATTTTGGAGACTTAGAGGAGCGATTGCCCCTAACTCTGCGGCTGGTACAACTATGAGTACTTGTCATGAAAAATTGTTCTACTTACATTATTATAATTCAGCAATCTATTAGCGGCATGGATATCTTCGTAGAAAGAAAACAGAGAGAACAGTGACGTAATAAGCGGGAATTACAGAAATAGATGTAGCAATAGCAAAGAGCTTAACAAATTAAAATAATTTAAAAATAAAATTTTAAATAAAAATATAAAATCTTTACGTAAAAACACAACAAGTCAATTAAAGCTATTCGAAACTAAAAGGACTAAAACGAACCGGACTTCCGGGAAAACCATTGCTTCCATTAGATCCTTTTGTTCCAGTAATACCAGGTAATCCCTACAAACATTAACAGAAAAAAATTGATCTCCCAAAATTAAAGCATGATAGTATTCGAAGCGCTCGAAAATACGTTATTTTTAGTGTGATTATTGTTTTTGCATTTTTTAGCCTACCAAATTCTTGCTGTGAGTTGAAATTAAAAAGAAAAATACATTTTGCTAATTTATTGAGAGACGAAGCACAATATATGCAACATTTAAATCAAATTTTAAAGCCTTTAATCTTTTAAACTAAGGTATTCTAATAAAATGAAAATAAATTATAGTACCTAATGTAGATTACTATATGAAAATGTAATCATTTACCCACGATATAATATTTTTTTTAAAAATAAAGTATGTTACATCGATCAAAATTACAGCCTGGGACAAAAGTTTAAGACCACCTTTGGAAAAAGGCACATTTTAGAAAAAAGCTTCTTAATCACCTAATACTAAATATTCTTGTGTCAAAATGCATATTTAGTTTTTGGATATAAACCTTATCACACATTAATTTTTAATTTTTACTTTCGTTCAATTTTTTAAATGTTTAGCTTAAAAATACAAAATTTTGAACCACAAAAATTGGCAAAAAATCTAGCAGTTAACGTTGAAAAACGTATTCAATTTACCGGTCGTTGCACAATGAAGGTCTCAGAACGTGAAATATCAAGGCAGATGAAAGTTAGAAAAACTGCTGTAACTAACACTATCAAAAATTTCACAAAAAAAGTACTTTCAAGGACAGCAAAAAACAGGCTGTCCGAGCATTTTTAGTAGTGGAAATAAACGTTTTATTAGGAAGAGAGTGAGTCAATTCCCTTAGAGCTCCGCTGAAAAAAATACAAGCTAAAATGGCACAAGGAAGCTTCAAAATTAGTAAAAAAACAATTTTACTAATTTTGAAGCTTCCTTGTGCCATTTTAGCTTGTATTTTTTTAGCAGAACTCTAAGGGAATTGACTCACTCTCTCCCTAATAAAACGTTTATTTCCACTACTAAAAATGCTCAGACGGCCTGTTTTTTGCTGTCCTTGAAAGTACTTATTTTTTGAAATTTTTTTGATAGTTTTAGGTACAGCAGTTTTTCTAACTTTCATCTGCCTTGATATTTCACGTTCTGAGACCTTCATTGTGCAACGACCGGTAAATTGAATACGTTTTTCAACGTTAACTGCTAGATTTTTTGCCAATTTTTGTGGTTCAAAATTTTGTATTTTTAAGCTAAACATTTAAAAAATTGAACGAAAGTAAAAATTAAAAATTAATGTGTGATAAGGTTTATATCCAAAAACTAAATATGCATTTTGACACAAGAATATTTAGTATTAGGTGATTAAGAAGCTTTTTTCTAAAATGTGCCTTTTTCCAAAGGTGGTCTTAAACTTTTGTCCCAGGCTGTAGTATTAACTAATTTTTAGCACAAACCTAAAGCATAAATAACAATGCATAAATTTTATTTTTTAATATAGATTACTTTAAGTCTTGTAAAGACACAACTAAAAACAATATTTTCAAAAAGTTAGTTTTCAAAGAAATTATTTTTAATAATCCTTTCTTTAAGTGGGGCTAAATCAAAAAGTGGCACGTCGTTTTATACAGATCAAAATAACTTTCAAATAGATACTAAATTTATTGTAATAAACGTAGCACTTAGGTTATCCCTAAACTAGGGTTGCCATACGTCAGGTTTTTACCGGACATGTCCGGGATTTTAGTCGTAAAATCTCCGTCAGGAAGAATTGTTAAAAAGAACTTAAATGTCCGGGATTTTAGCGTCAACTGAAAACAATGTGCAATTTCTTAAGAAATACGTTGTTTTGGGACGAAAATAGGAAAATTCGAGATCGATTGGAAATGAAGACCTTTTTTTTTGATCTTCGTCCTAGATTTGGAAACAAATTTATTTTGTCCGCCTCTTCAAAAATATTTTTGTTGGTACGCCTATGTCCGTCCGGAATTCCGCCTATTCAGATGCGGCAACCCTACTCTAAACTCTTTGTGCAATTATTTTATAGAAAAACACACTTAAAACATTTTCGTTTATGACTGAATAAAAAAACAAAAAAATTGAGACAACTTTAATTGAGGTATTTAATCTTTAAATTAAGGTAAATAGGATTACAAAAGACTTTACAGTTAGAAGTACAAATTTTGCAACGTCACAAAATGAATAGAAAGATATGGCGTGATTCAGCTGCAGTCATTTTAACCAAAACAAAAGTTTTATAATATTTCTAACTCGAAAATTAGGATTGTTGTAATAAAAAAATTAAATGAAGTTGAGAAAAAACGCAACGTATTGATCATGTTTAATAAGGTTATACTGAGCTTTTGCCGGACATTCTATTGCATTTAAACTGACATTGTGATGATTACAGTCTTACCTGGGGTCCTCTTATTCCTTCTATTCCAGGACTCCCCTATAAAACAAAATTTTTGACTAATATTATTTTCAAATAAGGCTGTAACAGCAAAAGTCAAAATAATACTTTTATCAACGTTTTTGCTTTCTAAAACTATCTCTTAAAAGTGATTTCTTTTAGTTAAAAAATCTATGCTCAGTTGAGCTAAATTCATAGTTAGCAATATAGGGCGGTTGTGCCTCCCAATGATTTACATAACCGTTCCTGCACTGCACATTTTTTGTCTTTTTAAATATTAATATTTAGTTTGAATTAAAGGTAACGTGGCCGTGCTTCTCATTTTTTCTCTTTCTCAACTCTCTCTATACTTTCTGCATGTTTAACGTTCGTCGTTGTGTCGCGGTTCCTTTTCATGCTTCATAGTACATTGCATATACTTAATAATGTTACTAAGCATGAATAAAATATCATCATCATCATATCTGCTACGAGGATTGGTCCCTAATTTATCTACATCACCAAAACATCACCAAGACAATATAGTTGGTCGATGACCAGACCCTGAGCCAGGCAGAGATTCTCGAAACTTTTAAGCTTGAACTTTAAACTCAATTTGATCAAAACTACAAAAGTTAATGAGGTAATTAAAGAAATAAAAGCATTGATTGAAAGCAAATACTCCCAAAAAACTCAAAAGAACTTACCGTAATGCCAGGCTCCCCTTTTTCTCCCTTGGTGCCTCGTGTTCCATCCTTTCCGGCTTCACCTTTTTCACCCTAAGTTTAACAAAAAAATAATATTTTCCAGAAGATTTTTTTGTTGAGAATATTGTTGATAAAAGATTACAGCCGCATCTAACTTTACATATTATTAAAAAAATAAAAATTTTTGTATACATTTAATTTCATTAACCGTATTTTTGTGACCAAAATCTTAATTTTCAAACTTTTCAAAATTTTTTTGAAATTTGGTGCAGTATTTCACATAGTCTGAAATTCATTTTTTTCAAGTCATTTCTTATTGGTCTTTTTTTAATGTAGGCCTACTTCTTTGTTGCTCCAAATTACTTTCTGATGCTGCCATAAGTTAGTTTCAAGCTCAAAGCTTTAAATTCCGGATTAGTGCTCATTTCTGATTGGTCCTTGGATAACAATGTGAGTATTTTTGATGCTTACTAATACTATTTAAGATTGAGCATGAAGATTCTTGATTAAAATTTTAAATTAAAAATTTAGTTCAAGGAATTCTCATCTTTTCCGCCAACTCTTTCCCTATCACTGTCCTAATTCAATAAAAAGAGATTTGGCAGTATTTTTATAAATAATTAGCGTTTAATGTTTTAAAAATTTTTTTACTATTTTTTAATACATTATTTAAAAAATCAAAAACTTTTGTAGGAAATTTTTTTGTTTCAAAACTCACCTGTACTCCTTTTGGACCACGATCACCTTGTACCCCTGGTGGTCCCTTTTTTTAAAATAAAATGAATAAATAAAATTGAAAAAATATTATTATTTATAGCAATGTATTTGACAAACTTTAATTAATTAAATTTTTACAGTAATTCGTGCAATAAATTTAAAATGAGTTTTTTTCAACAGGAAAAAACTGAATATAATTATTTTTAGCTTGTTATTTATTCATTTTGTCATTTGAAGTTCTATATAGCATTTGTTAGTTTATATCTTTTTGATTTTCAGAAAAACAGGCTTGTGCCTCACTCGTTTAAAACTAAGAGAAAGACTGGAATAATTTGTAACCAAAATGAACTCTGACTCGTTTGGCTCAACCTTGATGCACCAATTGTTAAGTATATCTGCGGGGCATTTGTCTCAAAGTCAACTATATGTTTTTAAAGAACGCCTTTTAAATTGGTCAAAAACCTGCTAAACCGTCATAAAATTCAAAATCCAGTGTAAAAACTATAAGTTGATTTGTATCGCTTTCACGCAAGAGTAATTCAAATATTTTTATTTTTATGTTTGGAGGCTTAAGTTAAAAGTGCTTCAAAATTTTTCAATATAAAGCTTACATCTAGTCCGGGTGGACCTGGGGGCCCAGTTGAACCAGTGAGACAGTTATTTGTTGAAATCGATCCTACCTCCCCACTGCTTTCAGCGTCTTCATCATCTGTTAAAGATATATTTGTGCCGGAGATAAAGTATTTGACAATATGGTTGGTTAAAGAAATTTATTGAATTAGTATGTAGCATTACTAAATTATATATTTTACGAAAGTCAGAAATATGGGACAAAAATAATCATTAAGTTGCAAAATTCTTACACAACAAACTCGGATTTTTAAAGCAAGACATTGACTCCCTCGACTCCCTGGTTGAGAAAGTTAAATTGTAATCAAGAATGCGATGGGCCAGAAGAAAAACTTAATCCTTAACATGCTTGTATTTTAATGTAGCTTCCATAGTAATAAAGTATAATTGAATGTGCATCAATATTAAAACTTTTTAATTTAAATTAGACCCATTCTGTGAGTTGTAAAGAAACAATTAGCAAATATTTCTTAAAGTAGTTTGTTCAGCTATGTCAGGTAGTCTTTCGTTTTTTGAATTCATTCTTTTAAATCCTATTTCTGGTGTTATTGTGCCCGGATAGTGATTTACAGTGGGATTTTATTAATTATTTGGTAAATAAAAGTTTGTTTAAGTTTAAATGACGCCATCGCTATTCAGAATGGATAGATATTGCAATGCATGGCAACGTGGTCGAGTGGTTAAGAGCGCCTAGATTGTGATCGGCACGGTCTCGGTTCAAAAGCTACTCACGCCATTTCGGTGCGTCCTAGAAAAAGACCCTTTGTGAAACTTTTCTCGTTTTGGTAATCTTGGAAAACAGTATTTCAGTTATATTTTTAATAAAAACTAAAAAAACAAACAGGTCGGAGTTGCCCTTATTGTTGACAATTTTTTCATGAAAAGAAGCAAGTTCGATTCATATTTGCATCAAATATTTTGTCATACACGATGCACGTTTTTAGTTACTTGCCATGCAAAACAAAAAAGAAACATTAAAATCAGCCCCTTACAAAAAAATGTTTAAGCTGTAAAATTTTGTAAAATATACGTGATCTCTACAAAACCAGTAAAGCATGTCACTTAACGTTTTTATTAAAAAAAATATTCTGAAACATAAAAGTTTTAATAAAAAGCTGAAATTGCTTAAATGCAAAACTGTAATCAAAATAGATAAGGGTAAACAAAGTTCTAAGCAGTGGATTATAAAACATTGTGTTATTTGATAAATATTCATCCGCAATAAACTCGAATAGAAATATAGTCTATAAAAAAATCATACAAAGGTATTTTAGCATCTAATAAATGTGCAGTTAATTTGAAAAAAAAAACTAAAAAAAATTGATTTGCAAATACAGCATATCAAATTACAATTAAAAATAACATCAGTAATTTCAACAAAAACAAGCCGAACAAAAAAAAACGATGATTGAAAAGAAAACTATGCAACTCAAGTCTAAATGCTTCACTGATAAAACGCTTCAAAATTTAACGATTTTTGAAGCTTTGCTGAGCGGCATGCGGGAGGCTTGATGAAAAGTAACAATGAGAAAAATAATCCTATTTTTACGGTGAATTACCCATGTGTCAGTAGTTTGTTTGGATTTGTATCTACGCTGTCCGCTTATACTTTGCTTTCTTTTGAAGCAAACAATCACTTAAAGGCAACTGGATAAACCGGACTTTTTTGAGAGCAACATTTCAGCGGCGCTTGCTTTTCATCAACCATTGAACTACACGGTACAATTCCCTGTAATAAACCTGATGCTTTAAGTTTTCGTTGTAATCGAGCGACCCAAAAAGTATTTTGAGGAATGTTGATATTTTGTTTGAGATAACAGCAATTTTAACTCGATTTGCCAGCTAAATGGTTACTGTTGATGCTGAGATTACAAGCACTAAATGATAATGTATAAGCTATGTGACGTAATGTTGTAATCGCAGTTGTTGACTGGACTCAAAGTAGAGTTATTGCTGTGCTGTGGGAAGGATTTTCTTAGAAATTTGAATCCTATCAAATTAGGACCAGGATCCCTTAAATTAACTTATAAACTAAGACCGAAAAATGTTTTTCAAGTATAAAATTGTAATAAAATACCCAAAATGTTTTCACTCATATTGAGCTCCCTAAAATTTCCGAGTCCCTGTCCGAACCCCTGTACCCACGTAGTTTTGAGAAATTTCTACGCCCATAGTTTTTGAAAAAAACTTTTTGTGACAATAACCCCGAATGTGCGATTTTAGCAAAAAGTTCTAAATCAGTGGTCACCAAACTACGGCCCGCGGAGCTCTTTTTAAAAAACATATACACTCACTTTGAGCTACAGTTGGATAGAAGTATGTTGGGAATACCCCAGTTTCAGTTTTTTTATTTTTTATTTTTTTTTAGAGAACATACCAAGATTTTGGGAGAAAAATAGCGAAAGGCCTTCGTTCTGAAGCGTCCCGGTTTAAGAGTGCAAAAATATTTTTCTCCCAAAATCGTGGTGATATCTAAAAAAAAAGGTCTTTACTTCGTTTACAGTTATTTATTAACTGTTCTTTGCAAATCAAGTCTCTAGCTTTGGCCGGAGGAGGTCCAAAAAAATCTACACACGACCCCCTGTTCGAAAAGTTTGGAGACCCCTGTTCTAAATAATAGATTAGTTTAAAGTAAAATAATGTTTAACAAACTTTAACTGCTAAATAAATTTTTCTATTTTTAAAAGCAACCCAGTTGTCCATTATAATGGTCTTGCAAAGTACAACTTACTTTACTTTTGCATGTCAATGACTCAAGTGCAGTCTTAGTCAGAACATTCAATAGTTTAAATAAATTAACTTACTTAAAAATCATAAGATAAAATTTTTTTCTTTTTTAATCATAAAAAATCTAATCAAAACACTTTGAAACGAGCAAAACTGAGACTACTATTATTAGGCCATTTTATTCAAAGTAATATAGGCGTCACTTTTGAAGTTGTAAAGTTATGATAAATTGTGACCGGAAACTGCGTAAGTGATTGCATCATCAAAAAAGTTAAAAATCTCACCGGAAGGAATACTTCTAACGGAAGGTAAACAAACTCCAGGTGGACCTGGTGGCCCCATTGCCCCTCTAGAACCATTTACACCAGGTTCTCCCTAATTGTAAAAAAATCATGTATAAGAAAAAAAATTGTTAGACTAGTAACAAATGTGGTTCTTACCTTCTGTCCAATGGGACCCACTGGCCCTGAAACTCCAGGGTTACCCTAAAAAAATAAAGAACATAAATTACGTTTATCTTTTCAGGAACTCACATCAATAGTTTAACTAAATTATAATAACACTAAAAAAAGGCCGTATGATAACTAATCGCGCTGCCCTTTGTGTTTCATGCTTTTGACAGCATTTAATAAAGCTAAAGAAAGTATGTGAATAAAAACGTAGAAAAATAGAAGACAGACTATTAATAAGTCGGAATGCAGAAAAACGAGAACTTAATAAAATTGTTAAATTATTATATCAGCTAATATGCATTACAAAAATTTAGCGTTTGATTAAACGGTGAAATGAGTTTAAAAAAATACCTTTTGTGTTTGATTTCCATTTGCGTGACAATAAACATTTTTTATTAAAGCATCAATCGCCGAAAGAAAAGAAGAAAATTCTTTGAAAGTACACTAAGTAAGAAGAAATGTTGAACAAAAATATTAAGAAATAAGATTATGGCAGGAGAAAAGCATGAAGAAATACGTTTAAGATTCTAACTACATAATAAACTCCTAAAACTTTTAAAGCAATCACGTGATCGTTCGCCACCAATGGTTTTGTCATTAAGTTTTATGACTGCCATAAGGTAAGCACAATGATTGTACCGTATAACACGGCTATGTAACATTAACTATTTGTGTGACAACTTTCCAGAATAACGGCAAAAACGCGACATTCAACCGTTGATATTAATTTTCATGGGATAATTGCCTTTCCAAAGCCTTTACAGTGAGACCAAAGCGGAAGATGATCTGCAACTCTAACGATCATCTAATCGCGACGTTTTCCAATAAAGAGTTGCAATGCAATATCTATTGGCGCAACCAGTTCTCCCAACCAATGGTTTTTCCATGACTGAACAAAAAATCTACTTTTTACTTCTATGTACAGTAACCTCCCGCTTAAGTACGCAACTTGATCTTGAGGTGGCTTTGCGTACTTATGCGGGAGGTGCGTACTTAACAGTTTTGTGCCCTATTGCACGTACAGTATGTGTGCACGGCCAGTACATCGATAAATGCGTGTAACCATTATGCAGTCATGCGTGTAACCATTACAGTATACAGCATACAGTATACAGTATACTTTATAGCAAAGTTCTCGAGGTTGAAGATCAGTTGCTGTGTCCAGTCTTGCAGGAAGAAGCAGGGGATGATTATGATAAGATAAAAACCACATTTGAGAGCTTTCAACAAAAACTGAGGCAGGTGACATTGCGAGTCAAGCAAAAGAGGATGGAAAACATGCGCCAGCTAACTTTGCACGACATGATGAGCAATGAATAAATACTACACATTACTGCACTGTATATTTCATCATGCTGCAGTTTGTTACTGCGTGTAAATTTTCGTTTGAAATAAAAAAAGTTGAACCAAAGTTTTTTGAGGAATTTTTGCGTACTTTTCTGGGATGCGTACTTAAACGGGTGCGTACTTAAGCGGGAGGTTACTGTAACTTAATTTCTACTTCATGACAAAATCTGTTGTTTGGAAAGCGGCTATTAACGGCTTAAATGAAAAAGGCATTTGTTGTAAAAAAAATAGTAGTTTTGTCTGTGCATTTTTCATCGATTTTATCACAAAGTTGAAAATTGAATATTTTAAAAATAGAGTGATGGTAAGCGGAAAAAATCATTTTATTGCTGGAAATACAGGTTTGGGTTATAACAAAATTTAATTCATTCTCAGGTCAAACGCTTTAGCTGATCAAAAAATACTGAACCCATTTCGCGTTTTAATCGATTTTGTCTGCTGCTTCTTTTTAATCTGTTATTTTCTCAACTTAATCGAATTTAAATTTCTCCTTCATTTAATTCAGAAAGAGCGCCGCCACTTAGTTTAATAAGCTAATTCCGGCTCTAGTATCCGTTAAATCTTATCCCGCTGGTTTCAATAGAGACAAAAAATATTTTTGGTTCAATTTTAAAATTAAAGGCTTTTAAGTATTTTTTACGCTTAAGATCGAGGCGGGAGGTAATTTAAGTATATGCTTTCAAAATGTGCTGACACAGATACAGTGAATAAAAAGATAAAGTAGATAAAAAAATTGGTAGTCTTGGACGGCAATGTATAGATAACATATTAACGAAGATCTATACATACAGTATATGCCTTCGACGTTTCTAAAATACTCACATTATCACCACTGATTCCCGGTCTACCTGGTAACCCCGGGGGGCCGTTTTCCCCTTTATCACCCTGAATAAAACACAAGTTGAAATTCAATAACTTTATTGTATATTTAAGTTTTAATAAAAAACGTTTGTCGACACAAAAAAGTGAACAAATAAATCACTAAATTTCCTTTTGATCTTGTTGTTCAAAGATTCCGAACTGTATTTTTTTAAAAATTAGATTGAAAAGTTAGCTTGCATTAGCAAACACTTGAAAAACCCATTAATTAAAACAGAGTAAGAATGTTGACATAACCCACATTTAGGTAAACAACTTCTATAACAAAATTACGATGAGTCAAGATGAGCAAATCTTATTTCGCTAACACTTCGTCTTCGGATTATGCGTTTACAATGAAGGTTTGCAACCAACGACTGAGTAGTGCGAACCGTTCATTAAAACTAAGCGCCCGCAACGTTCCTAGAACTTTCTATTGATTTAGATATGTAGCTTGAGTTCGCGTGTAATTAATAAACGACGCATAGCGGAAACCGAAGCGACGGCCAGAAGACTCCAACCAACGAATTTTTTCGTCAAAACTCGCTATTACAAGTATGAATTATCCAAGTGAACACCTTTCTATAACTTAAGTAAACTTTCAATGTCTGTTTCAAGAAACCAGAAGAATGGAAAACCTCATTCGGGAACGGATGAAACAGTTTATAAAAAATTCACGTAATGATGGCTAATGGTCAGTTTACTCACTTTTTCCCCAGGTTCACCCGCAGGGCCAGGAAAGCCCACGCCTTTTTCTCCACGATCGCCTTTTTCACCTTGTATACCTGGTGGACCCTAAAAAATACGCAGTAAATTTTTAAAAATTGTTATTCAAAAATGAAAACCATATTGAAAATAACAAGTACAAAAAAATAACTTATACAAAGTAAGTGAGAGTAATATGCAAACATACCGAAATTGATGGGGCAGAAGCATTTCTTCCAGGTTCACCCCGCTCACCCTAAAAAGAAAAGACCATGTTTTGATTTAAAGCTCTGGGGTCAATGTCATCAACACTCGATTTTTGAGGCAAAGAAAACAGTTTATGCTTTTTCCGAATTAATCAAGATTTGCTTTTAAAATTTTTAATTTTAAAACTTCAGATCATCAACACAAGATAAATAGATAGATAGTAAAGATATTTTTTTTACTTGTAAATTCATAACGAGGTAGTTAGTATGTGCTAAATACAACTTAAAGACCCAAAATAATAACATTTGATTAGTTTCTTTTTTATTTTCCACCCAACCGTTTTTTACTGAACAATAGAACAGCGTCGTCTCTGCAATGTGGCCAAGTTAATAAGAGCGCCGTGATTGTGACCGACATAGTCTCGGTTTGAAACCTACTTGCGCAATTCTTTCGTTTCCTTGAAAAAGGCATTTTACAGCACTTTCAGCCACATGGCGATCTTGGCAAACGCTTTTAAATTTCAGTCCATTTATGTATAAAACTAAAACCAAAATCTCAAGCGGACAAACAACATTTTGGCATCTCCCAAACAAGGTTGGCGTAATTATTTGCCCTCGCTTTCTTGCCAGTCAAGAGATAAATTTAGAGATGAAATGAACAAAAATAAAACTAATTTTGTTTTAATACGACTCGCTTGAGGTTTGAACCAACAACCCAACAACTGCTTTGTTTAAGAGAAATGATAAAAAGCATAACGTTAAAAAAGAAAACTTTTTGTACTACAATAGCGTTTGCTTCTTTTAAATTTCGTAAATTACGTACGGAGTTGAAGGGTGATTCTTATCAAATCATAAATAAATCAATTAATTATTTAAAAAAAACTTTACTACACAGTAAATTCACAATCCTACCTTGGTTCCATCTTCTCCATCCTCTCCATCTTCTCCGTTTTCTCCAGGTTCTCCTTTCTCGCCTTTTCCGCCCTTTTAAAATATACTTCTCAGTTAATGAAGCAGCTTTTTAGAAAGTTTTACAAAAACCACCGGGCATCATTTTACCGACTTGTAACAAGGCGCAGATTTTGCTTCTGTCTTGTTATTATTTTTAAATCGCCTTCGATAAAAAGTTTGTAACAATAGATTGCGGGCTTAAAAACTATCTTTAAACAGCTATTAACAATAATAAGAGCAAGTGTATAATTGCGTTAAATAAGCGAAACTATTTAGTTTACTGTTAATTTACACCATTATAGAAGTCTTTAATTTTACAGATTAATCTTCTACGCTGATTGTAATACCATCTTGAATTTGTATTTATTAAAGCTGACAGCTTTATTAAAAAATAAATGTATTTAATCAAATTTTCACGAATGAATGAGAAAATTACTAGAAAAAATTTTTTATACATAATTGATTACACATTTTATTCATTTATTTAGATTAACAAGAAAGCTTCTTAAACCAGAATTTATTAAAATTCGATGGGGAGAATTGTTTTGGCCATAGTTTGAAAAATTAAGGGCTTACCTTCGGTCCCACTGGTCCAGCAATCTGCAGTAAAAAAAGACTTCAATACTTTTTAAAGGTTTTAACTTTTATTTTTTTAAGTAATTATGCCGATCAAAATGATGGTTTGACTTGGTAAAAAGAGAGGAATTGAAGCCCAATGCAAATTCATTGAACACGTTTTCTCAAATATTAAAATAGTGATTACGTTAAGTAAATTCATTTCATCTTCCTTAAGTTCGTCTTTAATATACATTATTAAACTCTCACAAAAAACATATTTTAGTGATGCAAAACGCTTTTTCGATTGTGAATGTAATCAGTATGTTCAGATATCAACTTTCAGTCTCGTCATCTTGTTGTGACCTTGGAAAAAGCTGTTTTGCAAAGCTCTTTTCTATGCTGCAGCCTTGAAATACAGACATATTGAACATGAAAAGTATGAAAGTTTTCGACGAGACAACATTATCTTAGGATATCCCACAGAAAGTCAGGGTAATCACTTAGAAGGATTAACAGAAGTTATGCAGAAGACAATGACAATGATGTTGCCATTTAAATACCGCTTCTCCTGCTTTTCCTGGTTCTCCTTTGGGTCCGGTTTTTCCAGGATCGCCCTTTTCACCTTTATTCCCGACTCCTGGCGTACCCTAAAATAAAAATCATTTTTCTCTTTTTGATGTACATGGAAAAGGAAGTGAGAATGAAATATAATGCAACATTTTAAATATAATATTTACTTGATTTCCAGTGTTTCCTTTTTCACCCTAAAAACAATACAAAAGTATTTTCAAATTTTATAAGGTCGCTCGTATCAACTAATTCTGCTCACCTTTTCTCCTAAGCTTCCGGGAATCCCTTTAACACCCGTGCTTCCATCTTGTCCAGGATTTCCAGGAATGCCAGGCTCTCCTTTTTTTCCAGGATCTCCTATGGAAGTGGACATATTTAACATCAGAGATGGAAATTTTTATTTTGATTTGAACATATTTAAGAATTATGTTCAAATCAAAATAAAAATAATATTTAGGAATTATGGTGATATAAAAGCAGTTAAAAAAGTTTTAAATTATCAAATAATTAAAACAAATTGTTTTTTTTTTAATAATTTTTTATTATAATTCATTTTATTTTAATGATATATTTTTGTCTCTATAATTCTTAGGGGTACTTCTGATACAGTTAGTTGCTGAAAAAATGTAAAATAAAATATTACATTTTTTTCTGGCACAACTATCAAGATTTTATAATTTTTTTTGTAATTAGCCACTCTTTATAAAAAAAAAACCATTGAGAAAGTCCTAAATGTTGAACAAGTCAAAATCTGATGGTTTAACAAGTAAGTTTGAGGTGGAAATTTATCATTACACATAGTTATGGTTAAAAATCCACCATTATGTCAAAAAGCAACCTTGGCGGCTGTTTCATTTCAAACTTAATTGCCTTCAGACATATCCCTCAGGAGTTTTAAGCTTATCTGCCTGTTTAGCAAGTTATGCATTTCAAAATGACTAGAAACAATCCGCGGTTAAACAGCCTCTTTAGATTATGCGGCAAAACCTCACTACGCCACACACGTATCTCAAACTTTTCCACGTTGAGCTGAAACATTAGTTTGGCACCGCAATCATCAATCAGAGAAAAAATGCTTTTCTCTTACTTTTATGATGTCGTTGGTTCAAAGAAGAGATTTTCTTTGAAGCGTTCAAGGCGCGTGATACAAACAAGTTCGAACTGCGCTGTTGCTTTAGCGAACACGTGCTTTATCGCGCGAACAGAAAGTAAAACGAAAAAAAGAAATCAAATCATCAATCAAATTGAAACAAAATTAAACTGAAGACGCTTTAAACTGTGGGGTAAGGAAAAAATCAGATTTTTAACTGGCATCTTAAAAAGAAATTTGTTGTCAATTTTTCACTCGAAGACTTGAATCTAATACGACTGCTTTCAGTATAATTTAATAATGTAGGAAAATTTAAGTTATTTCAAAAATTTAAAATGAGCTACAACGTCATTAAATGGGCAAAATGTTGACCAACTAAATACTGATACGTTGCAATAGCGGCAGAGATTAAGAAAGTATAAACGATAAATCCAATTAGTATAAACAACGATCAACATGATTAGAAAAAAACTCTGTAAGAGACCACATCAAAATTTGCTTACTTTTACCTTTAGCAGCTGCAGTTGCTACTTATTAGCATATAACCAGTTGAAATTCTTTTACCCTAATACGTCATAAAACACTTTTCAATTTCTAGTTTAACTTTTTCAGAAAAAAATCAAAACTAAAGTTTTAAGAAATTTTCTTTTTTTTATTTCATCTTTACATTTATCCTCCTAACTTGCAGGAAAGCGACGGAGGCGCTAATACATAGGGCAAGCAATTACCCCGACTTTCTTCCGGAGATGATAAGGTATTGCTGCACGGTTGAAATTTTGTTTTGTATTATAGAAATACAACGGAAATTTAAAACTTCTTACTAAGACCGCCAAGCAGGGCAAAGTGCCGCAAAATCTTTTCTAAGGACACAGACTAGGTTTACCATATGTCCCGTCTTACCCGGGACAGTCCTGATTCTTGTCCTGGTGTCCCGCCCAGTTAACCATTATGTCCTTGAATCTAAAATTTAGAGATCACTACGATTTTGAGAATTTTTTTTGGAGCGTCCCGATTCTCCAATTTGAAAATATAGTAGTATGCCTACAACAAAGTGACGCAGAAGGTTTTGAACCGCGACCAAGTTGGTCACATAGGAATTGTATATTAAACATAACTTCAATCGGCGACCTTATTATTAAAACTAAGTTTCACCAAAGCGGTTTTTATGCTGGTTATCCGGCGTCCTGGTGTGCCCCAAGACTTGACCATGGGCTCCGCATAAATTTGTAAAACATTGCATTTTTTTTATTTGCATGTAAAAGAACTTTAATTTAAGTAATTGGTTAAAAGATTATTTCTCAAAATGAAATATCGTTTGTCAAACCAGGTAAAAAAAGAATATTTTGTCAGAAATTCAACTTATTTTCCTGCTTTTATTAAATTACTGCAGGTTATTGCTATCGATGTAATTATCCCTATCTCACAACAATAGGCTTACAAATGTAGACCTTTGTAACAGCTGCTTTTCTGCAAACTCGAATTATTAGAAATTCTACGGTAACCGTAATCAAGTTTAGATATAATAATAAGATTGACATTGAACGAGACATGTGTGTCATGGTATCGAACATTAATTTGCGGCTCGATTGTGTTGATTGTTTCTTTTTGGTATTTTTCTATTTGTTATTTGTTATTTTTTTCATTTTTTCGGGGAACTTAATTTATTTCAGTTTTTTGCTTATTTTATCTGTTCATATGAGAAAGTATAGTTAACCTCGGTTAATCCGGATTCGGTTAATGAGGAATTTCGCTTAACTTGAATAAAATGAAAGCACAAATGATTTCCTAGATACTGTAATTCTTAATAAAAAAAGCTTCGGATTATCTGGATCTTCACATAATTTAGATAATTTTGTCTGTTAAATCAAATCCGGATTAACCGAGGTCTACTATACATGGTTAGTCCGTACAGTGAACAATCCGCACTTTCTAAAGTTAGTAAATTAGTTGGATGAAAAACTTTAAATTTTATTAAAAATAACATCATCTAGCCAAAAGTTCACATAAAAGTGACACTTCGTTAAATTTTTTTAGTTTTTTACAAACTTTTTTGAAGTTTCAAAGCCAAAAATGTCTACAAATCAAAAAGATATTTAATAAGAATCATTTTTTAATTACCAATCGCGGAACAGTAAAGGAGGTAAAATTTTGTTAATTCTCTTAATTTAAGTTAATGACCTAAAAGACACGTTAAATGTTGGTAATTTCCCCTTGTTTTCGGGCCGAGTTGTGTATATATCACACCAGCCAATGCTAACGCGCTTGTTTGAGATTTGGACAAATATTTTTAACAGCAAAAAATAAATAAAATTACCTTTTGGACCAGTAATCGAAATTCCAGAGACTCCTTTATCTCCTTGCTCCCCTGCAAAGATCATGTTGGAAATTAAAAAAAAAAATTTTTCTCATTTTTCATTCCAATTCATGTCTAACACATGAGCTAAACAGAAATAACATTGTTTATTCTTAATTCAACAAATCACGCTGATGTACTTTTAAAAGTACTCTGTTCATTTGTAATTTTGTTTACCTACCATGCTCAAACGATTTGTCGGGTAAAACGTTTTTGAGCAATTATTTCGTTGCATTAATTTTTCCGTTGAGCAAGTATTAAGTTATAAATATGTTTGCTTAATCAGGTGCATTTATGTTAATTGAAATCAATCTGTTAACAATTGCTGCAATTTTGCAACTTGTGGCAGTGAGTCAGTCGGACGGATGAAAGCGATCATACAGCTCATATTGCTATGCATTTGCGCTAATAGTCATGCTGTTGCCTATTTCATTTTATTTGAATTTGGTTTATGAATGACGTTTTTGCATAAAAAAATATTTTCTTTCATGAAGAATTTTCATAAAAATTTGTTTAGAATTTAAAAAAAATAACATCTGATATTAATATCAAAATTTTATGAGATTTAAAACGGACAAGCAAATATTAGTTAGTAGGAGTCTAGCAGTGTCACTTTATGTTTTTCCTTCTCGCAAAGCAACGATGTAGAACAACTGAAACGATCTAGTAGAAAAACATTTTACTACACTTTGTAATTTTGTAATTTAGATTTCGTGAAATGTAAAACAAAAACATCAACAACTTATAAACAGAAATTCAAATAATTAGTACGAAAAAGAAAACATTGGTTATAAAGAAAAAAAACTGGTTGTAAAATCATGTATCAATAATATAGATGACAGTACAAAATCGCAAAATGATTACAACTAACCTTTTGATCCTTTTGGTCCCACTGGAAGTACAGAGGTAGTCAATTGCGTCTATAAAAAAATTATAACAATAGCATTAAAATTTTATGCTTGTTGCATCAAGATTTACAGTATGAGAAAAAAATATTTTTCATGAAGTCAATCGCCTTGTAGATAAATCTGAATATAGTTTTAAAAATTTTTTTTCCGAAAAGATTTTTCTTTAGAATTTTTGATTAGTTGATATCGCAATTTTCTGAAAACTAAATTTTAGAGTCATATTTTTAAAAATCGAATTTTGTGTACTTCTCCGCTGGTTCCTTCGCTTTCTTCTTCATTTTCTTCATCAAAACTTTGGATAAGATCGTCGCCGCTTCCACTATTTCCTGGAGTTTTTGTCGTTTTTTTATTTTTTTCGGGTTTGCTTATAAAGAACTCTTGCTCTTCTCCTAAAGCCTGTAAAAGTTAAAAACCAAAGAGTAAGTACAAAAAATTTTTTTTCTAAAAAGTGATGTTTGGAAAAAATACGGTGAGACCACGGCCAACTTAAGAATATACTTAATAGGCCGTGGTGAGACGAATATTCAACTAAAACAGTTTTCGTATCGGGTATTGGAAAGTTTTAAACCCCAAATAATAGACCCAAAACAAATAATTTGTTAATACTTTTGAGCCTTGGTGACCAAAAACCAATTAAAATAATTTTTTTCATTCATTACATTGAGGCTTTAATTGAACAGACAAGAAAGCGGCTTAGTCCTTCGTGAAGTGCTGACTATGAGTTGCTGAGGCTTTAAACGACAATCACACAAACTATTTGAACGCTAAACTGAACTAGTAGGTTAATTTAATACTTGCTGATACTTACAGTATGTTCCTCGTCAATTCGGTCGCTGCCGTCACCGCTTTCATCACTACCGCTTCCTTCTTTAGCGAGAGTAGGGCGACCCGTAATTTCGTATTGACAATATCTCGACGCCTCCGATGAATCTTCAATGAATTCTAATTCTTGAAGTAGACCCTAAAAGGCAGCATGTACTCCATGATAAAAGAAAATTTTTTGTTTGGTTTTGCAAAAACCAATGAAATTTTTTTTGGTATTGGCGTCTCCCTTTTATATATAGTATTTAGACGTTTCATAGTTACATTTCATGAAAAAAGAATTAAAATTAAAATTCACTTAGCTAATATTAGAAAATCAGTTTGCACTAAAAGGATAAAAACTGAAAGTGATACAGGTAATTAAACTATATTGAAAGTAAAACAAAACAACGTACGATAAATTGTTCCTGGGGATACGCTCTGCCTCCGCTTGCTATGTGCAAAGTGTCTGTAGGCGATACAGACAGGTTGCTGGGAGAAACCCACGTCACTTTTGATTTGCTTAGTTTACAGTTCAAATAGAATGAAATTCGGCCATTTGAGGACGAAACTGCTATGCGAGTCCATTTGTCGAAGATGTTTGGAACCTGTAAGATCATTTCAGCAAAGTTAAGATTTAAAAATTAAACAAAAATTTTGCTTTGTACATTGACATGTAACATTGATGAACTATTTCATTTCAAGCTGATTCGGATTTTTTTCTCTGATCGCAAATCACACCATGATATTGCCCGTCTTTAAACTCTTGACTGGTTACTATCTGATGATTATCTGTTCTTTTATCAAACGCAAACATTTCGAGTCGATGCCCGACAGTTATATCATTTTCTTGAAGAAGTTAAGTATTTCTTACCGCGTACACTCCCAATTCCAGTTACGACAGAAGCTTATAAGCTTAAGGTGCCAGCGATGTAATTTCTTCATTAATTTAGATAAACAACTCTATGAAATCTTTGCAATCCCATACGCCTAAGGAGGTAGGAAGGTACAATCAGTAGAGGCAAAAGTTTTGAATTAAATTTTTTTTAATTTAAAATGTAATTAGCCTGTATACCAAAAATTTAAATTTTTAAGACTCAGACAAGCAACCGCGATTCGGTTTCCACAAACGCTAAAAGAAAATTTTTATCCGATACTCGAAAATATCGTTTGGCTTTATTTATCGAATCGTGTTTGGAGTTTTTATTAAATTTGCAATTATTAATTTTAACAGGACTTGAGTATGCAGTGACTATAAAAAGATACATTTTCTCAAAAACTTGTCACTTTCACTGACAAAAGTTTTCAAAAAATATATACCTTAAATTGAGCTATAGTTTCAGGGGACTCTTGATTACTCCAAAAAAGATTAACGACCATATCTTCAGGATTGAGGGAGCGTTCTATTTTTAATCCGACTTTTAGACGATCCGTTCCTTCTTCAGTTACGGCAAACAAAAATCCCCCATTTCTATCTTTGAGTTTTAACAAAGCTTGAATTGAAAAGTCACTTGGTAAAGACGTAAGTTTGTTTCTAATCGTATAATCTGAAATAAAAAAAAAAAAATAGGATCAATTAAAAAGTGCTGTCGTTCTCAATAAGATACAAAAAAGTTATAATTTGATTTTAAAAAAGCTTCAATGAAAAAACATTGAAAACTTCAACAATAAGCTTACTAAAAAGCCATATCGTCACTGTGCTGATTGTTAAGAAAAGCTAAAATATTAATTTCATATCATGTAAAATTTGTATTAAATAATAAAAAACGTAAATTTGAAAACAAAAACTACTTCACTTAGCAAAATTCCGTAACGCAGCTGATATCAATATAAATTACAGAGATTTAACCAACTCTACCGAAACTGAATAGTAACCCTTAAAAGTCTGAATTAATTATTCTTTAAAAACGGCATTTTACGACTTAAAGAAAAAAATTCTAACGTACTTATTGGGAAAACTTTAAATATTTATGAATGCAATAAAAAATTTCATTGGGTCATATGTATCTCATTAGAATTTCATGTAATTGTAAATTGGCACAAGTTTTTTCCTTTAGACCTCACTAAACCACATTTTAAATTTTTGTAGTTTTGGCGGGATATAAGGGAGGTGCTAAAGTAGGTATACAGTAATAAGAAAAGGAAAAACACGTAGATTATGTACTGCATTTATTAATAAACAAATGAATGTTGCTTAAATAGGCAATAAGAAGCACATGTACTAAAAACCTTACTCCCTCAAGTACTCGAATTGCTTGCCATCAGCATTCACACATTGTTGTAGTCGAGAACTGACACTCATGCACACCCTTAAACGGAGGTCTTTATCATCATCAATTTCCTGACAAGCCTCAACAATGAACTAAATTATATCCTCAACAGTACTTTTGTGCGAAAACTTTATCTTTTACAAAACCCAAAGAAAGAAGTCCATTGTGATTAAATCTGGCGAGCGTGGTGGCCACTCGATGGCTTCACGACGTCCAATCCATCTCCCAAGAAATTCTAAGTCAAGTAGCTCAGGCACATTGAGAGGGAAATGTGGTGGTGCCCCATCTTGCTAAAAATAGAAATCGTCATCTCGGTATTGTTCATGTAACATGGGTATTATTGTCTCTTTCACTTTACTATAATATGTCACTGATGTTGCACTACTGTATATCTACTTTTGTACCCCCTGTATATGTCCCGTTAGGCTTGAAAGGGTTAAATTACATGTCAGTAATATTTTTAAGTCTAAAGTAAAGTTTATTTTTGTTTCAATGGTTTTGTTTATATGAGAAGGCCTATACGTGACCATGATTATGATATATTTATTTGATATGTAAAACAACGGAAGAGTTATCATTGAATATCTTTTAAGCGATTGCTTTCGAATATGCTAAATTTTGATAAAGCTTTAAAATTTTTCAAAAGAGAGGCATTGAGACTCAAAAACGAATTAAACTTGACGCGATTGACTAGAATGTTCAAAAAGAAAATGCAAAATCGATTCGATACATCACAAGCACAAGTGAGGAGGTTAGTTCAGTGTTTTAAAGCAAATTAGAATTAAGAAAACTCGTATATTCGCTAAGGAACAATTTGCAACGACTTTGGCAGGTTTGAAAACCGGTTCGGAATCTTTTATTTAGAAATAGGCCTAGTAAAAAAACTTGCAGTGTTACAACAGATTGTACAATAAACTTTATATACAGTATTTGAAGAATAATGAGGATTTACAATTAATTTAAAAAGCGGTTTTAAGCAGCTTGTTTTAAATAATCTTTTTATTTTCTACCGGGTTTTATGTATCCTACATCGTTGAAAAAACATTGAAGAACTTTTAATTTTTCACCGGTTTGTATGTATCCTATATCGATTAGCATAAAATGGTAAAATGCTTAAATACAAGGTGTCTTTCAAGTTTCGCTCGAACTCAACTGTGAAACTCCCAAAGGAAGAGCTCACGTTCATTCTCATTCTCAAATTCACGTTCTAACGTATTAGTCATGACTTGCTGAAAGATGTTTGTTTTACGAAAATTTAGGTTTTAATACGATATTTATGCTGCAACTTGTTGAAGGTCTCCTATTTGTTAATGTTATTTTAATTTGGTTTCTAAGGGTTCAAAAGACAAGTTGTCCAGATTGAATACAAATCAACAAATTGCTGCTATCGACATTACTATGAATGTCTGTCTGTCGGCACTTGCTTGTTGATTGACTTGACCATTCTTACTTAATTATTATGATTGCAGTTCAAATGCCGCAAAGGCAAGTTGTCGACTTAGAGAAGAATTTCATATTAATAAAGTTCAAAGCAGAAAATCAAGGCACTCGTTACAACGTTTAAAACAACGGGTTCCGTAAAAGATGCATCAAGATCTGGACGACCAACTACAGCAACCAATGATGAAAGTATTATGGGAAACATTTTGAACAATTTCATTTGCAGTTATCATTGATAAAGTATTACTTCATTATTAGTTGTTATTTTTTTCTTATTAATTAAAAAATATTCTTAAATTAAAAAAAAAAATTTTATACAACAAAATTAATTGAAAAATTTACTGTATTCTGTAATAAAAAATCAAACAAATCTTAGAGAATGCACTAAGTTTCTTTCTGATCTGATAGTACAATTTACATTAAAAGAGCTGAAATTCTAATTTTACATTTTTTATAATGTCGCCTACAGAGTTTGTTTTAAAATAGGATTATTACTAAAATAATGATAAAGATATCTGCTTTACTTGGGTTGCTGCTTGTGTGACGCAGTATTCACAAAATAATACTAATGAATAAAATTCAAAACTCTGAACAAAATTTGATTTTACGTAAAAAGACCATGATAAAAACTAACCAAATAAACCAGGAGTTTTCAACATTTTTAACACTGTAGCCCAAAAAACTTGAAATGCACAAGTTGCGGCCCAATGTGTCTAGTCTTCATCTTTATTTTGCACCCAATTTTACCAAATCGTTTCCAAATGATGAGTAACGACCAAAAAGAAAATCTTTACTTTCATTCCGTACCCAATTTCACCAAATCGTTTCTTTACAACAAAAACAACCCTCACATATATGATTTCAACACTATTTCACACCATCTCTGTGTGGCTCACTGGTTGAAAGCCCCCTGCAATAAACTATCCAAAGTAAGATTTCAATGTTTTTCAATTCTGCAAAGAAAAACTCTAGAAGTTTGCGAGTAAAATTAAATCATTATAAAACGTGTGAGCATGTGTAATCTGAGGTCATAAAATATAAAGTGTGTGTACTGTATATGAGCAGCATAGTGATTCGAAGTAAATCCCCGAAAGTAAATTAAATAAGGCAGGACTATTCACAAAGCAAGTTTTTTTGCATGATTGCATGTTTGTCATACATAGACGCTATTGGTAGGCCACATAAAGCCTTTCATTTTTCGATCGGGCATGAATAACCCACGTATCCTTAAATTGGCAATTGAATGAATAGTCTGTAGTACCTGGCAGTGAAACATGGATATATTTTTTTGAAAAATAAAATTTGGATAAAATCTCTAAAAATTAGACAAAAGTGCGTAAACGAGAAAAAATTATTTAGGGTTTTAATCGTAAATGTGGCACGAGCGCAAATTTAATAGTACCCTGATCGACATGACCTAGGTTCAAGTCCAATTTTGGCAATGCTGTCTTCCCATTAAAAAAAGACTTTAAGTCACTTTGCTCTGCGGAACGGTTTTTACCAGTAGCTCTAAATTACGTTAGCATTTTTTAAATAACTAAAATAAAAAATAAAAAAGAAATACAACTGGACAGCAATATTTTGGGGTTTATGGTTTTGTTTCGTAACTATAAACAAGCAAAACTATTATGATTGATGATCTAAAAACAGAGTATTATCATTAAATGTTAAAACCACTTATTTCGTCAAAAAACTCAGTGGATCAGTAATAACTCTTCTGGATGACAGTTTTACGGAGATTGCAATCTGAGACGTATTTCAATTCAAATTCTTTATTTTAGCACACGAGAATCAGTCTACAACTTCTTAAAAATTCTTTTTATTAATTTAATCTAAAACCGATTTCGACTATATACAAGTCATCTTTAGTTAACGTAGTCGAAATCGATTTTAAATTAAATTAAAAAAAAAATTTTTTAATAAGTGAAATTCTGATTTTCTTGTACTAAAATGAATAATTTAGGTTAAAACCACTTTTTTTAAAAGTATGATATTTAAACCTTCAATTTCAACTTGAAATATGTCACAGTTTTTTTATTTTATTTTATTTCTATATTAATCCTCCTGATTAATCCTCCTGAGGCCGAGATGGTAGGTGCTTTCTCGCAGCCTGGGCCGTGAGTAAGTCTGTTCATTAATTTTAAAATGACAGACCGAAACTAAACCTACCAAAACAAAAAGGTATCCACCCACTCTGATGTTCAGTGTGGGTCTGCTAATCGGCAAACGTCCTTTTCAGGACGGGGCAATGCTAGGATAAAACTGCCCTTTTCAGGGCGCATTACCAACAAGTTCCGAAGACCCACCATTCTTCAGCTGAACATCAAAGGCCTCACTCCAATCAAGATGAACGTTCTTCATCACCTCGCTATGCAGTCTGAGACACTTGTCATCCTACTGCAGGAGACCCACTGCACTGATGCAGAGAAGTTGGTACTACCACACTACCAACTAGCTGGGTCTTCTTTAAGCAGGAAGCATGGCCTTGCCACGTTTGTCCACGAGCGACTGAGATACACGCTTTTGGACCAATCTCCACCGACATCGGAGATCGAGTGGCTGTGTGTGAACGTTGATGGCTATAAAGTAGTCAATGTCTACAAACCACCACCAACGCGATTGCGAACCCTGGATCTCCCAGTGTTTCCTCACCCCTGTCTTTACGCTGGCGATTTTAACTGTCGTCATGCTGACTGGGGTTACGATGACAACAGTCCGGATGGTGAGTGCTTGGCTGGCTGGGCAAGTATTAATTGTCTTGCCCTTCTATATAATGCCAAGGACGCTGCCAGTTTTTATTCCGGCCGCTGGAACACTGGCACCAATCCAGATCTAGCTTTTGCTAGCGTAGGTCCAAGCAGTCGCTTACCGGATAGACGTGTCCTTGACAAGTTTCCCAGGTCACAACATCGACCTTCGCTTATCACATCACCAAGGTTTGCTATGGCAGTGCCAAGCATGCCTGTTAAGCAATGGAACTTCCGCAAGACCAACTTCCGTGAGTCACTACATTGCTTTGACAAATAAATTCGCAAAGACTTTCTTGCCGCCTGATTCACTTGATGTGGATGCGGCTTAGCAGGACTTCTGTAACACCATTAAGAAAGCAGCCAAAAAGACTATCCCACGCGGGTATCGAAATAACTATATTCCGTGTTGGGATGCAGAGTGTGAATCCCTCTATAAAACCTTTCTGCAGTCTCCTCAGGGAGACGACTCAAGTTTAACTGCTACAGCTCTGCTTGCCAAGCTTGACAGAAAGCGGAGGCATTGATGGTCCGAGGCAGTTCGGAGCATTGATTTCTCACACTCTAGTCGAAAAACATGGAGTATTTTGAACAACCTTACTGGTAGGTCACGACACTCTCCTCGTCACTGTCCCGTTTCAGCCAATGCTATTCCATCTCAGCTGGTTAGAAATGGGAAATACGAGGCTGTTGACCGCAAGTCATCTCGACTTGTCTTTCAAGACGTGTCTGACCTTTGGAGGGCCACAACACCAGACATAGTAAATACCTCTGACAATTTTTCACGGAGAGAATTTACTGCTGCCCTCCAACATTTAAAACCAGGTAAAGCTCCGGGACTTGATTTCATCTGCCCCGAGCTTATGCTCCATCCTGGAGCTGCTTTGAAATCCTGGTTACGTGACTTCCTTTCTTCCTGTTTGCGCCGACTCAAAATTCCCAAGATCTGGAGAAGAGCTCTTTTAGTCGCCATCTCAAAACCAACAAAGCCCATGGATGACCCAAAGAGTTATTGACCGATATCTCTGCTCTGTGTCCCCTACAAGATCCTCGAGAGGCTTATCTACGCCCGCGTTGAACCATTAATCGATCCACTGGTCCCTAAAGAGCAGGCTGGGTTCCGACGCGGGAAGTCAACCTTAGATCAAGTTGTTCTGCTAACCCAGAACATCGAAGAATCTTTTGAGGCTAAGAAGAAGGCTGGTGCCGTATTTGTCAATCTGACAACTGCTTATGACACTGTCTGGCACCGTGGCCTTACCTGCAAGCTACTGAGACTACTTCCGGATAAGCACATGGTCAGAATGATCATGGAGCTTGTTCGAAATCGAAGTTTTACCCTTACCACCGGTGACAGCAAGCAAAGCAGGCTACGCCGTCTTAAAAACGGCGTTCTTCAGGGATCGGTCTTGGCTCCCCTCCTATTTAACATCTATATGTACGATCTTCCTTCCATGATTTTCAGAAAGTTTGCTTATGCTGATGATCTAGCATTGTTGCATTCTTCTGGAAACTGGAAAGACTTGGAGGGGACTTTAAGCCAAGACATGTCGACACTTTCAGCGTATCTCCAGACTTGGAGGTTGAAGCTCAGTCACACTGAGACGATGACAGCAGCCTTTCACTTAAATTACCGAGAGGCCAAACGTGAGTTAAAGGTCTACAACGACGGTAGACTTTTACCGTTCTGTCCAACCCCTACTTATCTAGGGGTAAACTGGACAGATCGCTCACGTTTCGTCACCACTTAGTGGCATTGTGCAAAAAACTGTCCTCGCGCGTCACACTGCTGAGGCGACTTGTGGGCTCGGGATGGGGTGCTGGTGCTAAAACACTACGCATAGCCACCTTGTCTGTAGTCTACTCAACAGCTGAGTACTGTGCGCCAGTCTGGTGTTGCAGTCCTCGCACTCGCCTCATCGTCAGTGTCTTGAACGACGCCTTGCGCATAGTCACTGGATGCCTGCATCCTACTCCAACGGACTACCTACCTGTACTCTCAGGTATCCAGCCAGCTGAGCTTCGCCGAATGGGAGAGACACTCTCCTTGGCTCACCGTGGATGTCTGGACCCCAATCATATCTTGCATGGTCTTTTAAGTGGGTCCTCAGATACTCGCCAAGTGAGACTAAGATCCAGATGCCCGTTTGTGCCAGGTGCGTGGAATCTTTTGGACAACCTTGCCAGACTTGGCATCCGCGCCTCTGAATGGACAAATCACAAATGGAAAACAGAGTACAGTGAAAATGCCTCCAGGCTCCGTGGTTTTGTGCCCGGGACCGGTGCCAGGCCTGTTGGGATTGGCTTACCCCGAGTAGCTTGGGTTAAGCTCAACCGCCTGCGGAATGGTGTTGGGTGATTCCATTCGTCCATGAACAAATGGGGCACCTAATTGCAAGTGTGGCGCCTCTGAGCAAACCGCAGACCATGTACTAACAGCGTGCCCTATACATCGGGCACCACATGGAGCACGAGGTCTCACGGTTTTGGTTGACAAAACTCGATGATGGCTTAATAACACCACTACCAGCATCTGATTCAGGCAGTTCAGCAGTCTGGGGTAGTAAAAGAATAAACCCTCGGCCCCAGTCCTGTTTGTGTCTAACCTGTAGTGGATACCCTTCAAACCACGACGACGACGACGAATCCTCCTGACTTGCAGGAGAGCGATGGAGACGCTAATACATAAGGCAATTATCCCAACCTGCCTCCGGAGATACCAAGATATTGCTGTCCGCTTTTAATTTAATAGAGATATGACTGTAATTTAGAACTGCTTTCCAAGACCACCAAGCAGGGGAATGTGCCGTAAATTGTCTTTCTTAAGGACACAACAGAATGGCGCGAGTGGGTTTTGAACCGAGACCGTGTTGGTCACGAGCCCGGCGCTTTAACCACTCGACCACGCTGTCGACCATGCTTTTTAAAAACATTATTATTAACTTTGAAAGTTTAGTTTTTGTAAGCTTTGTATTTAACTCAAATTTAAATTTCATCTTTGACAGCCATCAAATGTGAATTTTAATTTCAAAATTTTTTCAGCAAAAACTGAACTGGTATTTTACTAAAACAGTTAAATTTAAATCATGATGAATATAAAAAGTAAATTTTTTTTTAAATAATCACTTATTTTCTTAAACGTTTTTTCGGAAACTAAACATATTTTAAACGCCATTGACGATTGGTGTCCTTGATTGAAAATTTCAAACCTTATAAATATGAAGGTTTCGAAGAATATTTCAAAAAACTTTCGTAACTAATATTTTTTTTAATACTAAATAGTTTAAAAATATGAAATTCTACAAATTGTAAATAGAATCTACTAACTTAACACGGCATTTTTCTGAATGTCAAAGGTGGGAAAACCACGTAATCCGCTTTCGAAAAACACATGAGGAGGAAGAGGTATTTCAATATTGGACAAAAGATCAATACGAGATGAGGAGGAACCTAAAACAAATAAAAAAAGTTCAGGTTAAACTCTGTTTCGAATCATTTTCTCCCACTAGAGGTCAAAAATTGGGAGAAGGTTTGAGGGTGCCTGTGGTTTGTATGGCAAACTGGAGCCGGAAACACGTGATCAAAAGACCCAACTTTTTTGATTTCTAGAGAAAAGACATTAAAAATTTATGCAAAGTAAAATTATTGTTTTATTGAGGTCAAAAGCTTGCCGCAAATGCTTAGAAAAATTTTAAGTAATTTCCTGAGTATAAAATTATGAAGAGATATATGGCAATAGCATAAAACAGTAATTACCAACCGGCAAGGAATTCCTTCTCATGGGAAATTTCTTGAGCTTACGATAGGAATTAATACTCACAAGAATTTACTATACAGCAGACTTGTTAACTTTGCAATAATTATTTCTTTCAGTGAAGGCAACCACTGAGGGCAAAAAAGGTTTCTCCTTGCGTTTGGCGAAAAGTTCAGTCGATAACTTTTTTTGACTTCCCAAAAAAAATAATTACTAAGCATAGAAAGTTCCGCCGAGAGGATTAGTTGATTTATCGAAGGGGGAAATAAATAGTTTTAAATGAACTTAGGAAGGAACGAAAAGTTTCAAAATGAACAAATAGGGAATCCATTCGACGAGATTGAGAACCACTGGCATAAACTAACTTCATTTATATTTTTCGTTGTCATTTGAAGTAGGTAGGTACATTATTGCAATTTCTCTTTACAAAAAAATGGTTAAAAATAATATCATCTAAAAGAAATAAAGACAAACACAATTTAATAGTATTTTTTTGTTAATTTCACTTTTAAAAAAATAAATTCAAGCAAGGCAGAAGCATAGTTGACTGATTCAGCTATATCAATATCATTTAAGTTTCGCACTGCAAACAAAAAAAATGTACAAAACAATTTTCAATTCTACAACTTCTAAATTTTATAGCTCTTTAGGAAAGCAAAAAACTAGAATGTGATATTTTAAAAAACTCGTTCAAACCACTTTAATTCAAACTAGTTGCAATTAGAGTCTTGAGCAGACAAAGCTAAAAAGTCCACTTCAAACTGAAAAAAGCTACTCAAAACGAAAGAAAACCGCTAAAAACACGGCTTGACACACCACACCTTTTCCACATTTTTACCATTTAAATGGGCACATTTAAAGATAGATGACGCAAGAATCCGCTTCGAATTGATGTACACGAAGCGAGCATCCTTTACTCGGCAGTAATTCGGCACCGCTCGCATGCACGTCATTAATCGCCGAATCGCGTGGCATCGATAAAAACGGGGACTTCCCCCGTGTACCGACGACTGGTAATCCGTCAGACAATTCTCGACATCACACGAAGGAAAGGACGCCCGCATGGGAACGCCATCGGGGGGAGGAGAAAGCCTTGGGTAAACGTTGATGGTAATGTTCCCTATAGATTTCTTTTTAATTCATAACAGTCAAAAAACAAGAAACTAGCAGCAATGATACGTTTACGAACAATTTCTTTAATGCAGCAATCCAAATCAGTTGCTGAATTTGCCATTTGAAAGGAAAAACAGAGTTTGAACTATAAAAAGCTTTATTCTAATTTCGATGGCAAGCATAGTACTACTGACCGTTGCTATTTGATTCCTAATCTGATTCTGTGCGTTATGATGAACTAAAGACCAAACTAAGCAAGCCATTCAAGGCTAAAGTTATTGTCTAAAAGCTAGATAAATTGAAAGGAAGAAAAGATATATCTTGACGGAATACGTAAACAAGGTTTCCTAGAATAAACTGTAACCCAGTATCTTATAAAAAACTCTTCACCGTCAACAAATAATGAAAAAAAATAGCAACAGTTTTCCCCATGCAATGAAGCGTGTCAAACCAGAGGGAACATTTTCAAAACTAATTTCCAATCACCAGTACGCCCTTCACTTAACCCCTTGTAGCCACTACTTGCCCACGAATACGAGAAAATAATCTTGACTATTTTAATGAACCAAGACGCACTCTACTTTAAAATTTTTTAAAAACATTTTCTAGCGATTTGAGTTTTTTTTCGCTTTGTTTGAAAAGAAAGATAAATAAAAACTTATTTAAAAAACTTTCATTTTTTGTATTTGTTTAGATTTTCAATATCTTAACAGCTATGCAAGACGTTTTCTTTAGCCTTAAAAAAACTTTCCTGAAAATTTATACGTAGTATGCAAAGAGGTTTAGAATCAAATTACAGACATTTGACAGAGACTGGTTTTTTTTTCTCTATTTTTTCACCAAGCCAGTGAAGAAATGAAGATTTGACTCTAAACTTTTTAGTTTGGCATGGCAATTAACAAGCTGGATTGTACACCGTAATTTGATTTTGTTTCGAATAGACTTTGCGATTTATATCAAGCGTGAAATTGACTGGGGTCATCCCGCCGGTGTCTCCAGTGTACCCTGCCCATTGTAGTAATTATAGGAATATAATTGGTAACTTATTGAAATCATTTATAAAGTAAAATGAGTTTTTTGATTGAATGAGAGATCTAAACCAAGAGTTATGATAGATTCTCCCGCGAGATCGTGCTTTGCGATATTGTGAAATAAGCAAAAGAGCCGACAGAAGTTTTATAATACAACTTTTCTCACCGACAAAAAATTTTTAGAAAAGTACAACTTTTAATTTTGAGTTTCTCTTTGAAAACAATTCTAAACTCAAGTTTTAAGTTTTATCAAATAACTGTAGAAGCACGGTTTCAAATTCAGAAATTCATCATATTAAACGCTGATGATTTTCTTTTTTTGAGTTCCGGATGCTGATCATTTTTTTAAACAAAATTTTCTTTATGATTCCCATTATGATCATCATTCTTTCTTAAAGCCGGTTAAATCTGACTCAACATTAAGAGCGGCTTTCACGGCGGCGACAAAGCACACCAGTCGCTGTATTTATGGGTGCCATGTGAGAGAGCTGAAACACATTTAACTCGCTCAAGTATGAGGTGAACGTAATAAAGGGTTTTATTATGTAAAACGCGTTTGGGTTAAACGTCTTGGAGAAATTCTTACTGTTATTTTTCAGTCGCAAATGAATTCTGAGCCCAATGCTGAAAAATTTTCACCTGCACGACGAGTTTTGCCAACTGCTGTCACTGTCGCATTTACAGTCACTTAGCAGCGGAACTCAGAATTAGAAGAGAGCATAAGAAAATGGGCTCCGATGTCTCGACTAGATCAATCATAATAACCACTAATGGAAGTTTGTAAAAAAAGACTAGCAGATCACTTGGAAGAAAATTTTGATGGATAACAAGACACGCTATCTGTTTTGCCTGAGCAATGTAATGGGTTTTTTTTTAAAAAGAGGTTTTAATTAAATTCTCATTGAATGTTAGTTAGAGATTACAAGTTTTATTACCGGTTGTACTGCTGACGACAGCAAATGTTTAAAGGTTTAGCGTCGTGTATAAAGCTCATAAAAAAATAATCTAAAAGTCACAAAATCGCTTACATGAGATTTGTTTTTGTGGAACCGCTATTAACTAATGATTATTCCAAAGACTAACCATAGTTTATGTAATTATGGCAAACGAGTGTACGGACGCCTTTGAAAAGCGTACTTAACGTCAGACTTTTTAACGAGACATATCGTGAATCTTTCAGTCCAATTGTCTGTGCTCGATATAAAACTTATCAATACGATTTATCATTCCGTCAATTGCCCTAAATGCAAATTTGTTTCGTTCAGATTAACTTCTTAAATTAAATAAAATAAAAAAAAAACTAGTTAATACGAAAAAATAAACTGAAAATCATTGTTGCTCTCCTGCATTCGAACGTAATCGTATGTCATTAAAATAACATTTGCATCTTATTTGTTATATAACATTGCAATGACCGGGAAGGATAATTTGAGCCAGAACTATCAAAGTTAACATCTTACCGGATGAAAATACAGACTGATTTGATTTTAACCAATGTTGCATTAGCACTTTGTTGTTTTCAATCACATCGAGCTAATTTTCAAATAATAAACTTTCGCTTTTTGTTCACAAAGCCAGCTGTCATTCTGGTAAATAGTACCGGCTTATGTTACTATAAAAAACAATCAAAGAAAGATAATACCATTTTTTAGTTAGTTATCTAAGATTTTAACTGAGGTCGACAAGACTTCAGTTGCTGTTTATTTAAACTCTTAAAATGACGTCATTGTGACCTCAATTACAAAATTAATCTTTCGACGACGATAAGTGACAAAAACCGGCAAGTTTTCTTTTTTATTGCAGTGGACCTTGTCGTTGTGATTTCGAGCCGGATAAACACAGACAGTGACAAAGAAAACAAAATTTTTTTCAATAAGTGAACAAATCAATGGAAAAGCTAACATAATGAGAAAAAAGTTCTAGCCCGGATAGTTAGACTGCGTCTCTTAAATTAGGTAATAACTAATTCTTATAAAGAATGTGGTAGGTAAATGACCGCTTTGAGAAACGTTTGAGAAATGTCTGGTTGTTAATTTTTACAGCCGAAACTTCAACCTTTATCGCCTTCACATTACTTAAGTACTTTGACAATTTTTAGAAGATTCAGGTTTAGAATAATGCATTACTCCTGATGCTATTATAGTTTTGCGTGAAATTTACCAGGTCATATTATTATTGCCTCTCGACAAAATTATTCCTATTACAAAAGCAAAAAAGATTTTAATAAAAACTTTGATCTTCCTCTAAACTAAATGGAGGGAAAAACAAAACTATTTTGTTACTAAGTCAAATTTTTGTTTAGGCCCTGGTTAACTATTAAACAAACAAAGCACGTGTTTAGGGGTTTAAGGCTCCAAAAGCAAAGGAGCATTATAAGAATTTTTTTAAATTGCGCAATACTTGCATAACAAAACATTTTTTAAAGTAGTTTCTAAGTTCTAATATATTTCTTGAGTGCAGTATTACAACAGCGTTGGTGTTACCAATGTAGCCTGTGATTGGGGCATAAACCAGCCTTAATTCGACCCTGTGTCTCCAGCATAGTTTAACGGCGGACGGTACAAGAAAGAGCACAAATACTGTAAAAAAATTAATTTTTGCGAAATGCAATAATTTTATTTTTTTCAATCCATTTCATTTCTATATTTATCCTACTGACTCACAAGAAAGTGTCGAAGGCGCTATACATAGGGCAAGAATAGCTCAACCTGCTTCCGGAGATGCCAAGATATTACTGTCCGGTTGAAATTTTTTATTTGATTTTTTAGTTTTATCGAGATATGACAGAAATTTAAAACTGCGAGCAAAGATCGCCAAGCAGGGGAAAGTGCCGTAAAGTGTTTTTTCCAAGGATCGCTAAACGTGACATCTTCTCGAAAGTACGATCGCTTGAAACATTTTAATTCCACCGTTCAAAAAGGGTGTGATTATAGCGAATAAAACAAGTAACCTAATTTTTGTATGAAGCAAAAGATATCAACGGCAAAGTTACTTGCTTTAATTTAAATAATTTTTACTATTATAAGAAAAAAACAATAACTTGCAGTTTTTTTTGCTTTTTTAAAGTAGATACACAAGAATTGAATAGTGCACCCTGGCATTGTTAAATAACAATGGTGTTTACACATGAAAAAGCTAAATAGAATATTTTAGGTGTTTGTTAAATGTAAAAATCAATAGCTATCTGATTTAAGTTGCTTTGGTTATTAATAAAAAAACATGGCTAATGGCAACACTTTGAAATAAAGCTTGATTCCGTAAAGACGCTTGTATGACGTAGTTTTAGGGTTTATACGATTATTTTATGATAAGCCAAACATAGTTACTCGCAAATAATTTGACATTTATATTTCTTTTACAAGGTTTGATTAATTGCAACGACGACAATTTTATTGATTTATTGAGCCAAGAAATTAAAAAAAATACCTGTTGTGAGATAGATTTGCACGGTGAAAATGAATCACATTCCAAATGTTTAACTTTTTATTCTTTACATAAAGCAAGTAAAATTATTATTAAGAAAATCATTAATAAATCAACTTAAGTTGAGTAAAAAGCAAGCTGATTTTAATTTGTTTAAATTTTTTTTTAAAAATGATAAATAAACGAATTTTTGAAAGTCAAAGAAAATTGGGTTTTAAGTGTAAGTTTTAATACTAGGATATACCGCAAAAAGTATAACAAGTAGAAAATGATTTTAACCGCAATTTATTTTTGAAGTATCAAAAAGTCTACTGGTATTTAAAAATGCAAAAAAATTAAAGTAAGAATAATTTATGAGAATTTTGCCATTAGAAAAACTAAATATTTTTTTAGTCCCCCTACCTACTGCAACTTTCTCATATAAAGTAGGTGTACAATTGCTTTTAACACTGTTGGTAAAGCAGGTTTGATATAGCAGTATCTGCTTGCTCAAAGGTTGTCATTTTAATTTAAAAAAAACAAAAAAAACTCATGGTTTGAATAATAATTTTATTTATGGGTTTGACGACGTCATATTCTATTTGTTCCTTCATGTAAGTCCGAATTCGAAGAATAAAAAGCTTCACTTGGTTCGAAACGAAAAACGTTAATTCTTTGAAACCCTATTACAACTTCATACATGCTTGGTTTCTATGTTTTGTGTGATCTTTGATCACTTTTTGAATGGCTGGTTTATTTATTTAAGCTCAAGTGGAACCGCCTCCATCTACAATCTCATTATTCTCAAAGGAAACGCGAAATCGTAGACCGGACCATGAAAAACGACCCGATAATCATTTTGTTTGATGTTGGCCACATCAGTCGTGAAACAAGCTTTTTGCTTTCATTACGCGTAAAGAGTTAAAAACCAGACCCAAATAAAGGTTCAACTTGATAATCGAACACGTGATACTGTTTTCAAATCGAAAGGAATAATTTAGATCTAAAATGAAAAACTTTGAAAAACTTCCAAGCGTACAGAAATCCAATTATGAAATCTGTAATAAAATATAACGCAAACAAATTTAAAGCAATATATTCGTACAAAAAAACTTAACGATATCATTTAAATATGAGAATGCCTTCTTGGGTGAATCAAATTGACCGTTGCACTCAACAGCAATTCATTTAAAGCTGAAGCTAAAATTTACTCCTTGACAACTCGTTGTATAGGTGCTGCTGTAAAGCAAAGCAGCTAAAAAAATTCTTAAAAGCTGAAAAAAGTCAGAGAAAAACTTAGCTTCGTTTTTTTATAAAAGAAACGCTTTATGCTAGTTGAAATGTGGAATTGAATTCAAAATAAATACCTCGAAAAACAAACTAGTAAAAATAAACTTTTTATATGTCTTTTTTAAGTAAGGCTGTGTATTCACAAGGGTTCCTGGGAGTCAGAAATCCTGAATCAGGAGGATAAATGTAGAAATGAAATGAAAAATGTGTTTTTAAGAATAGTCAACGCAATAATATGTGATATGTTTCCCATCCCATTAGCACTAAAAGCTGGAAATCACTTTTCGAAAATCGAGACAAAAACCACTCATTTGCATGTACGCCGACGGAATAATTTTTTTTTTTTTTTTTTTTTTATCTCTATATTTATCCTCCTGACTCGCAGGAAAGCGACGGAGGCGCTATACATAGGGTAAGCAATTACCCCGACCTGCTTCCGGAGATGCCATCATATTGCTGTCCGCTAGTAATTTAGTAGAGATATGACTGTAATTTAGAACTGCTTGTCAAGACCACCAAGCAGGGGAAAGTGCCGTAAAGTGTCTTTCCCAAGGACACAACAGAATGGCGCAAGTGGGTTTTGAACCGAGACCGTGTTGATCATCAGTCCGGTGCTTTAACCACACGACCACGCTGCCGACTTAAAAAGAACCAGATAAGTTTAATGGCTGTTGGGAGCTTTTTAAAACGAAAGCAAATGCTGTTCAAGTCGTTCCTCAATTTTTACGTAAACACAAGTCATTATCGCGGTGGAAATCTTTTAAACACTTTTCTATTTGTGTTACCACTGAAAGAAAACTAACCCAGACAAACTTGAAATAAGCCACTGTGTATATAACAAGCACTTAGGCACTTAATTCTTAAAAAGGTTTTGCAGTGTGCTGGGGCTAAGATGTGCCAGTATAATACAAATCAATAAACCATGTGTATATACGTACTTATACAGTATATGTTGTTTCCTTAATGAAATTCGATTTTTATTGACTGAGCAAAAAGTATTCCTAATTAGTTTTTCAGTGAGTTTTTAATCTCAAATTAACTTAACTTGTAGATTGTATTTCTTCATCATTTGTCTGTTCAAAGCAAATAATTTGGTTTCAAAATCGAAAAGAGGCAAAACTGTTTTACATTACGCATAAGTTAACAACATCGACATGAGCACAATTATTGAAAACTGTCGATCTTAATCAGCCGTTCATACAGCTTTACTTTGTTTAAACTTACAATGGTGTTCAATTACATGCTACTAAATAAGCTGTAAAAAAACGACTTTTACCGTCTAGCAACAATTCAAATAAAACAAAGATCAAAAGTGTATTAAGCAAATGTTTAAAAATGAAAAGCATTTCTAAATAGAATATTAAAAGCATTTTAATTGTTACCTCCGACAGAAAAACTGTCATCTTGAGCTATCAGCAGTTGAACCTGGATCATGGTTATGATTGCAGGCAAAATCATGAGCTTCATCTTTGTTTTTGACATAGAGAATTTCTATTAAAATGAGATGTTTAAAAATACATATTTTAATAAAACGCCTAATTCGCTGTACAACATTTCAGTCAAAGAACAAAGGGATTAAATGAATTTTAAAAAAATGGAGCTGTACACAAACGTTAAAGTAAATTTTTAGGAGATTTATATTTGTAAGATCTTTTATCTGTCGATTAATTATTGAAATGAAAGAGGCTCAACGGCTGTTATCACCAACGCATACAAAATATAAAACCAAAACCAAAGCATTGCTTACACTTGCGTTATACGCCGAAGCATGTAGCGCGTTGAGGCTTTTGTTATAGCCGTAGGAGGCGAGAAGGCAAAAAGGCGAAAAGGCGAGGAGGCTGGAGGAGCATTGTCCCAGAAGCACAAAAATTTTGGCAAAAGTCAAAATATTTCGGCCACTGCGCATGTACATTTAGGCAAGAGGAAATTTGTCTTAAGCCAATTTTTTGGGCAAAATCATCCTACAATTCAGAACAATCTAAATCAATGCGCAAAAAAGTTAAGGTTTAAGGTGAAGACTTTTAAGGTGAAAATTTTTTGCGCCAAATCAATATATTTCACGCGCAAATCTACTTTTCTTTTTCTTTTACAACTAAAAGCTAAGTGAAGACAAAAAAAGTTTTCACGTTAAATCTTAGGGCAAACCGGATATTTACGTGGAATACTGCGAAGAAATCATGATTCGGATAAAATTGTTTCTGTTTCACAAAAGTTTTGGTCTGGTACAGCTCTAGCTCTTTTCACGACATTGTGCCCAGGAAACAATCGCCGATTATTTGGAACTGCCGCGATATTGGCAAATCGCTTATAGATTTCCACAGCCGGTAATATGTAATAAAAATTCAGACAACCAGCGTAAGAAACAGAACTTATAAGATCTAGAACATTTGCAAACAATACAGTAAGAAACAGAAACAATCGCTAGATTAGCCAGACGGTCTAAAAAAAAAAACATTCCAAAGCAAAAGCGAAGAAAAAAATGAAGGACTTGACTCGAAGTACTGTCAGTCCTCGTCATAATTCCCTTCGTGATTTTCGGAAAATGGAGATGAAACAAGTTTGAAGTTGTTAATCCAACCACAAGAACTGAGCGTTTGAGCCTGATTTTTATTTTCTATTTTGGACAAACGATTAAAAAAATTATCTAAAATAATGTTATGCTATGCAACAAATCTTTTAATTTTGTACCATTTTTTTTAAATCTAATGTCAGAAAAAATTAGAATGCAGACTTGTAGTTATTGATTAAAATGCAAGCATGTCTTTGCGTAAGGAGTGTGGTCCAGCAATTAAAGAGCCCTGTATTGCTTGCAAATGTGATCAATACGGTTGCGGTTCAAAAACTACTCCACTCGACTCATTCTGTTATGTCCTTAAAAAATACACTTGACGGCATTTCGATCTGTTTGGTTGTATAAGTAAGCAGCTCTTTCTAAATAAAAATAAAAAAACAATTATAAAACCTCAACCAGCAGTAATATTTTTGGCATCTTCAAAAGCAGGTCGGGACAATCGTTAACAATTGCTTTAAATATAATAACTCCGACGCTTTCCAGCGAATCGGGAGGATAAATAAAGAGAAAAAATTAAAAAGCTGCTATTAGTAGAGAATCTAACTCTTTTTAAATGAGAAAATTATTATTAATAATTGTTCTCGTGAGCATTTTTTACGCTTTTAACTTGCAAGTTAAAAAGTAAAAATGTCCACGAGAACAATCATTAATAATAATTACTTTTTACTTGGAAAAGGAGGCGAATTCCCTGCTGATATCAGCTTGTAGATAATTTTAAACGGAAAACTACCTTATGTTTAATTGAAATCATTCTAATGAACCCAGTAATTATCTTAGATTTGAAAAAAAATTAAGCACTTTAGGCTACTTTTCTATGATCTTTTTATTTTCTTTTGCAAGATTAAGGCATAAAAAGTATTCTTAATTTTTGCAACCCTTTGCTTGAAGGCAAGACAAACTAGAAAACTTTTACTAAACTAACCGTGCTTTTTCCGTCGATGCTATCTTAAAGCGTTCAATGTCAAAAGACAAGTTGAAATTAAGGCTGGCAATTTCCTTCCTTTTGTTTTCTTTATTACAAAAGAGTATTAAAACTTTGCAGGTGGCTTCACATTCAATTTTATACGTAATAAAATATTATATTGTACCCTGTCGAAATAAAATAATAATAAAGTTGAAATTTGCTTTCTTTTTCTTTTTTTTTTTTTTTTTGTTTAAGTTAAACTTTAAAAATTATAATATTTATTTGATCTTAAAATTCAAAGAATGCAATCAATCAAACAGCTCTATGTTGCGAGTCTGATGGTTCATAAAAGGGCTCAGAAAATTTAATATCAAGTAGTTGATTAGAAGAAATAAATTTGTCGATAACTGAACTTGATCTGAAATTATTAGGAGTCAAATGCGCAAAATTTGCAATGTCATCTTTTTGCGGCATGAGCAATTTGATATAAAATTAAAACACTCGATAAAAGAGAAGAGCTCGCTTACGTTTGTATCTAAAAAACGCTACTTTAGGTCAAGGGATTGTTAAAACTTTTGTATCAACCAATGTGGTAAAGCTCGCGATTTTTAGTAGTGGTGACGTCATTGAACAAGCCTTTCTAAGGCCCATAGTACTCTGACCCTAACGCTGCCCCAGGATGAAAAATAAAACTAATAAATAGTTCATTGTTTTCTTTTTTCTGAAGTAAAAAGAAAAAAGATATTCATTTTCAATTAAAAGCCAAAAGGTAAGTTTGTTTTTATTTTAAATGAGGTGGAGGGCTGTTTTATGTTTCACTTTACTGTCCAAAAAAAGCACATTTTAGGCTTCAATTTAAACGAAAGAATATTTACAAATTTTCCCAAACCTTTCGTCTATGCTTGAGTCGGACTACTTTAAAAAGATAGCACTGCTTCTGGTTTTTGTTTAGACTAACCGAGAAAATTATCAGTTGCAACTAAACTACTGTATATTGTTTTTTTTAACCGAAGTACCTTTAAAAACATTAAATTTAATATTAAAAAACATACTCAAAAACAAATGGCAAACACAAAACATATACAAGAAGTCAAAAAAAATAACGACTCGCTTAACAGGAGAATGTCTTGTGCCAAGTACAGAGTGATTCGTAAGTAACTCCCTATTCTAAAATAACTATAATTTACTCAAATACTGTAATATGTTTCTCAATTTTTGTGTGTATGTTACTTAATCTATGGCAATTAAATCTATGCTCTTGTTTTCTTTTCTCGTGAAGATCCTCGTGTTACTAGTAAAAATGCAGAATCGACCCAAGATAACAGTATGATGTATAATGACTTTTGACAGGATTGTGGGTATGTTCATCCTTCATGATATCATGAACGCCGAAAGGTACCTCACTATGCTGAGAGATAAAGTTTGGCCAATTATCAGTGCTTGGGACAATATTGAAGATTTAATTTTCATGCAAGATGGAGCTCCTCCACACTTTGCTATTGTTGTTCGTGAATGGCTGAATGCCCAATTTCCTGAAAAATGGATGGGTGGTCGTGGTTCGCACGAATGGACAACCAGAAGTTGGTGGCGAATGATGGTGCCCATATTAAATTTTAAATAAAAGTCCATGCAATATACTTTCTTCTCATATTTATTAATTGGAGAAGTTACACTTCAAAAATAAATTATAGTTATTTTAAAATAGGGAGTTACTTACGGATCACCCTGATTCTGCATTTTTTCACTAGTAACACGAGGATCTTGATGAGAAAAGAAAACAAGAGCACAGATTTAATTGCCATAGATTAAGTAACATACACACAAAAATTGAGAAACATATTACAGTATTTGAATAAATTATAGTTATTTTAAAATAGGGAGTTACTTACGAATCACCCTGTATATTGGGAATAGAAATTTATTTAAATTGAAATAAACTGTAAATTTATTTCTCAAGCAGAATCGCATTAAATTGATAAAGCCATTGATACAAACTTGCATTTCGAAATGAAGTGGAAATAAAAATAGTGAAATTCCGGATCCTAAATGGGTTTTCCCTTTCCTAACAACTGCTAGAGGTCCAATAAAAAAATCAAGCGAAGGCGCTTTGTATGAACCTTTGTTGTACACGTTTGACAAGAATAAAATTGCTGTAAAGAAAACCCAAATAAGGAAAGCAATTGAAAAGTTTAATTCGGTGATGTCATCTCCATTAGGATTACAACAATACGATCATAACAAGCATTGTAACAAGTACTTGTGAAAGTACTTAGTTAAAACAGGTTAAAAAATTAACTCACCAGAAGTATCATTAGTTATAAACTAAACTAGTGCAAAAGGCGGGAAGATGTACTAATTTGTGAATGAAATTTTCTAAAGAGTTTTGAAAGAACCAAGTGTACTTGAGTAGATAAGATTAACTGTGATTTCTAAAATCAGGTGTTTTGTAACGAAAAGTGCTACTCAAAATCAGAACAACAATTCAATCCGTTCTTGAAAAAATTTACTAGGATTACAAGCGCTATCATCTAACTCGGAAAACATTACATCAAATTGAAATTAAAATCTTTTTTAAGTCATAAATTGTGACCATTTAGAAAGTAGCTAAGGCCAACAGCTATCCGCTTGTAATCAATAAAAGTTCAAGAAGTGCAGAAACAACCATAACTCTTGTTAATTCTATTGCATTTAACATCTAATTCTATTGCAACATTTTTCCAGTCGAACACTAAATTAAAGTAGTTAGGAACACGTAAGATATATGATACATCTGCAGTGATACATCTACAATTGCAACTTTTGCGCAAATTTTAATTCGAGTTTTTATTTAAAATGAAGTATAAATAACCATGCAGCTTATATTTTGCAATATAATGCAGACCAAAAAAATATACAGCATTTAGTAATTCAATAAACCACAAAACATTTCAATATGAATGTCAAGCCACTGAAAATAGATAAAAAAAAATAATCTTGCTTTCTCCAATTTTTTTTAAAAACACAACTTGATAAAACGTTCTTGAAATACATGGCATAATTCAGAAGAACGTTAGCTAACCCTTTTGGGTGATACCAATTACTTCCAAATTAAAAATCAATAATGTTGATTTAAGCTATTCAGAACTGAGAAGAGTAGTAAAAAATCTTTACTAATTTTGTTTCCTTCACAGCGTTGCAGGTTAAAAGAGATTATAGTCTTGAAAAAAAGAACACCACAAATCAACGATTCTGACGCTTCAAAAATATTAATACAGGTGCCTGATGGATATTTTCTTGTCCAGGAAGCGGAGCCAAGACTAATAAAGATTGATTCGTTGCACTAATGTCGAGCGCAAAACCGGCAAACTAAAAACTAAACAACGCAGAATTCCAACGGTCAGCTCTCTACATGAATATCGAATGTCTTCTAATTTATAAAGTAGATATCGCAAGATTTACTTCTTACATCAAAACATTTCAATTTCAGGTACTTTTCGTTTCAATAAAAAAGATAAACAACTGTGTTACAAAATATTTTTGACTTTTTTCAAAGCTATTTTTAAAAGACAGATAATGTCTGAAAGAAGCACTTTAAACAAAATTGTTTTTTTAGGTGAAATGCGAACATTTAAAAATACTTTAATTTTTTGTGTTTACATTTAAACTTGCAGTTTTCCTTAAAATTGAACTAACCTATAAATTAAGAAATTGATTTCTCGTCTTGCTAGGGTCAGAAACCTTTTAAGCTCTGATGAAATCTACATAATTCTTTCGCTGCCTAACCACGAATGCACCCTAATGATGCGCTCGATTATTGTCCTTGTTCCCTCGGATAACAATGTTTTTAAAGTACAGACACGTAAAGTCCACTGAACATAAAAAATTTCCCTTCAAACTGAAGATCAGAATGCTCGGAAGCCTACTTTAAAATACATTTGCTCCGTAAAAGAACGTTGAAAAGTCTAATCAGCTTTTCTAATCTAAAAACTTAATAATTCCAAAATAAGGTTCTCGCTGCTTGGAACAGAACAGCACATTCGAATTTGAACACAGAAAAGGCGAATGTTAATTTTACTAAATAGCAACATTTATTTGATGCAGCTATTCTTGCCACTTTGGCTGAAAATTTTCTGAAGTATGTAAAATCTTGGCAAAACTATTAAATTGTAATAAACTATATTGCGTTGCCTGAAATGCAAATATCATTTTTTGGCATTCCTCAACATGAAGTAATCAATTCAGCTACGCCCTGAGTCAAACAAAAAAATTAACTCTTGGTAGGTTTTTTTTAAGGAAATATTTAGTAAGATGACCTGTTGCCTCAAAAGCTATTATTTCGCTCTGGTCCCGATCATCGCTTTTTTTAAGACAAGAAGAAAGAAAAAAAAAGAATAAAACAAATGACAAATGTTTCTTAACTGACACCTTGCGGTTAATAGTAATCTGGAGAAAAGCAATGTTAGTTTATATTGTCAGACGTTGAAGAAAATTTAAATAATATCCTTTATAGCAGCTTTTCTTAAAGTAAAGTAAATTTATTCCTGGGCTAATTTTCATGTTTTTTAGCGTCGAAGTATCGTTGGTTTAATGTACTTTCTATTTCAATTAATTTTTGTTGATTTACCGATAATAAAGACGAAACATTAAAAAGATCAAAAAAATAACCTTCACTTTTTCTTCACTTCCAATTACGAGAGTAAAACATTGCAGGTCTAAAATAAAATCTTCTTTTTTTCCTTCCTTTGATGTTACAGGTAAAAAAAGATTGTTTAATCGACAAACTACAATCATTTTTTTATTCTCACTAACTTTTTTTTATAATACTTATAATTAATTACTTTGCTCGATTGGGGGTTAAATCGAGTAATCTTCTTTGATAAATAGGTAAAATACGCAAAAAATGTTATGAACCATTGCTTTATAACAAGGGTATGAAAAGTTGTCAATTTTATCGCAAGGGCCATATTCAGAAAATCAAATTTTTTAAAGAATCGCATTCACAAAAGCGCATTTTTCAAAGGATCATACCAATGATGGCTTTAGAAAAAAGAGGGCTGGTTTAAAAAAAGCGGTCAGTTTTTTAATGCATGTTGGCAAATAAAGCAAAAGGAAAAAAGAAAGAACAAGTGAAAACATAAGAAAAGGTTTTCACTTAGTCTTGCATTCACTTCACCTAAAACACATTTGTTTGAAAAACGCAAGTAATTCAATAACTGTTTTTAACAGAATAATCAATAATGTCCAGAATTAAAACAGATTATGCAATACATTGGTTTACCTTTTCCAGAGTGGCGGAAGCACTGTGAAGATCTACACTGCGACTATTTCGTTTTCAATAATTAAAAAATGATAAAATATATAACGCTTCATAAAACCTATTAAGGAGTTACATAAGTCTCCCCCATAACGAAAAAATTTCGGCAGATTCAGATCTATTTGTGCAGAAGGAAGTTGCTGTATTTGACTTTATTATGAAGTTTATTTCGGCAAATAATTTCTGTTTCATTTAGGACTAAAAAAACAGGTCTTTAAAATAAATTTTAGTGATAAGTGGACATCTCCATGGAATGATGCAAAATTGTGATTCGGACAATAGTCAAAAAAATTTGGGCAAATTGTTTTGCCACTTCTGCTCAAAAAATGGTTTATTGTGGTACAGCTATAGGTAGGTTTGCATACCCCTGCTGTGAAAACCTTTCACATTTATCACTTCAAAACACTTTAAGTGTATGTAAACTTAAACACTTTTCATCAAGGCTTTTAATTATAGTTAATTTAGTTCTTTTTTCATGTTTGGAAATTGATAAATTTTTACCTTATGCAGTGGAGCTCAACTTTTTATCAGAAGTTTCAGGTCCAGATTAAAGTTAAGCTACTGTAAACGAAAGGCTAGTTACTAAACAAGAGTCAATAGTTTTGCAATCCCATCTAAAAAACATAATGGAAATAGAATTGAAAAAGTAAAATTATTTACTATGAAATAATTAAAATATAAAATAGAAAAGATAATTGTAGCTTATTATTATAATGTATTAAAAAGCATATTTAAAATTGGATTTTTTATTGCCTTAAACCTATGAATGACGCCATTCACATTTAAATCCGTACTAACACCAACATAGCCGTACGAAGCGGGGGGAGAGTAGAGGAGGCAATCGCCCACTTTGGGCAAAATCAAAATTTTTCAGGCACCGAGCATGCACTTTTTGGGCAGGACGAAGTTACATTCGTCCAATTTTCGTTCAGAATCATCATGCAATCCAAAATAACCTATATCACTGTGCAAAAACAGCATAGATTTAAAGCGAGGACTTTTTTTTGGTCCTCAAAAAATTTTGAGCAAAATCAATTGAGGGCAATTTACGTTTTTTTCTGAAAAAACAAGTGAAGACAAAAAAGTTTTCACATTCAGTCTTAGTGTTATTTGAAGATCTCCGTGGAATAATGCGAAGATACCATGATTCGGCAATCGTGGAAAAATCGGACCAAATTGTTTTCCCTTCCAAAAAAAATTTTTTTGATACGGCTTTGAACACCAATACTTAAAAAGTGGTAGTGTACTAAATATGAAATAACATATTCTTCATTTTAAAGTAAAGATAATAAAAAAGTTTTGCGTAAAAATTGAATTGGCTAATTAATCTGATCAAATTTTTTGTCAAATTTGATAAATTTTAAAAGATAATTTAATAGTTACTTATAATAAAGCAATACACAATAAATTCTAAAAATTGGGGCCTTGTAAAAAATTTTAGTAGCCAAATAATTAGTAATCGGATTTGACAAATTAGTCCCAAGTTTTTTTCTTGTACGGACCAATTTTTAAAAACGTAAAAAAATGTAGATGGCAGCTTTTAAATGTTTCAAATTGGTCAAAGTTGTCTGAAAATAAATTTTTCAATTCAAATCGATAATTAAAAGTACCTTGTCATTGCATATGTCAGTTGGATGATTAAAAAAAACAAACTTTAATTATTAGTCTGTCTAGAACTGTTTTTATACGATTATGATAACTAAAAACTCGGAAGGACAAGCTTTAAAATGTTTAAATTTTTCAGAAATCGCTCAGCAACCAATCACATGGCGGCTTACAGTTTAAACCCAGTTTTTATGAATGAAAAAAAAGTTCTGATTTGGGTCAACTGTAAAAAAGCAACAAAAATTACATGATTGTTTCAGTGATGTTATAAATGTTTCAAAAAGGTTGGTATCCATAAATTTCTATGCCAAAGGCTGTAGTAGTAAAAAAAGAAAGTGGAAATTGAGATATACATATATTTAAAAAAATTATAGCTGAGTATTAAAACCCCAAAATAGCCTATTTTAAAACTACAATACTCTGAATTTAATCGGGGTAGTCGTGTCAGCAGCGTGGTCGTGTGGTTAGAGCGCCGGAATGGTGGTCGATATGGTATCGGTTCAAAACTTTCTCGCGCCATTCTGTTGTGTCCTTGGGAAAGACACTTTACGGCACTTTCCCTTTCTTGGTGGTCTTGGCAAACAGTTCTAATTTTCAGTCATATCTCTATTAAATATTTCAAGCGGACAACAATATCTTGGTATCTCCGGAAGCAGGTCGGGGTAATTGCTTATCTTACGTATTAGTGCTTCCGTAGCGTTCCTGCGAGTCAGGAGGATAAATATAGAGATAAAATAGAATAAAAAATTACAATTATAAAAGATTAGATTAGACTATTATAAGCATCAGCCTGCAAAAATTTTCATAAAATTTTTTTCTGTTTGTCGTTGTGGTCCTGTGAAAAGGCATCCACTCTGATCAGAACAGACAGGAATGGGGCCAAAGATTTATTTTTTTACTACCCCAGGCCGCTGCACTGTCAAGATCAGTTGCTGGTAACGGATGAGATGATGTTGAAGCAGCATCGGTTTCGTGATCCAAAGCCGTCAGACCTCGAGCTCCATGTGGTGGTACCCGATTTATGTGGTCTCAATATAGCGACTCTTTTTTTACAGGCTTTTGTGTACCTGCATGTTACTAAAATAATCTTAGTCGCGATTTGTGCCTAGCTGTATGACTACCGGTGCAGTGTTATTTACCTATTGAATTTTGCCACGTCTGACTTAACCTCATTTCTGATTTTTAAATGCGCTGGTTTGATTTCTCACATTTCGCGTCTTAATTGTACTCAGATCATTGCTTTGCACAATTTGGCTCAACCTCATTTTGTAAATATGAGTTTTTCGACTTCCATTCTTGCATTTTGCTTCAACGTCTTACACATTGTGTTTTTAAACAGTTATAATCAATTGATTTGTTGTTGCAAACACCGACTGCCCTTTTCATAATTATTCCAAGCAAGACAAAATCAAGGTTAATTGCATGTGATAATTATGCTAACAATTCGTCAATTGTATTTGGTGAATTGCTTTGTGTCTTGTTCTGGTTTTCAGTACGTCGAGGATCAGCCTTAATTTCTTTTATTTATTTTCTTTTGCTTTCTTGTTCCTCTGACGTACTCGCTCGCCGGAACGTATACAATATAGAGAGAGATTGTTGCCTCGAGAAGGGATAAATACAAAGTCGTTGAGAAAGGCCGAATAGCAAGAGGGTTGGAGATAGAAATTGCGAGAAACACAGAAAGGACTCGGAGGGCGTGGCGACGGTGGCTGAGACGAAAAAAAGTGTCGAAGATGAGAATTGTGTAACGTGAAATCGCTTAACGCATCTGTAATTTTTTATATGCCAGCATCTGGGCTGGCAATTAATCACAATTGAATCGAAATTTTTGAAAAAACTTTGAGCAATTGTCAACAAAGTTGCGTCCTCAATTTTTCCAGTCAAGCAACCACTTGGCATTTAAATCAGTGTTTGCCTTACGGATCAAATTACTTTCTTTTGTCGATAAGCGCCCTTCAGCGAGTTAGCCAATCTCTTTTCCTCGCGAAAATAAAGTTGGTGGCTTTAAAAAAAGTGTGACATTTTGAGGGTTAGTCAAAGATAATTTCTTTTAAAAAAACAAAAGTTGTAATTACCACTGCGCGTCCCCATTTGAGATGACAGTTTGGTTCGACAAAGAGGAATGCGAAAAGTTAAAAAGTTCAAGCGCTTATTTTGGAATCAGTTTTCATTTATAGATAACTTTCAGCAAACTGCTGTTCGCAGACATTAAAACACTACGCCATCTAAGAGTAGCAAAAAAACTTTTTTTACATAGCAGTTATGCTGAAGAATTACGATTGAACAAATGAATGCCAAATAAATATCAACCTTACATGTATATTCAAGTAACTTCAATCTAACCGTTTTTCGTTTGAACTGTTTATCAATTTTTTTACTCTTTTTGCTTCACTTGTAGTATGTTCGCATGCTTGTTTCTTACGTTTATTGCAATAGAACTATGTCAACTCTATTATGTTATTCTTTTCATCGGCTACCTGGAACATGAACTTTTAAAAAATTACTTTACAAAAAAGTACTTTCGTGAATCATTCAGCAAAAAGTTGGTAAATTCAAGTCTGTCTCGTTTTACGTTAAAAAGTTGTTTAATATTTCCACAAATATGTTTACCGATGATGTTAAAAATCTTTTTTCAGCAAAGTCAAATTGATGATTTTATTTAACTGGTCAAATTGTAATAAATAAATGATTAATAAAATAAGTTTAAAAGTTCAATGGGCCAAGTATTTATAAAAAAATTAAAAACTAAGACCAACTAACTCATTACGAAATAATCGACTTCAACCGATAAAGGTCATCATCAGTTTCTTATTCAAATAGTATCTAATTTTTACCGATATGATAGTATTATGTTGGTAATAACTGGAATGGCTTAACACAGCGTTTCCCAAACTGGGCGCCACAAGACTTTGCAGGAACGCCTCGTAGATTTGTGAAAACTGCTGCGTTTCTAGTTCAATTAGCACAACGAATGTTATTGGTTTCGTAATAAAAGAGCTGCGAATCATAACGACCAAATGTTCTAATAACTATTTTGTAACGACGGACAATGAACTTAGAAAGTGAAGAATGCAGAGGCCTGTATGAAAAATTTTTTCTCCCTTTTAAGTAAAGCTACGCCAAGGTTGCATTGTGTGTCACTTGCTTTTATGTAAGGTTGCTTAGAAATATTTTTATCCCTTTCCTTTCCAAATTAAATTCTCAAAGTTTTACCAAGATCTGCGCTCTTTCTAACCACGTGCGTTCGATTAAGCAGAATCGATGTGATAAAAATCAATCAAGCGAAATAATTGTTCCAGACACTGTAAAAGTTTTATTTTTGATCTAATATTCTCGTAGTTGCAAAATATAGCAAATGAGGTAGAAACTAAACATAAAAATGTGTGTTATTGAACGGCAACGCTGGGAAGGAATGGGATTTATAAAGTATATTTCTATTTATAAAGTATAAAATTTTGCAGGATCCAGTTTACGCGATTATAAGATATTTAACAGCAATAAAGTTTAAGTTTCGTAATGGATAAATTCATTACAGATACTTTACCTGAAAAAAGACTGGTTGAAACTGATCCCAACATAAAGAAAAGAAAGACTAGAAAAAATGCAGCAGTAATTATCTTAATTTCGGCTTTACTGTCATAGAAAAAAAAGGCATTGAGTATTCGCAATGTGTGATTTGTTGCAAAATCGTAGCTGTTGAATACATGCTACCCAGAAAAGCGAAACGCCACCTTACAACAAACCACAACTACTTATCCAGAAAAACCACGTGAATTTTTTTATTCGAAAGTTATCGAAAACGAAGAAGCAATCGGTTGTGTTTTCAAACTTTTTGTCTATACCAGTCAAAGCTCAGCTAGCGTCTTTTAAAGTTGCGCATAGAATCCCAAAATGTAAACAACCGCATACTATCGCAGAGGAGCTAGTATTATCTGTTGCCATTAATTTAGTCTCAACAATGATTGGGGATTCAGCTGAGCAAGAGCTTAAAACCGTTCCACTCTCAATCAACACTATTTGCAGGAGGATCGAAAAAATTGCTGATAATATCAATGATCAGCTCGTAACAAATATGCATGGAAATGAGTTCAGTTTATAATTAGATTAGGCAACAATCAGTACAAGCAATAAAGATGCTAACTTAATTTGCTACGTACGATTTATTGATAAAAATGCTCTTTTACAAATGACGACATTGTTGAAGATTTGCTCTTTTGCTAGCCCATTTTATCAAGTTGTAAAGCACGTGATTTGTTTGCAATTCTGAACTATGTTTTCGAGGAAAATAATGCTGATTGGAAATACTGTGTTGGTTTATGCACTGATGGTGTCCGTGCTATGTCCGGTTGCTTCAGCGGGTTAACAGCGGGTTACTACAGCGGGTTAGTGCAAGCTGTTGCTCCTTACGCTAAATGGACTCACTTCCTAATACACCGAGAGGCGCTGGCTTCGCAACACCTCAGCTCTGACCTAAATGAAGTGCTTGAAATAGTTGTCAAAATTGTAAACTTCATTAAAACAAGAACTCTGAAGGCTCGGCTTTTCCACGTCTTTGCGATAAACTCGGAGCCGAACACAATAATTTATTTTTTATTTTAAATCAAGATGGCTTTCTAAAGGCAAGGTTTTTTTTCGTGTGTACGAATTAAGAAGTAAAATTATCTTATTTTTGAAAGAAGAAAAGCATTATCTTGTTACTACATTTAAAGATGGAGTTTCCGGTCTAAGTTGACGTATCTATGTGATATTTTTAAAAAACTAATCAATTAAACATCTCACTCCAAGGAAGGAATACTCACATTATGCAACTTTATGACAAGCTTACAGCTTTTAAAAGAAAACTACGATTATGGAAAACTGGTCTGTTGGAAAATGGAGAACAGTGTGATAGTTTTCCACTTTTAAAGTCACATATAAGCTCATTATCTGGGAATCCCTTCTTGCATTGTGGTGTAAAGAATATGATCTATTCGCATTTGGATTCTCTAATCTCACATTTTGATAAATATTTTTCTGAAGACATGGATAAATACAAGTGGATAAGAAATCCTTTTGTTGACAAGGCAATTGCACCTCAAGGGTTTACATCTCTTGAAGTTGAATAATTCATCAATCTTTCATCTGACCTCCCTTTGAAAAGCATTTACAGTCCTGATTCAATAACTTCTTTCTGGATTATGGCTCGATTTGAATTTTTCGGCTTTTCATTGGTAGCTGTAATCAAGTCTAAATACCGCAATAAGATCAACGTTGAGCGCGAAATGCGTGTTGCGATACCGAACATTGAGCCGCCGTTTGATGAAATGTGCATGAATCAGCAAGCTCACTGTTCGCATTGACTAATTTAGTGTGAACATAAAACATCCTATTACCTGCAGTATTGTTGCACGTTAATAATACAGTTTAATATAATTTTAAGATTATTTCAAATGCTTGCAAATTTTGGCTTTACAAGCGCGCCGTAAGTATTTGTAAGTTTTTAAAGGGCGCCGTCGGCAAAAAAGCTAGGGTAGCATTGGCTTAACATCATCGCTCTAAAGAAGGAGTGAGAGAGCGAAGATGCTGTGTTTTGCTGGGGCGATTAATTGATTGAGTCAAATTGGACAAACGAGATCTCTCATTTGTCATTACAAAATTAGAAGTGAAGACCTTTTTTTTGAAGCACGAGTAATCATAAAATGTTTTTATACTCTTAAATATATTTTTTGTTTGTGGTTTTATCACGGTTTGATTTTAAATGTATTGTTGCATGCGTAGGGTTATCATTTTGCGTTTATTTCTAAACATTATTTTGAAACTTTTTTTAATGTGCTTATTTTCATGTGCGCCGGAAACGAGGAGGAAGAGGGTAATTGCCCCTGCCAAACGTTTTTGAGAGGGAAAAGAAGATTTTGGACCCTGATTGAAAGTGAAGACCTTTTTTTTTTTTAGATATCACAAAGTTTTTGGGAAGAAAATAGAGATTTTGAACATTGATTAAAAGTGATAACCTTTTCTTTTTGGGTGGAAAAAATAGAGATTCGGCTGTGCTTATTTTTTTTCAGTTCGGATGGTAACTCTGAATATAAACCTAGTTGTAATCAAGATTAAAATCTTTTAATTTAGCCACGAACGAGCTTACGCTATTGTATAAAGCATTTAAACATTATTAGGTATTTTAAAAGCTTTAGAAGTTATAAGTTACAAACTTTAATGCATTCTAATTTTTGATTGGTAGAAAAAAAGTGATAATGCTTTTAAAATAGGGGAGAAATGTAATTGTTTTCAGAAAATTTCAAATTTTAGTGATTTTTATTTGTATTTCCAAACAGATAAAAAGTAATAACTTACGCCAAGCTGCTGTGCATCAGAAGATTCAGTAACTTTTTTTTGATTCAATATCTATCCTTGATTAAATACAACAGCGAAGTAGCCTTCAATCTAGACCAGTGTGCTGCGAAACATTTTAAAAAACATTAGTCCCTTAATCCGCGACCTTTTTTTAAATATCATTACTTTTTAGAGACGAAAATCAAGAAACTCGAGACAGATTCAAACTGAAGACTTTTTTTTTTATAAAGAACACTACTTTTTAGGGTGAAAGTCAGGAGATCTGGTCCCAGTGTGCCGCGAATTTCGAAAAAGTCCCAAAATGTGCGATAAGCGAAAAGGTAGAGAGCCACTATGATCGAGACAAATGAAAAAACTGGCTTAACTAGATTTAATAAATTCAATTTTTTTTTTTAGATTTCACTTTTTTTTGGCGATGAAAATCAGATAAATCTTGACGGATTTGAAGTGAAGACCTTTTTTATTTTTAGAGATCACTTCTTTTTGGCGCCGAAAATCAAGAAAACCTAGAGATGGATTCAAAGTGATTACGCAATTTTTTTTAGGTGTTTAAATTTTTGCGGCCTCCTTTCTTCAAAATTAAAAAAAAGGCCTCCGATAACAAAAAGGTTCCCCACCTCTGGAAATAAAAACGGGCTTAACAAGCAATAACAAGCAACTAAAAAAGGAATCACAAAACATGAAGTTGTAAATCATTATTCATAAAAATTAATACAATCTAATGAAAGAAGGTTAATTTATCTGCATCAAGTTTTATTAAGTAAAAATGATCAATCAATCTTTGAAAAAATTAACGTTTCGGAATTCATAATTTTTTAAACTGTGAACAATAAAAAGTATTTATAACTAACATTGCTAAGAACGTGCTCAAGTCTCTGTGGCGCAATCGGTTAGCGCGTTCGGCTGTTAACCGAAAGGTTGGTGGTTCGAGCCCACCCAGGGACGCACTTATTTTAGCATTTTTTTTGTTTTTTACTATTATTAACTATATGAGTGTTACGGTATATTTTACGACATTGGTTGAAAAAATTTTTTGATCTTGTTCACTATTTTTCGTGCTTACTTTGTAACTTTTTAATTTTGAGGAATCCCTAAAGCCTGCAAGGTTAGCAATAGCGAAGGGTAAACGAGACCCAACTTTTTATGGATCTCTTCAAGAAGTCGCCCAAGCAAATTTTTGGTAAAACTAACCCGGAATCCCACCAACAGCACAAGGATAGAATAAAAAAGAAACCCAGAGAAAAAGGATCTCTTCAAAAAGCAGTAGCAATCACAGGGGAGTCAGGGTTAGTTTCACTCGAAAAAATTGCTTACGAAGACTTCTTGAAAAGACCTCTTTTTATATAGTCCCAAGAAGAAGACTTAATTAAAACTTCTAATTTCTTCGGGCTAAACGCAATTATGGTAAACCATAAATGTCATTTCTGAAATCACTTGTCAGAAGGCTGGGCTAATCATAGCGTCTGCATACATTAAAAAACTCTTGAGAGCACGTCACTGCAAACAATATTACGTAGGGGAGACTGGGGCAAATCGGGACATAGGGTAAGTTGGTCCAACCTATGTACTGCTTATACTGTTGGTTGAAATAATCGTAGCGCCAACAGTGGTTACGTCTTGCATTAGCAACAATACTAGTTATGCGATACGGTCGTAGGGCTACCAACCGTCCCGGAATGGCCGGGAGGGTCCAGGAATTGATGTCTGGCGTCCCGTGTCCCGGGCTAAGTCACTTTTGTCCCGGAATTTACTGACAGCTCTTTGGATTATTTTGGGGAAACTTTTTGGGGCTCTGTCTGCCTATTTTGATAAAAATTCCGCTGAAAATCAAAGACAGATTTTATGTAAAAACTCCTTTTTCTCTTGTTTTTTCCGACATCACTAGTTTTCAGAGAAAAATAATAAAATCCGAGATTGATTTCAAGTGAGAATCTTTTTCTTTCAGAGATCGCTATGATTTTGGAACGAACGCTGGGGAGTCAGAGGCTGATTTCAAGTGAGAACTTTTTTTTTTTTAGAGATCACGACGATTTTGGACAAAAATCGAGCTGTTTCTTTTGTTTGGCCCGCCAATATTTTTGATGAGCCAAATTGGCCCTCGGCTTAAAAAAGTTCGACGCCCCTGTATTAAGGTGTCCCGGAATGGCGAAACAGAAAGTTGGTAACCCTATACGGTCGTAGCAAGTACTTATTTGAACTGATAAAAAAAATTCAATTTTTGCAAAAAAAGTTAATCTTAAAAAAACAGGTATGTTGCTTACTATTTCTGTATGTATATAGTTTAATGTCGCAATGATTACAATGCTGATTATAATAGAATAATATGGTAATTTAAAATCTATAGCTGGCCTAGATCTTGAAGTGAAGTAAAGGTTATTGTAGTTTTTTAAACGAAATAACGGCGTTGGCCCAAACGCCAACTACACCGTCGGTTGACTCTATTCGAATAAGTAATCACACAACCTGCGGCTGACCTCGTTGCTGAAGCACACGCACGGTTCGCAATGAATGAATGTATGCACAACGAAAGCACGATGCGAACGATAGCACGAGGTACGAAGGTACGAAGGTACGCACGGTTCTTCTGTAATCACAGAAGCACTTAATATTAATAAACAGCCACTAACTGCTGATAATTTTATACAATTTGACACATAACAATAATAAACGTACCAGGCTTGTTGGGCCACAATACCGCCGGTCGATGTGTTTGATAAATAATACTTGCTGAATCTTGCCACAGAAATTAACAATTACTTCCAGCATTAACAATTAGCATTAACTCATTTAAAAGCACTTATTCAAATAGAATGTTAAAAATACAAACAAATTAGAATTTTTAAAACCATAAAACTGAAATTAAAACTTTAAAACTAAATATAACTAGTTAATCAATTAGCTGCTTCTTGTTTAAGTTCCATTATACTTTGTGAACAAGTTACACGTTTCATGAAAGGCGAAACAATGGGCATTGTGACTGAATTACGAAGCACATGTGAAACTAAGTTGCCGCATATAAAAACTAAAAAGGCAAACGAAAATAAGGAAATCTTAAACTTAAAATCTTACACTCCCCGCCGAAAATGTGGGGACACATTTTACACAAACAACAGACAAAGATTTTAAGCATTGCCATGTTTCCGACCAGCTGGGAGTCGACGGCCCATTACTGATCAAAAACAGAGGGACCGTTGGTTGATGCTTGATTTGATTCACAAATCAAACACAACTTTATTGTTAGTCTTCGGAGGACATCGGCATCATCTTTCACTTCAGTCTGACGTACGACGCCGTTGAGATCAGGACTGCCATGATTCCGATCAGCTGGGAGTCGACGGCCCATTACTGATCAGAAACAGAGGGACCGTTGGTTGATGCTTGATTTGATTCACAAATCAAGCACAACTTCACAATTGGTCTTCGAAGGACGCTGACACCAATTTTTACTTCGACTTGACGTACAACGCCGTTGGGATCAGGAAAGGTAGAGATCACCTGGCCCATTCGCCATTTTCCTCTTGGGACCCCATCATCAACAACAAGTACTAGATCACCATTCTGAAAGTTTCTTTCCTTATCTGGCCACTTTTGACGCAGGGCTATTGTAGGCAAATATTCTCTACGCCAGCGCTTCCAGAAGGAATCTGCCAAGTATTGGACTTGGCGCCATCTTCGACGACCATAACAGTCTCGGGATTCGAACACCCCGGGTGGATCATTGCAACTTTGGCGCATCAGAAGCAGATGGTTGGGGGTCAGCGGTTCATTACCATGAGGATCCAAGGTGATTGGACAAAGAGGCCTTGAATTAAGGATGCTTTCCACTTCAAGTAAAAGGGTATGGAGTACGTCATCAGTAACTACTTGGGACTTTAAAAGAATATCTAAAATTCGTCTTATTGATCTTATCATCCTTTCCCAGGCGCCACCCATGTGGCTGGCAGCTGGAGGATTGAAGTTCCATTTAATACCTGTCTGTTTGAAATATTCATCCATCTTGCTCTGGTTTAGCCGGGACAGTTCTTTTCTGAGAATACTTTCTGCTCCTTTAAAGTTGGTGCCGTTATCAGAAAACACTTTCTTTGGGTGTCCTCTGCGGGCTATAAATCGGCGGAAGGCATTTATAAAGCAGTCCGTTGTCATGTCATCCGCGACCTCGATATGCACGGCCCTCGTAGTCAAGCAAGAAATAACGCATCCATATCTCTTAAGTTGACTCCGGGCTCTTTTTACCAGGATGGGCCCAAAATAGTCGATCCCTACATAGAGAAACGGTGGCTCGTTCGAAACTAGGCGGGAGCGGGGCAAGTCAGCCATCTGCTGCTGACCGCGAGGCACACTTCTCTTGCGGCATATGACACATTGGTTCAATTCTCTGCGAACGGCTGCTCCTCCCTTTAAAATCCAATATTTCTGACGTATTGAAGTCCAGGTAAAGGAAGTTCCAGAATGACCACATTTGACGTGGTGATAACGAATCAACAGGTTAGTAAGATGATGTTGATACGGCAGGATTGCAGGATGCTTTGCTGAAAAGTCAATTGTAGCATACTCTAGTCGTCCTCCCACTCTAAGGAGTCCTTCAAATAAGATTGGGCTTGTTTTGTACAAGCAGCGTAATTGGGAATTTTCTTTGAGCTCTCTTTTTATTACTTTATTTGGCAATCGGACTTCGCTTTCTAATATTTTGAATACAGGACCGAAAACTTGGCGCTGCACATACGCCACAAGTCGCAATTCGGCGGCTTCCAATTCGTCTACTGTTATGCCACCTTTACGCACGGAAGACTTATCTTTCAAAAATGCAATGAAACGACGGTGCCAAGCGCAAGCAACTTTTAACCTATAAAGGGAAGAGAAACGAACAATCAGGTCGTCGACAGTCCCACAGGTTTCTTGAACTCGGCTTACTGCAACTTGTTTGTTTTCAACAAAGTGAAAGTCATCGGGAAGCTGACCTTTGAAGGGGGCAGCGGCTTCTGGTGGTCGAGGCCACGAACCTTCATTTTCCCAAAGAAAGCTAGGTCCTTTTGGCCAGCGGGAAACCAATAATTGCGAAGGAGACAGTCCTCTTGAAGCGTCGTCTGCAGGGTTGGACTTCGTATCAACGTATTTCCACTGCTCAGCCGACGTATGACGATGGATCTTAGCTAGGCGATTGGCCACGAATGTTTTAAAACGTTTTCTGTCATTTCGGATACTACCCAACACAATACAAGAATCAGTCCAAAACGTTGAGCGGCACTTAGGAAGGTCTAGCTGCTTGGTTAGCCATTTATCAGCTTGCACAGCCATGACGGCTGCAACGAGCTCAAGTCTGGGAACGCTGTGAGATTCAAGGGGCGTTACTCGAGCTTTGCCGCACAAAAAACTGCAATGAATTTTTCCATTAATATCTGCGATTCGTAAATACGAAACAAATCCATATCCGGAAATGGAAGCATCTGAAAAATGATGAATTTGATAATCGGTTATTGGTCCTAACGCCTTGGATAGAAAACACCTTGGTAAAGAGAACTTTCTTAGGTCATCCAATTGTTGAAACCATGACCACCAATGTTCGTTCTCCTCATCTGGCAATTCATCATCCCAGTCAAGATTCATCTGAACTATACGCTGTTGCATGATTCTCGCAATCAGAATTACTGGTGCCACGAAGCCAAGGGGATCATATAAGGAATTAACGTAAGAAAGAATCATTCTCCTTGTGAATCTTCGATCATGTTCTGGCATCTTTACATTAAAGTGAAACTCGTCTTCAAGTACATTCCACTGTACACCGAGTACCTTCTGTCCCGCTGATCCGTCTATTTCCAGCGACACATTGCTCATTGTTGGCGCCCTTTCTATTTCAGGGACTGATTCAACTGCCTCCGGGACGTTGGATAGCCACTTTGTTAAGTTAAATCCACCCAGTTTCAGCAAACGGCGCAGACCTTCAACGGTATTTTTTGCCTGTTCGACTGTGCTGACGCAGGTGAGGCAGTCATCAACGTAAAAATCCTTTTGGATGACATCGCAGATGCGAGGATCAAATTCGCCTCCGAATCGGTTAGCGGTCTCTTTGAGGCAGTATGTTGCTATGCATGGGGACGAGGTGGCTCCAAATATGTGGACTAACATCCGGTATGGAACGGGTTGTTTATGTAAGTCTCCCTCAGGCCACCACAAAAAACGAAAAGCATTGTGATCTTGATGTGTGGTTTTCACCTGGTGGAACATTGCTTGAACATCGGCCACAATAGCGATGCGCTCGCGTCGAAAACGACTTAAGACCCCGACCAAACCATTAACTAAGTCTGGACCTTGTTTAAGAGCATCGTTTAAGCAGATTCCGTAATGCTTGGCTGCGCAGTCAAACACAATCCTGACCTTGTCTCGCTTTTTTGGATTATACACTGGGTGATGTGGAAGGTACCATGCAGAGTCGTCCATGGCAATCTCATCAATTGGGACTCTTTCTGCATATCCTGATTCGATGTAGCCCTCTATCGTTTCTTTATACTTGGCCATCAGTTGACTGTCTCTCTGCAAGCGTTTCTGAAGACAAGACAAGCGCTTGCTTGCCATGAAGCGGCTATTGCGAGGCAGTTTAACGTCACTTCTCCAAGGCAACGGGGCACAGAAATGACCATTCTCATGAGTGACGCCATTTTTCAACAAGGTCGCAACTTCTCGGTCTTCTTTAGAAGAAGGGGCGTTAATCACATCTGGTTCAAACTCAGTGAACCAAGACTTTCTAATCTCGTGGTCAAGAGCTTCATCACTTTGCACAAAGTAAGTCTGCATGTCCTGGTTGCCTTCTGTTCTGTTAATTGCTGGCCCCAGTAGTGACCAGCCGAATGGGGTTTTAACAGCATTAGGTTGAGTGCCATCGCCTTCACGCATTTCAAGAATCCGGTGTGCATTAGGACAATCTAAACCGATTAGCAACGACACTTTATCTTGATTCATTTTAGGTATTGTCACGCCTTGCAGATGAGGTAAAGATAAAAGATCATTTAATGAAACTACGGCGTTTGGAGAGACTGGCAATGCATCAGCCTTCACTACTTCCCTAATTTTGAAGTTAACGGAGTCATCCATCAAGGAAGAAACAGTCAAGTTTACAGAATACTTTTCAAAAGGTTCTGAGTGCTGTGATATTGTGACAATGTTAACAGGCCGTGGGCTTTCTTGAATGCGTAACCGAGAAAATAAGTCCTTGTCGATAAATGATGTTTCTGAGCCCGTATCCAGGAACGCATAGGTTTGAACTGTCACACCTCTAGCTTCAACCTCGACGGGAACAATGACGCGAAATCCTCGTTGGCTCTGGTTAACATAACAACAAGTTTCGCCCGAAATCGTTTCATCCGTGCCTCTGGGCTCATCTTGCCGTGATGTATTGTCTAACGCCGATGTATTTGCATGAAGCAGCCTGTTGTGTCGTCGACCACAATTGTTTATACGACATCGAAAAGACCCTCGGTGATCCCTTGTCGCATGCTTCGCAAAACATATGTGGCAACGCTGGGATTCTTGCACAAAACGCTCTCTTTCGGCGACTGATAATTCAAGAAAATCGTTACATTTGTACACCAAGTGATCTGGCTTTGAACAGTAATAACACTGTTGTGCGGGAAGCTCCTTTGAACGAGAAAAACTTACGCCTTTGCGTGGAAAACGGCTCGGAGCGTTAGATTGACTAACCGTAGTAGTAGCGCAAATATTTTTTCGAACACCACCTTCATTAACGCGTCTCCTTTCGGTCTGATCACTGGCAGAAACAAGAAACTGCTCTGGGAATGCTTTAAGGATATCTGCCTCCCTTTTCACATAAGTCACGAAATCTGAAAATGTTGGTTTTCTCTTTTCTTCTAAATATATTTTGGCATAGTGTCTCCGCCAATGATAAGAAACAGCTTGAGGCAACTTATCGCTGAGCCTTTTTAAACAATCCACGGTATTTAGTTCTGAATAATCGCCTAAATCTTCTAAAGTGACAAGGCCTTTTCTAAGAGCATTTGCGTAGGAAGCCATTGAAGAACCATTGTGCGGTTTTACGTTGCTTCTCTGAAGTAGACTTCTTTTAAATGACTCTGCTATTATTCGCGGGTCACCAAAACTTTCAAAAAGAATATATCTGGCTTCTTCATAGCCTTTTGAAGCAGGTTGCAACGACGGACAATGCGAGATCGCATCATAAGCCTTTCCATAAGTATTTTGAAGCAGGTAAGCAAGTTTTTGTTGATCGCTAAATATGTTTTTGTCGTGGATATTTTCATTAAAATATCTAAAGAATGCACAATAATCCTCCGGATCACCATGAAATTTAGGGCATTCTAGTTTTGGCATAGACATGTATTCTACAACAGCTGCCAAAGGCGAACAGTCATTACCTTTATGCGAAAGATTAGCTTGTTCCTCGCTAACACTCACGGGTTGAGATAATGGCGTTCTAATTTGTGACCGAGTAGGCATTTGAACAATGCTCGGTTGAAGACAAGCTGAGCGTTTAAAATTCAAGACATCGTTTGTCGCTGCTAAATTGTTGGGGGCTGAAACAGGTCTATCATCATCGGGAATTGACGTTTTACAGCCGGATCTAGCAGACCGAGATCTATAGCTTTCCTTGTCATTAAGAATTTGATCTACCGTTTCCGCTTTCCTTAATTCAATTTCAGCCGCTAGCCTTCGTTGTTCCAACTTGTTTCGTCTCTCTACCGCCTCAAGCTTGTTTTGTCTCTCTACCGATTCGAGTTCTAGCTTGTTTTGTCTCTCTACTGCCTCGAGTTCGAGCTGTGCCAGCTTCTTCTCAATCTTAGCTTGACGGCGTCCCTGTTCAGAAGCAGTCGTTGAAAACGAACGATGACTCTCTGACCGAGATTTGGACTCATTAGATTTAAGTTTCCGGAGGTAGGGATTAGAAGCGCGAAACGACGCAGGTCTGCTCATAACCCCTTCCGCACTAGCTATTTGATCAGTGGTTGTCACAGTTCCTAAGTGTCTAGTAAGCGTCTCTTCAACATGCGTTTCAAACTCATCGAAATTTAAAATTGCATTTTTTCTTTCGGACTTTAACCATTCCCTTTCCTCACCTTTGGGCAAAGACTGTATACGTCGTGAATACATCTCCCCTATCACTTCGAGTTCATCGCCAATCTGCAATCTAATTGATTCTACCGCAGATCTATCCAGCGAAGATAGCGCCTTTTCAGCTGACTCGTACAACGACTTAAGAGCTTCTTTCTTTAACCGAATCTCATCCTTGGTAGGAGCGGTAACTGAGGAAGCATGGTCACGGAGATATGTGGGGGATGAATCCGACACAGACAATACACCCGACGCGGTAGGGTTGCTCGAGGACATGGTAAATAAAGCAAGCTTCTTAAAAGAATTAAAATTTGGCTTGAATGATTAGCAAACAAGCTTCTTCAAAGAATTAAAATTTGGCTTGAATGATTATTAGCAAACAAGCTTCTTAAAAGAATTAAAATTTGGCTTGAATGATTAGCAATCAAGCCTGAAGAACGGTCGACAATGTAGTTTTTTAAACGAAATAACGGCGTTGGCCCAAACGCCAACTACACCGTCGGTTGACTCTATTCGAATAAGTAATCACACAACCTGCGGCTGACCTCGTTGCTGAAGCACACGCACGGTTCGCAATGAATGAATGTATGCACAACGAAAGCACGATGCGAACGATAGCACGAGGTACGAAGGTACGAAGGTACGCACGGTTCTTCTGTAATCACAGAAGCACTTAATATTAATAAACAGCCACTAACTGCTGATAATTTTATACAATTTGACACATAACAATAATAAACGTACCAGGCTTGTTGGGCCACAATACCGCCGGTCGATGTGTTTGATAAATAATACTTGCTGAATCTTGCCACAGAAATTAACAATTACTTCCAGCATTAACAATTAGCATTAACTCATTTAAAAGCACTTATTCAAATAGAATGTTAAAAATACAAACAAATTAGAATTTTTAAAACCATAAAACTGAAATTAAAACTTTAAAACTAAATATAACTAGTTAATCAATTAGCTGCTTCTTGTTTAAGTTCCATTATACTTTGTGAACAAGTTACACGTTTCATGAAAGGCGAAACAATGGGCATTGTGACTGAATTACGAAGCACATGTGAAACTAAGTTGCCGCATATAAAAACTAAAAAGGCAAACGAAAATAAGGAAATCTTAAACTTAAAATCTTACAGTTATAACACTTAGTTTCAAAATGGCGCCTTTGGGATAAGTTGGGATATCGTCAAGGGGGCAAGTGGGACCACTGTCCCAACTTACCCCATTACACTTATAACTTAACTTCCAAGCGGTAAGCATTTGTAATGTCGGCTGTATAATAAAGAAAAATATTCAATAACCTTGAACTATTTATGTAAGTTTATGTGATAATATAACCTTTCAATCTAGCTAATCAGAAAGTTCACGTGTTCTAATCTTATTAAAAGCAAGAAATATAACCTACCGGTAAAAAGCTATTAATTATGATGTTATCTACAAGTAGAAACAAAACAAATCATATAAAAATTGCTCATTTTAAATTGCTGATATCGTCTTTTCTAGGTGGAAGAGTGATAGCCTATGGCTCGAAAATATACAAGGAAGACCAACAGAGGACAGACTCCAACAGATATCCTGAAAAGGGCAGCTTGAGCCTTACGGCAAAGTGGTAAGCTGCAACAGTCTGCTCGAGAGTTTAAGGTGAGTAAAACCACACTGAAGCACTTTCTCGATCAGATGTCAAATGATGAGGATACAGTAAAAAAGTCAGGCTACAAGCGTGTGGTGACAGGCATCGCATTTTTTCTACAAAAATGGAAGAAGACCTTGCAAACCGTATCAAATCATTAAGTAACATGTTTTATGGACTCTCAATAAACAAATGTCGCCAACTAGCTTTCGAATTCGCAATGCAAAATAATATCACGATACCGGACAACTGGGAAAAAAAGAGAATAGCAGGAATTGACTGGTTCTCATCATTTAAGTTTAAATATGGACTATCTGTGCAAAAGCCTGAAGCAACATCTTTTGCACGTGCAACAGCGTTCAATCGTCACACTGTTAGCAAACTCTGTTTGATCAATTAGGCGATTTGTATGATCGCTACAAATTTGAAATGCACGATATTTACAACTTAGACGAAACGGGTTGCACAACTGCGCAACAATTGGGGAGGTGGTTGCACCCATAGGAAAAAAGCGAATTGGGTCAGTGACTAGTGCTGAACGTAGAGAACTGGTAGCTGTCTTATTTTCAGTGGGAGCATCTGGAGTTGTAGTGCCACCAATGTTTGTCTTTCCCAGGGTAAATTTTCGGAATAATTTTATTGTTGGTGTGCCATTAGGATGTATAGGAGGTGCTAACAAGTCGAGCAGGATGAATGAAGACTTGTATGTCAACTTCATTAAGCACTTTATTCATCATGTGGTAGCAGCAAAGAGCGACCAGTACTACTGATTTTGGATAACGTGGATGCACATATATATGTCATACAGCAATTGATCTGGCACGTGAAAATGGTGTAGTTATGTTGACTATACCTCCACACACCTCGCATTACCTCCAACCGTTAGATCGAACATGTTATGGACCCTTCAAAACTGCCTTTGGTGTGGCAATGAATAGGTAAATGCGCTCTCACCCAGGTCGTATTGTTACAATATATGACGTACCATCTCTAGTTGCTGAAGCTCAGCTTTATTCACTTACTATTCGGAATATTCAGAATGGTTTCCGTGTCTCGGGTATACATCCATATAACAGAAACGTCTTCACAGATGAGGATTTTGCGCCAGCCGAAGTCACTAATAGCCCAGATATGGGGATTTTCGATTGTGCAAGTGACATAAATGACCAACAAGATTCTAGAATTCAAAATATATCAGATCCAGATGAATTAAGTGAACAAGAGTCTAGCAATTCAACTGGGCAAAAATTTCCAAACTTCAAACAAACAAGTACATCCCAGCCAACAATGCTATGTAGGGCCCATGCGGGGACGTACGGGACCCATACCGATTTGGCCGCGGGCGCTGCAGTGGCCCCGTTGGGCTTACCGCACGAGTTTTATAATTTTCAAACTGTTTATGAAAATTGTTCTTTTAAAATAATTAAAAAGGTTAGCTTATTTGCATGTTTTAATTTTTGATTACGGCTTAAAACGGAAAACCAAATTAAACCCGTGCGGTTAGACCATGCGGGGCCACTACAGCGCCCGCGGCCAAATCGGTACGGGTCCCGTATGGGCAGCCCTTGCAGGCCCCGCATGGGCCCAGCATAGCATTGTTATCTGGGCAAGTACAGGTTCATATAACATTCCGCTGCGTAGACTTGGAAAAGCACTTTACAAAAAAACGTATGTCTCACCTTCACAGATAATGCCTATCCCAAAAGCTGCTGCAAGAAAAAATACGCGAAAGGGCGGAAGAAAAAGAGCGTTATCAAGGGTGCTGACAAGCACCCCCGTCAGAGATGAAAGTGTAGTTAATAAAACAAATCGTCAAACAAAAATTAACAAAATAAAAAAGGCAAGAAAGTCCCTATTTTGTAAAGTTAGTTCTGATAGTGAAAGTTTATTTTTATTTTTTTATTTTAATCTCTATATTTATCCTCCTGACTCGCAGGAAAGCGACGGAGGCGCTAATACATAGGGTAGGCAATTACCCCGACCTGCTTCCGGAGATACCAAGATATTGCTATCCGCTTGAAATTTAGCAGAGATATGATTTAAATTTAGAACTGCTTGCCAGGACCACCAAGCAGGGGATAGTGCCGTAAAGTGTCTTTCCCAAGGACACAACAGAATGGCGCGAGTGGGTTTTGAACCGAGACCGTGATGTTTACGAGCCCGGCGCTTTAACCACTCGACCACGCTGCCGACTAAGAAAGTGAATTAGAATTAGTGCTGGAAAGTGATACATGCACTGAAGAAGTTATCGAAGGCAATTTTGTGGTTGTAAAAGTGGAAGAAAAATCTCGAGAAGTACGATATATCGCCCAAGTGGATACTATCGACGGAGATGAGTTTGAAGGTACTTTTCTTGAAAAAGTGCCTCAAATTGTAAGACATGTGCCAGTGTTTATAATTAACAAAACTGACATCGTAGCATTTCAACGGAATGATGTGATTGCAAAGTTACCCGAACCAGTAAAGAACACTAGAAGCATCAGAAAATGTAATCAATTGGTGTTTCCTTTGATATAGCACATTGGTTGAATTTTTTGCTAAAAATTGGTCACTGGGAAAAAGAGGTGTTGTTCTTGTTGTCCACAATCTACAGTTGCATGTATGTATAGTAGTAGCCTACAGTTGAATGTACAGTTGATTGGTTTTAAATTCTTTTTCTAATAAAACTGCCTTTATGCGCGTGTGTGTGTGATAAATGTTGTAGCTGTCCCAATATTCCCCATGGGACGTTGGAACGAGCTATCGGGACGAGCTATAGGGACGAGCTATGGGGACGACCAGCTATGGGGACGCTATCGGGACGTTTGAGTGCGTCATTTCAAACCCTGTTTTCGGCTGTTTCCCGATTTTGAAAACAAATCGTACTGCTCATGTTAATTTATTAGTTTTCAAAGTTTTCTATCCAAAGTTTTATTTTAAAATAGCTCATGTAGTTTCCGATTTATGGTTCAAAAACTAAAATTTGTCCCGACTTACCCCAGTCTCTCCTACTGGTTACGTACGCAGTCTACTAACGAGCTTCTTGTTAAATATGCGGTCTACCATCTGTCAAAAAGCCTGTTGAATAGCTTCTAGTTAAGATTGCAGACTACCGTATCATCCACGAGATCTGGTAATTGGTTTTAAAATTTAAAACTATTGCCTTGTTTAGAATACAATTGTATAGGTAACTACAGAATAGACCATAAGCGTAGCCTACTAGCCAAAAAAAATTTGAGGGGCAATGAAGTTTTGCTCAAATTTTGTTGACATTTGCCCAAATCATATTTTTCTATTATTTTACGAATAGGATAAAAAAATTGTCCGAGATTCTCGGACGAAGATCAAATTTCGTCCTAAAATCATGGTGTTCTCCAAAAAAAAAAAAAAAGTCTTCACCTAAATTTGGTCATTATTTTTTGCAATTGATCATTGTCGCTGCTCTAAAATTCCTGTCTTTGCCCAAAATTTTGATTTCGTTGCACAAAAAATTCTGTTTTTCCCAAATATTTTCTTGTCACTGCCCGAAAAATTTGAATTTTGCCCAAATTTTGGAAACTTGGGGGCAATTTCCTCCTTGCCCCCCTGTCAGGTACGGTTATGAAACAGAATGTATATTCAACCATGTAGATGGTAGACCGCGTACGCCAAGTAGACGGCATATTTAACCAGTAGCCTACCCAATATTCATTTTATTCTTTAAAAATTATTAAATTTTATAATGTTTTAGGGTAACAAGAGACCAGCATTATCTTTGCTAAACTATAATATAACGATTGAGACTTACAAAACATCTTTGTGTAGATTCCAGTCATTCCAGATTTGAATTGTTGCATTGCAGTTGAGTTGCTTGGTTTTTGTGGGTGTATGACCGCAGTTGTTCTATAAAAAGATAGAATTGTTAAGCTTTTGTGGCAGACAAACTATTAGGATTAATATTAGTCATCGGGTTACTAATTTATTCTTATAGTTCGCAAGTAGCCTGCAAAGCTGTTGTAAGCGATTATTTGCAGTTTTTAGCGCTGGATTCGTTTTGAAGTTTGCAGAAGTATGGAAGCCACGTTTTTATGAATCGAATAGTTTCTAAAACCCAGTATTAATAATAACAGCTCGACACAAGCCGCCCTTACATTAGCAAAATTATTGCCCAGTCGTAAACGTTTTCACGCGTGCATGCACACCACTGTTGTTCGTCATACGAGTCTTTCGCGCGCGCCAGCCGATTGGTCGCCACAATTGGCTATATTCCTTGTTGTTGGAAACTATGGGTTCTTTCTATCTGTTTTTTTATAGAATCGATTGGTACGAGCCGTACTTAGCCGGAACTAACTAAATTAAAAACTTCAGTCTTGCGGCAAACTATCGATACTTCTTGAGCCAGAATAAATAAAAAATAGACACAGCTTTACTTCAGCCCAGATATTTGGGTCACCTAGTTCAATAGGTCTTTTTGGATTCTCGAGTAGGGTAAAGTCGGGTAATATGGACATCTTAAGCTCTCAGCAAAACTGGCTTGTTTCAAAAAGATATTTTTTGCTGATTAAATGTCATACGTTGCTTAAAGTCTACAGAAAAAAATTGACTTGCTGGGTCTTCTGCTTTTGAGGCAGTGAGGCGTTTTCTGCGTCCCATATCACGCACTGAAATTCGATGCTGGTGGATGCTATGGACCACTACAAAAAAAGTTTACGATTTTACAGTTTATTTACAATTAAAAGGCGAAACATACATTTACTATAAGACTACAATAAGATTAAACAAAAAACATTTCAAAATTCAGTCATTTTCACAATGATGACACACATAAACAGAGAAACCCGAAGTACAATCGTTATGTGCCCAACGTGTGCAATGGTTGCGCTTGATTCATCGTTCTCCAGGTCTACTATCTTCAAACTTTTCAAAACAAACAACGCAGATGTTGTTCTCTCTGTCAATATTTTGATTATTTTGAGTTTCAATGCCCAATTTCTTCTTACTTTTTACAGACCCCTTGTGGCCAGCACATTCTTTTGCTTTTTGTTTTTTTGCTTTTTTTTCCAGGATTTTTTTTACTAAAGAAGCATGCAAAATCATGCTGCTATATTGTCGTGATGTGCTTCTTTTTTTTCAGACTGTTAATGTTGCGCTTAAGTGATAAGTCATTGATCAAGTTTTCTACACTTGTTTAAAGAGGCTGTGTTGGAGTCTCGGCACTACTGGAAGTTTGCCAACGTCAGACACTCTAGTAGCTTCATGGATGTTTTCAATTGATTTGTTTCGTTGTGAGTTCTCGTTATCAGCAATAAAATCCTTAGGGGCAAAGACATTCCGGTTCAAAGAAAAGATCCCAGTTGCAGCAAACCCAGACACTGCCAACTCCATTCGACAACTAGATAGATAAGCTTTATCGAAGACGCGTGCAACCCTGCTTGACGTCACCACTTGTCTGGGATTTTGCATCAACCAAAGACAAACGTTTTCCTCATAGTTTATTTTGAGGGGGCTTGAAAAACAAAAAATCTAATGGTTGGAGACGATGTGAGGTATGTGGTGGAATTGTAGCAAATTTAATGCCATTTTCACGCAAAAAATAGAAAATCTTTAAAGAAATGTAACTGCTATGATTGTCAGCAATAAGAAGCATGGGGTTTTCAAGAGAGCACTTGGTGAAATTTTTAAAATGAATCAGCCATTTTCCAAATAAGTTTTCATTAACCCATCCAGATTCGAAACAATCTCCAACAGAGCCGACCGGCGCATCATTCATAAGATGTTTCGTCATTCTTAGCCTTTTAAAAATAAACATTGGCGGAACAAAACTTCCGGTTGCACTTATGCAACAAACCACTGTAGTATTGGTTCCTCTTTCTCCATTAGTGCTTACTGCTACTCTTGCTTTACCACGTTTTGCCAGGATCTTAGAAAGTCTTGCAACTGTTGAAATTTTCGTCTCATCTATGTTCAAGGTTGTTAAAAAATTTTCCCACAGCTATTTTTTAAAAGCTGTCGCACGATTTATTGATGTTCCTTCCGGGAGTCGAACCGAAATTTTTGGATGTCTTTTCATAAAAGCGGCAAACTATTCTTTTTCAGCCATTTGTGCTTGTCGATTGAATTTGTGTGAGACACCAGTTTTTTCTGCAAGCTATGAAATAAAAAAACGAGTTACAGTAAAAAGGTTAACTTCTTTATAACCAATAAATTTTATCTGATAAGCAAGTTTTCTAAGATTTCAAATAAAGAGCTTTTCATTTCCAAAACGTGCTTTATCAAATCAGCTTCCAGATCTTTAAGCACAGGCTTACCTCTTAAAGAAAGTTTTTTCGCTGAAGTTTGGGACAAATTTCAATATAAAGTTGTCCTGGGTATATTGTACTCTTTTGCGGCTTTTCGCAGCGACATTCCTTTTTTTACGCTTTCAATAGCTCTTAATAAATTTTCTTCGCTTCAGTGAGCTCTTTTTTTAAGTGAAACATGTCTTGGCATCCTAAATAATGAAAAGTATTGAGCTAGTTTTCTCACAAAAATTTTAAAAAAGTTTAATTAAACAAAATGTTTGTAATGGGGGTGATAAGAACCACCGGTCCATATCACCCGCGCTTGGGTGGTTCATATCACCAGAACTTTGCTTAGTTTAAAGTTTTCAAATTTTTATCTACCGAAATGTTTATGAATAACTAAACTAAGCTCAAACAGTCTCCATAAAATACAAAGCAAGGTAAAAACAAAAACTTACTTTTATTTTGAAATTTTTAAGCAGGAGAGCGAAAATTCTTGTAAATTTTTTTATAAAAAAACATTAAAAAAAGCCAAAACTTGCTGTAACTACAAAACGACTGGACTTTAGTAATCAGCCATTTGTAACAAGGCATTGTGGATATCTTCTAACTTTTTTACGCATTCATTCGTTAAATTTTATCTTTTGGAAGAAAGATATTAGCTGTCCCATACCCCTGAGGAGTTCATATCACCCGACTTTACCGTAAAGTTTGTGACACCTATAAAAAATTAAAATGAGAGCATCAAATTGGATCCGTTTAAACTAAAGTTTCGGTTCAGGTTCGGCATATTAAATTTTTATGAATTCAGCTCCGGCTCAGGTTCAGCGAATTTTATTTTTCCGAGTTCAGTTTAGGTTCAGGTTCAAAGAATAGCAACGGTTAATACCTATTTACGGATCCGTTTCGGGTTCACGCTTCGGTTTTAAATTCAGCTCAAATATTTAACGCAGGGATCTCTAGCTCTTTTTAACGCAGCTCTTTTTAAAAAACATATACACTCACTTTGAACCACCGTTGGATAGAATTATGTCGGAAATGTGCCCCAGTTTCTTGCTTCTTTAAAAAAATGAAATCATGGTGATCTCTAAAAAAAAAGGTCTTCACTTCGTTTACAGTTATTTATTAACTGTTTTTCGCAAACTATGTTTTTGCTTTGGCCCGAGGAGGTCCAAAAAATCTATACACAGCTCGCTGCTCGAAATGTTTGGAGACCCCTAATTTAACGCAAAGTGACGCAAAATGATGCTTTTTATCAACGCTTTATAGCTTCGTTTTTTTTTAGGTCGAACATTGAATTTTTTAACCTATTTGGTTGATACTTCGTAATGTTTTAAGGAACATATTTAAAATTTCGTATTTCGGCGGCACACCAGCTACGGAGTATTGGAATAAATGTTTTTTTAAGTTTTGTGGCACACTTGAAAACCCTTTGCGTTAGTATGCCACTGCACACCGTTTGAAAATCACTACTCTGGAGGATACCGTGAATGAAAAAGGCCAGGAGCCGCTGCGCAAAAGCCCATGAAACGAATATAAAGAAAGGTTTCGAACCGGTGTGAAAAGATTTTCTGACACTGTGTACCGTAGCTAAAAGCTAAACTTCAAAACTTGCACTCCACGACCATTCGCGATAAGGCAATATTAATTGTAAATGCTTTCTTGATGTCAGTGTTTTGCGATTGCACTCGATCCATTTATTTCATATATTGAAGCAGCGTTTATACAAAAAAGCTACACACTTGAATAAAACACAATACAAAGTTGTTTAAAACTGTTTTAAAAAAATATGTAAACAGTTTTTGCGTTAGGTGAAACGCGAGGATTAACATTTGGTTGGCTTGCATTTCATTAAGCTAATTGGACATCGGTTAAGCACTTTAATTTATAGTTTCCCAGAGAGACTGTCACGATATTTTGATGACGCATTTTCAATTGCATATATGCCATCACAAAAAGTTTAGATTTTTTAATTTAACTCCTTAAATAAAAGTAAAATAGCCAAAAACCAAGGTAAGGCATTAGCTCTTTGACTGTATTTTATTTTGTTTCATTCAAAAAATATATACTGTATATACAGTATACGGCCATAGGTTTCATAAAAATTTTTTATCCAAAAAATTTGTGAAGACGTTGTGTAGTTCAAAGATAAGAAAATATTCTAGTTTTTTTTATAAATTCACTTCATTGATTGATTTGAATTTGCAATAAATCATATATCAATAACTCAAAGAGTGTGTTAAATTTGGTCTTTCACGCTACAAAATCTTATTACAAATCTATCAAAATTGGTCGTCATAAAAGCACAGCTACAACGTACAAGGAAATAAAACAAAAAAATTATATCCAACTTTCCTGCCACAAGATTGCCTTTGCGCAATAGAGCATTAAATAAATTGAAAAGAAAATCTCTTTTCATTCACAACAAAATTTCTGAAATAATTTTTAGAAAAGACTTTTGTTCGTTTTTGGGAAATTTAAGTAGTACTCACAAACCAATTGTCACCCTCACTGCTGGCGATTACTCGATGTGGATGGTTTTGGGTAAGTCTTGCGTAAAGGTTTCTTTGAACTGCAGGAGTTAGGAAAGAAGATGATCCGTCTGATATGTAATAGAATATTCTGGGATCTCGTTCAGTCCCGTTCAGTCCATTTTCTATGTCTACGTTTTCGGGAGAAGTTGGTGATGTCTTAAAAACGAACGGTTTATCCTGGCCGTCAAATGTAACATAAAGTGTTTCCCCGTTGTTTGAAGTCTTTCCGAAGATGTAAGCTTTTGCGCCGATTAAAATCGTGGACGTGAACTCCCAGCAGTGCAAGGTAAAATTAAGTCTTGAAGAATCGTCCGCACGAAGGATGTTGTTAATTAAGCACCATTGCTTGCCAGTGATCGCGTGCTCTACGTAACAAGGGGAATACCCATGCTGGGTAGCTTTGACGGTTCCTGCTGATGTCGGGACCACGGTTCGATGAATGACACTCTGCCGGACCCGTCGCTTACTCTGTCGATGAGTTTGTTTTAAGTCATTAATTAGAAAGTCCTTTAGATTTTTTTTTGCTGAAACATTGGTTTGCAATTTTTGTGCAGTCATCTGTAGTCGAGAGGACCTTCGTCGGATTGGATTGGCAATCGTTTGATCTACAGAGAACGTAAGTAAACAAAACTGTTATAATGAGCAACAGCAGGCATAATAGTTAATAAGACGTCACAAAACAAACCAGTAGCCTAAATTCTAGTTTAAAAGATACCTATTAACTCATAATTATAAAATAACGTTTAAGTAAACATTGACAATATTGTAAAAGTCACATGCTCGCTTTTTTGCACAAACAATTTTCTTAAACTTTTTGTTAAAAAAATTTACATTAGTTGCGAATGCCAGCTTATTTTTAAAAACAATAAAGAATTATTAATAACTGAATCTAGTCCCAAGTAAAAAACACGGCATTAAATAATTCGTTATTTTTTGCGTTATTTTTCTCAATTTTATCAATCAAATTTAGCCCCATCAATAAAAAAACTGTTTTTTTACTACCAACATGACCATCTTTTACTAATCCATCTGTAACTAAGTTATAGACGGCCATGCTACCACCAATTTAAAAATACATAACGTGATTTTTAAATCTTGAAAAAACACTTTCCGTTTCGGAAGAAGTTTAATTTCATTACGTACATTAAAATAAATCTCTGAACACTTGATTCACCTTTTGCGCGTTTCGGCATAACTTGTTCTCTAGTTTCCGCGATGTAAATCTTGAAGCGTGCTTTGGCAGCGATGAGTTTTCTACGTCTGTTCAGTTCGATGTGATAATGATTGCTTGGGCGAACAGAATATATAGGAAACTGTCTGCTAAAAACCGCTGACGTAATCATCGCTTGGGCGAACAGAATATATAGGAAATTGTTTGCTCAAAGCCGCTGACGTAATCAAATTGTATACAGCTTTTTGAGGAACTTCACATCCGATGAATTGTTTCTCGATTTTCGGGTCAAGCTTAGGTGATGACAGAGTCTAAGAGACAATATAATAGTGGAATTTTTTATAGAGCCTAATTATCTCAGAAACAAAACCCTGATTCAACTACTTCAAATTTTTCGCATATGTTTATTTGAACACCTGAAAGGAAAAAAACTTGCATTTAACAATTTTAAAAATACTTGACATGTTTTTAAGAATAGCAATTTTTATGGAAAAGCACATAGCGAAAAAACATGCTCTCGCATTCTTGCTTACTCGACGTTATGTTACTGAAAACATAACGAATTTTTAAAAACATGAGAAACCAACAGAAATAAGTTTGCGCATGGCCTCCTAAAATTTTACCGCTATTTTGTTATTCGAATGCTAAGAACTGTACAATGAGCAAATACAGTTGTTAGATGTTATATTTTATTAAGGGCTTTCGGAATAGTTTTTAAGTGAAACACCTCCATATTAAACAGTCGACAAATGTTAGTTAATTATGTTGAATTGATTGTCTGGTGCAGACACCTAATTGGTAGGATGACGAGTGCCTCAGACTGCGGAGCAAGGTAATGAACCAGGTGTCTGTACCAGACATGCAAATTGTTCAAAAAATCGCTCAAAAAGTTCCGAAGACCCACTATTCTTCAGCTGAATATCGAAGGCCTCACTGCAAGCAAAATGACAATGTGCCCTGAAAAGGGCTGTTGTTTCCAGGCATTGCCTCGTACTGAAAAGGACGTTTGCCGATTAGCAGACCCTCGGTGAACGTTGGAATAGGTAAATACCCTTTCGTTTCGGCAGATTTGGTTTCGGTCTGTTATGTTTAAAAAGCAGTAACAGACTTACCCACATCCCAGGCTACAAAAAAGCACCCGCCACAATGATATACATACTCTCTAGCATCCAGCCAGCTGAGCTTCGCCGAGTGAGAGTGACACTTTCCTTGACTCACCGTGGATTTCTGAACCCTGATCATATTTTATAAGATCTTTTAAGTATGTTCTCAAATGCTTGCCAAGAGAGATCAAAATCTTGCCGGACTTGGCATCCGCGCTTCTGAGTGGACAAACCATAAATAGAACGCGGTGTACTGTGAGAATACATCCAGGCTCCGTGTTTTTATACCCAGGATCAGTGCCAGGCCTGTTGGGATGAGCTTGCCCCAAACAGTTTGGGTTAAGATCAACCGCCTAAGGACTGGTGTTGGCCGATTCCATTTGTCCATCCACAAATGGGGTCTTGCTCCTTCACCGAATTGCTAGTACGGCGCCTCTGAACAAACCGCAGACCACGTTCTGATAGCGTGCCCCATACATCGGCACCACATGAAGCACGAGGTCTGAAGGTTTTTGGATGACGAAACCCGATGCTAACTTATCACTGCCAGCATCTGATCCGGGCAGTACAGCAGCCTGGGGTAGTAAAAAGATAAACCCTCGGCCCCAGTCCTGTTTGTGTGTGACTTGGAGTGGATGCCCTTCCAAACGACGACGGCAGCGACCTAATCGGTTCTTTTCTATTTTTTTAAAGAAACTTTTAGTACATTTAAATGAAATTCTGCATTATTTACAGTAGTTACAAATGTGAAAGCGACACATTATAGAATAGCCATAATAACAAATATTTAATCACATAACAAGTTAAATCGGTTTTAGCTTTGATGAAGTTAGCAAAATACTTAATCAATATGCAAAAAATAAACAACCTACTGCATATGAAATACTATATATATATTAATAGTAGCAGTCCAATTTGGCCTCATCAACCCCAATACAGGTATTATCTTATCAACTATTTTACACTTTTGCAAGATAGTGTCTCAGATGTTTTAAGCTTAAAGCAAACCTTTAAACGTTTCCCAGGCTTTCTTTTGATGATGACAGACTATAGCAGTCCAGTTCAATTTTTTTCCAATTTGTTCTTTCGCTTTTAATGAGTGATATGACAGTATCTGAGAATTGTTTGTTATTACCGCCAAGCAGAGGAAAATGACGTTAAATGTCTTTGCGATGATCTTTGGTGTTTCAATAAAGTTTGAATCGTAAGAAGTCGTCTATATTTTCTAGAAATATAAAAGATTAAGATCACGTTGTAATTTCTCATATTTGTACTAGGGAAAATTGATTCTTGCTTATCATTTCATGAATTTCGACGAATAAATGAAATTTGCTGCTTTTGTCTCGAAAGTTGAGCTTAAGAAAAAACAACCACTGTGCGGCCGTTTTGCCATTTTCGAAATTTGCCGCTTACCTCATTTATTCAATGACAAAATATATTCACAAACAAATTGTTCGGAACAAAGTTTGGGTGATGTTGCATTTTTCATTTTAAATCTCTACTTCAAAAAATGAAAAAGTTCGTAAAAACGAAAATTTTAATCTTTTTTTGTCATTCAATTATCATTTTTAAAACAGAAAAAAGCTATTAATAAACATATAAATGGCGTTAAAAAAAAATTAATATCAACATTTATCAGAACCCTAAAACAAGATAAATAAATTTTGATCAGAAAACACGTTTGAAAATGCTGCTATTTAGTTTGTTTAAAGTAAAAAAAAAGTTTATGTTTATAATTTAAAAAATATGTAGGCTGGTCTTTTTGGTTTGATCTTTTGCTGACATGAAATCTTTGCGTTTAAATTATGATGGCATAATCAAATCTGCCTTTGGCAAAAGTGGGCATAGAACCTTCTAATTCCCAGTAAACGACATATATTAATATTTTGTAATTGATATATTTTGAATTGATATATTTTGGAACCCACTTGTTAATTTGCGTTATCAGCACGACGATAGTTCGCAGGATAACCCGGTGAGATGACGGTTTAACTTGCGAGCAGAAGGACTCGAGTTTCACGTTTAGTCTACCTGAGACATTTCTGTTGCTTTCACAAAAAGCATTTCATGAAATTTTTCTCAATAGAATCACGTTGCTTGTCTACAATGGTGCCTCTGCATAAAATAAAAAGCAAAAACTAAGGCCAGGCCGTAGGTCGACGACTCGCGGCTCTGGAGCTGCACGTAACTCTTTAATGTCGGTGCTGGCGCTCTTTGGAGCTTAATAAAATAAATGAGGATTTAATTTACTTTTTACTGCCGTTGGCATCAAAGAGATGACGTTTTAAGTCGAAATGGGTGCTGCGTAAAGTTTTTAAAAATTTACGGAAGCGCTTGCGTTGCAATTATTTTAACATAATCAAAGTGCAAGTTTAATCTGGCACATGTTTATAAAAATTTCTAAAAAATCTTAAACTGTCATGAAATCGGAGCTTTTCCTTGACTTTTTTTAAAAAAGCGTCTGAATTACTGCGAGATAATACGTACAGACGTGCGTAGGAGTACAAGCCGCAAAAAAATTAACAAGTGGTTTGTGGTACAGAACCTAACTGTAGCCACCAAAAAACTTATCTTAAAGTTTTTCGTCTGACATTTGTCAGCAGATAAACGTCGGAATGAAGGAAAAAATTTCAATTGATTGCCCAATAAAACAGAACGAAGATGATAAGATGTTTAAGAAAGGCATCAAAACGCGTAATCAACGCAAGATTTTCAAGTGGTAAACAAACTCTTTTTGCGTCATAACTTTGGCTACGTTAATTCGATGTAAGTGGCTTCTTCTAAGTAGCTTCTAAAACAAATAAAAAAAAAGACGAATGGCCTAACAAAAGAATGGTAAATTTCTTATCTCTGTAATTTTTGCCAAACATAGGGTTATTTAAAAGGTATTGACCAATCTGACTTTATTGAAATGAGTTAAAAAAGATCAAGATAATCTCGGGCAGACAATTGATAAATAGTTTATTTTGCACACAGTAAGCCTTAAAAGTGCAAAACTTAATTACAACCTAAATAGCCGAAATTAAAACTCATTGACATTTTTTTTTATCACAAATGATTTCATAAGTTTTCTCATTTTAATATACTGCATTGTTCAGTTTTTGGCTTTTGGGCATTTTATTTAATGCATGAAACCAAAAAATGGAAAATATCTGAAAAGATAGATCATAACAAAGATCTAATTTTGTTTTGCAAAAGTTTATTTTCTGGTGTAAGCGCAATTCTACCGGGTTTATTCAAAAGTTAAAAGCAAAAACTTGCGGTAGCCTATTTTACAAAGTTTTTTTATTGTCTAATCAAAAACATTTAAAAATCCTTTATAAGAAACACCGGCTTCAAAAAATCGTTTCAAAATCTTCTGAAGGAAGTTTTTGTTTGACATGATGAATTCATATTGACTTTTTTACGAAGTACCCGTAAAGTCGGGTTTTTGATAAATAGAGATTTTCTAAACGGCAACACATGCTAAAGCTAGACAATGAATAAATAGACGAATTGCATTTGTAAAAAACCTCGCCAAGAGAGATTAAGATCGAGACGCCCGTTTGTGCCAGTTGCGCGGAATCTTTTAAACAACCTTGCCGGACTTGGCAACTGCGCTTACTAGTGTACGAAATATAAATGGAACACGGTGTGGTACGAGAACACATCCAGGTTCCGTGTTTTCATACCTTGAATAGTGATAGGCCTGTTGGAATGAGCTTGCCCCAAACAGTTTGGGTTAAGCTCAATCGCCTGCGAACTGATGTTGGGCAATTCCACTCGTCCATGCACAAATGGGGTCTCGCTTCTTCACTGAATTGCGTGTGCATTGAGCAAACCGCAGACCACATCTTAATAATGTGCCCCATACTTCAGGCACCATTTGGAGCAGAGCTCTGACGGTTTTGGATGACGAAACTCGATGCTGGCTTAATGACATCACTGCCAGCATCTGATTCAGGCAGTACAGCAGCCTGGGGTAGTAAAAAGATAAACCGTCGGCCCCAGTCCTGTTTGTGTGTGACCTGGAGTGGATTCTCTTCTAAACAACGTCGACGATGACGACGTTTGGCAGCAAAATTAATAGCGATAAATTTCTTTATCAATTGAATTGTTTGCATCCTTCTTTGCGGTTTACGTTTGAAAAAGGAGTTAACCGATCTCTTCCTTTTCTTGATGTACAGGTGGAAAAGTTCTCTTTTAAACTTATTAAAACTGTTTATCGTAAACCCGTATTTACAGGACAATATCTAAACAGGAAATTTTTTAGCCCTGGAAAAAGAAAAATACGTTTAATTTTCACCCTTGTACATGAAGCCTTAATGATTTGCTAAGACGTTAGACTGCAAGCTGAACTTAGAAAAAATTGTTCTATACTACTCATGTATGGCTACCCCGACCACGTCATTGAAAAAGCAATTGCCCGCAAATTACAAGATTTTACATCACCTACTTCACATACGGTGAAGAAATGCCCTGTCTATCTTTATTTGCCTGGTTGCGAACTCTTTCGGTTGGAGATGAAAGTAAAATCAAAGTAAATGTGGAAAAATGCTTTTTTGTGGTAGTACCACGTTTTTACATTTCGCCCATTTTTTCCTGCTAGCAAAAAGAAGGGGTTGTCTGATTTGCTTTTAAGCAATGTATTTTATAATTTTTGTGCCACTGCAATAGTCGGTACGTAGGCCGCACATCTCATCAATTACAGGTCAGAATTCGTCAATATGTGCCAAAATTTACCTTTTTTGCAAATCTTCAACCCCAGTCTTGTTTAGTGAATTCGTAATAGGTCAACACCTTTTAGATAACTCTATGTAATAGTAAAGAAGACTTACTGTTCTTTCATTTGGCCCTTCGTCTTTTTTTTTTACTTGGTTTAGAAGTTGTTAACATCACAAATCGAAGCCAAATCTATGCCGATAAAAGAGTTTGTTTACGACTAGAAAACCTTGCGCTGATTACGCGTTTTGACACCTTTCTCTAACACCCCATCATCTTCAATCAGTTTTATTAGACAATCAATTGAATTTTTACTTCTATTCGACATTTATCTCTTGGCAAGTGTCGGACAAAAAGCTTAGAGATGAGTTTTTTGCTGGTTATATTTAGATTCTGTGTTAGAACACCCTTGCTTAGAATTTTATATTATATGAAATAGAAAACAAAATGGTTTTGCAATAGGCCTAACAATCCTTTGAGAAAATTTTTCGCTTTTTTGATTTGTCCGGCATATTTTGGGATAAAAATAGTTAAAATCTTAAGAGGTTTAAAGAATTGTATAGATTGCTGTTCTTTAAAGTTTTTGCATGGTCGTAGTTGTTCCTTTTTGTTTGAAGCAGAGCTGCCACTTATATTTAAGAAAAAGCACTATAAATTCCTAGATTCTGCAAAAATTTTTCTGTTGTTTTAGTTTTTATCTCTTAGTAACAAAATACGAATGATGTCGTCCCTAATAAGTTTGTAGGCTTAATTTATGAATGCAAGATACAAACACAACTTAAAATACATGTAAAACGTTTTTTTTTTCAAAGTCAATATGTTTATCAGAAATTGATATCAGATTGATCCTGTAAAAATTTCACACCTAAACACTATCTATCAAAACTTCACAAGTAATTTCTTACATAGGGTTTGCCATCAAATGTAATTCAAAAATATTCAACAACTTGTGGTTTAGATCAGTGTTTCTCTACCACCAGTCTTTTTTTCTTTTCCGCCGGTTCGCCACAATTTATATCAATTTAATTATAAAATTTTTAAGGAGCTATGAGTTTATCTTCAAAACAGCAAAATTGACAAAAAAATTAGTTCATTTTGTAAGATTAAAAATTTATTTTTCAGATATTTATGGTCAGATGGTAAGATGGTTAGATTTATTGTTCAGATATTTCGTCTTTGTCGTTAAGTGAAGAGCAAAAGGTCTTCAGAGGATTCAAGAAAAAAGGTGGTTGTGAAAGATACAATATTGTAGAATTTTTTGTTTTGGTTTTTTAATTAAATAAGTGCTGCCGTGCCTCAAAATTTAATTTTGATTTGCTATCGGTCCAAAATCGTAAAAGGTAGAAAATTACTGGTTGAGATAAAAACCAAACATTTTGTATTTGATATCAAGTCCATTAACTAGTACAAGATTCAAAATACATTTTCTTCCTGAATAATTTCGACAATTGCCTGACGACAATTCAGCGCTACAAAATCTAAAATAACTAATCGTAGCCTTGATTCAGTGGCTCTCAACCGGGGTGCCATTTGCGTTTCGCTAGGGTGCCGCAAGCTATTGGACATTATTCCAGTGTTTCTCAACCTGTGTGCCGTGAGAGGTTTCCAGGTGTGCCACAAAAGATTTCGAAAAAAATAATTTAGGGATATTGAATTTTGCGGTTTTTGCACGTGAAATAAGTGAGATTCGGAGCGAAGACCGCTTTTTTGAAAAGAACTGATTTTGGGAAGGAAATTGACAAGAAAGAGCGTGAATTCAGGTGAAGACTTTTTTTTTAGAGAACCGCTTATTACTGCGGCAAAAATAAGAAAATCAAAGCGGAAAATTGTGGTGAAAGCGTTGTTCCTCGAGATGAAAAGCAGGAAATCGGCACATAAAAATAGGTGAAGACTTTTTTTTTAGAGATTATTCTAGTTTGGGAACAAAAACTAATAAAAATGGTCTAAAGGTGTCGCGGTTTTTGATGAGTTTCAAAAATGTGCCGCAAGCAGAAAAAGGTTGAGAAACACTGCATTGATTCAACTCAAAGTTTACTCATTGCAAAGTACAAAGACAACTTGTTGGCAGTTTATTTTCATTAAAGCGATGTTTACTGTCATCTTGATTTTATTGTTTATTTTTAACTGTCTAAGATCTAGCAGTTTTTTGCGAGATTCAAAAATATTGCGCTTTGCTTCAAAAAAAAAAAAATATAGGGTGGTCCGAAAGTAACTCCCTATTTTAAAATAACTATAATTTATTCAAATGCTGTAATATGTTTCTCAATTTTTGTGTGTATGTTACTTAATGTGTGGCAATTAAATCTATGCTCTTGTTTTCTTTTCTCGTGAAAATCCTTGTGTTACTAGTGAAAAAATGCAGTATGGTGTAGAATGACTTTTGACAGGATTGTGGGTCCCTTCATCCTTTATGATACCATGAACATCGAAAGGTACCTCACTATGCTGAGAGATAAAGTTTGGCCTATTATCAGTGCTTGGGACAATATTGAAGATTTAATTTTCATGCAAGATAGAGCTTCTCCACACTTTGCTATTGTTGTTCGTAAATGGCTGAATGCCCAATTTTCTGGAAAATGGATGGGTGGTCGTGGTTCGCACAAATGGACAGCCAGAAGCTGGTGGCGAATGATGGTGCCCATATTGAATTTTAAATAAAAGTCCATGCAATATACTTTCTTCTCATATTTATTAATTGGAGAGATTACACTTCAAAAATAAATTATAGTTATTTTAAAATAGGGAGTTACTTTATGTGTGTGTATGTGTGTGTGTGTGTGTGTGTGTGTGTGTGTGTGTGTGTGTGTGTGTGTGTGTGTGTGTGTGTGTGTGTGTGTGTGTGTGTGTGTGTGTGTGTACTTCAAAAATAAATTATAGTTATTTTAAAATAGGGAGTTACTTTATGTGTGTGTATGTGTGTGTGTGTGTGTGTGTGTGTGTGTGTGTGTGTGTGTGTGTGTGTGTGTGTGTGTGTGGTATATATCTATAAATCCCGGTTTTACAGTTAACAAAGCCAACGCCTATTTGGTAAATCACCTTAATGTTCTACGGATGTCAAAGATTTCTAATTGCGCACAACCCGTATTTTTCTCGTTTTTTTAAATGTTTAAATGCAAACATAATTGAGCCGAGAAACTGTTTGAACTATATGACAAATTAAACAGTTTGATCTGGAAAAACCAAGAGAAATTTTCGGCTTTGTAAATTCCACACGTTAAATACAAACTAAAAATGTTTCATATAAATTCTGGAATAGTTCCATAAAAGTTTTTTTTCATTTTGGTTCTAAAGCCAATTTTAAAAGTTTTTACTGACAAGGGTATAAACGAATTTTGAAAAATACAATTGCAATTTCTGAACATTTCAGCCTAAAAAACTTTAATTTAGTTTAATAGTTTGTTTGATAAAATTGAAGGAAAAAAATGAAAATGAAAGTACGAAAACCTTTATCTGATTTGGGTTTTATAAAGTGCAAAGAAATGATCCCTCTCCTTGTTCCTTCTCCTTGTTTCCTCTCCTTGTTCCTTCTCCTTGTTCCGCTGTCCATCCCTAGAAGTAGACGCAACCTGAGAATTGCTGGAATCTAAATTTCAAATTTCATCGCCTCTTTCAAGATTTTTTTAATTTACAATTATTTCAATTTAAACAACTCTGGGAAGAAAAGTTTTTTCACAATAATTATCTTTTAGTGTCATAAAAAGTAATGTATGACTAAAATTTAGTTATGCCTATCACCCAATTTTCAAAATAAATCCATTTTTGATTTCTGCAAAGAAAAATATTTATCAGATTTACGACGAGTAGAATTATCTCGACCGCCATGACGTCATACCATTTCGTTTTGTTAAAATGCGTGCAAAATTTTACTTCAATAATATGTTTGATTTTGGTGTAAAGCTGAATTACATTTAGATCATTTTGTCTATTTGACAAACGCAAGTTCAAAATAAGTTTATAATGTGCCAAAACGAAAGATCAGCGAAAAGCAAAATTAGTTTTTCTGTCAAGAATTTTCCAGTATAATGTATAACGTTTTCTTTCCTTAAGGGTGTAGTTTTATGGTTTATTTAACGGTAAGCATACAATTTATAAAAAATCAAAGTCACAAATTAAAAATAGTTACAATTATAATGCCGGAGAAAAGCATTTGGAAGACGTTTTTTCACCGAATGTACAACTACTACAATTAATCATTGCTTTAAAAAGTTTAAACTTACAATGTTTATTTGATTGTGTTTGTTAGTTTTTTGTGCTTATTACTTAATACCGGGTCAGGATCATTCATCTATTTAAATACTTAATTAATTTTCCGTTGCAAATAACTTTTTAGGTTATATGGTAATTTACCTTTGTCTTACGTTTTTTACGATGAAATAAAAAGTCGCTTGACGTACTACACAAAAAGACAAGAATTTTTGAACCAACATATTCACGCTATATAATTTACTCGTATAGATTTGTTGTTGTGTTTGCATCCAAGCGCGCCTACCTCAAACCCATAGTAAAAAATTTTTATTTATTTCTTAGTTATTTATTTTCAAATGGTTTGAAGAAAATAAACCAGATCAATAGAAAACGAAGAGCAAAATGAAAGTGTTAAGAAGAGTTAAGTTAAAGAACATTTTGCTTGTTTTTTTCTAATTGCTTCCGGTGAATTTTTTGGCCGCGAGTGAAAAAATAAACCCTAAATCAGTAAAAAATGCTCACAAAAATATTTCAAGGCAAAATAGACTTAATCTAGAATAGTACATGGAATTAAAACTATTTAAATATACTGTAAATACGATAAACCAGCGGTTCCCAAAGTGGGCGCCGCGAGACCTTGCCAGGGGCGCCGCGAAAACTTGTGAAAGTTGTTGCATTTACTACTTTTCTCACAAAAACTGCAATGTGAAAGTTGTTAGCAGCTTTTTACAATTTTACATTGTGTGGTAAGCAGTAGCTGTGTGGAACCGTTTGTTAGTTGTTAGTTACAATAACTTATTTAGAAAACCACGCGAGTTTTTTGCTCGTAAGTTCTCAGAAATGAATAAGCAGTCGGTCGTATTTTCAAATTTTTTGCAAACACCAGCCAAAGCACAGCTTGCGTCTTTTAAAGTTGCGTGCAGAATCGCGAAATGTAAAAGATTGCATATCATTGCGGAAGAACTTGTACTTCCTGCTGCTCTTGACTTAGTTTCGACAATGATTGGAGAATTATCTGCTTAAAAACTAAAAGCTCTTCCACTCTCAAGCAATACCATTAGTTGGAGGATCGATAAAATTTCGGATGATATTAATGATCAGCTAGGAGCAAAAATGCGTGGAAATGAGTTCAGCTTACAGTTAGATGAGGCAACAACCAGTACCAGTAATAAAGATGCTTATTTGATTTGCTACGTACGCTTTATCGATTAAGACGGCAATATCGTTGAAGATTTACTTTTTTGTAAACCCATTTTAAAAAATTGTAGAGCGCATGAATTGTTTGCAATACTGAACAATTTTTTTCAGGAAAATAATTTCCAGTGGAAACATTGCGTCGGTTTATGCACGGATGGTGCCCGAGCTATGTGTGGCCGCTTTGGCGGGCTGCGAACGTTAGTGCAGGGCGTTGCCGTTAACGCAAAATAGACCCACTGCCTAATACAACGTGAGGCGCTGGCTTCGCAACAGCTCAGTGGTGACCTTAATGGAGTGCTTAAAGTTGTTGTCAAAACTGTGAACTTCATTAAAGCAAGGAGAAATATTTTTCTGAAGACATGGAGAAGCACAATTAGATAAGAAATCCTTTTGTTGATAATCCAAATGCCTCTCAGGGGTTTACATCTCTGGAAGCTGAACAATTTATCGATCTTTCTTCTGACCTCACTTTGAAAAGCTTATACAACCTTAATTTACTCATTTCATTTTGGGTTAAGGCTCGATCTGGGTTTCCACTTGTAGGTTGTAAAGCTCTCGGTGTTTTTGTGCCTTTTGCAACGTCATACTTGTGTAAAGCCGGTTTTTCTGCAACATCAGTAATCAAGTCGAAGTATCGCTGCGTGTTGCAATATTAAACATTGCACCGCGGTTTAATAAAATGTGCATAGAGCAACATGCTCACTGCTCATATTAAATGTTTTTTAGTATTTTGCGAATAATGCTGACATTTTCATGCATTTTGAATAATGAACATGATTTAAATACAATTTCTTGGTAAACTTAAATGCAAATTTTGGCTTCATTAAGGCGCCGCGAGTATTGGTAAATTTTCGAAGGGCACCGTGAACAAAAAAAGTTTGGGAACCGCTGCGATAAACTATTTCAATAAAATTTAAATAAAGAAAAATGATTTCTTTGATCTTGCTCATGTATAAATAGGAATCAGTAAATTTCATCATTATAATTTCATTGCAAGATAATTTCATCCTCGGTGAAATTACTGTGAACCGTATGCACCAAACTATTTTGTGCTTTCTCTCTTTTGGAAAGCACGAAAGCATTGTGCGGTATTTTTCGCTTACTATGTAAATTTATTAGAGAAAATTCAACGGAAACGTTTCTTTTCAATCAAGCTTATTGTTTAAGTGTGATCGCAAGAATATGAATTCACACATAGTAATTAATGTCGACAGCGTAATAGAGTGGCTAGAGTGCCGTGACGGTGATCGACACGGTGTTGGTTCAAAACCTACTCGCGCCATTCTGTTGTGTCTTTGGGAAAGACACTTTACGGCACTTTTCCCTGCTTGGCGGTCTTGGTAAGCAGTTGAAAATTGCAGTCATATCACTATTTAATTTTAACCGAGCAGTAATGTTTTGGAATCTCCGGAAGCAGGTCGGGGTACTTGCTTACCTTATGTCAGTGGTTCCCAACCTTTTCAGTATCATGGACCCTTTTCGTGATTTGGCTGAAAGTTGTGGACCTCTTTAATAAAACCAGTTAATATTGTTACATTTATGTGATCTCCACTGAAAATAGAAACAAAATTTCAAATATTATTGAAGAGCATACGAAGTACCTCATGGAAAATTTAGTAATTTATGCTTGCAATAAAATAATAACAGTTTGAGCAAAGTATATTGTGCAATGAATTAGATAAGAAGAAAGATTGCAAAAACAGCATTGCTACGTCATTTTAATCTTTTTAAGTTTTGCACTTTTTCGTTAAAATGAATAACACATCTTAGGTGTGCTCGGTGTCCTGAACCTGTAAGTTGAGCGAAAGCAAACGGGATTTGCTTTATATTTTGTATAAACTGATAGGTATATTTGGGAAAAGCAAAATGTGGAAAACTAGTGGTTGTGTGTCAATTTATGTTTTGTGAAAGCGTAATTTGTAGCAGATGGAGCCTCACTCTAAAAGATTTTAACAACTGATTAGAATCGTCACAATTACAACAGGAAAGATTATAAAACTGAAAGTGAAAGTAGCTCTTATTGTTTAGTTCAAATAAACTGTAGAAAGTGAAGTAAGCTAACAACGTCTCTGTTGATTGATTGAATTTGACAGATTGAACAAAGCTTTCAATAAACACATCTCGGCATCTTTATTTAATTTAAGAATGCGCTGCATGAAGAATCAGAAATAAAATGACTTATAGGCTATATTGAGTACCGGTATGGGGCTTACATCTCTAAATAGTGTTAGAGAAAGAAAAACCTCAATGTATCATTTGTTTTTAAGTTCTCTCTAATTGCTTATAAAGCTCTCAAAGTTACAATTGCATTTCTTATTACTCAAAATACTCGGACACAGAAGTTTCTCCAAAAGTACTCTGAAATTAATAAATCTCCAAAATTTTGATAGAAGTTTAAATGAAACCAATGCAAACTTAATATAATTTTCATCTCTTGCTATAGCGGAGGAAAATAAACCTCAAAAGAAACTGAAAAAGCCGTGTGCGAAAAAAATTGCCGAAATCGTTATTGGAAAGGAAGCCATCAAGAAAAGAGTTGGCAGCATAGTCGATCGTTTGAAAGCACTATGATTTAATGGCGAACCTAATCGAGACGGTCACTGTTCAAAACCTATTCATGCCGTTCTGTTATGTTCTTGGGAAAAATGCTTGATGGCACTTCCTCTGCTTAAAAAGCAAGCAGTTTTAAAATTTTACTCATACTTTTAATAAAATCAAAAACTAAAATATGGAATTGGGACCGGACAACAGCAGATCGAATTAATCACTACACAGTTGCCCTTAGTATAGTGTTTAAGATGCTTTTCTTTTAGTTAAGAAGACAAATATAGAAATTAAAAATAAAAAAATAGCTGCTTTATCACTCTCAAACAGTACTCGATTAAAATACCCAATCCTGTTTCACAACAAGGTTTTTTATCGAAACTACGCAAAGAATTTGTCTTAAATTGGAGAATAAAATAAGATGTCTTTCAGAAATTTTTCCACAAATGGACAGGCTACTCAAAAAAAAACAATGTTAAAATGTCGCATTGAATTTATTACTCCAATACTGTTTTGAAGTAAACAAATATGTTTGTTCGTATCATCTAGATTTCGTGCTAAGTTGTGGCATAAAGCTTGGTTTCTGGCATTGCGCAGACTACAGTAGTATTTTTTGCAAGCAAAACCACATGGCAGTTTCGTTTTTTTGCTATAGCTTATTGTTTTCATCTTGTACATAAAAAGGTCATGGACCCCTGAAAATCACTCTGTGGACCTCTGGGGGTCCATGCACCCCCGGTTGGGAACCACTGCCTTATGTATTAGCGCCTCCGTCGCTTTCCTTTGATTCCGGAGAATGAATATAAAGATAAAATAGATAAAAAATAAATAAAATAATGTTAACTCAAAAAGAATATTTCTTTTATTGATTTTTCTTTTTGCTATAGCTTGACATACAGCTTGATGTAAATAAGCTGATTGTTTGTATAGCTTGGCATTGCCAGTCTGGTGGTAATACAATAGACTCCGCTTAGTAATCTACCTCCGTTCCAAGCATTTTCGAATATAATAGACCGCGGATTTTATAACCGGCGCTGCGAAATAGAACAAAAATAAACGGGAAACACAGCATATTTATCAAGACTCGTTCACAACATGAAAAATTGGAGCGTTTAGCACTAAATAAAGCACATTTATTAAGACTCTTGCACAACATAAAAAAAGTTTTAAAACATTTCGAAGATCACAGTGGCGAAAATAAATTGAATAACATGAAGAAATAGTGGATTTATAAAGCAGCACTTTCACAGTGCTAAATTTTCAAGCATTTTTGGATTCAATATGCGGCTGGATTTATTATGATTGGCTTTATCTTAAGGAGAGTCTACTATTTTCATATGATGCGGATCGTTGCTATCGTCGCTTGATTGTTCGGTCGCTTCAAAATTATTAATCATTTAGGGCCTTAATTGGTCTAATATTGGTGTAATTTTTAACAATTTTTTTATCTGACATGTCAACAAAACTTGTTTTTCAAGTACAAAGTTTCTGCATTTTACGCTTTAATTATTTATCGAAAACTCATTGTAAAAAATCGCTTCTGTTTATCATTAAATGAAAAACCACTGTTTCTCTGCTGAATACCAACACTGCACAAAAAAATTTTTTTAAATCACGATCATTGTAAAATATTGGGTAAAGAGAAAATCGTAAGGAGAAGACAATCTTTTGCTAGATTGAAATGGAATATAATGTTATTTCCAGTTAGGTATGTTTACACAAAATGTAGGCTGTTGTTTGAAGAGTGGCAAAGAAAACGTTTGTCTTTATTCCAGAGCAGTGATATTCTTGCTTAGCGGTTGAACAAACAAAACGAAATTTTTCCTGTTTGTAGAAGTGCCAAGAAAAGCACAATTATTTACGAAACTTAGCAAAAATCTTCTGAAATTAAACTCCCAAATTTTGGATGACGTAACAGTTGCAAACTAGAAAGTTATTTTACCGCCACTTTTTCATTTCGCTGTGCGAATTCCGTTTCACTTCACGGGATAAAATAAAAGTTTTCTATAACTATGCCACTTTACTAAATTTATAAAGAACACAAAATTTTAAAGATCTTTAGTGTAATGGCAAGCAAGAAATTTACTAATATGAAAAGATGTGTAGAAAACTACCAACGCACGTGTTTGCTTTATTTCCCTAGAGTTTCTGATCATAATTTGCGCGGGCACTCGCTGCCAGCGCCTTTTTCGTTTTACACTTTAATTTAGTTAATCTCATCTCGGAGCATAGTTCGTGTCTGCAGCGCGTTTCTTTAAACGGGCTTTGTTGCGTTCTTTTTCACACTTCTCAATCTGTGAGGCGACCAGCAGCAATTGGTGGCGCATGGCTGAAGTCCGAGTAGACTTAGTGTTACTTGTTGTTACCCTGTTTGGATTATCATTTCACAATCTGTGAGGCGACCAACTGCAGTGTTAGTGCTGAGTAGACTTAGTGCAGTTTTTGGTATTTCCCGTTGTTTCACGTTATTCCCCCTGAGTCAGCACCGACGTGAACTGCTCGATTATCGCTTTTCAACGCTTAACGCTTCAGTTTATCATTTAATTTTTATTAAAATAATTTCCTTAGTTATTTTTGACTTTTCATTTCATCGAAGCCGGAAGCGCGTTAATCGACATTTCACTTTGCGGCAATCGGCAACTTCAGCGCCGTTTACCGATACAAGAGGAGTATAGGGAATCACTCCTAACTCTGTCACTGCTTCAATTAATATGACCAAAATCACTTTTGGTCAGCAATATATTTATGCAAAAGTACAGACACTTATTCGATTTCGACCAATATCACATTGGTACTTCGCTGTTTACGGCCTTAATTTTACGGCCTTAATTTTATGGCCTTCCATAGCATATTTTGCCTTTGGTGCCAAAATGATTAGTTTTTTTTTGTTTTTAGATTACTACACTTGATGCTAAGACTCCCATTTTAGGACTGTTTATTAAGAGAATTCTTAGCCTAAAGGTCAGAAAGTATTTTACAATTTTATGCAATTTTTTATTCCAATAGACCATTTGTCATTGAGTGCCAGTTTAAGTGAACAAATTTGTAAAATATTGGCTTGTAGGCCTGCAGTCTGCCATGAAAGTTTTATTGTGAGCATCGATGTACCCTTTAATTTGCGCCATGATATTAAACCAAGTAAAGAAATATTAACTTTATCAAAGTGATAGTTATCAAAAGCCATGAAAATTAGTTATTTAAAAAAATAAATATTCAGCACTTGAACGAAAAATATAGGCCTACCTTGAAAACAGTGTTGAAAATATTTATTGAAAAATAAATCTAATAACACTGATAAAAAATATTAATGTTGTAAAATATTTGATTGTGTCATACGTCTACGTATCCTCTTGGCTTGCAGTACCAAAGCCTTTAGTTGAAAGCAACTTTTACCTGCATTTGGAGATGCTAACATATTACTTACAATTAAAATTTTTTTCTTTAATATGTCGTTGTTAATAAGGTGATTTGAGAATAATTCAAAGCTGGGGTTAGTAAGTTCTTTAAGCGTAGAAAATGCTGTAAAAGCACTTTTTTTCCCCGAAAAAGACAAGACAATATCTAGGTAGTTGCAATAGAAACGCTCTGTAACATCTCGTCAGTACCAGTCCTTTTCGAGCGGGTTTACTGTACAATGTATACACAATTGTAAACCTGATCAAAATCCAAGGTACACCATTGAGAAATGGTAAACAAAAAGTATACAGTTTATCACTTTTAGACAGGTCAGTTTATTGACCCGCAGTCCTGCAGTTTGTTTTAGTAAGTTTTAGACAGAGTCACTATTGCGAATGTAAATGCTTAATACGATTACCATTTTTATTAAGTTGCATTAACGTATTAGATCATAGACTAAGTCACAACATGCTTATTTCGATGAAGCATCATAATGATTGCAGGGCAGTAGGGTTCAGCTTTCTAGAAAAATACCGCGGAATCAGTCTCATTTTAGCAGCGAACATTAAAATCGTTAAGAATGAAAGCTACTCGCATTGGATATGTGCGTTCTAAATCGAGAGCAACATCTTTGGTAGACTCACTCTGTTTAAATAATACAGATGCGTTTGAGTCGAAGGATTTTTGATCTTACTGAAACATTCTTCTATTTTGATTCTAATCCTATCGTAAGTGCTTTTGTCAATAATTATGGTAAAATAGATTTTTAAATACCTTTGTAAATTGAATGAAAGAGTGGTCACAGATAAATCAAAATGCACGTTGTTTTTCGAAAAATTTAAATTGCCCGTGCTTTGATTCGTACATTCAGACCTCAATCTAACTTTCTATGCGATTTGAGGGATTTATCTATATCAATCAAAACGGTTTCAAAATCACCATGTTGAAAGATGTTTTATTCAGCATTTATAGATGAGCGATGAAAGATTTTTTGTTAGCTTACGAGAAGTACTAGCAACTGAGAATATTTTACTCATTTCGTAGCATTTCAAGAAAAAAATAAACTTTTTAGAAAAAGACATTTAATAAAAAAATCCTTTTCTTTGGAAATAAATTTTCGAGTCGCCAACCAAAACAATGAAATATCGTCTGGCGTGTTGGATGACATACCGGTATATGTTGCCCACGCAAACTTTGGTTATGCAGACAAAAAATTAAATAAGTTGATAGTAATACAACTTATTAAAATATATTCGTCTAGGTCGGAAATTAGCGGTACTTTTACTCACAGTGGCTAATTTTTTGTACTATTTTTGAAGTATTGATTTTTTGGATTCTAGAATTCAGTTGCTTCTTGGCGTTGCAACCAGAGGCAGTGCTGACTACGTTTCCAATAAATCAGGGTTTCTTAAATTGCGTCCCAGTCACACAACATGCTGTAAGCCCAAATTAACTTTAGCTTATGGAAAACAGCTTGAAATATAAAGGTTTATTTCATTATTTTATTTGCGCCGATTGCAAGGTTGCTGTTTAAGTATAACAATGAAAAGTAATATTAATTCTCATTATGAGGATGTCGTTCATTTGACCGCAGTTCGCTGGTTAAGAACCAATTTTACTCTGGAAAGTTTTTTAACTTGCCTCGGGAAATTTATAAATTTTGTGAAGAGAAAAACAGTAATGTCAAAAACCTATTCAATAGTGTGTGGCTTCGCGAATTCACGTTTTTTTATAAATATAACTTGGAATAATAAATTCATTGAATTTGAAACTTCAAGGTAAAGACAAATTGGCTTCAAATATGTTTTATAATGTTTGGCTCAACCAAGTGTAAATTACTTTTGATTAATACTTATAGCTTGATGAGTGAAAATTATCACATCTAACGACACGTGCAACATTTTCAGAACAAATCGAGAAAGCAGAAAAACTATTTTTTCTGGAAAGTAGACCGAAATAATCACATCATTATTGGATAAATTTTCGCCACGATTAAAGACTTTAGAATACGTTATCTAGAATTTAAATTATTTGGCAATCCATTCAGTGTAACGTAGAACTACCTACCAACTTTCAGTTTGAACTTATCGATTTGCAAGAAGACTAAGCTGCAATTACAAAATTTATTAATGATAGTATTTTGAATTTTTAACGCTGCTTAAAAAAACAACTGTGCTGTGTATTATATCATAGCAACTGCTGTGCCAGCAATAAAAGTAGTTTTGAAAGATTTTTTATCAAATGCCAGATGCTGAAGCCCGAAAATTTGAGGTTATTATGACTTCATTGATATTGACTTCACAATAGACCACATACCAAAGTATCAAAACAGCCTATTGCTTTATCAAACACTTTTTTGTTTCGTATTTATAAAAAAATTTTATATTTTAACTGACATTGAAACAAGCATTGGCCTTAATAAAATTTATTCAAGCTTTTTGGTAAATGCGACGACAAGACATGACGCTGTTTAACGTCAATAGTGTACATTGGTTCCTTAACCAGAGTTGCTTTTCCTAAATTTGATCACAAATCCTTAACTACCACTATCACAAAGAAATTTATTTATATATTTTTGTGCAAATTAAGTCATTTGTTTGAAAATAAAGTGGTCTAATAATCCTACTATTTTGCAATAATTTTTTTATTCAAAACATTCAAATGTTTTTTATTCTTTGAATAAATTCTTGGTTGCAGTGGCGGCTTGCACATTGAAACTGCAGAGCTGCAGCACCCTAAATATCAGTGCAGCAGTTGTAAATATTATCAGATATTATCAGTAACTCTTAAAAAATTAATAATTATAATGTTTTTAGTGTTGCTGATAATATTTACAACCGCTGCACAGGTATTTAAGGTGCTGCAGCTGTGCACCTGCAGGTATGCAGGTTAAATGCGCGGGCCGACACTGTGCTTAGTTGTACAGAATTTAAAAATAATCAATGATATGGACGAAACGATTTACTTTTTCAGATTTTGGTAGTCTTAAAAAAGACTGAAGAAATCTTTTGGCCAACTCTTGTCGGAGGAAATCGTTGGCAAATGACGAACTATATGAAAACCGTGGTTTATCTAGGATTGCAAGACATTGAAAATCCGTTTCTTTCGATTTAAACATTTTTGAAGCTATATTTTCATTTATTTATTTTTTTATTTTTTAGTTCTAAAGTGTCTCGCCCCTAATTTGGCTTCTAGGTGCATCAAAGCAATATCAAGTAGTAAATACATTTACATATAATCTAAAAATCCTTTCGAAGTTATTTTTTTATAATGGCAACAATAGTGTAGTAAAATATTGACACTTTGAAGCACATTTTCCGCCGACACAACAGCGTCTACATATGACTCGGATGACGCTTTTTTTTTTATTTCATTTTCTTTCTTTCATTTCATTTCTTTTTTCTTTATTTTTTGGTTTCTCTTAAAAGGTGCTGCAACCATGCACACTTGCTCTTAAAAATCTCTTCTTATCTTAATTGCATGCCATAACGTTCATCGTCTTGTTGCCTCTTCCTTTTTCTGTTCTGCTTTCTACTACTTACTAATTTCCTACTTCACTGTGTTTTTTATGGAGGAACTGAAATAAAAGATACTGATATTGATACTGAAGCAAGCGGTATACTAAAATTTTTGGGGATTATGTATGGGGTTTTTTTCAAGTAAAGTAAAAAGGGTAATTTATTATTAGTTTTTACTGGCATGCCATACAATTTTGAAAGCCTCATTTTTCGTTTCAAATGTTTTTAATTTTAAGCGTTCTCTATTTTAAATAAAACTTTCTTTAACTACTAAAATAAAAATAATAAGTTTTATTCAGTACAGTTTCCTGAAAACAAGCAAGCTAACTTGATTTGATCCAGTCGTTTAAAAAAGGAACAGAAGAGCGAGAAAGAAAAATAATTTTTCGCAATAAATAAGTCAGTTTCTAATTTTTTCTCTCTCAGGCAGACTGTTCGGTTAAGCAGATCATGACAGACCTGGTACCATGACCATCACAGACCTGGTACCGTTTAAGTTTCAATCGAAAGCGCGAAAACGACGGCAATCAACCACCAGCGTTCAATCAGCTTTTCATGCGGTTAAAATGATATAATTTTGCTGTTGTCGTATGACCGAGTCCCACACCAAATAAAGATACCAGTTTAGCTGTGTTTGTTATACAGTGGTGAAGCCTATCATTACCGACCGTGATGTACAAAAAAATTTGGTCCTCGCTTGTCTGTTTAAAGATGAGCTTTTTGTCCCAGCAACAAACAGTTTTTTAAAGATAGTTTGTAGAACCACCGGAACCTTTTTGTTCTTCAATTGGCATTTACTGGAACGTTTTAGCAAAAGTTATTTTTTGGGAAATGTTTTTTACTGAAGGTCTGTCTAATTTTTTTTTGTGTCTGTGCCCAAAGAAATCAGCAGCATTGCCATTATTTATGAAAAATTAATTATTTGAGTTTTTTGGTCATAATAACTTCTGTAGATTAACAATCAAATAGCAATAATAAAAACTTTATAAGTTTTATTTTGGTTTTCCAACAGTTCATAAAAAAATTTTCAATAATTAAAACAGAAATTTATTACCTTTTTCAGTAAAGTCAAATTGACAATTTTATTTAATTGGTCAAAGTGCAATAATAACTAATTAATAAAATCAGTCAAAGTTCAATGGTCCAAATATTTAATGAAAAATTTTAAGACCAACTAACTCATTATAAAATATTGATTTCGATCTCTAAAGGTCATCAAGTTTGCATAAACTTAGAAAGATATCTCAGTATGCTATGATTTGCACGTAAAAAGATGGAGTTCGTGGCTTAGTCTAATTAAATAATTTTTTTTTTGTTATATAGGGCAAGTTATTTCACAAGAAATACATAGGTAGGGTCATTCTGCTTATTTGAATCGGTAATTCCGCTTAAAATATAAAGTAGCAACTAGGCCAATACATCTATATTAAAAAAAAGTTTATAAGATAATTAGACCTACTTGCCAAAATCAAATTTGAAAAAGTCATGCCGAAACCAACTTTCGATTCAAAAAAGTCAATACTGAAGTGAAATCTTAACTGAAGTGGCAGTAGCCAAATGTCTTAATTTGCATATACGCAATGCGCAATTGCATGACTCTTGATGGTGCAATTATTAGTTTTGTGATTTAGTGACGTTGATGAATGTCGAATTTTTATTTTTTACAAAAGAGTAAAAGCTATTGGATTAAGACATTTAAACGCGTGACGCTAAACAAATTTCAATAACGGAATGCGTAAATTCTTCGTAACATTGCCACATACAGTACAAATGTTGCGCGAATTTGTTGAAAAATTGACATCACATCATTCACCGTGCTGTTTTTACGGGACAGTTATGTGGGAATTTTCCCAGTTTTCTGAGCATGGTGATAAGTAGTGCAGATTGCATTTTCATGTCATGCATATTTACGTCACGATGTTTCACGCGGTTAGTTACCGGTTTTGCAATATTTAGTTCACCCGAGAGCATTTTTAGTGGACAAATAAAAACTAATATCGAATCATCGTTAGTTTAAGTTTAATTTATTGCTCTTCACTATATTCCCTCCTCCAAGCCAAACCCAAATCTCGGCAGATTGTAAAATTTTTACAGTTTGTTGCTGTGTGTTGGTTTAAAAAAATCAGTCAAAGTTTTAAATAAAAACAGGAACAAAACTTCCAACAATATTTAGTATCAGTTTTTCGTTTTGTATTTAACAAGGTGTCTTTAATCAGTGATTTCCACTCATTTTTAAAGTAGCCAAAAAGATTAGTGCTATTATTAGAATCAATCTAAATCATTCGAATTGATATCGATAATATGAAATCCACACGTATTTCAATAATCGAAGTAAATTACTTACAAAAAACTTTGCTAATATCAGAACATTTCAGAATAATAATTTCTAAAATACTTGTTTACAATGAAGATTTCGTCAAAAACAAAAAGCAGCAACCAGATCAGATCGGCAGATCGGCCCAGATGGTAGGTGCTTTCACGCAGCCTGGGCCGTGAGTAAGTCTGCTCATTGATTTTAAAAATGACAGACCGAAACCGAACCTACCAAAACGGAAGGGTATCCACCCATTCCGATGTTCAGTGTGGGTCTGTTAATCGGCAAACGTCCTTTTCAGGACGGGGCAATGTCAGGATAAAACTGCCCTTTTCAGGGCACATTGCCAACAAGTTCCGAAGACCCACTATTCTTCAGCTGAACATCGAAGGCCTCACTGCAAGCAAGATGAATGTTTTTCATCACCTCGCTACGCAGTCTGAGGCACTCGTCATCCTACTGCAGGAGACCCACTGCACTGATGCAGAGAAGTTGGTGCTACCACACTACCAACTAGCTGGGTCTTCTTTAAGCAGTAAGCATGGCCTTGCCACGTTTGTTCACGAGCGACTGAGATACACGCTTTTGGACCAATCTCCACCGACATCAGAGATCGAGTGGCTGTGTGTGGACGTTGATGGCTATAAAATAGTCAACGTCTACAAACCACCGCCAACGCGATTGCGAACCCTGGATCTCCCAGTGTTTCCTCACCCCTGTCTGTACGCTGGCGATTTTAACTGTCGTCATGCTGACTGGGGTTATGATGACAACAGTCCGGACGGTGAGTGCTTGGCTGGATGGGCAAATATTAATTGTCTTGCCCTCCTATATAATGCCAAGGACGCTGCCAGTTTTTATTCCGGCCGCTGGAACACTGGCACCAATCCAGACCTAGCTTTCGCTAGCGTAGGTCCAAACAGTCGCTTACCGGATAGACGTGTCCTTGAGAAGTTTCCCAGGTCACAACATCGACCCTCGCTTATTACACCACCAAGGTTTGCTATGGCAGTGCCAAGCATGCCTGTTAAGCGATGGAACTTCCGCAAGGCCAATTGGAGTCACTACATTGCTTTGACGAATAAATTCGCAAAGACTTTGTTGCCGCCTGATTCACTTGATGTGGATGCGGCTTACCAGGACTTCTGTAACATCATTAAAAAAGCAGCCAAGAAGACTATCCCACGCGGGTATCGAAATAACTATATTCCGTGTTGGGATGCAGAGTGTGAATCCCTCTATAAAACCTTTCTGCAGTCTCCTCAGGGAGACGACTCAAGTTTGGCTGCTACAACTCTGCTTGCCAAGCTTGACAGAAAACGGAGGGATCGATGGTCCGAAGCAGTTCGGAGCATTGACTTCTCACACTCTAGTCGAAAAGCGTGGAGTATCTTGAACAACCTTACTGGTAGGTCACGACACTCTCCTCGTCACTGTCCCGTTTCAGCCGATGCTATTGCATCTCAGCTGGTTAGAAATGGGAAATATGAGGCTGTTGATCGCAAGTCATCTCGACCTGTCTTTCAAGAAGTGTCTGACCTTTGGTGGGCCACAACACCAGATGCAGTAAATATCTCTGACAATTTTTCACAGAGAGAATTTGCTGCTGCCCTTCAACATTTAAAACCAGGTAAAGCTCCGGGTCCTGATTCCATCTGCCCCGAGCTTATACTCCATGCTGGAGCTGCTTTGAAGTCCTGGTTACGTGACTTCCTTTCTTCCTGTTTGCGCCGACTCAAAATTCCCAAGATCTGGACAAGAGCGCTTGTGGTCGCGATCCCAAAACCAGCAAAGCCCGTGGGGGACCCAAAGAGTTATCGACCGATATCTCTGCTCTGTGTCCCCTACAAGATCCTCGAGAGGCTTATCTACGCCCGCGTTGAACCATTAATCGATCCACTGCTCCCTAAAGAGCAGGCTGGGTTCCGACGCGGGAAGTCAACCGTAGATCAAGTTGTTCTGCTAACCCAGAACATCGAGGATTCTTTCGAGGCTAAAAAGAAGGCCGGTGCCGTATTTATCGATCTGACAGCTGCTTATGACACTGTCTGGCACCGTGGCCTTACCTGCAAGCTGCTGAGACTACTTCCGGATAAGCACATGGTCAAAATGATCATGGAGCTTGTCCGAAATCGAAGTTTCACCCTTACCACCGGTGACAGCAAGCAAAGCAGGCTACGCCGTCTTAAAAACGGCGTTCCTCAGGGATCGGTCTTGGCTCCCCTCCTATTTAACATCTATACGTACGATCTTCCTTCCATGATTTCCAGAAAGTTTGCTTATGCTGATGATTTAGCATTGTTGCACTCTTCTGGAAACTGGAAGGACTTGGAGGGGACATTAAGCCAAGACATGTCCACACTGTCAGCGTATCTCCAGACTTGGAGGTTGAAGCTCAGTCACACTAAGACGGTGACGACAGCCTTTCACTTAAACAACCGAGAGGCCAAACGTGAGCTAAAGGTCTACAACAATAGTAGACTTTTACCGTTCTGTCCAACCCCTACATACCTTGGGGTAAAACTGGACAGATCGCTCACGTTTCGTCACCATTTAGTGGCATTGCGCAAAAAACTATCATCGCGCGTCACACTGTTGAGGCGACTCGTGGGCTCGGGATGGGGTGCTGGTGCTAAAATACTACGCATAGCCACCTTGTCTCTAGTCTACTCAACAGCTGAGTACTGTGCGCCAGTCTGGTGTCGCAGTGCTCACACTCGCCTCATTGACAGTGTCTTGAATGACGCCATGCGCATAGTTACTGGATGCCTGCGTCCCACTCCAACGGACCACCTACCTGTACTTTCAGGCATCCAGCCAGCTGAGCTTCGCCGACTGAGAGCGACACTCTCCTTGGCTTACCGTGGATCTCTGGACCCCGATCATATTTTGCATGGTCTTTTAAGTGGGTCCTCAGATACTGGCCAAGTGAGACTAAGATCCAGACGCCCGTTTGTGCCAGGTGCGCGGAATCTCTTGGACAATCTTGCCAGACTTGGCATCCGCGCCTCTGAATGGACAAATCATAAATGGAACGCGGAGTACTGTGAAAGTGCTTCCAGGCTCCGTGCTTTTGTGCCCGGGACCAGTGTCAGGCCTGTTGGGATGGGCTTACCCCGAGCAGCTTGGGTTAAGCTCAACCGCCTGCGGACTGGTGTTGGGCGATTCCATTCGTCCATGCACAAATGGGGTCTCGCTCCTTCACCGAATTGCGAGTGTGGCGCCTCAGAGCAAACCGCAGACCATGTACTAACAATGTGCCCCATACATCGGGCACCACATGGAGCACGCGGTCTGACGGTTTTGGATGACGAAACTCGATGCTGGCTTAATAACATCACTGCCAGCATCTGATCCAGGCAGTGCAGCAGTCTGGGGTAGTAAAAGGATAAACCCTCGGCCCCAGTTCTGTTTGTGTCTGGCCTGGAGTGGATGCCCTTCAAACGATGACGACGACGACGAGCAACCAGATCGATATTAACATGATATTAGCAATATTAATAACAGTACCTGGTTGTATTTAAAAGATCAATTGTTCACGAAGAAAAAAGGATCTAAAAAAAAACTTAGTTATATGATGAGCAATAGGGTGACGTGAGTATCAATTTCTTAGCTATTCATGTTAATGCCAGTAGGTTGCAAACCGCTGACAGTTTTTTTTACATTAAAGTTTTTGTAGTATTTTGCGTATGATGTAGGTACATTTTACAATCCCCACATTTCTTTGTGCGACCTTTGGTGGGATTGCAGCACAAAGTTTGAGGTTTCTTGTACTCAATTAATACGACACAATCGGCAGTGTGTTTGTGTTTGTGAACAACATGATCGCAGTTCAAAACCTACTGGCGCCATTTTGTTGTGCCTTTGGGAAAGACACTTCACTGTATTTCCCTGTTATGCAGTGTTGGCAAGCAGCTCTAAATTTTTGTCATATTTCTATAAGACTAAAAAACCAAAACAAAAATTTAAACGGGACAGCAATAAAAAATTCATCTCCGAAAGTAGGTTGGGGAAATTGCTTGCCCTATGCGTAGCGCCTCCAACGCTTTACGGGAAGTCAGGAGGATAAATAGAGACAAACTGAAAAATAAAAATGACTCAAAGGACCGAAGCCGAGATTTTTAAGCATTTGTACCAGACTCCTGAAAGTTGCTTCGATGCTGTCGGCAGCGTGATCGAGTGGTTTAAGCACCGGATTGATGATCAACATGATCTCGGTTCAAAACCCACTTGCGCCATTCTGTTGTGTTCTTGGGAAAGATACTTTACGGCACTTTTCCCTGCTTGGTGGTCTTGACAAGCAGTTCTAAATTACAGTCATATCTCTACTAAATTACTAGCGGACAGCAATATCTTGGCATCTCCGGAAGCAGGTCGGGGTAATTGCTTACCCTATGTATAGCGCCTCTATCGCTTTCCTGCGATTTAGGAGGATAAATATAGAGATAAAAAAAAAAAAGATGTGGGTCGCTTTCTGTACGATTTATTCAAGCTGGGGAGCAGCAACATTTTGGATTGTTGTTTTCTGCAACAAGCTCGAATTATTTTGTTTTAAGCAAAAAGCTTTTTTACTTTGTTGTCTTAAATTGATTTTCACCAGACAAATGTAGAAATTGAAGTAAAAAACTTTTTTGTTTTCAGCTTATTTTAATGAGACCTCCTAATTTTACTATTAATTGATTTGGGCTTTTAGTTTATGTAAAAATTAGCCATGAATTTTTTCTATTTATTAGTCAAATCCGTTGATCGGCCTTAGATTACAGGGAGAAGCGATATTCCATGGATTTTTTCATCGGGTTATGACTTAGCTACGATTTGTATCTAGAAGAGGTTTATTTTTTTGATGTCTGTTAAACAAATCTAATTTTATAACTTCAATACAACCCTATATTCTTTATTAATTATATAGTTTTCAGAGTCATTAATTTCTAACCATAGTTTTGTTTTGCGGTGGAATCAATTCGATTTAGTAGAAAAGTATTGTTTTTTCAAAAAAAATCCAAAAGTTAGATATTTTTTTAAAGTTTATTGATTAATTACGCTTTTTTTGTTTTAAGAAACGCTTTGAATTTTATATCTTTAACAAATAACTTTTTCCCAAATAAAATAATATGCAATTATAAATAATGTGATAAACAAAGAGTCAGTAATAAGTAAAACTCTTGGCCCTAGTTTTTCTAAAAAATATTTTTGTTTTCTATTTGTGCCATGCTGTGACAAAATAGTTTAGTTTTTTAATCGCTAAGAGTAATTTGAAAAAAATTTACTTTGAGTTATTTCTAATGTCCTTTAGCACGTCAATATGCTTGACCGGATTTAATGTGCTTGCGCGCACTTCAAGAAATTACTGTACATCATTCAAAAAGCACAAAGTAGAACAAACATTCACTCGTAACCAGATAGCAAAAGAAATTATTTCTATTTATATGCTAAATGCTAAATGCATTGCGCTGCGTGGTAATCTATTTTTTAATTCATTTCTTCACGAAAAATAAACAAACAAAAAGAATTTTGCAGGGCTCAACTTATTTTTTTTAAATGCTAAGCAAGTTACTTCAAAAAATAAAATAATGTCAAATAATAGGTCAATAGAGGCTCAGTAAGTGAAAGCTAGAAAATAAAACTCGAAAATAAAATCAATAGGGGCTCCGTAAGGGAAAGCTAGAAAATAAAACTCGAAAATAAAATCAATAGGGGCTCGGTAAGTTAAAGGGCAATTGCCTCTTGCTCTGCAATATTATTAAAACGCAGGATACAAGGGACAGAAGTGTCCTTGGGAATTTGCATAACACAAACATCTGTCCTTACGATTATATAATCTTAATCAAAATTAAATCCAAAAATCCTAGAGGATGGCAAACTCTTTTTAAAATATGTCACATGGCAAATAAAAGTAACAAATTTAACAAGGGGCAACATTTTTGAAAGACGCTTTTTGGTAGAAAAGACACTTTCAATAAACGTAAACGGTATCCTATAGGAAAAATTTTGGGAAAAACTTTCACCCCAATCTACACCATGTTTTTGCTATGATCCGGCGTCGCGTTTTAATTTAGCCGTTAGCGTTTTGTACTTCGGAGCAAATCCCGGATTTAAAACTCTACTAGTGAAAATCATTAGTTTTCGTCTGGAAAGGCATCTAGAATATAAAATGCTCATGCCAAATCAGTATGCAGATTGAAAATTAAAGTGATCTACTGTGGTAATCCCCTAAATCGGGAAAAAAATCTTTGAGAAAAAATGAAGTTTGAGGTTTTTTCTGCATTGTTTGTAATTTCAATGATGCATAATACTAAGCAGTTGACTAATGCGATCTCCTATTTCATGCAGTTAGCAAAAGAACGGGTTTTGACCTGTATTCATTCATTCATTCAATTATTTTTCATTTACCAGTAATAAGCCTGGAACTTGAAAACAAACGTATAAGTTTTCCAGCGTACTTGAACTATTAAACTCAAGGTTTTCTATCATCCCGTTGCCGACTCCTTCAAAACGAGGATAATCCAGTTTGTTCGAATGAAATTGCATCCTACAAACCGCGTGCCGTTTAGGTTGATTAATAAGTAAAATAAATTTTCTTTTTTTTAAATTTTAAGGGCAATTGTTAAATCCGACTTTATATTTATATATCAGGATTGCAAAATCTGCAAAAATGGAAGGGATTTGTTCTAAGGGAGCATTAAACATTGTGCCCCTTGATACACGCCCAAAATGTCACAATTTTTTTCTTTTTTTTAATCGTTTTTCTTGTTTTTGAGAGACTTGTTTTAAAGAAGCACGTTAGGCCCATTAAATTAAAAAAATAACCTTTTTCTCACTTCCCTTGTTTTCAAAAAAAAATAAAATATTAAGCTTACAAAAAGAGACACCTTATTGCAACATATCTGAAGTTTTGCAATTTTATTCGGTCCGCGATTGCAAATACATTCAGATTCGCATCTATTTATTAGTTACTACTAAGCAATAAAGTTTCAAAATTGACAGTACCACTTACAATTTATGACCATAATTGCGACAATTAAGGTGACTGCGAATTACCGCAAGGTCTTCTAGTCAAAAGCTTTTTTCAACACTCGCATAATTTCTAAGCCTAAAATTCATAATCTCGATACAAATAATAGGCAAAAAATTTTTACAAAAACGCAAAATTTTTGTTTTTTTATGCATTTCTTCTGGAACAAAACGAACGAGTTTTGGATGTTGCTATTGTAATGAATAAGTCAAATTTAAAGAAACAACAAAGCAAAAAATTCAAAAAAGTATAGGCTCAACGAGATGGGACAGAATTTATAAAAAAATAGAAAACTATATTAATGAAATAAAGTATATATAGTATGTTGATGTGAAACAAAAAGAGGCTTAATCGCTCACTACTTGACTTTCTATTTTGGTTTCTAAAGCATAATCAATAAGCTTTCGATATTTTGATATTGTCGTCATTTTGCAACAATCCAAAACAAAATGGGCAAATGGAATAATGATAATAATATATAAAAAAACTTACTTTTTTTTAGAGATAGGGTAAAACAAAAACGTAAAGGATCTTAAAAAATTGAAATTAACAATTTTTTTTTGAGACAAAAGTTTTGGTGAAAAAGCATCGCCTAGTTCTAAATACAGGGTGGTCCTTATAAAACCGGAAAATTTAAGTGAAAAATGTATTTATTGAATGTATTTATATTGAAACAATGAGATAACTTACGTTACCTATTCAACCGCTGTATCAACCAATCCGAGGCCATCTATCACGCACTGGACTCATGATGCAAAATCGCTCTACGTATAATTGGTTTCCAAGGTCACTTTAATTTAAAAAAATTCCCATTTAATTTCGCGGTTTTATAAGGATCACCCTGTATAAAAAGGCAGACAGCGTTAATGACGTCATGCGTTGGTGCTGTCTGCTATGGAATACACTGAATTAACTGCTTTTTTTCTGAAGAAAACGGTGCTACTATAGCGTGCGGTCTACCACTAAATTATTCATCTCTGAATCACGCTGTAGACCTCACTCCCTACTCGGTAGGTGAGTTTACCGAGTGAGAGGTCTACCGCGTGATTTAGAGATAAATAATTTAGTGGTGAAGTTTTATATTAAACCTTCGGGTCTATGGCGCCTTAATTGGGAACTATTGTGAAAAATTTGTTTCAGAATTTTCCGAAATTGGAGTCGTATAGCTAAAAAGAGCGTTCAAAGAGTGATCGAATAAATGCATTCAGTAGTAAGTTCATACTACTAAATTTCTAAAAAGTTACTGTTTTTCTTTCAAGAATCATTTGTTCTTTAAAGTGCGTTTATAGCCGTTTACAGTACTTTTTTTAGCTTGATCTTTGTTTGTTTTATTGACGCTCAAATCCACTCATTTTTTCTGAAAAAATGATGAAAAAATTTTTTAAAAAATAAGTGGATTTAGGCGTCAATAAAACGAACCATCACGCTGAAAAAAAGTACTGTAAACGGCTGTAAACCTTTAAGCGTATGAAAACTGTAAGGTTGTTTTGCGCAAAGTTGTTTAATAGTTTTGACAATTTTTATTGACGAAAAAATAATTTTACTTTAAATTGTTTAAAATTTTTATTTATTATTTTACAAATAAAAAAAGTATCCTTTTTTAGAATTTTTAGCATCACAGCTGCTGAACCAGGAATGATGATAATTTTTTACTAGTGAGCACTTTTTTGCCTTTGCTTGATTTTAAATATATTTCTTATCTGAAGTGACTTTTTTCTCCTTTTGTGCTTGATTTCAAACTGTTTTTTTCCTGATATCCAACCAGAAGACAAAAAGGATAAAATTTTCACTTGGTGAGGATTGCCGCAAAATTTTGGAAGATTCTTAAGTGTACCGTGAGTGAAAAAAGCATGGAAACCCTATTTTAAACTAAATTCGCTGATATGATCATTATGTTTAATTTATTGAAAAGCCCCGTTTGCATTCGTTTCCCAATTAACGACAATTTTTAAAAAGAGGCTTCGTTGCTCCAGTGGACCCAGTAGTTATTTATCAAACTCCTGACTGTTTAGTGACTCACATTTGATCTCTTGGATGGTTTAAATTGACTCCTCGAGTAGGTATTCACAACTTTGCGAAACATTTTTCAAGTTAAATGAATCATTTTGCATAACGTTAATTCACTTAAAAGTGGTGATGGTTGTTTCTTTATACAGGGGGTGCAAAACTCAACACCATAAAAAAATTTTTTAACTGAAAAACAAAAAAATCAAATCTCACCAGTAATGAAAAGAAATTCCGTATAACGATTTTCATGTTAGGTTAGGTTACATAAAGTAAAAAGAGGTTTTTACTTTTTATACTTTGAGTAGATTTGTTTCAGAGAAATAAAATTAATCAAAACAAATTGTAGAATTACATTCTACACATTGCTTTTAACGACTGTTCTTTAGTAAAATGAAACGGCTGTCTTTTCTTTGTTTAGTAAAAAGGATTTTTTTACAACAAACGATTGCTAGAATGGTTTTCACCAAGAAAATCTTATCAAAGTTACGAATTTAGTTTGCCATTGTTTTGAAAACAACTTTTTGGCAAAATTTACAGTTAGTTTTTTCTGTAGCACCAAAAAAAAGTTATTTAGTTTGTATACCAACATTACAGCACAGTATATAGAATTATTAAATGTTTTAGTTTAACGATTCTTCTATTAATTGAGAGTTTTACTGTAAAATTTAAAAAATCGTTAACATATTTGATTAATAAACCATTCATCTCCAGTGCAATCAGCTACTACTTCATCTGTTGTACTTAATAGTTTTGCATACAATTGCTGATTGGAAGCGGAAACAAGTAGTCCCGATGATGAAGATGATGGAGATCGAAAATAGAAAGCTCTCAGATCATTGGTTTCCTCATTGTTGTTAATGTTGATTGATGTGGGATTGACATTGGATGGGAGTAATTTGTAAGCGTTTCCTTGTCCTGCCAATGTGACGTAACCGAAGGAACCATCTTGGAGTGTGGTACCAAAAAAGTAGACGGACTTTGAAATATTTGAGTTTGATGTCAACATCCAACAAGTTAAAAATGACTCTTCATTTACAGCTATTAATGTTGCTGTTCGAGCATTTCGTCTTTTCCAGAAATAACCGGTAATTTCGTGAGAAACAGTACATCGAGTTGGCTGTTGGTTTGACTGGAGTTTCATATTTTTCTTGTTAAAGTTTTTAACAATTTTTTGTTTTTTCTTTTAAGTAATTTCAATTTTTATTAAAAAATTGAAGTTTCTGAAGACAAGTTTTTCTGTTCAAGTTCTGCTTTATTTTGGTTTTGTTTCTAACTTTGCATTGACGGTAATGCACTAAAAAACAAATAAAACAATTTGAAATTAAATAATTAAATGTTTAATTTGAATGAAAATATTAAATATTGTGTTTAAACTTTTTACTGATTTAAAAACCATTTTTTACATCATCTGCACTATTAACATGTCTGAACATAAACTATTAGCTTGTTGTTGAGGTTTGTTTCAAAATGGCAGATAAAAATAAATAATAGTTTTTATCAATCATCAAGGCAAAAAAATCCATAAAATTTGTAATGATAGTTACTTGATATTCAAAAATAAAATAGCTACAGAGAAGCGATGTTAGATCCGTATGCAAAAAATAAACAAAAAGTTTGAAGGAATCAGCCACAAACTATTTACAGGAAGAGAGTACCAAACTTGTGTGGGACTGTATTGAAACAGTCATCGGAAATAGCTTGGTGGGGTGAGATGAGAATTTTTTAAAACTTGGACTTTTAACTAAGAACCTCAAAGTTCAATTTTAAATTATTAACATTAATAATATCGGCATTGTCATCAAAGCGTCAACCAAGAGTAAACAAAGAAGCTGATTCTAAAAGCAGTGAAATAATTTTGAAAGTGCTTTTCAATGATGCTTCAAACTATTTTCGATGTGGCTTTTCTTTAATTGTTTTTTTCAGTTTTATAGAAACCTTTTTAAGACCAGCAAGCTGGGGAAAGTGCCGTAAAGCGTCTTTCTCAAGGACATAAAAGAATGGCGCTTTTAAAATATTTTCCTATTTAATTCTTTATTCAGGTTTTTTTTTTAACTGAGGGGAATCAGCCTTACACTTGTTGAAATATTTTAATTAATTTTATTTAAAATCGAATTTCACAATCTTCAATTAAATTTCCAAAAAGTCAATGTAAATTGGAAGAACATACTGTAAGTTATCAAAAGAAGCTAACTTTTTCAAACTTTTTAAAATAATTTATTAAAATACATCTTTTTTAACTGTCGTTTAATACTTTACCTCAAAACTCATATTAACACAAATTTATTCAAATTAAATGAATAACATACAATATAGCATGATGGAAAACAGTTAATCTTGACTTTAAAAAAGTAATTGTAACGAATGAAAATAAAGTTTTTCATGCTGTCCGCAAAAAAATTTTTATCAGTTGCTTACATTAATTTGAATAATTGCAGTGCTACTTTATTTTTATAATGGCACGTACCAAAGATATTTGGAAAAATGTACTTTACATTACATATTTTTAAGATTGCTGCTATTTTATCTGTTTGCTGTTTTTTATCAAAATTTTAAAAGCAGTTGTTACTATATTCCAATTTTGTCACAATTGTTTTTATTAACACAGATCAGCTGCTTTCTACCATATTTTTTTATCATAGAAACATGAGTACAAAATCAGGTCTAACTTAGCCAACGCTTTAATGAATATGACCGAAATCACTTTTAGCCATTTATAAATTCAACCGATCGAAAAAATGCACGCACAGAGCTAATTTGGCCTCTTACCATCGAGGCAAACCACACACCACACATTACTGGGCAAAAGTATAAAAATTCATTCGATTGTAATCATATCGCGTGGGTACTTCGCGGTTTACGACCTCATTGCGCTAATTTTCAACAACCAAGGCAATTACAAGGTAAAACTCGCTCGGTAAAAAGCAAATCAATCTAACTAATTTGGAAAAAGAAAAAAAGGTATAAATATTCATAAAACACTAAAATAAAATTTAAGACAAAACTTGGGGATGTTGGACTACAAATAAAAAAATTAAAAAATGACTTTTGCGAAACGAAATTGTTCTCCAGACAGCCGTTCCGACTAAATTACTTACTTGCAATAGTTGTTCTCAAAACACTTGCAATTGTTTGAAATTCTGCTTAACTTTTAATCAGATTCTTTTATTAAAGCGTAATCTCGCGTCAAAGGGATTATAAACAAAGGAAAAATCAATATTGCGTCATGGTCAAAAAAAGAAAATGTCACAACTGACAACATGTTCAATGACTACAACCTTGTTTTGTAAAACTTTTTTTAATCTATTTGCTTATTTTCCGCAAATCTTCGGTAAATTTATTTTAATTTTTGCTTTTTTTTATTTTTTGTAATTTTCAAAAAACATTTGCCTGAAATCGCATTTTCCATAAATAAAAAAACTAACTGTATGTATCACAATTAACTTTATAACGCAAGAACTGTTTTGTCGTAAATCTTTCATGTAGCAAAAAAATTAAAGGATAAACTATAAAGTAACAATCAAAATGGATATTGGGCTTCATACTTTTGTTTAAACCAGAGTTTCTCAAACTTTTAGTTCATCGGTACCCTTTATAGGTTTGCATGTATCCCCAAATTTTTGTTGCGTTTCTCTAAAAAAAAATCATTCACTTGAAATCAGTCTCGGTTTTTATGAATTCCGGCCCATAATCAGGGTGATCTTTTAAAAAAAAGGTCTTCACTCTTTCACTACGTTAACCTGTTTAAATTAAAAGTAATTTCCTGGATTCTAAAATTCGGGTCTATTTTAAATGAACGTTAAAACTTAAGTTAAACAAGAATATTTTTTTCACATCTAATGTACCGCTTAAAAAGTCAAAATGTACCCCAATTTGGGAATCCCTGGTTTAAACAGCCATTTGATTTAAAGCAGGGATCTCAAACTCAAATTGCTCTGAGGGCCAAACAAAAAGTTTCGATTAACCCGAGGGCCGCAATACATAAAAGGTCAAGAATCAAGAAAACATAAAAAACACAATCAACAAAAATAAGTATTAAGTTACTTGCATGCAATCGGCGTTGCAGTCATTTATTATTTCTGGCTACTTAGCTGGCAGCGTTTTGCATCAACAAGGTCCTCAATGTTAGGCTTGAATTCATCAGAAGAAACCAATCTCAGTATTGCTTGCAAATATTTATTAGTGACCCGTGACCTTAATGCAGACTTGTTAAACTTCATAGATGCAAAAAATTATTCACATACATAAGTGCTTCCAAACATAGCAATAATTCTTGCACTGGCAGAGTATAATCCTAAAAACCTTTCTCGTGAAAGAAACGAGTAGAATTTTAAAATTCCTTTGTCTGCATATTTTTGTTTCAAAAACCGTATCACATTGAAGTTCTGCTAACCTTATTTGTAATTCATTTGCAACTCTGTAATGGTGTTGCAGATTACAGCAAATGGTCTTGAAAAAAGTTGAAATTGGGGCTGTAGTCTCTCAAAATCTGAAAAGCGCACTTCAAATTGATGATATAAATTTGACAACAAATCTACATATATTCTTTCAAACATTTGGATTCAACTTTTCCCGTAGATTTCAGAGTTAAAAAATGAACCAAATTGCCCTCATCCAACTGCTTTAACCATAAACCTAGTTTAACTTTGAACCATTTGACATGATTGTACATATGTGTAATAATCTGTTTTTTACCACGAAGTTTTAAGTTTAGTTTATTTCAAATGTTGCGTAATATCTGTTAGAAAAGCAAGCAAGATGATGAAAAGTAGAATCAACCAACAAAGAAACTGGCTTATTTTTCGTTTCCATAAATAAAGTGGTTTCATTTCTAAGCGCAAAGAAACGCTTCAAAACTTTTCCACGACTAAGCCATCTTACTTCTGTATGATAAAGAAGCTCACCATATTCGAAGTCCAAATCTACATAAAGGATTTGAATTGCCAGTGATTTAGCCCTCGAGATTGTATGAAGTTAACTGTTTTAACTACTAAATGCATCACTTCCTTCATTTGCAGACTTTTACTACAAAAAAGCTTTTTGATGTAAAATGCAATGCACACTTGCAAAGTTGATTCCTTCTGTTTTAAGGCTGTCTAACTTGTTTTTTACCAACCCCACAACGCCTACATTGCTTGAACACATTACCAGTGCACCGTCAGTAGCCAAACATAAAATTCTTTCCCAGACAAGCCATATTTTTGAATAGAATTTTACACGGCTTGAAATAAATCATATCCAGTTGCAGTACCCTTAAGTGGTATTAAATCCAGGAATTCTTTCGTTACATTTAGTTGACAATTGACACTCCTGATAAAAACAGCAAGTACATCGTACCGTACTTGACGAATCTGTGCTTTCGTCGAGAGCTATTGAAAATGCTTTCGTCGAGAGCAATTGAAGGTCCTTTGCCGTTGCAAATAGTTGTTTCTCTACAGTGGCAGCTAAATCTGTAATCCTGCTTGTAACTGTATTAGGTGACAAGCTGATGCCTTCAAACAGTTTCTTTTGGTTAGGACATAAAATCTCGCTTGCCTTTAAAAGACGTTCTTTTATGAACAAACCTTCTGTAAAAGGCCGCGATGACTTAATTATCATTTCAATTATTGCAAAACTCGCTCTTACAGAATTTTTGTTTGACTGATTAATATTGGCAAAAAAACTTCTTTGATTGCATAATAATAATTTCAATTGCTTTACTTTTTCTTTTTTAGCATTAACCTTGTACCCATTGTCACGCTACTGCTATCAAATAGAATCATTGCGCCTTTTTAAATTAATGGTGTAAATAGAAAATTCGCCAATTTCTTAATTGGGCATCGCCAGTAGCCGGCTTAAGTAGTTTAAAAAGCGCTGCTGTCGAGAAACGAGCGATTGTTGTTTTATCGCATTAACGTTGACGCGGTTATGTAACTTGTATCTGTGACTAACTGTCAGTGTCCTTCCATTGTCGCTGTTGCCCTGGTCGGCTGTTTTGATTATAGATTAACGCTCGTGAAGTGACTCTGTTCCCATTGTTGAGAAAGAATGAGTACAGAGTGTTCCTTCACACGTGGTCGCTAAAAAGATTTATATATATAGGGCAGCAGCGAGATTCAGATTCATTCAGATTCAGATGCAGATTTAGATTCTAGATATTAGTGCTATGATGAACATATTTTGTATATACTTTAGTGTGTCAATTGTATCTGTCATGACTGCAAGTTGGTATTAAGCTTTGGCGGGAAAATTTATAAAATTCATAATATTCTCTTGCGGCTCTGTAAATTCTGTTAGGCAATTTGTGAAGTATTTAATCTATTTGTAAATCGTAGCATCTTATATATAATTTTGGCGCATGTTTTTATTTTCATTCAATCGTTACGTCTTCGTTTCTCTAATATAATTATTTCGTAATATAATACCCGCCTGTCTATCTAGTTCGCTGGGGCTTGCCAGTTCAATACTCGTATAAGCTTCATTCAACAGGCTAGTGATTTTCTGCGAAATACACGTAGGGTTCTTCTCTTCTAGTATCTTATTGTTATTCGGGTTAGCAAAATAAAAGTACTAGGTAGGAAGAGCGCGACACCCATCATATTTGTCTAGGTGCATTGCTTCGTAATGTCGTCGCAAGTTGTACTCCTTAATTACACCGATTTTTTTCTGACAAATAAGACAATGACTTGTATCACTGACTGCAGTGAAAAAAATACAAATCCTCCCACTTTTCTTCAAAAACTCTTCTTTCATCTGCAATTTTTCTTTTCAAAACTGAAGACATTTTTACAAAGTAGATCTTTAAAATTTACGTTTTTTAGGTATTTACTCATAATTTACTTCACCCGATATGGACCGATTTAATTTTGAGCACTATAAGAATTATTTCAACTGTTTTTTGGTGACAGTAACTTTCTATTACACAATATTTGACAAAATATTTTAAAAGTTTTTATGTATTTTTGATATTTCTAAACGCGCCAGATCTGTCCCACTCGTCCATAGTACGAAAAATCAAACGTTATATATCATGCAATAAAAGAACCATAAAAGTCAAAAACGAGTACACAATTAATTTTGCATTACACTTTGAATACTTTTAATTTTTGTGAAATGTTTTAAAGCAATTTTTATTTTTGTTTAGGCACAGAAACGTTTTGCATTTTATGCAAAAAATGTAGGTTTTGCTTGTGTACCCAAGGCAGTTTGCATCTAGCTCTTTTTTCTTTGCAATCTATATACAGTACTTTCTTCACTTTGAGGGTTGTCGTAACTGGATTCACAATAAACATATTCATCATTAGAGTCACTTTCTCCTACAAATTCAATTTCACTCTCCCCATTTTCACCCCCAGCAATAGCTGCCCAATTCTTTATGCCATAAAATTTTTGAACATTCATAATTAATTTATTGTTACACTATATTTACTCAGAATATTCAAAAAAACTGCAATATAACACCCAGATTATATTTAGATCTTCAGCATATAAATCGAACTTTATGGACGAGGTGGACAGATCTGGCACGTTTAAACTAATCGATACCACATTAATCACAATAAGCAAACATTAAAAACTTAGTATTGTTATGATAGAACTATTTTTACTAAATACAAAAAAATTATTTAGCGAAAAAAGTTGCTTGCTTATGAAGAACCACTTAATACAAAATAGTAAGTATCAGCACTTTTCACTAACCTTGCCAAACAAGCAAAGAATTGACTATTGCTTTCACACTGGTTGAAGTTTTAGGGTTTCCAACTCAAAACTACACCAACTAGGTATTGCAAATTTAAGGAAGTCGTTTAATTAAAAAAATTTCTATAAAGGTTCACTAAATAACGTTTTTTTGAAAAGTGCCAGATCTGTCCCATTTGTCCATATAGGGTTAAATTGCCTCTTTGGCTTCGATTCTGCAAAAAACAAGTACATACTTAGAGCTGAGTTCAAGTAAGCCTTTAAAAAATACTTAAGTAATAAGTAATTTTCAAAAATTTACTTAAGTTACTTAAGTATTTCAGTAATTTTTAAAGTACAATTTGGTATACAACCTGCGGCCCAAAACCCAATTAACCTTTTGATAATTTTATGGTCAACCCATATGAAGAATTTATTGTAAAGTATTTCATCGAATTTTGTAAGCTATTTAAAAATATTAAATTTTGCGTCTGCAAATTACTGCTTGAAAAATTATGCTTCAGATAAATATTTTGTTAAAAATGCCACAATCTAAATATAATTGTGTCGACAGCAGGTATATATAATATAATAAACTTTTAATAAACTTATTTCATACGGCAAGAGCAGATTACTTGAAATTACTTAAGTAGGCCAAAATATACTTAAGTAAATAATAAGAAAAAAATTTTACTTAAGTACTTACTTACTTGAACCTAGCCCTATACATACTTCTAAACTTCGACGAAGCAATTGATCAAAAAATGCTGAAGGTGTGAAAAATTGGCCGACATTCCAAGCGAGACCTATCTACAAAATCTACAAACGTACTGGAAAAAGCGATAACAAAGACGATGCAGACTCCCTCTGCGTGAGACCGTGTAAGATCAAACAAAATAAAACAAACTAATGGTGCGGCGGCGCAAGTTGGAAGAAAATACAATGTAGATGCGGCCTTTAATTGTCAGTTAGTTCCGAGAAAGACAACTACATGTCAAATAGAGATCAGTAACGTTTGTTACCAATGTCACGCTCCCAGATAAAAATATAAGACATTGAAAAACAATACCGTATTTATTTGAAAATATAAAGTGCGTCGCGGGCCGCAAAAAACGTGTATAGGGACCGCATGCGGCCCGCGGACCCGCGTGTTTGAGACCCTTGATTTAAAGTAACAATTAAATGTTTGGTGATTGATTTGAATAGTAACACTGTTTTGGATTTAGATTATTTAAGGCGTATCTCTCTCGCCACGTAAAAACTTGTGGAGAGCCAAAATAACGTAGCAGTTGACGATCGCGATTCCGAAGTTCAAAGCAATTGGCCAAAAGTTTTTTACCACTTAAATGAAATGAATGTTTTTCTCTCTGGTGTGCGTTATTTATATTTTAAGGGTTCTTTGTTAATTAATATGTGAATTTTAAAAAAAAGTTAAAAAGAGAAAGTTTATAAGGGCCAAAAGGACAGATAAATGATAAATTATTGTGCGCTGAATATCTACCGTTACAAATTGGTTACTCTCGCAAGTCAAGCTATTTAGAAATTGAATTATTATAGATCGCTTCAAAACAGGAAATGTGATTGGTTTGAACCAAAAACAACCACAAAAGAGCCAGCCACAAAATATATTGTACGAAACAGCTAGCCACAAAAGAGCTAGTGCTACAAAATAGCTAGTTATAACAAGACCTTTTTTGGCACAAGCTTTTTGTGGTCCAGGTCTTAAATACCCTTATTATGTCTAACCATCATCTCTTTATAATTAATAATTCAAAAATGAAATCAATTATTACGTAACTGTAAGAGCTATTTTAATTTATAGCTTCTTTTACCCAGCTATGGTACCAGCCCTTTTTTGGTACTAGCTCTTTGTGATCTAGCTCTTTCGTAGCCCCAGCTCTTTTGAAACTAGTTCTTTTGTGCCTAGGTGTTTCATGACTAGCTCTTATAAAGGAACACCATTGATTAAACCAGTGGTTTCCAAAGTGGGCGCTACCGCCCCCCAGGGGTTTTGGCGAGATTTAGGGGGGCAGTAAGAAGAAAGGGGGCGGTTAGGAGGCGGTAAGAGAACAAGGGGGCGATAGGAAATATACATAAAGGACGATTAAAGACCTTTTATAGGTGATCTTGCAGCAGTGTTTCCCAAAGTGGACGGCACCGTGCCCCTTGAGAAAGAAATACAAGATCGATTCAAGGTAAAGACCTTTTTTGTTTTTTTTTAGAGATTACCATGAATTTTGGGAGAAAAATAGTAAATTTAGAGATGAAATCAAAGTGAAGACCTTTTTTTTTTTTAGAGATCACCATAAATTTGGAAATAAATATTTTCTGTCCAATATTCTTTTTATTTAAAAATGAAGCGAGGGGGCTCTGGGAATCGAGCTGAAAACCAAGGGGGCGCCTGACTGAATCTAACTAAAAAAGTTTGGGAAACACTGGATTAAACCGATGTTACACTCACAAACTATCTTTACAGTTTGAAGAAAAATTTATTCTTTTAACATGCGTGAGTATACATTGGTTTCATTTCGTAAATTTATAACACAAAATTTTAGTTTTATTTATATTTAAACAAAATAATTTAATGAAAATAGCTCCATACTAAACATATTTGCATTTTTTTTTATATCTGACTTGTAATAACGATAATTTTTTTATGAGGCGATTATGATCTAACAAAATCGTCAGTCGGCAGTGTGGTCGAGTGGTTAAGGCGCCGTGCTTATGATTGGCAGGATATATCAAAAATTCAAAAAAAATATATCAAAAAAATCTAAAAAAAATCAAAAAAAAGAATCTAAAAAAATATATCAAAATATATCAAAAAATCGGCAGGATATATCAAAAAAAAGTCGGCAGTGTGGTCGAGTAGTTAAGGCGCCGTGCTTATGATCAACATGGTCTCGGTTCAAAACCTACTCGCGCCATTCTGTTGTGTCCTTGGGAAAGTCACTTTACGGCACATTCCCCTGCTTGGTGGTCTTGGCAAACAGTTCTAAATTACAGTCATATCTCTATTTAATTACAAACGGACAGCAATATCTTGGCATCTCCGGAAGCAGGTCGGGGTAATTGTCTACCCTATGTATAAGCTCCTCCGTTGCTTTCCTACGAGTCAGGATGATAAATATAGAGATAAAAATAAAAAAATAAAAAAAAATCTGGTTTTATATGCCGATGTACGTGAAAAGAATTGAATAGCTTACGCAGTTAAGCCAAGTGTGTACAGAAGTATGCTAAAAGTACAACCCATAGTCATCATTTTTTGACTTTTTTTTTAAAGTTAATCTCGAAAGCTGAAATTTTTTTTCGAAAAAGCAGCAAAATTTTAAAAAGGACACCTTTTTTGGTAAAACCACACTCGACAAATATATGCAATAGTTTTATACAAGAAAACTTGGTGAAAACCAAGGCTTAACTTGAAAACTTTGGCGTCGTTGTTTCTTAGTTTTTTATAAGCCAAAATGACCCAAGGCTTAAAAAGTTGGACACCCCGTCGTAAGTAAAGACTGCTTTTTTTTATTTTCACCAAATTTTCCAAATAAAACTTTTTTAAATAAGCTGAAATTTTTGTTTGTTGAGAGTGTTTTTTCAACCAAAAAAGTGCCTTTTTTAAGTTTTGCTTCTTCATTAAAAAAAATTTTCCGACTCCCCTAGTTAATTTATAAAAACTATTTAAAAATTGTTTATAATGGAGTGCGTTTCAATGTAAATTTCAAAGCGTACTAACTGCCCCTCCCCTCGTTTCAAAAATATTACTGGGCAGGAAGGCAATTGCCTGGTGAAAAAATTTGTGAATTTTGTTAAGTTCCTTCTAGTCTCGTAAAAAAATTTTTTTAATGAGCGACTAAAAATAATTGTAGCCTAGCTTGGAATTTTAACATTGTAGCTGCTTGTAAAGATTTATTTGTAAAATATATTATATAATCGAAAATGAAATGCTAAGAAAAAATTTTGTTCCGCTATTCTCTTCTATTTCCGTAAGTGTTTTTTTCAAATAATTTGTTACAAAGTTGTGCGTATTTTTAACAAAGTAACTCAATTCTAATAAATTCGAAATACCGGATATAAAGTAGAAGATGAAATGTACACCGGAAATTTGTTGACAGATGGTTTCCACGTTGATTTATATGGCACAAAGTAATTACTTAATTGCAATAAAACCTAAAAAATTCGCAATCAACAACTCAGATCAACAACAAAACAAATCATGATTCAAGCAATCGTTGCATAAATTTGCACCCCCCCCCTAATGCTTGGTCTGGTACAACTACGCTTGAGCGAAGTATGATACAGTATTGGTGGGTGGAGTTGAAAAGATTCATACACATAACACAATTAGATTTTTATTTGTTTAATGAATAATGTTTGATTGTTAATACATTTTTTATTCACATCGTGTCCCACATTTTTCTTAATTTAATAAAACACTTTTATTTTTTCTCAATAATTTTAAAATATTAAAATCAACATTTCGTAATTATAAACAAAAAAATTAATAATAAAACTTTATGTCCAGAGGACACAATTTTTTTGGCGTGACTCTTTTTTGTGTATTACTAATTATTCAAGGATATTGCTAATTTCCTACAAATCAGTCGCCTTTAAAAAGTTGCTGCTTTGCATTATGCTCTAGTTCCAAAAGTGAAAGTCGGTCGAAATTTTCTTTAAATATAGATAAACTATTAATAAACTAAACGAACACAGTTTATTACGCAAGATTGCAATTATCAGATTATACAAATATAAGTCTAAATACGGTATGACAATAAATTCAAGCAATTTCTTAAACTCTGCTTTTGTGTCGCAACTTTAATTTCTTAACATGAACGTCATATTTATTTCATTTCATAGGTTAACTTATGTATAAATTTTTAATACATTTAAATCTCTTTCATTAACGCATTGTTTAAATAGGTATTTGATGTTCAATTTTCAAAAGAGTTATTTAAAACGGTTTTGAAACAACATAATGAAGTTCATATTAAATAAGCAATAAACCAGCAACAAAAAGAAATTGAATTAAGAAAGTTATCACAGTCTAAATAAGTTTGATCTGTTTTAATTCTACTGTAGTATTAGCTCAGTCACTTGAACATCAAAAAAATTTCATGTTTTCAATTGCTGATCTTAGAAATAGACCGTCAAATTCTTAACAACCAATATAAACAATGAGTTGTTGAAAATTAATAAATGCAATGGTAAACAATTTTTAAAAACTTACTTGTAGCAAGCTACTTTTTACGAACACCACTACTTTATAAATTGTTTATTAAGGTTTGGGTATTATTTCAGGTAGTAGTCAGTCTTCATTTTTAAGCTTGAAATTGACAAAGAAATTTGTTTAAAGGTATCAGATTTTAGGTTCATCAGGCTAATTTTTGGATTTAAATCAATTCATGCAAGAAGGTGTCTGGTTAGCCTAATAAAAGTCGAACCACAGAAACGAACAATCCAAAATTATTCTTTTCTTTTACTGTTAACGTAGAAGGTTTTTTCTCCTAATGAAACTCACTTGAAACAAAATATACTTACATTGTTTAATAGCCTGAAAGCCCCTTTTTGATGAGAAAGGTCTTTTTCCTCAATGGCATTTTAAATTCACCATCATGTAAAGCGTGTTTTGTTGGTAGAGAGTGCCGTTGAAAAGACCTTTTAAACAAAATACTAAATACAATAAAAAAAAATTTTTTTCATCAATGATTAATCTACACCTACAGACTTGTTGTTAGTTTGGCCCTTGTAATCAAGTGAGCCTTTCAAATAAAATTATTGTGAAATCTAAAAAAGAAAACATAATCTACTGCGAAAGTGTTGATCAAGAAATTACATGTAATTGCAAAACGTAAAGGAATTATTAATTTTATTTAGTTTTATAGTATATACGAGTACATATTTACATTAATTGCATATAAATTAATGTTTTTCAATTATTGTTTGATTATCAATTTTTGCTTCAAAGTTTTAATCAATGATGATCAATAGATAAAAATCAAACACAATGAAGGATTAATTGCAAAACACAACATTATAGAGGCAGAAAAATCTCCTATGGTTAGTTAAGTTAAAGAAACAGCGTCACTGATCAATAATCCTTTTGTCTTCAAAGCAATTATCACATTCAGTAGCTCATTTTGTTATTGTATTAATCTGGAAATACAAAATATAGCAGATAAATTACTTCTTACTAGTTAATAGTTTCTGGTATTTGTTCAGTATAATGACATATGACGTCATATGCCAAAAGTCTCTGACTTACTGACGAGACGTATTTTCAAGCATATATAATACCAAATTTATCAATTTTTTACAAATACAAAATAGCCAACAAATAGTTTTCAAAAAATTGTTAATAATCTTTTTCTTCATGAAAAATATTTTAAGGGGATTTTGAAAGTTGCGTCAATAAAGATAATAGAGACTTGCAAATTGATTTTTGTTTTTTACAAACATAATGTAAAAATTGTTAATTTTTTTGATGCAACAAAATATTTAATCGAGAAACCACTCTTAAATTTGCCTAACGCTGGAAGGAATTTCACCAAAATAACTTCCAGTGTATAATGTTTTACTCAGCAGTACGGTTCAATGACATGAACTTTGTTAAAAGCAACCGAAAATTTAAAGTCTTCCTTCAATTCATATAATGCTCGGGAAATGACTCGAAGGTACTTTTACTTTTTTTGGCGGTATTCACGAGCAAATCTAAACTGCAACCATTTTAAACAATTGAAAAACCATTTCAGAAATCTACCGGAACAGCAAGAATTATGAATATCTAATAGCAAATTGGATAATTGCTTGACAGTTGTTTTAAGTTTATTCCTTATTGTCGTGTTTGTTGAGAGAATATTAATATAACAAAAAATATGTATATTGAAACAATCGAAACAATGCAACAACAGATTATAATTTTCTGCTTAAATTAAACCGGTAAATAAAAAAGGAAAGAGTTTATTTTGTGGGTTTATTTTTGCATCGACAAAATGAAACATTATTAAGTTAAAGCAAACAAATCCATTCGGCACTTCAACCGATATTAAATGGGTACTTTAATGTAGATATGACAATTGGGATATTTCTTCAAACGTGTAAAACTTCAAGTAATTCTTTTTTTCATTTTTTTAAATATTAAGTAGATATATATATACCTAAGTTTTTGAAACAATATCAATTTGATATTCTATATAATTATAAGTTTGTTGGTCTATTGCTTAAGAATTTTTCATAAACCTGTAATCCATTTTACATTTCTTTTTCAGGTTAATCCGGTTCAAAGGCAATATGGAAATGCCTTAACATAACAACAAATGTGAAAAACCTTGGCTACATAACTAATAATAAAATTAGTTTTGATTTGTTTTCTGTGAATTACCCTCGTAAGAAACAAAAGAATCTTTTTATTTTGTTTAATGTTCAATTTTCTTATGCTTTTGCAGATCCGCTTTAATCTTTATGTGAAGGTTAAAGTACTTATAATTGAAATAAACAAATTCCAAAGATTTTAAATGTCATATATGCAAAGCATTTTTTAAAATCACATCTGGAAATGATAAGTTTTTGATTGCCATTTCTAATCCGGTTTTGGAAAAATCAGAACCGGATATAGGAATAAATAATAAGGCCAAAACCTTTGAATAATGCAAAATATTGGTCTACTACAAGTAATTATTTTTTCTTTTCTTTTATCAAATTAGAATACTTTTTTCAGAAAATTTTAATAAATTTTTTGCACTCGAAAATCAAACAAAAACCACCGAATAATAAATGAACCTTTTTTCAAGTCAAGTGTAATTTTTAATAATATTTTTCTCTTTTATAGAGCTATTAGAATTTTTTTCACATTTCAATTCAATGTGAAAAACTTGTATCGTTCTTAGTCTTGCCATTGACTTTCGCAAAAACATTTTACCAAAAGTAAAGTTTAAGAAAATACATTATTTTCTGAATCTTCGCATGATTTTCAAGACGAAATTTGCTTTTGGTGACCAAATTTTTAAATAAATTTCTGGTTTAGTATCAGGATTGTGTAAAAAGATTGATTGAGAAGTATTGCCGTAATAGAAATTTGCTTTAAAACAGAAAAAATTATTTTTTTATAAAACACAAAAAACAAATTGTATTCAGCGCATGCCACCACCGGTTTATAGTTTGCTTCTTATCTTTATCTAAATTTATAAAATTTATCAGCATTAAAACCAATTTACAAATAAACCATTCAACTGTTTTGAATTAATCAAAATACGAAAACATGATTTGAACCTTTAAAAAATTTATCTTTAAAATCATTTATTTAATAATTCATCTTTAAAAGTCAGCTCTATTTATCTTCTATAGCAGCGCTTTCTCTTCCTTTTTTCATCCGGCATTACATGCGACTAATCACATTAAATATACACATGGACATTTCATAACGAGTCAAGGCAAACCTTAAAAAAATTTAAGGCACACTTCTAGAAATAGTGGGTAAAGTTATGTTTGCCAAAACTGTGAAGCCGATTATATTTTCTGCACTTTATATATATGGCCGGATTTAAGTCGATTTGAAAAATTGTTACAAATTCTAGCCCAGACAAGCGTTGTCGTTAAACTGTTTGGCCTACTACAATAAATGTGTTTTACTGTTTACTTGTAGAATAGAAAGCAAGACAATATTTTTTTCAATTTCTGCCAAAATTATAGAAATTTGGCAGAAGACAGTGCTATCAAACTAGGTCACGATTAAAATAAATTTCTTTTTTATACGAACAATTTTATGACTATATTCTGAGCAAACAGAATGTCATTGATGGAAGTTATAGATAAGAAATCATGATCAGAGTTTGGCGTCCGTGATGCACAAGGTAAGTGTATGAATAACATTTTGGTGCTGTCTGCTGATAGCAATAGATTTCTAGCATCTCATCAGCGCCGTTCGTGACCGCACTATGCCACTTCTGTCGGTGCACAAGTTCATCGATAGAAGCAACAAACTTTAAAAGAAAATTATTGGTGGGCCAGATTAATCGGTTGAATCAGCCCGACCTTGATCGCGGGCCGTAATTTGTCTACCGCTTCTTAACAATAAAACGGTAAGCCTTATGTTGCCATCCAGTTTAATGAGTTTTTTATATAGATTTTTTTGCAGTAAGCCAATTAGCAAGGAAGATTTTTGTGTTTTACTTTTATTAAAATAAAATATTGAGATTAATTCAACGTGATACTCAGAACCACATACCAAAGAGCCTCGTGGTTCACAAGACCATGTTGTAATTATGTTGAGTATGGAACTTCTTTCATTAAAATAAATTGTTGAAATATAAACAAAACTATCATTTGAGAATGAATTTACGAAATGAAATCAAAGTAGCACATGCTACAATAAAAAGTTTTTCTTAAAAGTTTGTGATCGACTGAGGCATCGGTAAGAATTTGACTTTTTTTTATGTAATGTAGCGTAGTACAACATTGAACAAATGAATGATTTTGTCGGAAGTTTACTTTTCCCTCAATATTAAACGATATCTGTAACATTAGATCAAACAAAGCAAAATACAATGGTTCCATGTTTGTAATATTCTAACGAACAAAAAACTACTATTTTTTGTGCACAGAAAAAAATTTTGGAGTTTATTAAAATCAGAGCCAAACAATTTTTCAAGCCTTTAAAAAAGTTTAAAATAAATAGCAAGGGAGAAATCACAATAATTTGCTGAAAATTGATACACAATAAATATACGTCAAAATTCAAAAAAACAAATTTTTAAGAAATTGCGCGCAAAGGAAAAGTTGTTTCGATTTGTAGTTAAAACTTTAATTAAATTAAAGTTTCAAAACTTCCAATTTACTTAACGGACTTTTGATGAAAAGTAAAACAGCACAATTAGTGTAGCCATTATCGTTTCTATGTATTTCCGGCTGAAAGGTCTGAGTTTGATTTCCATGCTAAGCAAATCTTTAGCAGTATCGTCAACATCTCGTTGTTTTGAGACATTTCTACGACAAAAGTGGTTGTATTGTCCAGGCAAAGTTTGGTACCAACAATTTGTTCCATAACTCGTCTATGAAACGAGTTACGGAATTGTGAAAAATTTTTCAGAAAGATTAAACTCGACTTTCTTATCAAATATGAAATGATTTTTAGAACAGTATTATGCATGATAACATTAACTGTGATATAGTTGGTTTTATATTTTATGGAAAAAGCAATTTTCGGAAAAAGTTTGTTTTTTTTTTAATATAAGAAAAAAAATGTATTTTTTTATGCAAAACATATAATGAGCTTTGACTTTTTTTTAGTCATGACGTAATATTTATTTTTCGTTTGCTTCCGTATTGATGCGAGATCGCGTTTCGTATAAAAACCGAAGCTGCGCAGAATTAGGCAGCAGAATTTCAAACAAGCGCAAGTGTTTTGAAAACAACATATTACAAGTAAGTAATCTGTATCTTTTATGCTCTGTGCAGCCTTGTGAAGAGGTAAAATTATTTAATTTGAGACTTTTAGAAAAATTACGCTTTATTCCAGTCAAATGTAATTAATTATTGTAAAATTAAAGTCAGTGCAAATTCTTATAAAATGCCTTTGCACTCAAAGTCAACATTCTATTTCAATCTGTTGCAGATTTAGCTTTTATAAATAATAAATAAGTAAATAGGCTTAAGGATTTTTTTCTTTATTTTTCTTGCATGTTTTGTTTTAAAATGCTGATTTTTATCCATATATATTTGAAATGGTCTTTTTGACCCTTATAAGTATTTTTTCAAGATGGTTTAATATTGCAGATTACAGAAATTGCATACTTTTGAATAGTTGATACAAACCACGAAACCAAGTCTTTTACCAAAAATTTCATTGCTAAATCATTTCTTTTTAATGACCAATTCTTTTCAACAATCAAGTTTTTTGCCTAATTTTTTGGAAATTGAATTCATTTGCTTTCGTAGTTTATTCAATGAATTTCTTCCATTTAAATGTCAAACAAAAACATTACCAAATTCTATTAAGTTTATTTCATCTTAATTGAATATTACCAAAAGAATTCATTCATTATTTTTGAAGATAATCACATTTTAAGACAATGCTCAACAATTCAAGTTTGTCATTTAAGAGAGTAACCTAGTTTTAATTCAGCAATGTTAAACGCAGTTGATGTCGAAAAATTATTTTCATTTAAACAATAAAAGTGAGATACAGTATTTAATATTTCGCATTCAAATAAAACGCTTTTATAATTCAATTCCAAAACGTTTGATTTGTTTTTCAGCGCATTACTGTCAAAACAAAATGAGTGAACAAAACCAAAGCCAAAATAAAACAGAAGTTGAACAGAAAAACTTACGTTCAGAAACTTCAACCTTTCAATCAAAACCAGAAATTACTCAAAAGAATAAACAAAAAAATGCTAAAGACTTTAACAAAGAAAATATGGATCCCCGGAAACAAAGGTCAGAAAATAAAAGCAAGTTTTTAAAGGTTCTATGCAACAATCTTGATGAAGAAAAAACTGTTGCAAACCAAACATTAGCTGTTGAGGAGAAAATCGTGTGTTCCAAAGCAAAAGAACTCCGGTCAAACCCACAACCAACTCAATGTACCGTTTCCCATGAAATTACCAGTTATTTCTGGAAAAGACGAAATGCTCAAACAGCAACATTAATAGCTGAAAATGAAGTGTCATTTTTAACTTGTTGGATGTTCACTTCAAACTCAAATATTTCAAAATCCGTCTACTTTTTTGGTACCACACTCCAAGATGGTTCCTTCGGTTACGTCACATTGGCAGGACAAGGAAACGCCTACAAATTACTCCCATCCAATATCGATCCCACATCAATTAACATTGACAACAATGAGGAAACCAATGATCTGAGAGCTTTTTATTTTCGATCTCCATCATCTTCATCATCGGGACTACTTGTTTCCGCTTCCAATCAACAGTTGTATGCAAAACTATTAAGTACAACAAATGAAGTAGTAGCTGATTACACCGGAGACGAATGGTTTATCCAATAACAATTTGGTAGCCTCAACCTGATATACATAGTCAAGAAAATGTAAAAATTGAAACTAAAACACTTGATAATTATGTAAGTTGTGTTGTTATGTTTTGTATAAATCGAGTAGCACAAACGTTTTTTCTGGTTGCTAAAAAAAAACAAAAAGTTGAAACCGTAAATTTGGCAAAAAATGGTAATAAGTAATGGTAAGAACATAATGAAAAATTGTAATTTTAAAAAGATTTTGTTAATGTCAACCAATCCGCGAATTGATTGTTGCAACAAACTAAACTTTTGTGCTTCAAAACAAAAGTTTTACAAAAGAACGGCCGTTAAAGCAATGTGTAGATTGCATTTATCTAATTTGATCATGGACAATTTTTATTTTCTAAAACAAATCTTTTTAAAGTAAAAAATTGTAAAAACGTCTCCTTTTAAAAATAAAATTCAATTTATGAATTTTTTACTTAAAAAGCAATAAATTTATTATTAAAAACTTTCTACTATTAGTTGTGGAATTCCATTTTTAACTGCTTATTTTTTTACGATGATGAACAGTGTGTAAAGAAACAGCCATTAACACTTTTGAGGTAAATGTACGATATTTCTCATAACGATTCATTTCAATTTATAATTCATATTACTTATTGTGAAATCTTATACTTAATATGGCGTGTACAGTATGTTCAATTTTACCAAAGAACTGCTTTTGTTTAAAATGTAATGAAGTTCAAAATTATCTGATTTTATTTGACTGTGTATTTGTACTATTTACAAAAGTATATTCATTTAATAATGTTTTATATACGTTTTTTACTACTTCTTTTACATTTTTTGATTATTTTTTTTATATATTTTATTATATATTAATTCTGCATAACCTTTTACATGATTGTTTAAAAAGTATAGATTTAAGTTATGTAAACTACAAAACAAATAAATGCAAAAAATCAAAAATAATAACAAGTCTTAGATTTAAAATAGTCGTGAATAGATGTTAAAGCATTTTAAAAACAGAATATAGCAGCCTGTAAAATTCGAAAAATTCTGAAAAAATTATGGTCAGATTACATCCAAGCAGTGCCGTAGCACTCCAACTTTGGGCCCCCCCCAGAAGTGAGCGCAAGAGCCCCTGCGCACAGGTCAGATCATTTTAGAGGTGTAAAATTGAAAAGCTGCATTAAGAAAATACACCACAATTTGTACATAAGTAAACAGGCTAATGTTAGAACAAAGCATGCCGATACCGAAGGTGCAAGTAATAAAAATTCGGCACCGATGCCAGAGTTCAGTAGAACATTTATGCAGACACTGCGAAACGAAAGCAATGACACTGAAAAACATGAAAAAGCTATAAAAGCACTAAGCACAGTATCATTTAAATAGTCTGGAGCGAACCTTTTTGTTCGCAAATGCTGTTATGACATTGTCATAATCAAGAGATCGGGCGCAGTCATTTTCGATTGACAACATGGCTAATGAAGATAGTCTACTGTCTGTCATTGACGTTCTATTAAAATTTTTGATCAGTTTCAATTTGCTGAAGCTTCTTTCAGCGCTGGCAACAGTCACGGGGCAAGTTAGTAAGATTCGAAGTGCGATGTACACATTCGGATACAATTCAAATAAATGAGTCTTTAGAAGATAGTTCAGAAAGTCGTGAGCCGTATTGAGATTGCGTTGTTTTTGTAAAATTAAAACAAACCGCTGTAGCTCAGCGCTCATTTCATCAGAATCAATGTCACCGAACTTTTTTTGGAACTCTTTACAGCAAGTAAGAAGAGCATTTTCTTGTTGCACAAGCAAAAGTTGGTCACGTGTGTACAAAAACGAAAAGGCGGAAGAAACCTCACGTAACAAATTAAAGCGCTCCTTTATCGACATAATAGCGTGGTCTATAAATGGATAGAAAAAGTTGCTTTTAAATTTCAGTTCAGGAGTAGCTTGTTGTTCCTCTTCACCTTGGCAATCAAACAATCTTCTTTTCTTTCCACTTCTTGACGGAGGAAAAGAAGGATTAATATCTAATTCCTGTGCTATTTCAACAGCAGATGTTGCAGCACTGTCATAACCCGTTGTGCGATAGTTTTGCAAAAACTTTTCAGTTGCCTGGATTTCCGTTTCCATTGTATGAAGGGTGACTCCATATGATTGAAGAATCTTGCTTGCTTTATTGACTTGAAATAAGATATCATACCAAATAAACACCGACAAAATAAAACTCCATTTTGATAAATAAGCTATCAACGATTTTGTTTCTGAGGCAGCTCTTCCATCTTTTCTTTCTATGGAAATGGCTTCCAAGTCTTTCAGTGCCAGCAACACTTCTTTTAAATTGTATCGAAGAGGTTTGATGCATTTAATTCTGCTTTCCCAACGAGTATCAGATTGCGACTTTATGGACAGCTCCACATGTTTCTTCAAAATTTCCCAACGCTGAGCAGAGGAAGAAAACAGCACATACAACCTTGTAAGTACTCCAAAAAATGTCAATGCTTCCGTCGATGAATTAGCACTGTCAACAACAACTAAGTTAAGGGTATGGTTTGCACAGGGCACGTAAACAGCTTTGGGATTGATGTCTAGCATTCTTGCTTGGACCCCAGAATGTTTTCCTTTCATGTTAGCACCATTATCATATGACTGGCCTCGACAATCAGACAATTCGAGTTGCAGTTCGGTCGCTTTTTCTAAGAAAGCGTTCAACAAGCCTTTCCCAGTACTGTCACTTATTCTCAAGTAGCCAAAAAATGTTTCTTTAACAACAGCAGCTTCTTCATTACATAGTACATAACGAAAAATGACAGACATTTGTTCATGATGTGACATATCTGGAGTGCAGTCCAAAATTATAGAAAAATATTTTGCCTTTTTCAATTGCTTTAAATTTTCTTTTTCAACTTCTGTCGCTAGCAATTCAATTAGTTCATTTTGTATGGTAGGACTCAAATAGTGATCTTTACTCTTTTTATGCTTGATTCTGCCTTGAAGTTCTTTTAGGATTGGATCTCTTCTTGCCAAAAGCTCAAATATACCCAAAAAATTTCCATTGTGAGGAGATCCTAGGACTTCTTCAGATCCTCTAAAAGCAAGATTCCTTTCCGATAGAAACAAGGCAATGTCGATAAGTCTCTCTAAAACATTTCTCCAAAAACGTCTTTCATTGAAAAAAATATCCATCTCGCGTTTGTCGATAGTGGATGAATTTCTTATCCCTTCAGCTAGCAACATCCATTGACTGCAGCATTCTTGGTGGGAAATGCCGTTTTCATGGTCTTTCAGTTTTTTCGAAAAACCCTCCCATGTATTTATACCACTACAAAAGGGGCTTAGTGTTTTTCCAAATAGCTTAAAACAAAAGCTAAAAACTTGATCTGATTCCCCAGAATAAACTAGCCACGACCGTGAAACACTTTCACCATTAGGTAACACACGTTTATAATGGTTAGAGGAAAAACGTCGCCTTGGAGTTGTGTTATTATATGGAAAATTCATTATTAGTTGATGTGGTCCACGCTTTACTATGTCACATCGTTGAGCATCAGAAATACTTTCAGGCCATTTACATGGGTCATCAGGGATAGGAGTAAATTGAGATTCAGTTATTTTTGATTGAAGGTTGCGTATTCGCAGGTAAATCACAACTTACATTTTCTGGAAATTCACAATCACTTTGATGCTGATCGCCATCGTCTTTTTTTTCTTGGACACTATAGTGTTCCTCATCCCTCTCGGTACTAGTGCCAGGTCTACTCTGCTCAGTAATCTTGAAAAAATCAGTCATCTTGGGCAATTTCGCTACAGCATCTCGAGCAACGGCTGCTTCTTTTCTCTTTTGAGCACCACTTTTTGAACGTTTCATTTTATATAATGTCAATAAAATACAGTATCTACACTCTGTACAATACAGTATCTACACTTTATCTACACTCTGCAGTGTATATATAATGTCCCGGTATTTATAGCCAACAAAATTGTTGCGTAACAACGGCATTGTTACGTCAATCGAATATTCAAGATTCTACCAGAATCGAATAGATTCTGCGAGATAAAATGACGTAGCATTCACTTATGATGTCACAATCCAATTTCTTCCTACAGTTTAAATAGGTTGTAAACAAGTCTGCTGAACTGAAAATAGTCACGTAGGCCTAGTCAAAAAGCAACGATCAAGCGCATTATTTGTGACACTTCGCAATTTCAGACTAACTTGGGGCCCAAAGTTGGCCTGGGCCCCCCCCAATTGGGGGGTTTGGGTGGCGGCTGTTACGGCTCTGCATCCAAGTTAACGGTGAACAACATATGCGGCCTAGCATATTCTTTTATCCTCTTCATTCCTACCCGGGTCATCTTCAATATGACCTAAAAAAAATTTTTTACTTCATTTTGATTTAACAATTTTGGTCTACGTATTTTTGAAATTTTTTAAGAAAACGTTTTATTAAAATTGAACCGCAGATTCCATTTTTTGTCTTCAGCAGTTAGATAAAGTTTTTCTATTTATCTCGCACATTAATGATCCACAATTACCAACGTTACAGAAAAGGACTCTTCTGCGTTGTAAATATTGCCTATAAAAGTTTCAACATATGTATACGCAATTACATTTATGCATCAACAATAAAGAGTTTATGCAATTCCACAAAAAGAGCATTTAGAGTTCAGCTACGCGTTCTTTTTTGTTTTTTTTTAGTACAATGGTATTGCTAAAGCTGAAATTGACGGCATCTATTAAAAAATTAAGATTAAACTGGGAAATGTGCTTCTTTGGTTGGCGTGAAAATTTTTCAGGAAATGTGCAAAGCTGGTGGACTATGGTAAACATGTAAAATTAATGTGGTGTTTCAGAAAGTATTAAGAGAAGGAAGCGCAGCACACAATTTTAACAACTCTTTACATATATTATCAAAACAAACACTCCAAATATTTATAGCTATTAAAAATTGATAAACTGATTAAAAAAATTAGATTTTTGAAATAAAATATGATAAAGTAAAGCAAAATTTGATAAAATCTTGACTTTACTTAAATCTTTTAACTTTATTTTGACTTGTAAATTTTTTGAAAAGACTCCTGAGCAACTGAAATCAACGTTAGTCGTCGTCATTTAAAATGAGATCCTTTCTGGGTCAGACACAAGAAGAACTGGGGTCGAGGGTTTATCGTTTTATTACTCCAAGTTGTTAGCTGTACTGTTCCGATTTAATACTGGCAATGATGTTGTTGAGCCAGTATCGGGCTTTGTCATCCAAAACCGTCAGATCTTGTGCTCTATGTGGTGGCCGATGTACGCGTCTGGGGTTTGTTCAATGACACCGCACTTGCAATTCGGTAATGGACAAGACTTCATTTAAGGATGAACGGATGGAATCTCCCAGTTCAAAAGCGATTGAACTTGACCCTAGCTGTTCGGGGCAAGTTTATTTTAAGAAGCCTTGTACTGGTCTTGGATATAAAAGTACTGAGCCTGGGTGCATTCTCACAGTACTTCGTGTTCCATCTGTGATTCGTGCACTGGGCAGCGCGAATGCCTAGTTTAGCAAGGTTGTTTAATTGTTTTGCGCAACTGGCACAAACAACCGTATAAATCTTAGTTTTTCTGGGCAAGCATTTGAGGACCCACTTAAAAAACCATGCAATATATCGTCAGGGTTGAGAGCTCCACGGTAAGCCAGGTTGCTGTTATTGTTATAAGGTTACTTTCACTGTTTTTGAGTGGTTGAGCTTCAACCTCCAAGTCTAAAGATACGCTGAAAGGTAGTCATGTCTTGACTTAATGTCCCCTAGTTTTTTAAGTCCAAGTCTTTCCAGTCTCCAGAAGAATGCAAAAATGCAAGATTGTTTGCAAAAGCAACTCCCTGGAAATCATGGAAGGCAAATTGTAGGTATAGATGTTGAAACGAAAGGAAGTCAAGACGATCCCTGAGGAACGGCATTTTTTAGATGGCAAAACCTTCCTCTTTTGTTGTTTTTTGTTTTCCATTCTGTTGGGTTCTTGGAAAAGACACTTTACATCATTTTTCTCTGCTTGGGGTCTCAGCAAGAAACTCAATATTTTGGTCGCATTTCTTATAAAAACTAAAAAACTAAATATAAAATTTCAATCGGACAGCTATATCTGGCATTTTCGAAAGCAGGTCGGGGTAATCGCTTGACAGTTTCCCTAATATAGGTCCTTCAACGCTTTTCTGCCAGTCAGGAATAAAGAGATAAAAATCAAAATAATAAAATTAATATCAATATTTTACTGCTTGTAATATTATTTGAAGCTGACTTTACGATTTGTTTCTATAGCTTATAAAAGCATTTAAAATTCATTGGCTTTTAAGTTGTAGCTACAAAATGTAAAATTTCAATTTGACAAAGTTCTAAAACCAATAAGAAATTAAACACATTATTATGTGTTTAACAACAAGGCAATAGATTTTGTTAATGAGCCGTCCAACAAAAAATCTTATATATATATATATATATCAAAAATAACCAAAAAAGATATACCACCGAGCTACCGAAAGCCTCTTGGGAAGCCATAGACAATGGGAGAGAACCTCATATTGAATGGAGCATTTCGGCCAGATCTAGCACCTATCAACCCGGTGCGGCCAGGTGTAATCTCTTCCTTGATGAAAAGCTAGCCATTCTCCTGGCAGATCCACCTAGCACTCTTGACAAAAGAACGGAACTCACCGGCAAGTGTCGCCATAAAAATAAATTTAAACTGAAAAACTTCACGTAATCTTCACCAGGCATCAAACTCGGTTTTCATCATTTGCAACTTTTCTCATTTTTGATTAGTCACGATTTCTGTAAATTTATACCGCGTCACTTGTCAATGACTAAAAATCCTCTTACGTTTGCACAGTTGCGCTTATCATTATTTTATTCGTATATGGTATAGCTGTTTATAGCTTTTAAGTTGTACAAAATTTGTATAAATTCCCGTTTTTATTCTATTTTTATTTTTATTTTTATTCTATTAGTATTTATTTCGGGTTATTTATTTTGGTTATTGTATTTATTTTTGTTTTTGCTTTTAATTTCAGATAATCGCCTGATGAGCCGTTTTTACGGTGAAACAGACTGTTGCGAATTTTAATAAATAAATTTTATCTGCAGTGTTTATTCTTAATTTGATATGTATATATTAGCAAACGTCGAAATTAAACGTCTACTCTTAATCAATATGCAGTGCTCATTGAAATACTTTAATTTAGCAGCATTACAAATGGATAAAATAGTGTACTACCAACAGAGGTTGATACTTATTAGTAAAATAGTAGTTTGCTTGTATATTTTTCTCTGAGTCTTCGATATAGTCTTCGATATTGTTTGCGAGCACCAAATCTTCTAAATTGCTAATAGGCAAAAAAATAAAAATAAATTAGTTTGTTTAAATCCAACCGCGCAAGCTCTTTCGTGCAGTTGTTTTGTGTGCTTCCACGCTACCTGTAAATGCTTATTACTTAAAACTATGGCGGCAAGAATTGCTACTGTAATTCAAACCAGTTTTGTTAGGTTCGATCTTTTATGCTTGGTTAAGGTAAGATAAATCACCATCAAAGTACGGTTGTTTAGCATGACCACAATTCCAAGCTATGAGTAAACTGGCTTCATTGTCTATATCAGCCTCTTATTATTGAACACTGTGGTAGATTTTTGATGACTCTAAAGAGAAGGCTCAAGTTCGACTTATTTGCTTACTCTAAGCTTTTGCAAAGTTACCAATAAATTTTTACCGAAATATTTATATAAAGTTTCAAAATAAAGCTATACCAAAAAAATTAAATTTTAGAAATCGATAATTATTTCTAACCAAAACGGAAAGAAAATGCTGTAAAAAAATCCACACCTTTATCCTATTAATGCCCAAATTTTTTGAACTTTATTTCATATGATCACTTGTGGCATTTGTTGACTTTGCAACAAAAACAACGACAAATTTTTTTATTTTGTTTGATTATTTTATAGCAAAAATGTATCTGGATGTATCATAATGTATCTTAATAAGGTGCAGTAGGCACCAATGGATACAGTCATGTTACAAATGCAATTATTGTTACTGAAAATTATTAAAAATAAACAAAAAACAAAGAGAAATTCAAAATATTCGTAATAGGTAAGAAGTAGTAGCAGCGTAGCGGAAACATAATCAATACATTTTCGGTTCAAAATTTACTTACGCATTTTGTTTTTGTGTTTGGAAAAAAATACATTGCGACAAGTTCCTCTGCTCGGTAGTCTCAACAAGCATCTCTAAATTCCATTTATATCTTTAAACCAAATCTAGAAAACCACATAAAAATTTTCAATCAGATAAAAATACCTTGACATCTCCGAAATCAGATCGGGATAAAGCGTAAAACCTCCGACGCTTTCCTGCGAGTCGTGGAGATAAATAGAGATGATAATAATAATAATAATAATAACGATAGCTGCACGATATAGAAAGTTAAAAGAACAATTGCTTAAACTGTACATTGAAAGACTGTCTATGGTCACTCTTTTTTTTCTCACTACTATCCTTATCAGATAAAAATCTTTCGCGGGAAAAAAATTAAAATATATTAACTTGCATGAATATTGAATTTGAATAACATTGTTGATATTTCGGACATTCTTATGCACTATAAAAAAAATTAAACTATGTTTTAGTGTTTCGCTGTAGATGTGCACATTCGTTCTTACTGCACCCTAATAGGGTGCACCAGAAAATGCAGTACTATAACATATTCAAAACTTTTTTTGTTCAATTTTATCTGTTAACTTACTTTTCAAGCAGTAATTTAGTTGGCATTTTAAAAATTTATTGAATTTCACCATTATATTAATTATTGTTTACCCAATAACACAAAAATACTATCAGAAACACAAAAATTAATTTTTTTCTTTCCTGCTCTTGTCAACTAAACAATTTAAAACTATATGACTATTTTTTAAATCAAATTGCACAGCAGATTTACTATATCAGTATCCTTTGGGGGTACGAGATTAGATGTCAAGGGCTACGAAGATCATCAGCCACAGAGCAGCTATTTGAACGGTTTTGTTGAAGCATTTGCTATGTTTTAAAAAAATGATTATATGCAAATATTAATTATTTAGCAAGAAACGTCTTCGTCTCATAATAATCAAATTTTTCCTGGACTGTGTTAGAGACTGATAGTTTCGACTTCGAATTGTAGTAAAGCTTCCTAAAATTTAGACTGTTATAACAAGACTCCTTTTCTAATTTAGGCCTTATAAGCTTTATAGTTAGATAGAACCAATTAATCTTTGTTAGTCCAGATTGATTTTAATTTGATAGTTTTTTTAAATAAAAATTTTTAGACAAAGTTTTTTAATCAATATTACAGGTAGATAAGCCTATGGCTAAATCTTCAGTAACTAAGAAAAGAAAGTGGAGAGAAAAGTACACCCGTTTTGTATTTTCCTGACAATGTAATCTATTTAACTCTAAGACTGAAGAGTACACACGTTCTGGGTTTACCGTGACAAAAGGCAGTGATGAGAAGAAAAACCGCAATGGATTCTTTGCAGCGTTGTACAGTATTGTGCAATGCGAATATGAAGCCTTCAAAACTTATGCCACTGCAAACTGCAAGCCACTACAAACAACAACAACATTTTCAAGCAATATCTTTAATTTGGTGAAAGATTTTTTTTTATCGAACATGACTTACATTTGAGTTTAATTGGTTCTATCTGTACTGACGGAGCACCCGCTATGTTAGGCAATCGTTCTGGCTTTGTTACTCTTTTGAAGAACGAAGTACCAACACTAAAAGTTACGCCTTGCATGATTCACAGCCAAGTTCTTGCCTCAAAAAGTATGCCAAAGACTTTGAAAAATGTTTTTGGCACATGTGTTTGGACGGTTAATCATATTAGAAAAAATTATACGAGTCACAGGATTTTCCAGTCTTTTTGTGCCGCAGTCGGAAATAAGCACGACATTTTGTTGTACCATACTGATGTAAGGTGCCTTTCTCGAGGTCGAGTAATTGCACGATTTTTTGAATTTCCGAGATACACTCAAGTTGTATTTATATTCAGAACACCGAATTTCTGATCTGGCTGCTTCACTTGAAAACAATGAATTCATTCAAAACGTGACCTATATTGCCGATGTTATGCACCGGTTAAACGAGCTAATTTGTTATTTCAATATCAACAAATGAACGTGAATATAGTTTGTGAAAAACTGAAAACTTTAAAGCTAAAATTATCTCTGTGGTCTCGTAGAATTGAAAACAAAAACGTTGCTAATTTTCCTTCTCTGGACCAAATTCCAAATAATTGTCTGCAGCAAAATGTCAAAAATGATATTATTTCTCATTTAACGAAGTTGGCCAAGTATTTCGATGTGATGATCATAAAACTATTGATAAATGAAGAGAATTAAAATTTGCTAACATTTAATTTGCTTTTTTTAAATATTGTCGCTAGGAAAAACAAGTTAAAAACAGTGTAAATAAACCATACGCAGAAAAATTTCGTCAGATTGTTGGGGGTACGAAGAACGCTCCAACTTGATAAAGGGGTAGGGACAGCAAAAAAAATTGAAAAACCCTGGTCTAAAACAATGAAAAAACAATTGAAATTTTTTCAATTCAAATTAATTTCATTTTCAAGTGCACCCTATTAGGGTGCAGAAGGCATAAATGGGTTAAGCTTGGAAAAACTTGTACCAAAAATAAGACCATAGAAAGCAATTTAGGTTGATTGTAAAAATTTGGAAAAGCCACAAACGAGAGGTAGATGAGCCGTAGTGGCTTATTGCATAAATCTTTTGGCTAACGTGATTGAAAAATATTATTTTAAACTTTAAAGATAATAAAAATGCTCGAAATCGATTGTTACGAAAAATAATGCAATATTTAACGTCACAATAGATGTTCTATGACACTGGCCAACAGCAAATTTTAATTAGAGATAGCTTTATGTGTTTCTAAAAGTATTTTCGACGCTGATTTCAAAAATGTCTTTGCTTTTTTTCCAGCACATCACATTTTTGAGATATTCTTATTTTTTATTTTTACAGTTTGACCTACAAAAACTTGCGCAATACGGATTTCACCATGCTTTGTAGTTTAGCGATGACGTTTCAGAAAGCATTTGAAGAGCTTAGTTCCAAATGTACCTAAGTCACATAATGTCATTTTGAGAAAATGAGGTTTAAAGTTTTTAAAAACCCTACTTCTACAATAGAAATACGCTAAGATTTCAAACCTCTGTGGTATTTAAAAAGTGATTTCCTTAAAAGATTTTTTGTCAGAATATTTCTGGCCAGTAAACAAACAATTTTTTCAGCTTATCTCATTTTTTCGATAATCTGACTTAGGTACTTTTAGAAATAGAGCCTTCATTTTGTTTGTGGCTAAACTGATGCTGATACGTAGAATCTGATAAAACATGACCTTCAATGTTAGATAGTTTTAGTTGTTTTGTAATGGTGTTTTGCTGGAAATGTTTAGAAGTAACAAATGATTGATTTTTTTCAGAGCTTATAAAGATTAGTTTACTGTTTATCTATAAGTTTCATAATCATGCAAAGAAAGTGTAAAAATAGTCCAAACTTGTTCTGCTATATATGTGGCAGCTTTACAATTAACCCTTTACGGTCCAACTAACCGTCTGGGATGCAAAAACAATTTATGTTGTTTGGTCCAAACTCATGTCACACATGCATTTAGTTTACTACCCTTTTAAGAAGTCCAAACCTATGTAACAAATGCAAAGAGAAGATTTTTTATCGATTTGGATTAGTTTGAAAACTTATCAGCTTAGGGGAATTCCTACAACGCTTGAAACAAAAATTAATCATAAAATTACCATACACACAAACATCTTTCAAAAAAATCACAAAAAAGAGTTTGGACCCAGACTGACCGAAAAAAGAAATTCAATTGGACCGCAAAGGGTTAAAGCTCAACGACGAGCCATCACATCAGATCTGAAAAAAACATACAAACTATATTTCGGATGTATGTTGGGAGACCAAGATAAGCGGTTGGCACCGCATCAAGTGTGCCCTTCTTGCTCAAGCGGCTTGGGAAACTGGCTGAACAAACGAACATCAAAAATACCTTTTACTGTTCCCATGATATGAAGAGAACCTAGGGACCACTTTCAAGTTTCTTATTTTTGCCTTGAAAATGTAAAAGGGTTTAGTGCGACCCAGAGAATGAAGAGTACATACCCAAATATAGACTCGGCATGAAGACCTGTCCTATATGACGCTTTAATGCCTGCACAAATTCCACCTAAACATGGGTTTGCAGCTCTTACTGATGAAGTTGAGGAGGATTCTGATACAAAAAGTAACCTTGATCCTACCACTTCAACAGATTCTGAGTATGATCCGAGGAACTCTTGGATGATGTTATTACAGACCTAGCACTTTTGAAGCAAATGGCAGAACTGCTTACAACGGGATCACAAGAAAATAGCTTGCTATAGAAAAATATGGTTGTCACCTATAACAGAAAGTGCAACATGGATTTGTCGACAGTCTTCAGAGTGGATGGACCGCTGTGCTACTGTCATAATATTAATAAAGCCATCTGTTCCACTACTACACTCTGTGCATTTAAAGGAATTTTACAAAAGTATTAAAATCCTCCTCAATATCCTTCAGTATAGTTATTATAAACGAAAGATTTCTGGAGATCTTAAAATCATTGTCATGCTAATGGGAATGCAAGGAGGATTTACCAAACACTGCTGCTTTCTACACTGGCCAGCAAGAAATTCATACAATCTTAAATATCCTAATTGCAATTGCAAAAGAATTGCAAATATTGAAAATATCCTATTAATTAAGTCGAAGAATGTACTCATGTCACCACTTCATATAAAACTGGGATTAATGAAGAATTTTGTTGAAGCCTTGGGGAAGAGCAATTCCAATGGGTTTACATTTCTTTGCAATAGGTTTCCCAGAATAAGTCAAGCGAAAATTAAAGAAGGCATTTTTGTTTGCCCACAAATTCGGAAAATTTTAAAGGATCTAAATTTGAGAAAATGCTGACTGCAGTTGAATTGCGTGCTTAAAAAGTTTTTGAGTGACTGTGTACAAACTTTTCGGGAAAATACAATGTCACTTTTATTTGATGAGTGCGTAGAAAACCTGCTTGAAGCTTACAAAAAAATGAGTTGTCAAATGTCCCAAAAAGTGCACTTTTTATACTCACACTTCGATTTTTTCCGCACAAACCGTGGTGTGGTCAGTGATGAGCAAGATTAACGATTTCAGCAGGATATACAAGCAATGGAGGCATGCTACCAAGGTTTCTGGAATAAAAAAATGATGGGCGATTATTGCTGGATGCTGTACTGTAATAATCAAAGACATTCCCTCAAACGGAAATTGTATTCAAAACATTTTTAGATGATTATAGTAATCTTCTTAAAAATAAAGAAACTCTGCTTGTGATATTGTATGTTGGCAGGCGGACTCAAAATGCTCAATGGGTTTGCATAGAACAATTGTTTTGTGAGTTGCGCCAGTGTATACAAGAAATTTAATGTCACCATTAAAATCAGAGCAATGTAAGCAATTGTGTAATGTTTATTCATAACATCTTTTATCATTTATTGTTAGAATTGTAGTTTTTGAATTTGGTTTAACTCAAAAATATTATTTGGTTTAACTCAAAAATATTATAAAACACGTAAAATATTAAAATGCAAATAATTTAAAACCTGATGTGCTACAAAAAAAACAGAAGTAAATTCGAAATCAGGACAAAAACTTATTTAAAAACGTTAACTTGCACCTCTGATTAAAAACTTAAGTGAAAATTTGTTAACCAGTGTTATTTTTAGTTGAGATACTCTTGGTAAAATTCATTTTTGCTGACTTGCATTAGCATTCAATCAAAATGAATGGGTGGATGTAATAATGATCTTTGGTCCTATTGCATATTTTCCCAAACTTTTAATCCTTTATAAAATTGAATGGTAGTATCATAATAAAGGTGGTTCTTGACGACGTATTTTATTGATAAACCAACTCCCAAACATGTCGAAAACGTTAACGTCAAAACCAAAGAAAAAATTTGAAATGACAAAAAATCAGATTAAAAAAATTATGCAAGATTGTTGTGGTGGGAAACTCGTTCTTAGAAAAACGAACAATGACTAAAAAAAGTGTTTCGCTTCAGTGGGCGTAGTCATTAGAACATCACTTGTGTAAAAACGATTATTTTGAGATGGTAAAAAAGCGAAAAAGTCCCATAACGAGCGGTTTTTTTTTAACTCTTAAAATTATCAAAAAATGATTGCATTTGTTCTCATCTCTATATTTATCCTTCTGACTCTCACGAAACTGTCAAAGGCGTTCGCAATTACCAGATCTGCTTCCGGGGATCCGGGATTTTGCTGTCCGATTGAACACTTTTACTTTGTTTTTTTCGTTTCGTAGAAATATTACTGAAATTAAAACTGCTTGCCAAAACCGATAAGCGGGGAAAATGGCTAAAAGTGTTTTTTTCAAAAATACAACAGAATGGCGCGAGTAGGTCGATCACAATCACGACGTTCTTAACCACTCGACCACGCTGCTGTACAAAATAAAAGGACAAAAGTGAATTGCAGCATTTAGGAAAAAATTCCGTTTTTGAAATTTTTTTTGTAGTGGAAGCACGACACAGTTTGTTTGTCGGAAGAAGCAAAAGTAAAAACATGAGACACTGTAATTTCAATCAAGGCGTAAAGCAGCCAGAAACACAATGTTTTTCGATAGCTTCAAACATGATTTTAAAAAAAAAGATGTTTTGGAGAAAAGTGGAACTAGAAAATTATGCTTGTCTGATAAAGAATTTATAATTTCCAAATTATGATTGCTGATAATGTGAATGTTATTTAACAAACAATAAGTGGTGAAAGATATGAAAAAGCTCTTTCTAATAAAAAAGATATTGTTTGCAAGACATGGTATTATATGTTATTTTACAAAATATAAGAAATTTCTTTTAAAAATTTGCATTAAGATTTTTGACTGCTTCAAAATTAATCTAATTTGAACCCAAGAGAAAATTTATGCAACATATTGCCTATTACGATTATTGGCGACTGTGAAAATAAAACACATAAATGAAAAGTGCCAGAAGATTTATTTGATGTTTATTTTGAGGTTTATTTGATGATTAATTGATGTCTTTTATTGCCTAACTTTTTTTTCAAGTCGGAGGAAATGAGCTTCGGCCGAAACCATTTTTATCGAACAAATAGGCAAATAGTATAGAGAATATTACAAAGGCACTAATGATCATACATTTCCGGCGTGTTTTTGCTTGAAATAGCTACAAGCACTCTCAGAATAGAAGCAGGATATTGTTTACGTGGCAAAAATAAGTTGGTTTTCCTTTTGATTTAATATTAGAACAAAAAAAATGTAAAAAGTCATAAACTTTTATAATTAAGTTTTTAATTATTTTTAACAGTCATGTATTATCACATTTTTTGCAGTTTCGACTTTGTTGTGTTACTATAGGAAAGACTATTAAAAATATTCTTTACTTAAGCGAGATTGAAATAATTTCTTAGGTTTTATTTTTTAGCATCTTTAAAAATTGGCATTTTTCTTGTAGCTTTCAAAAAATTTATACAAAACGTTTAACTTTTTCTGGTTCCAAATAGCAAATGTGACCTTGAGGTAAGTTTGGATTCATTGCAGAAACCAAAAAATAAATCAAAGTGAACTTAAAAACAAAATAAAAAAATAAAACCTCAACAAATAACTTCGTTTTCTTATGAAAGGGACGCAATTGATTGCTGAAAACGTTTTGGCTTTTTTATTTATTTATTTTTTCGTTTTGGCTTGTTACTTTGCTTCGTTTCTTTAAGAAAATTTTTGTTTAAAAATACTTTAGGTCATATTTGACAAAACAGCAAAAGTATAAAGTGTCAATAAATGCTGCAAATAATAGAACAATCGAAGAAAACAATTGAATTTTAAAAAATTAGAATATTTTTCGCCATGCTATTTTAATATCCATGCAAAGTGGGAGTACTCATCTAAAGCACAGTGGAAACAAAATTATGAAAAAACAACTGAATCACGAGAATAAAAGGTGTTTTATTATGTACACTATACGCTAAAGCAGAGGTGGCCAAACGGCGGCTCAATTGGACCCTTGCTGCAGGCTCTTTGAACCTTTTGAAAAATTATATGGAAATCGTAGAATGACTTTTTTTTAGAGAACATCATGATTTTGGGACCAGAATAGAGAAATATGAGATCGATTCGAGGTGAAAACCTTTTTTTTAGAGAACACTATAAGTTTGGAATAAAAAGTGGGAAATCTGAGAATGAATTCAAGTGAGGACCTTTTTTTCTTATCAGTAAATGAGTAAATAAATTCATGTTTTTAGATTTTTGTGTTGCGGCTCTTTAAAAGTTTGGATTTATGATATGCGGCTCAAACATGGTATAGGTTTAACCATCCCTGCGCTAAAGCAATAGCAAATAGTAATAGTATTTTAATTACTATTAGGACAAAACAATTTTCTTTTAGCTTTGCGTACAAATAATTGTTTTTTTAATTTAGGAAGAGAGGTAATTTTTATAATCCATTTATAAATAATCGCAAGCAAAATCCAATATTTCATATGTTTGCAAAGTTTATTAAAAAAGCTGAACGTTTTCGACCATCATCAGTCCTTATCAAAGCATCTAAAATATTTAGCACAATTTAGCAATTAACTATAAACTACAAATATAATCAATTACGATATAAACAATAATTTTCTCAAGTTTATGCTGTCACTGCTATTACTAATTCAATTTAAAAGCAATGACAATTACACAAAAACAACGTCAGAATTCACAGCGGAAAAAAGAGAACAAAGAGAAAAAATAATACGAATCACATGACTAAATCAAGATAGTTGTAGCAAGAAAGACGAGCCGTTTTCATACAATTGTTTATTCAATTTTGGTTGATGTTTTTTAATTATTAAAGCTTTATGAATTTTACAGTCGTAATCTGATGAACATTTCTTTATAACAATAAAACGATGTATTAGACTATCCGTATCTTTTTTATTACACAAATTGCATTCACTAATATACGTATTCTTTTATTTTGCTTTTGACCGAAGAACCTAAATTTAAGTGTTTCTTTGCTCTTGTTATCACATGACGTGTTGACTTACCGATGAATAAGTCAGACCCGCATCACACGGGCACGAAAAGCGATAAACAACATTTGACAACAAAAGCGCAGGTGTGTTAGATTTTAAATTGAAATAGTTTTCAACTTTGCAAGTTTTATATGCAGGTGTTAAATGCACGGCAGAGGATTTCCAAATAAAGTTTCGAAATGTCTTTTGCGAATATGTGAGATGGTTTCCCCACATACGGAATTTCAACTGCTACGTTTTCTTTTTCTTTTTATTTGCAGGTCCCGTCTGATTTAAATTTGTTTGTCCACGATTCATAAATTGGTAAAGAACTTTACAGAAAAAATAGTGTGGGTATCCATTATTAAAGAACATTGATTTTAATTTTTCTATTTTAATTTGCAAGAGTTGGCGATTGGAACAAATATTTTTGGCACGATTCAACATACAACTAATTAAGTTTGATTTCCACTTTAACGGCAAACTGCTTAGAAATTCAAAAAAACACCAGTATGCGGATATGCTTATGTGAGGAGTTTTGAGTTGGAATCGATTGAACCGGGACATGAATAAATACGTAAAAGCGCTTACAAGAGCTTTACACGTCTCTTTTTATGAGAAAGTTTTTCTGACGATATTTCAAGAAAGATGTGCAAATAATTGCAGTCGCGACCTTACGTTAAACATTCAATACAAGGTAAATTTAAGGTTGATTGACGAGTGCAAAAAACAAAAAAGACTTGTTTGGAAAAAAGTGCAAAAAAGACTTGTTTGGATTAAAGTAAATGGCAGTAGAAAGTTGAATTGGGTTTTATAAGCACATTAACAGCTACTGTGCACGTCATTACCAAGATTGAGTGCCCTTACTGGCAAACATTACCTCCCGTTTAAACGGTCGTAAGTTAAAGTAATTGAAGAAAGTACACCTGCAATCAACGTTTTAAGAGACATTCAGGTATTTAAACAGTTTACCAACAAACATATGCGTTTATCAACAAATACAGGGCGTCCATCACTACAATTTCAAAATTTTCCCATAAATCCATTTTTGACGTTATTTTAGTACAGTTTGTGCCACAGAAAAAACAAACATTTCGAGTTTTTATCTGATTTTGCTTTTTTGCTGTATTTATTTAATTATTTATTTATTTTTTGTCTTTTTGCAGATTCTTGAATTTCTTTAAGTGAGCACTCCCCAGGAAAAGACCCAGTGTGTGTCTTAGTTTGTAGTGAGAAAATCAGAGAGTTAGTTCGAAAGTTTCCCTGGACTTGCGTGTCTGATTTGGTCTCTATAAACCAAGATACGCACTGGGCCTTTTCCTGGGGATTGCTCATTTTAAGGAATTCAAGAATCTGCAAAAAGACAAAAAATAAGTAAATAATCAAATAAATACAGCAAAAAAGCATAATTAGATAAAAACTCGAAGTGTTTGTTTTTCATTTTGCACCAACTGTACTAAAATAACGTCAAAAAATGGATATGGGGCAAATTTTTAAATTTGTAGTGATAATTTATGGACACGCTGTATAACCAAAAGCGTTTACCGACAATGGTACGTATATATGCGGAAAAACATAACTGAAACGAGCGATGCTCGAACATCAAGAAAATTAAAGCAAAATACGAATTTGGATCAAACGTCTGAACAAATTCGAAAGCTTGAATCTGTAGACTATCAAAGTCGCAACAATACAAAAACAAATATCAACTTGAACAAGGTCGTCGAGTGATGAAAAGCAAATGAGAACGGCAGCTAGATGAAACACAAACACGTCCGCGGCGGGTTAATGAGAACGTGGAAAGTTTTTAATCTCAAAAAAACTTTTCGAAGAACTTTGGAATGAAATAATGGCAAGCTATGGACGCAAGGTCAAGTAGATTTTAAGCCGATCAAGACGAGATAAGCTTAAAATTTTTTTAAAAATAGCTCAGTCCAAATGCCGACTAATACTTGTACATTGTACAAGGATAAATAAAAAACATTTTTGCGATTTCCTATTCAAAACTGTAGACTTTAATAACAACCGTTCGTCTGAGCTAAATCTAAAACGAGTAGCCCGGAAAATATAGTAGAGAAGAGAAACATTCTTTCATTGTTTAAATTACCTATAGTGTTATAAAAGATTGTTTTATTTACCTGTAAACACGATTGCGGCATGATTAAACTATAAGTAACATGATTAAACACGATACCTTTAAACAGATTCAAAGTAAAGTCAGCGAAACACCATCCTTAAAAAATTTTAACGGTTGATTTTTAAGAAATTTGGAGCCTTAATCTGAAAAAAATTGGTTAGAGAACGGTAACATATTTGGTATATTAGCCTACAGCCTATCGAGGCCATCAACTACATAAACCTATCACCTATACAACCTATCGAGAGATCAGGCTACTTTTAAGTGAGCCACAGCCTATCGAAAGATCGCGCTACTTTTAAGTGGGCCACCCTGTACATTAAAAAAAACAATCGATTATTGAAATTTTCATTTGTAACATTATTGCTATGTAAAAAATGGAAATAAACCGTCATTCAACAACTGGATCATGTTAAGGTTGTGTTTTACAGGGTGTATGGCATAATAATAAACGAATCCTTCCGACCAAATTGACTCAATTAAAATAAATCCTTGATAACATTACTTAGTATTCAAACTTTAATATCAAAATTCGAAAAGGAATACTGCAAAATATTAAGCTTTCTTAGCATTTTTCTTTATAAAAAAAGAATGAACAAAAAAATCCAGTTTTACTTAAACTGTGAAACTTTGGAAAAGCATCGAAACTAATTGAAAAAACAATAGTAGCTGCAAAAAATTAAAACCTGAGATAAAGATAAATTTAACAAATTTTATGCGAGTTTAAGTGGTTAATAGAAAAATAAAGTAAACAATAACTCAGTAAAAAAATTGAAGCAAAACTTTTGAATAAAGACAAAGTCAGTGATGGTCTTACAAAAAGGGGGGCCTAGTGCAAGAAAAGTAAGAGGGGTCCACTATTTAGTGTTCCAAGGCAAAGCAATCTCTAAAAAAAGTCATTGTTATAGAATGAGTCACTTTTCAGTGTCTCAAAAGAAAGTTATCTCTTTAACAAAAAGTCTTCATTTTAGGGAGATTATTGTTCAATGCTCCAAAACAGTGTGATCATTAAAAAAGTCATCGTTTTATTTGAAGGGGCCACTTTTTACCGTATCAAAACAAAGTAATGTCTAAAACAAATCTTTATTTTAGACACGCCACCATCCTGGCGCTACTATGAAGAAGTAGAGTAATATTTTGTGTAGGGGGGCCACTTTTTGATGTATTTTAGGGAGGGTCCGGTGTGGCCGCAAGACATCACTGAACAAAATAAAGTAAATTTACAGGTGTATATTTGTAAAGACAAAAATAATTAAAAAACGTTATTTCTTAAACAAACATGTCTTAGTAACTCTTACTTCTGCCTTATCCAAAACAAATCGTTATGATAAAACTGTGCTTGAAAGTTTTTCTAATCAATCATTAAAATTTTTCAACTTTTTTTAGCTCTAAAACTTTTTACAATGTTGATGCAGCATGGCTGATTCATCATAAAACCTCTATTTTAAAAAGTTTCTTGGAAGATATATTTTTGTTTTCATAATATGATGGAGGATTTTTAAAATAAAAGAAACAGCACAAGGTTTTAATCGTTTATAACAGAATTGCTCGGTTTTTGCTTTGTTTTTTTCTTTTGCATCTATGTTTTGATTCATGTAAAGTATCCACAAAATTGTCTGGTTTAAAATAAAGTAAAAAAGTGTTTAAAGGGTAAAAAATTTTTTCTAGCTATTCCTCTAACTCCGATTACAAAAACTTTGTTTATCTTTTAAAGGAAATAAATGAAATGTAATCTTTAAATCTCTTTCTTCTGAAACAACCAGATTTGCATTTGATGGCGGCACATTTCAAAAATAAGAAAGTTATTTAAAGTAAACACTTTAATCTGTAAAAAAACGAATGCCATAACATTAGCCATGAGCGTACAAGCCGGGGTAAAAAACTTTTTAGTAATTAAAAGGTGGGGAAAAATTGCGCTCAAAATAACAAAAAAAATTGAGAAAAATCAATTTTTTCTGGTTTCAACCAGGCACTGTTTTGTCGGTAGAAAGTTACTCAATTTAGAACGATCTAGATCAGGGCGCAAAACCAATTAAAAATTATTGTGAAGATTTTGTTTGTCTTCGTTAGTTTATTTCGGCAATATTGTTTTGCTCTAATTACAACTAAAAAAAAGATTTACACAATAAATATAAATAAAATTTGCCCCGTTTCCATGGAATAATGCGAAATCATGGTTTGGGTGATCGTCAAAAAAACTGAGCAAAATTGTTTTTCCCCCTCTCCTAAATGTTTTTGTTTGGTAGGGCTATAATTTTGATATCAATTAAGTTCGACTTTCAAATAAAATTAACACAAATAAAAGCAGTTCAAAATAATCAGCTTTAAAAAGATAATAATGTGCTTCAATAGCATTTATTTTATTGCTATTCAATAGTAGGCTTAATTATACTTCATCAATTTCAGTCCAGTTTAAAACTACAATTCAGTTAAAAATATTGTACGTAAATAAATATAAATAGATTGCGCAGCAGTTATGTTTGCAAAATCTTTTATAGAATTTCAAGCTATTAAACAATCAAGCAATTGACCTACACGAAGTTTATTGTGCGTGTATTAATGCAAATAAGCATACAATATAGATAAACTATTAATAAACTTAAACAAACACAGTTTATTACAGAAGATTGTAGGCTAATTACCAAATTAAGCAACTATAAGTCTAAATATACTACTTTAAACTATTTCTTAAACTCTGCTTTTGTGTCGCAACTTTAATTTCTTAACATGAACGTCATATTTATTTCATTTCATAGGTTAACTTATGTATAAATTTTTAATACATTTAAATCTCTTTCATTAACGCATTATTTAAATAAGTATTTGATGTTTAATTTTTAAAACGAATTATTTGAAACTGTTTTGAAACAGCGTAATGAAGTTCATATCAAATAAGCAATAAACCAGCAACAAAAAGAAATTGAATTAAGAAAGTTATCACAGTCTAAATAAGTTTGATCTGTTTTAATTCTCATAATAGCTCAGTCATTTGAACATCAAAAAAATTTCATGTTTTCAATTGCTGATCTTAAAAATAGACCGTCAAATACTTAACAACTCATATAAACAATAAGTTGTTGCAAATTAATAAATGCAATGGTAATCAATTTTTAAAAACTTACTTGTAGCAAGCTACTTTTTACGAACACCATTACTTTTTAAATTGTTTATTAAGGTTTGGGTATTGTTTCAGGTAGTAGTCAGTCGTCATTTTTAAGCTTGAAATTGACAAAGAAATTTGTTTAAAGGCCATATCAGGTTTGAAGTCCATCAGAATAATCTTTGGATTTAAATCAATTCATGAAAGAAGGTGTCTGGTTAGCCTAATAAAAGTCGAACCACAGAACCGAAAAATCTAAAATTATTCTTTTCTTTTACTGTTAACGTAGAAGGTTTTTTCTCCTAATGAAACTCACTTGAAACAAAATATACTTACACATTGTTTAATAGCCTGAAAGTCCCTTTTTTGATGAGAAAAGTCTTTTTCCTCAATGGCATTTTAAATTCTCAATTATGTAAAGCGTGTTTTGTTGGTAGAGAGTGCCGTTGAAAAGACCTTTTGAACAAAATACTAAATACAATAAAAAAAAATTTTTCTCATCAATGATTAATCTACACCTACAGACTTGTTGTTAGTTTGGCCCTTGTAATCAAGTGTGCCTATCAAATAAAACTATTGTGAAATCTAAAAAAGAAAAGATAATCTACTGGGAAAGTGTTGATCAAGAAATTAATTGCAAAACGTAAAGAAATTATTAATTTTATTTAGTTTTATAGCATATACGAGTACATATTTACATTAATTGCATATAAATTAATATCTTTTAATTATTGTTTTATGATCAATTTTTGCTTCAAAGCTTTGGTCAATGATGATCAATAGATAAAAGCAAACACAATGAAGGATTAATTGCAAAACACAACATTATAGAGGCAGAAAAATTTCTTATGGTTAGTTAAGTTAAAGAAACAGCGTCACTGATCAATAATCCTTTTCTCATTAAAGCAATTATCACATTCTGTAGCTCATTTTGTTACTGTATTAATCTGAAAATACAAAATATAGTAGATAAATTACTTCTTACTAGTTAATAGTTTATATTATAGTATTTGTTCAGTATAATGACATATGACGTCATATGCCAAAAGTCTCTGACTTACTGACGAGACGTATTTTCAAGCATATATAATACCAAATTTGTCAATTTTTTACAAATACAAAATAGCCAACAAATGGTTTTCAAAAAATTCTTAACAACCTTTTTCTTCATGAAAAATATTTTAAGGGTATTTTGAAAGTTGCGTCAATAAAGATAATAGAGACTTGCAAATTGATTTTTGTTTTTTACAAACATAATGTAAAAATTGTTAATTTTTTTGATGCAACAAAATATTTAATTGAGAAACCACTCTTAAATTTGCCTAACGCTTGAAGGAATTTCACCAAAATAACTTCCAGTGTATAATGTTTTACTCGGCAGTACGGTTCAATGACACGGACTTTATCAAAAGCAACCGAAAGTTTAACGTCTTCCTTCAATTCATATAATGCTCGGGAAATGACTCGAAGGTACTTTTCCTTTTTTTTGCGGTATTCACGAGCAAATCTAAACTGCAACCATTTTTAACAATTGAAAAACTATTTTAGAAATCTATCGGAACAGCAAGAGTTTTGGATATCTAATAGTAAATTGGATAATTGCTTGACAGTTGTTTTAAGTTTATTCCTTATTGTCGTGTTTGTTGAGAGAATATTAATATAACAAAACATATGTATATTGAAACAATCGAAACAATAATTTTAATTTTCTGTTTAAATTAAATCGGTAAATAAAAAAGGAAAGAGTTTATTTTGTGGGTTTATTTTTGCATCGACGAAATGAAACATTATTACGCTAAAGCAAACAAATCCATTCGGCACTTCAACCGATATTAAATCGGTATTTTAATGTAGATATGACAATTGGGATATTTCTTCAAACGTGTAAGGCTTCAAGTAATTCTTTTTTTCATTTTTTTTTTAATATTAAGTAGATATATATATACAGTATACCTAAGTTTTTGAAAAAATATCAATTTGATATTATATATAATTATAAGTTTGTTGGTCTATTGCTTAAGAATTTTTCATAAACCTGTAATCCATTTTACATTTCTTTTTCAGGTTAATCCGGTTCAAAGGCAATATGGAAATGCCTTAACATAACAACAAATGTGAAAAACCTTGGCTACATAACTAATAATAAAATTAGTTTTGATTTGTTTTCTGTGAATTATCCTCGTAATAAACAAAAGAATCTTTTTATTTTGTTTAATGTTTAATTTTCTTATGCTTTTGCAGATTTTCTTTAATCTTTATGTAAAGGTTAAAGTACTTATAATTAAAATAAAAAAATTCCAAAGATTTTAAATGTCATATATGCAAAGCATTTTTTAAAATCACATCTGGAAATGATAAGTTTTTGATTGCCAGTTTTAATCCGGTTTTGGAAACATCAGAACCGGATATAGAAATAAATAATAAGGCCAAAAGCTTTGAATAATGCAAAATATTGGTGTATTACAAGTAATTATTTTTTCTTTTCTTTTATCGAGTTAGAATACTTTTTCCAGAAAATTTTAATCAATTTTTTGCACTCGAAAATCAAACAAAACCACCGAATAATAAATGAACTTTTTTTCAAGTCAAGTGTAATTTCTAATAATATTTTCTCTCTTTTATAGAGTTATTGGAATATTTTTCACACTTCAATGCAATGTGAAAAACTTGTTTCCTTCTTAAGGCCCGTTTCCACTACGAGCGTGGAAAAAAGCATTCTTTGTTTGTTTTATTGCTTTTTTTTGCGCTCGCTTCAATTTTTACCGCTCGCTTCAATCGAAGATCAATAAAAGAGACAAAGAATGCTCTTTTCCACGCTCGTAGTGGAAACGGGCCTTTAGTCTTGCCATTGACTTTCGCAAAAACATTTTACCAAAAGTAAAGTTTAAGAAAATACATTATTTTCTAAATCTTCGTATGACTTTCAAAGACGAAATTTGCTTTTGGTGACCAAATTTTTAAATAAATTTCTGGTTTAGTATCAGGATTGTGGAAAAAGGTTGATTGAGAAGTATTGCCGTAATAAAAATTTGCTTTAAAACAGAAAAAATTATTTTTTTATAAAACACAAAAAACAAATTGTATTCAGCGCATGTCGCCACAGGTTTATAGTTTGCTTCTTATCTTTATCTAAATTTATAAAATTTATCAGCATTAAAACCAATTTACAAATAAACCATTCAACTGTTTTGAATTAATCAAAATACGAAAACATGATTTGAACCTTTGAAAAATTTATCTTTAAAATCATTTATTTAATAATTCATCTTTAAAAGTCAGCTCTATTTATCTTCTACAGCAGCGCTTTCTCTTCCTTTTTTCATCCGACATTACATGCAATTAATCGAATTAATCTTGTTCCTCTGTTTTGAGCTATAATTGTACTAAACATAATTTAGCTTTAAATCCTTGATTAATAGTTAAAACTAACCCTATCTCCAAAGTCGGCAAACAATCCGAAAGTTGTCATCTGTCAATGGATGACTATTAAATGAGTATCACAAAGTCAATCGAATGTAAATAAAAAACTTTATCTTTTTTATTTATTTTGTAGCCGTATTATTTTTCACTAAAGAAATCTTTTTTTTGCTTAAACTAAAGCACGAATACATTGGTTTGAGTAATAATTATTTATAACTAGAGCAGCGATTTTCAACATGGTCCGGTTGGACCCTTCTAATGCTTTACAAATAGTCAATCGATTCTTGAAAAATTTGAAGATTTGTGATCAATGAGTTCACTGATCTGTGTGAAATACAATTGAGATTAGTGGTGTTCACATGGTGTTGCCATAACGAATTTGTCGATGAAATAATATTTTATAGAAAATGGTGGATGCGGCAAAAAAGTTGAAAACTACCGGCCTTGAAAATTAACTTTTTTTCTTTTTTTTAATTGTAAACTTTCGTCGCTTGTGGGAAAATAACAGAGCAAACGTTTACAACATAAAAACTAAAAGTACACGTACCGAGAGTTTGGTTTAATTAAAACTCAACTTTTGTTTGTTAGAATTAGTTTTTTTAGAACATTTTGAAATTTCTAGATTAAAGCGTTGAACTAAAAAAACAAACTTTTCTTTTACGGTAACGTTGTTGCTTCGTACGATCACAACCATGTGTGGAGTTAGTTGAAGTTAAGCATTTGCAGGCGGCTCGAGTAGATTAATAAGCGATTAACAATGGAAAAGAAAAAAACCAGCCGGCTATTCAAATAACTTATTCAAAAGTTTTCTATAGTCAAAACTACTAAATTCTATAAATAGATTTTTGTCAATAATTAATGGTCTTAAAATAATCGATTGAATCAATTGAATCAACTGTTTGTAAAGAAAAAATCCCGCTTTGCGTTGTATGAGATTGATTAACTACAGCATTTGAATGATACGATATTTTCCTTCCAATGTGTTTTTCCAAAATTCTGTTGCCGTGGTTTTTGCGGTCGCAACCGTGTCTGGCTACAAATTTCCTTTCTTGATGTTTTTTTTCACTTCTAAAAATCCATTTTATGTTAAATAGTCGAATCTTTTAGGCCAGGGGTAGGCAAACTACGGCCCGCGGGCCACATGCCGCCCGCCACGACTTTTTGTGCGTCCCGCGAAAACCTCAAAAAAATATTTTTACTCTCTCTTCGCTTTCAGTCGTAGTGACCTATAAAAAAAGTCATCACATTCAATCAATGTCGAAAATTTGAGATCACTTTTTTCTAGAAGAAAAAAGGATATTTTGAACATTGATTAGAAGTGATAATCTTTTTTTTAAGATTACTATAGTGCGGCCCACAGACAAAATCAGCTTGAAAATGCGGCTCTCGAGCTAAAAAGTTTTCCCACCCCTGTCTTAGGCAAATGAATTCGCACAAAAATGACATGCAAAGCGAATTTCATACCAACGAACTGATAACGCAAAAACTGTCAGTATTTTTTTAGTGACAAAGTTTGATAATTCTTGAACACAATTGTGAAAATTACTCAAATACATAAAGGATTTTTAAGTGTCAAGTGAACGTATTAGTTTCCTCGATTTCCTCGAGTCGTTTGAAGTACAAAAAAATTCAAATTAAGTGAAACTTTTTTGATACAGAGTAACTGACTTCACAAAACGAAAACTAAAAACAAATCAACGATATTTGGTATATCTATGCTTGTGTGATATTATTTTCAAGTTAATTAAATTAGTTTATGTTGGTGAACCAGATAAAACTCTAGAAAAACAAAAAGAAACCATGGGATAATAGAAATAAAAGAAATTTTCAATGATAAAAAGATCAAAAAGAAAGTCATGATTGCCATTTTACAACAGTGTTCATCGCTTAATAATTGCCAAAAAAAATAGCATTGCTCTTCGCAAAGGCTCGTTTTCACTACAAGTGTGGAATGTAGTATTCTTTGTTTCCTTTACTGATTTTTTTGCTTCGCTTAGCGCTTAAAGCGCAGAAAGAAGTAAAAAGTTCAATCAATTAAACTAAGAATACTCCATTCCACGCTCGTAGTGAAAACGAGCCCTGATGTGTCATATCCCCATAGCCGTATAATCGTGGCAATTGTCGTCTTAATACGCAAAAATTTGGAAGAAATTAGGTTTTTTCGGGTACATACAATGAAAGAATTGGGCAGGAGAAAGTTACACAATTTCGAACGATCCAGATAAGTGAGCAAAAGCAATAAAATTTAATGTGAATAAATTTTTTTGCTCTTTAAAAGTTTACCTGGGAAAGCCAATCTGCTCAACCCATTTCAGCAGTTACAGATTGATAAAAGCTCTAACATTGACTTATAAAAATTGCACCGCAAAATGTAACCCAAATTTTTAAAAAAATATGTAAGTAATGAAAATAACTTAAAAACAAAAAATAAAAATAATATACATTTGGCCAACTTACAATTGTAATATCTTTCAAAAAGTACACCTGTTTATACTGTAAAATTTGATAAAGTTAACTTTGGAAAGCTAATTGTAACAGAAAAAATTTTTAAATACACATGGACATTTCATAACGAGTCAAGGCAAACCTTAAAAAAATTTAAGGCACACTTCTAGAAATAGTGGGTAAAGTTATGTTTGCCAAAACTGTGAAGCCGATTATATTTTCTACAGCTTATATATATGGCCGGATTTAAGTCGATTTGAAAAATTGTTACAAATTCTAGCCCAGACAAGCGTTGTCGTTAAACTGTTTGGCCTACTACAATAAATATGTTTTACTGTTTACTTGTAGAATAGAAAGCAAGACAATATTTTTTTCAATTTCTGCCAAAATTATAGAAATTTGGCAGAAGACAGTGCTATCAAACGAGGTCACGATTAAAATAAATTTCTTTTTTATACGAATAATTTTATGACTATATTCTGAGCAAACAGAATGTCATTGATGGAAGTTATAGATAAGAAATCATGATCAGAGTTTGGCGTCCGTGATGCACAAGGTAAGTGTATGAATAACATTTTGGTGCTGTCTGCTGATAGCAATAGATTTCTAGCATCTCATCAGCGCTGTTCGTGACGCACTATGCCACTTCTGTCGGTGCACAAGTTTATTGATAGAAGCAACAAACTTTAAAAGAAAATTTTTGGTGGGCCAGATTAATCGGTTGAATCAGCCCGACCTTGATCGCGGGCCGTAATTTGTCTACCGCTTCTTAACAATAAAACGGTAAGCCTTGTGTTGCCATCCAGTTTAATGAGTTTTTTATATAGATTTTTTTGCAGTAAGCCAATTAGCAAGGAAGATTTTTGTGTTTTACTTTTATTAAAATAAAATATTGAGATTAATTCAACGTGATACTCAGAACCACATACCAAAGAGTCTCGTGGTTCACAATACCATGTTGTAATTATGTTGAGTATGGAACTTCTTTCATTAAAATAAATTGTTGAAATATAAACAAAACTATCATTTGAGAATGAATTTACGAAATGAAATCAAAGTAGCACATGCTACAATAAAAGTTTCTCTTAAAAGTTTGTGATCAACTGAGGCATCGGTAAGAATTTGACTTTTTTTATGTAATGTAGCGTAGTACAACATTGAACAAATGAATGATTTTGTCGGAAATTTACTTTTCCCTCAATATTAAACGATATCTGTAACATTAGATCAAACAAAGCAAAATACAATGGTTCCATGTTTGTAATATTCTAATGAACAAAAAACTACTATTTTTTGTGCACAGAAAAAAATTTTGGAGTTTATTAAAATCAAAGCCAAACAATTTTTCAAGCCTTTAAAAACGTTTAAAATAAATAGCAAGCGAGTATGAAATCACAATAATTTGCTGAAAATTGATGCACAATATATATAAGCTAAAATTCAAAATAGCATACTTTTAAGAAATTGTGCGCAAAGGAAAAGTTGTTTCGATCTGTAGTTAAAACTTTAAAGTTTCAAAACTTCCAATTTACTTTAACGGACTTTTGATGAAAAGTAAAACAGCACAATTAGTGTAGCCATTATCGTTTCTATTTCTGGCTGAAAGGTCTGAGTTTGATTTCCATGCTAAGCAAATCTTTAACAGTATCGTCAACATCTCGTTGTTTTGAGACATTTCTACGACAAAAGTGGTTGCATTGTCCAGACAAAGTTTGGTACCGACAATTTGTTCCATAATTCGTCTATGAAACGAGTTACGGAATTGTGAAAAATTTTTCAAAAAGATTAAACTCGACTTTCTTATCAAATATGAAATGCTTTTTGGAACAGTATTATGCGTGATAAAATTCATTGTGATATAGTTGGTTTTATATTTTATGAAAAACGCAATTTTCGGAAAAAGTTTTTTTTTTTTTTAATATAAGAAAAAAAAATGTATTTTTTTGAATTAAGAATTCTGAAACAAAAAAGTTTTATAAAGCAAAGTCGTAGTTGTCACAAAATACGTAATAAGCTTTGACTTTTTTTTAGTCATGACGTAATATTTATTTTTCGTTTGCTTCTGTCTTGACGCGAGATCACGTTTCTTATAAAAGACGACGCTGCGCAGAATTAGGCAGAATTTCAAACAAGCGCAAGTGTTTTGAGAACAACAAATTACAAGTAAGTAATCTGTATCTTTTATGCTCTATGCAGCCTTGTGAAAAGGTAAAATTATTTAATTTGAGACTTTTAGAAAAATTACGCTTTATTCCAGTCAAATGTAATTAATTATTGTAAAATTAAAGTCAGTGCAAATTCTTCTAAAATGCCTTTGCACTTAAAGTCAACATTCTATTTCAGTCTGTTGCAGATTTAACTTTTATAAATAATAAATAAGTAAATAGGCTTAAGGGTTTTTTTCTTTATTTTTCTTGCATGTTTTGTTTTAAAATGCTGATTTTTATCCATATATATTTGAAATGGTCTTTTTGACCCTTATAAGTATTTTTTCAAGATGGTTTAATATTGCAGATTACAGAAATTGCATACTTTTGAATAGTTGATACAAACCACGAAACCAAGTCTTTTACCAAAAATTTCATTGCTAAATCATTTCTTTTTAATGACCAATTCTTTTCAACAATCAAGTTTTTTGCCTAATTTTTTGGAAATTGAATTCATTTGCTTTCGTAGTTTATTCAATGAATTTCTTCCATTTAAATGTCAAACAAAAACATTACCAAATTCTATTAAGTTTATTTCATCTTAATTGAATATTACCAAAACAATTCATTCATTATTTTTGAAAATAATCACATTTTAAGACAATGCTCAACAATTCAAGTTTGTCATTAAGAGAGTAACCTAGTTTTAATTCAGCAATGTTAAACGCAGTTGATGTCGAAAAATTATTTTCATTTAAACAATAAAAGTGAGATACAGTATTTAATATTTCGCACTCAAATAAAACGCTTTTATAATTCAATTTCAAAACGTTTGATTTGTTTTTCAGCGCATTACTGTCGAAACAAAATGAGTGAACAAAACCAAAACCAAAATAAAACAGAAGTTGAACAGAAAAACTTATGTTCAGAAACTTCAACCTTTCAATCAAAACCAGAAATTACTCAAAAGAATAAACAAAAAAATGCTAAAAACTTTAACAAAGAAAATGTGGATCCCCGGAAACAAAGGTCAGAAAATAAAAGCAACTTTTTTAAATTTCTATGCGACAATCTTGATGAAGACAAAACTGTTGCAAACCAAACATTAGCTGTTGAGGAGAAAATCGTGTGTTCCAAAGCAAAAGAACTCCAGTCAAACCCACAACCGACTCAATGTACCGTTACCCACGAAATTACCGGTTATTTCTGGAAAAGACGAAATGCTCAAACAGCAACATTAATAGCTGAAAATGAAGTGTCATTTTTAAGTTGTTGGATGTTCACATCAAACTCAAATATTTCAAAATCCGTCTACTTTTTTGGTACCACACTCCAAGATGGTTCCTTCGGTTACGTCACATTGGCAGGACAAGGAAACGCTTACAAATTACTCCCATCCAATATCGATCCCACATCAATTAACATTGACAACGATGAGGAAACCAATGATCCGCGAGCTTTTTATTTTCGATCTCCATCATTTTCATCATCGGGACTACTTGTTTCCGCTTCCAATCAGCGGCTGTTTGCAAAACTATTAAGTACAACAAATGAAGTAGTAGCTGATTACACTGGAGACGAATGGTTTATCCAATAACAGTTTGGTAGCCTAAACCTGACTCAAATAGTCGAGAAAAACTAAAAGTTGAAATTAAAACATTTGATAAGTTGTGTTGTTATGTTTTGTATAAATCGAGTAGCACAAACGTTTTTTCTGGTTGCTAAAAAAAACAAAAAGTGAAAACCGTAAATTTGGCAAAAAATGGTAATAAGTAATGGTAACAACATAATGAAAAATTGTAATTTTAAAAAGATTTTGTTAATGTCAACCAATCTGCGAATTGATTATTGCAACCAACTAAACTTTTGTTCTTAAAAGCAGGAGTTTTACAAAAAAACGGCCGTTAAAGCAATGTGTAAATCTTTTTGATGGACTTATCTATTTTGATCATGGACAATTTTTATTTTTCAAAGCAAATCTTTTTAAAGTAAAAATTTCAAAAACGTCTCCTTTCAAAAATAAAATTCAGTTTATAAATTTTGTATAAAAATCAAATAATTTATTATTAAAAACTTTCTACTATTCGTTGTTGCAATTCCATTTTTTAACTACTTATTTTTTTGCGATGATGAACAGTGTGTAAAGAAACAACCATTAACATTTTTGAGGGAAATGCACGATACAAGATATTTCTCATAACGATTCATTTCAATGTATAATTCAAATTACTTACTGTGAAATCTTATATTTAATATAGTGCGTACCCAAAGAACTGCTTTTGTTTAAAATGTAATGAAGTTCAAAATTATGCGATTTTATTTGACTGTGTATTTGTACTATTTACGAAAGCAAATTTATTTAATAATGTTTTATATACGTTTTTTACTACTTTTTTTTACATTTTTTGATTATTTTTTTATATATTTTATAATATTTTGATTCTGCATGGTTGTTTAAAAAGTATAAATTTAAGTTATGTAACCTACAAAACAAATAAATACAAAAAATAAAAAATAATAACAAGTCTTAGATTTAAAATAGTCGTGGATAGATGTTAAAATATTTTAAAAACAGCCCATAGCAGCGGTTGTTTCGGTCAAGTGTCGTTTCGGTCAAGTGTCGTTTCGATCAAGTGTCGTTTCGATCAAGTGTTGTTTGGATTAAGTGTCGTTGGATCAACTGTCGGGTCACGTCTATGGCCACCCTTTTTTCTCACTACTATCCTTATCAAATAACAATCTTTCGCGGGAAAAAAATAAAAATGTATTAACTTGCATAAATATTGAATTTGAATAACATTGTTGACATTCCGAACATTCTTTACATTATAAAAAAATTAAACTATACAGATGTACACATTCGTGCTTACTGCACTTTAATAGGCCGCACCAGAAAATGCATTACTATAACTTATTCAAAACTTTTTGTTCATTTCTTTCTGTTAACTTACTTTTCAAGCAGTAATTTAGTTGACATTTTAAAAATTTACAAATTGTATTAAATTTCACCGTTATATGAATTATTATTTACCCAACATTGTCAGAAACACAAAAGTCAATTTTTTTCTTTCCTACTCTTGTCAACTGCACAATTTAAAGCTATATGACTATTTTTCAAATTAAATTGCACAGTACAGTTACTGCAAGATTATCTAAAACAATGAAAAAACAATTGAAAAATTTTCAATTCAAATAAATTCCATTTTCAGCTGCACCCTGTAAGGGTGCAGAAGGCGTTAATGTGTGCTTGGAAAAACTTGCACCAAAAATCAAGATCGTAGAAAACAATTTAGGTTGTTTGTAAAAATTTGCAAGAGCCGTAAACGAGAGGGAGATGAGTCGCCTGCGACTCGTGAGTTACGCTTTGGCCACCGTTGGTTGCATTGGCTTATTGCATAAATCTTTTGGTACACTTTAAGATTTTTAATAAAACAGTTTTCATGCTAATTTAACGTGATTGAAAAATGTTATTTTAAACTTTAAAGATAATAAAAATGCTCACAATCGATTGTCACAAAAAATAATGCGAAATTTAACGTCACAATAGGTGTTCTATTATTTTTAGTTGAGATACTCTTGGTAAAATTCATTTTTGCTGACTTGCATTAGCATTCAATCAAAATGAATGGGTGAACGTAATAATGGTCTTGGGTCCTATTGTATATTTTCCTAAACTTTTAATCTTTTAAAAAATTGAATGGTAGCATCATAATAAATGTTGGGTCTCGACGACGTATTTTACTGATGAACCACCTCCTAAAAATGTCGAAAACTTTAACGTCGAAACGAAAGAAAAAATTCGAAATGACAAAAAATCAGATTAAAAAATTATGTTAGGTAGTTGCGGGGAGGGAACTCGTTCAATTATTTTGAGATAATAAAAAAAAGAAAAGGTCCATAACAAGCGGATTTTTGTTTTAACTCTTAAAATTTTCAAAAAAATGCCTCCATTCGATCTCATTTCTATATTTTTTTTAAATCTTTTTTATTATAAAATATACAAGATACAATTAACTATACACGGTACATAATATATACAGATTGGATGAAATTATTGGATTTTAAAATATTTAGTAGAAACAGATATAAGATATTCTAGATAAAATATGGACACATTACATTGCAAAAACAATATGTAATCGGCTATTTATTTATTTTATTTTGAAAGATCAGGATAGGCTTTTTTTAAAAAGGATTTAAATTTAGTTTTGATTTTATATAGTTTTCGTTGAGTAGGGAAGGAGCGATAGGAAGGGTAAACGAGAGAATTTTATTGCGCAACTGGAAGGATGAAAGTCAAATTAAAGAAGTCATTTTGGATAGTATGAAATTGTGATTACCAGTTAGTTCAGAAAAAGTATAAAGAAGTGCGTTTTTAGAGAGATGTGAGTTTTTTTGGGATTTTTGAAAGGAAAGATTCTAAAGAATAGACTAGATATTTCGTAGGAGGGCAGTCAAAGAATAAAGGGTAGGAATCATCGAGGGAACAAAAACACAATTTACAAAGAAAATCAATTGGGGTTTTAGGGGTTAAGCTATATTTTGGTTTTTGTATGTTGTTTGTACTTTGTCGAACAGTATTTGTTCAAGACTAAATAAATAGCTTAAACAAAATTTAACATTTGTGGTACCTATACTGGGTACAAGTAATTAAGTTTTTAGTTATTTTTAATAGTCATGCATTATCACATTTTTTGCAGTTTTGACGTTGTTGTGTTACTACGGGAAAAATTATCAAAAATATTTTTACTTTAAGCAGATTGAAATAATTTCTTAGGTTTAAACTTTCGGCATCTTTAAAAATTCGCCTTTTTTATGTTGCTTGTAGCTTTATAAAATTATATTTTATTTTATTTTTATTTTGTCTCTATATTTATCCTCCTGACTTTAAGCGACGGAGGCGCCAATACATAGGGTAGGCAATTACCCCGACCTGCTTCCACAGATACCAAGATATTGCTGTCCGCTTGTAATTAAATAGAGATATGAATGTAATTTAGAACTGCTTGCCAAGACCACCAAGCAGGGAAATGTGTCGTAAAGTGTCTCTCCCAAGGACACAACAGAATGACGCGAGTGGGTTTTGAACCGAGACCGTGTTGGTCACAAGCCCGGCGCCTTAACCACTCGACCACGATGCCGACTATACAAAACATTTAACTTTTTCTGGTTCCAAATAGCAAATGTGGCTTTGAGGTAAGTTCGGATTCATTGCAGAAACCAAAAAATAAATCAAAGTGAACTTAAAAACAAAATAAAAAAGTAAAACCTCAACAAATAACTTTGTTTTCTTTTGAAAAGGACGCAATTGATTGCCGAAAACGTTCAGGCTTTTTTATTTATTTATTTTTTCGTTTTGGCTTGTTGCTTTGTTTCGTTTGTTTAAGAAAATTTTTGTTTAAAAATACTTTTAGGTCATATCTGACAAAACAGCAAAAGTATAAAGTATCAATAAATGCTACAAATAATAGAACAATCGAAGAAAACAATTGAATTTTAAAAAATTAGAATATTTTTCACCATGCTGTTTTAATATCCATGCAAAGTGAGAATATCCATCTAAAGCAAAGTGGGAACAAAATTATGAGAAAACAACCAAATTACGAGAATAAAAGGTGTTTTATTATGTACACTATATCTATGTTTTGTTTTATTATGTAGACTATATCTATCTATGTTTTGATTGATGTAGAGTATCCACAAAATTGTCTGGTTTAAAATAAAGTGAAGGAGTGTTTAAAGGATGAAGAGTTTTTTCTAGCTATTCCTTTAACTCCAATTACAAAAACTTTGTTTATCTTTAAAAAAAATAAATGAAATGTAATATTTGAATCTCTTCTGAAATAACCAGATTTGCTTTCAAATAAAATTAACATAAATAAAAGCAGTGCAAAATAGTCAGCTTCAAAAAGATAATAATGTGCTTCAATAGCACTTATTTTATTGCTATTCAATAGTAGGCTTGATTATACTTCATCGATTTCAGTCCAGTTTAAAACTACAATTCAGTTAAAAATATTGTACATAAATAAATATGAATAGATTGCGCAGCAGTTATGTTTGCAAAATCTTTTATAGAATTTCAAGCTATTAGACAATCAAGCAATTGACCTACACGAAGTTTATTGTGCGTGCATTAATGCAAATAAGCATACAATATAGATAAACTATTAATAAACTTAAACAAACACAGTTTATTACAGAAGATTGCAATTAACAAATTAAGCAACTATAAGTCTAAATATACTACTTTAAACTATTTCTTAAACTCTGCTTTTGTGGCGCAACTTTAATTTCTTAACATGAACGTCATATTTATTTCATTTCATAGATTTACTTTTGTATAAATTTTTAAAATATTTAAGTCTCTTTCATTAACGCATTATTTAAATAAGTATTTGATGTTTAATTTTCAAACGAATTATTTGAAACTGTTTTGAAACAGCGTAATGAAGTTCATATCAAATGAGCAATAAACCAGCAACAAAAAGAAATTGAATTAAGAAAGTTATTACAGTCTAAATAAGTTTGATCTGTTTTAATTTTAATAATAGCTCCATCACTTCAACAGTCCGGACGGTGAGTGCTTGGCTGGCTGGGCAAGTATTAATTGTCTTGCCCTCCTATATAATGCCAAGGACGCTGCCAGTTTTTATTCCAGCCGCTGGAACACTGGCACCAATCCAGATCTAGCTTTCGCTAGCGTAGGTCCAAACAGTTGCTTACCGGATAGACGTGTCCCTGACAAGTTCCCCAGGTCACAACATCGATCTTCGCTTATTACACCACCAAGGTTTGCTATGGCAGTGCCAAGCATGCCTGTTAAGCGATGGAACTTCCGCAAGGCCAAATGGAGTCACTACATTGCTTTGAAAAATAAATTCGCAAAGACTTTGTTGCCGCCTGATTCACTTGATGTGGATGCGGCTTAGCAGGACTTCTGTAACACCATTAAGAAAGCAGCCAAAAACACTATCCCACGCGGGTATCGAAATAACTATATTCGGTGTTGGGATGAAGAGTGTGAATCCCTCTATAAAACCTTTCTGCAGTCTCCTCAGGGAGACGACTCAAGTTTGGCTGCTACAGCTCTGCTTGCCAAGCTTGACAGAAAGCGGAGGGATCGATAGTCCGAAGCAGTTTGGAGCATTGACTTCTCACACTCAAGTCGAAAAGCGTGGAGTATTTTGAACAACCTTACTGGTAGGTCACGACACTCTCCTCGTCACTGTTTCGTTTCAGCCGATGCTATTGCATCTCAGCTGGTTAGAAATGGGAAATACGGGGCTGTTGACCGCAAGTCATCTCGACCTGTCTTTCAAGAAGTGTCTGACCTTTGGAGGGCCACAACACCAGACGCAGTAAATATCTCTGACAATTTTTCACGGAGAGAATTCGCTGCTGCCCTCCAACATTTAAAATCAGGTAAAGCTCCGGGACCTAATTCCATCTGCTCAGAGCTTATACTCCATGCCGGAGCTGCTTTGAAGTCCTGGTTACGTGACTTTCTTTCTTCCTGTTTGCGCCGACTCAAAATTTCCAAGATCTGGAGAAGAGCGCTCGTGGTCGCGATCCCAAAACCAGGAAAGCCCGTGGGGTATCCAAAGAGTTATCGACCGATATCTCCGTTCTGTGTCCCCTACAAGATCCTCAAGAGGCTTATCTACGCCCGCGTTGAACCATTAATCGATCCAATGCTCCTTAAAGAGCAGGCTGGGTTCCGACGCGTGTAGTCAACCGTAGATCAAGTTGTTCTGCTAACCCAGAACACTGAGGATTCTTTTGAGGCTAAAAGGAAGGCCGGTGCCGTTTTTGTCAACCTGACAGCTGCTTATGACACTGTCTGGCACCGTGGCCTTACCTGCAAGCTGCTGAGACTACTTCCGCATAAGCACATGGTCAGAATGATTATGGAGCTTGTCCGAAATCGAAGTTTCACCCTTACTACAGGTGACAGCAAGCAAAGCAGGCTATGCCGTCTTGAAAGCGGCGTTCCTCAGGGATCGTTCTTGGCTCCCCTCCTATTCAACATCTATACGTACGATCTTCCTTCCATGATTTCCAGAAAATTTGCTTATGCTGATAATCTAGCATTGTTGCACTCTTCTGGAAACTGGAAGGACTTGGAGGGAACTTTAAGCCAAGACATGTCTACGCTTTCAGCGTATCTCCAGACTTGGAGGTTGAAGCTCAGTCACACGAAGACGGTGACGGCAGTCTTTCACTTAAATAACCGAGAGGCCAAACGTGAGCTAAAGGTCTACAACAATGGTAGACTTTTACCGTTCTGTCCAACCCCTACTTATCTTAGGGTAAAACTGGACAGATCGCTCACGTTTCGTCATCACTTAGTGGCATTGCGCAAAAAACTATCATCGCGCGTCACACTGCTGAGGCGACTCGTGGGCTCGGGATGGGGTGCTGGTGCTAAAAAACTTCGCATAGCCACCTTATCGCTAATCTACTCAACAACTGAGTACTGTGCGCCAGTCTTGTGTCGCAGTGCTCACACTCGCCTCATTGACAGTGTCTTGAACGACGCCTTGCGCATAGTCACTGGATGTCTGCGTCATACTCCAACGGACCACCTGCCACTACTTTCAGGCATCCAGCCAGCTGAGCTTCGCCGAATGGGAGCGACACTCTCCTTGGCTCATCGTGGATGTCTGGATCCCGATGATATCTTATATGGTCTTTTAAGTGGGTCCTCAGATACTCGCCAAGTGAGACTAAGATCCAGACGCCCGTTTGTGCCAGCTGCGTGGAATCTTTTGGACAACTTTGCCAGACTTGGCATCCGCGCTTTTGAATGGACAAACCACAAATGGAAAACGGAGTATTGTGAAAATGCTTCCAGGGTCCGTGCTTTTGTGCCCGGGACCGGTGCTAGGCCTGTTGGGATGGGCTTACCCCGAGCAGCTCGGGTCAAGCTCAACCGCCTGCGGATTGGTGTTGGGCGATTCCATTCGTCCATGCACAAATGGGGTCTCGTTCCTTCACCAAATTGCGAGTATGGCGCCTCTAAGCAAACCGCAGACTATGTACTAACAGTGTGCCCTATACATCGGGCACCGTATGGAGCACGAGGTTTGACGGTTTTGGATGACGAAACTCGATCCTGGCTTAATAACATCACTGCCATCATCTGATTTAGGCAGTGCAACAGTCTGGGGTAGTAAAAGGATAAACCCTCGGCCCCAATTTTGTTTGTGTCTGACCTGGAGTGGATACCCTTCAAACGACGACGACGACGAATCACTTGAACATCAAAAAAATTTCATGTTTTCAATTGCTGATCTTAGAAATAGACCGTCAAATACTTAACAACTCATATAAAAAATAAGTTGTTGCAAAGTAATAAATGCAATGGTAATCAATTTTTAAAAACTTACTTGTAGCAAGCTACTTTTTACGAACACCATTACTTTTTAAATTGTTTATTAAGGTTTGGGTATTATTTCAGGTAGTAGTCAGTCGTCATTTTTAAGCTTGAAATTGACAAAGAAATTTGTTTAAAGGCCATATCAGGTTTGAAGTCCATCAGAATAATCTTTGGATTTAAATCAATTCATGAAAGAAGGTGTCTGGTTAGCGTAATAAAAGTCGAACCACAGAACCGAACAATCCAAAATTATTCTTTTCTTTTACTGTTAACGTAGAAGGTTTTTTCTCCTAATGAAACTCACTTGAAACAAAATATACTTACACATTGTTTAATAGCCTGAAAGCCCCTTTTTTGATGAGAAAAGTCTTTTTCCTCAATGGCATTTTAAATTCTCAATTATGTAAAGCGTGTTTTGTTGGTAGAGAATGCCGTTGAAAAGACCTTTTGAACAAAATACTAAATGCAATAATAAAAAATTTTTCTCATCAATGATTAATCTACACCTACAGACTTGTTGTTAGTTTGGCCCTTGTAAACAAGTGTGCCTTTTAAATAAAACTATTGTAAAATGTAAAAAAGAAAAGATAATCTACTGGGAAAGTGTTGATCACGAAATTAATTGCAAAACGTAAAAAAATTACTAATTATATTACTAATTTTTTTATTTTTATATTATACACGAATACATATTGACATTAATTGCATATAAATTAATGCCTTTGTTAGGATTATGGAGTTTGTTTTTAAACTAACCCTAACACAGTATAACCAAAACTTATATCAAATAAACTTTATTGAATTTATTATAGCGCTATCACGTTATGCATTATTTCGTCACCTGTCTCCTAAATCGTACAGCCACGTTACTATATATAGTGAGCATGACTGAATGTACAAATCACCAACTGTGGGACACAAAAACGCCTTCACACAAAATTTCACACGATGAATATTATGAGAAGCGCGGCACGACCGATAAAACAAAGCATAAGCCGAGCATGCCGCAACCACGCATTCGGCATACACGAATCACGACATCTTTTAATTACTGTTTGATAATCAATTTTTGCTTTAAAGCTTTGGTCAATGAAGATCAATAAATAAAAGGCAAACACAATGAAGGATTAGTTGCTAAATACAACATTAGAGAGGCAGAAAAACTTCTTTTTGTTAATTTAATAAAAAGAAACTACTAATTTTTAGCATCACTGACCCATAATTCTTCTTTAATCAAAACAAATTATCACATTGAATTTGGAAATACGCAACCGCTAAATTTCTTCCTAAAAAATCCTAAATTACGATGGTATTGTTTATCGAATAATAACGTCTTCGTTTGGCAATTCCATTTTTGGCTTTGATACGTAGTAGTTTTCAGTATTCGATAAATAGAATGAAATATGACGTAATATGCCAAAAGTCTCTGACTTACTGACGAGACGTATTTTCAAGCATATATAATACCAAATTTATCAATTTGTTACGAATACAAAATAGTCAACAAATAGTTTTCAAAAAATTGTTAATAACCTTTATCTTCAGAAAAAAATTTTAATGGGGATTTTGAAAGTTGCGTCAATAAAGATAATAGAGACTTGCAAATTGATTTTATTCTTTACAAACATAACGTAAAAATTGTTAATGCTTTTGATGCAACTAAAATTTTAATCGCAAAATCACTCTTAAATTTGCCTAACGCTTGAAGGAATTTCACCAAAATAACTTTCAGTGCATAATGTTTTACTTGGTTGTACGGTTCAATGACACGGACTTTGTCAAAAGCAACCGAAAGTTTAACGTCTTCCTTCAATTCATACTTGGGAAATGACTCGAAGGTACTTTTCCTTTTTTTTGCGGTATTCACGAGCAAATCTAAACTGCAACCATTTTTAACAATTGAAAAACCATTTCAAAAATCTATCGGAACAACAAGAATTATGGATATCTAATAGCAAATTGGATAATTACTTGACAGTTGTTTTAAGTTTATTCCTTCTGGTCGTGGAAGTTCAAACATTAAAATATAACAAAAAACAAAAAATATATATGTATATATATTTATATATTAAAAGGATTGAAAAATTGCAACAACAGAGGGTAATTTTGTGTTTAAACTAAACCGGAAATAAAAAAAGGAGAATTAATTCTGTCGGTTTATTTTTTGCATTGACGTAATGAAACATTATTAATAAAGCAAACAATCGATTCGGCACTTCAACCGATATTAAATCGGTATTTTAATGTAGATATGACAATTGAGATATTTCTTCCAACGTGTAAGGCTTCAAGTAATTCTTTTTTTTCTTTTAATATTAACTAGATATGCAATACCAAAGTCTGCAATGTGGTCGAGTAGTTAGAGCACTGGAATTATGATTAACATGGTCGTGGTTCAAAACCTACTTGCGCCATTCTGTTGTGTTATTGGGAAAGACAATTTACGGCGCATTCCTCTGATTGGTGGTCTTGGCAAGCAGTTCTAAGTTACAGTCATATTTCTATTGAATTTTAAGTGAACAGCAATATCTTGGCATCTCCGGAAGCAAGCCGGGATAATTACTTACCCTATGTATTGACGCTTTGGCCGCTTTCCTGCAAGTCAAGAGGATAAATATAGAGATAAAATAAATAATACAGTAAATAATAAGAGTTTTTGTAACAATATTAGTTCGATATTCCATATAATTATAACTGTCTATTGCTTTAGAATTTTTTTATAAACCTGTAATCTATTTTACGTTTCTTTTTCAGGTTGGTCCGGTCAAAAGGTAATATTAAATGGCTTAATATGACAGCAAATGGGAAAAGCCTTGGCTACATAATTAATAATAAAATTAGTTTTTGTTTATTTTCTGTGAATTAAAAACCAAAAAATCTTTTTATTTTTATTGTTCATTTTTCTATTTTTGAAAATTCTCTTTAATCTTTATGTGAACGTTAAATTATGTCCGATTTTCTAAAAAATTATCATCCCTTTATCGATGGTACTCTTCCAGCACTTGATTTTGTAAAAATTGGTTTATACCAGTGTTTCTCAGTCTTTGTGCCGCGAAAGTTTTCGAAAAACATTAGTCTAGAGATGTCCAATTTGTGGTTATTGGACATGAAACAAACTGAACAAAATAAGATCCTGAGCGAACGTTTTTTTTATTAGAGAAAATCTGATTTTTTGGATGAAAATTAGGAAATTAGACCCTGAAATTAGGTAAAGACTTTTTTTTAGAGGACACCTAGTTTTGGGCACAAAAATCAAGAAAGATGGTCTAAATGTGCCGCAAATTTTGAAAAAATCCAAAAATGTGCCGCAACCAGAAGAAGATTGAGAAACATTGGTTTATACGAATGAATAACAAATTTTAGAAATTTCCAAAAGTTTTGTTACCATAAATAGAAATTGTTTTTTTAATCTCGAAATGATCAGTTTCTCATTGCTATTTTTAACTCGGTTTTGAAAACGTCGTAACCGGAAATATGAACATATAATGAGGCCGAAACTTTTAAATAATGCAGAATATTGGTGTATTAGCAATAATTATTTTGTTTATTCATTTGTCGAGTTGAAATATTCTTTGTAAAAAATTTTCATCAATTTTTTGCACTTAAAAATTAAACCAAAACTCTACCGATTACTAAATGAAGCTCTTCTTTTAAATCAAGGGCGGTTTCCATTGATATTTTTCTCTCTTTATTCGAGCTATTGAAATTTTTTTTCACATGTCCTTCAATACAGCGCGAAGAATTTTTTTTAGTCTTACCATTAACTTTTGCAAAAAAAAATCTACCCAAAAGTAAAAGTTGATCTTCAAGTTTAAATAGATATATCTTAAACTTGTATGACTTTCAAAGATGAAATTTGCTTTTGGTGACTAAAATTTTAAAATAAATTTCTAGTTTAGTATCCTGATTGTGGAAAAAGGTTGATTGAGAAGTATTGCCGTAATAAAAATTTGCTTTAAAACAGAAAAAATTATTTTTTTATAAAACACAAAAAACAAATTGTATTCAGCGTATGTCGCCACCGGTTTATAGTTTGCTTCTTATCTTTATCTAAATTTATAAAATTTATCAGCATTAAAATCAATTTACAAATAAACCATTCAATTGTTTTGAATTAATCAAAATACGAAAACATGATTTGAACCTTTGAAAAATTTATCTTTAAAATCATTTATTTAATAATTCATCTTTAAAAGTCAGCTCTATTTATCTTCTACAGCAGCGCTTTCTCTTCCTTTTTTCATCCGACATTACATGCGTTAATCTTGTTCCTCTGTTTTGAGCTATAATTGTACTAAAAATAGTTTAGTTTCAGATCCTTGATTAATAGTTAAAACTAACCCTATCTCCAAAGTCGGCAAACAATCTGAAAGTTGTCATCTGTCAATGGATGACTATTAAGTGAGTATCACAAAGTCAATCGAATGTAAATAAAAAACTTTATTTTTTGTATTTATTTTGTAGCCGTATTATTTTTCACTAAAGAAATCTTTTTTTTGCTTAAACTAAAGCACGAATACATTGGTTTGAGTAATAATTATTTATAACTAGAGCAGCGATTTTCAACATGGTCCAGTTGGACCCTTCTAATGCTTTACAAATAGTCAATCGATTCTTGAAAAATTTGAAGATCTATGATCAATGAGTTCACTGATCTGTGTGAAATACAATTGAGACTAATGGTGTTCACATGGTGTTGACATAACAAATTTGTCGATAAAATAATATTTTATAGAAAATGGTGGATGCGGCAAAAAAGTTGAAAATTACCGGCCTTGAAAAATTAACTTTTTTTCTTTTTTAATTGTAAACTTTCGTCGCTTGTGCGAAAAGAACAGAGCAAACGTTTACAACATAAAAACTAAAAGTACACGTACCGAGAGTTTGGTTTAATTAAAACTCAACTTTTGTTTGTTCGAATTAGTTTTTTTCGAACTGTTTTCTAATTTCTTGGTTAACTTTTTGCAATAAAACATCCTAGAGAAAAGACAATATGCAAAAACGATGCTTTGTAAAGTTGAAGTGACAAAACAACTTTTCTTTTAAAACAACGGTGTTGCTTTGTATAATGGCGAGGAAGTGTAAAGGTAATTGAAGCTCAGCATTTACATGCTGTTCGCGTAGATTAGTCAGCGGCAAGCCATAAAAAGAAAAAACCTATCGGTATAGCCCAGATTGGAGAACCTGCGACCTTTGCATAATCCGAACTGAAGACCTTTTTTTTTAGAGAACATTATGATTTCGGGAGGGAAAGCGGGAATTCTGCACAGCTTTCGAGTGAAAACCTTTTTTTTTTAGAGATCACTATCTTTTGAGGGTGAAAAATTAAATTGATCCCCAAATTTTTGTGCGGCCGGTACCAAATTTTAATTTTTTAAAGTGGCCGGCGAGTGCAAAAAGGTTTCCCACCCATAGGATAGCCTATTCAAAAGTTTTCCATTGACAAAATTGCTGAATCTATAAATAGATTTTTGTTAATGATCAATAGTTTTTAAAATAACCGATTGAATTAACTGCAGTAGACCTCGTTTGATCCACATTCGGTTAATGTGGAATTTTGCTTAACTCGGATAAAACTGAAAGTATAAATGATTTCCTGTATACTGTAATTTTTAATAAAAAGCTTCGGATTATCCGGACTTCGCCAAACTCGGAAGATTTTTCTGTCAAATTTAGTTCTCGTTTGTTAGAGTGCTTGGTGTTGACGTGGGCACCATAGCGTTGTACATAAAATAAATAAAGTCGGATCCGGATTAACCGAGGTCTGCTGTATTTTTAAGGAAAAAATCCGGCTTTGCGTTGTGTGAAATTGATTAATTACAGCAATGGAACGATATATTATTTTCTTTTCGATGTGTTTTTTGAAAATTCTGTGTCACGATCGTTTTTGACCATAGATTTCCTTGTTCAGTGCTTTTCTTAACTTTCTAAAAAAACATTTCATATTAAATAGTCGAATCGTGTTTTATTAGGCAAATGAAACCGCATAAAATGATATGCAAAGCGAATTTAATATGGACGAACTGATAACGCAAAAACTGTCAGTAATCTTTTATAGTGACTAAGTTTAATAATTCTTAAACACGGTTACGAAAATTCTCCAAGTGTCACTTAAACGTATTACTCTTATCTTTCTCGAATCGTTTAAAGTACAAAAAAATTCAAATTAAGAGAATTTTTTTGATACTGAACAACTGAGTTTAATAAACACAAACTACTGTAAAAACAATTCAACGATATTTGGTTTAACTATGCTCCAGTGATGGTATTTTCTTGCTCATCAAATTAATTTACATCACTTAATCTGACAAAACTCCTGAAAAGCAAAAAGTTCATATGGGACAATAATAAAAATGGAAAAGATTTCTAATGATTAAAAAAATTCGAAGAAAGTCATAATTGCCATCAAATTATACAACAGTGTTTATCGGTTAATGTTTACCGGAAAAAATAACATTCCTTTTTTTAATACGTCACATCCAGATGTTGATATTGTATAAAAAAAATTTAGGAATATGACGTAACGGTTCGAAGGGCCATTGTTAATCAAATAACTTTAAAATATTCTCTAAAAAGATTTATTAGGACGCTGGTATCTTAAATCTTTCAGAATTTTTCAGGATCCAACCGATTTGATTTTCCTTGGTTTTGCACAATATGATTAAGTGAGAGAAAAATTATAAATTTTTTGGAAAAATGATAAAAGAATTTGCTTAGTTTTATAGAAAGGGTCCAAAATAATCATAACGACAATGGCGATAAAAATTAACTTACTTAAGTCAAAAGAGAAAATATTGCCAAGATCAAATGTAAAAAAAATAAGCACCACTCTGTAGGGAGCCTAAGCTGCGATTGCCAAAAACGTGTTCCTCTAAATGCATTGCAGTTGTTCGCTCGAGCATTTTAAACTCGCAACCTTCGATGTTGATTATTGCGGCCCATGCGACTATTATTTTTATGATTTTTTTCTCTTGAAATATGTAGCCAAATTTGCGAGTTAATGCAAGGTTTTAAGAGAATTAGGAGGTGCAATTTTGGAAGATTTTACTCAACCCCAACAACTTGAGATCAGTAACAGATGGTGTAGATAGTAGGTTAAATGATATTAAAATATAAACCAAACTTATTTAAACTTGTTAAAAAAGTTTAAACAATTTTTTAATTTTTTATTGATTGAAGACCAATTTGTGTCATTTAGATATCTCTTTGCATATGATATTGCCCAAGTTAAAAAATGTAATCAAATGAAACAGCTAAAAATTGTGTGGAGATCTCTACTAAAGAAATACTGTAAAGTTTAGTAAATTTAAAATAATCGTATTATATTTTTATCAGCAAACAATCGAAATTGCAATCCGCTAATTAGCATTAAAACTCATGGCGTTGTACAATTATTTCCAATAAAAATTGCTAAAGCTGGTCAAAAAAATCAGGGATCATTAATATTCACTCATCTTTGCTGGTCAAAAATAGAATTGCAAATACTTTTTAACCGAAAATTGAAACTGGTGAGAGAAAAATGATGAAAGGCATGAGGACAGAAGATTTGTACATAATCAAGTAATAAATACCAAACCAACAATCTTTCAAAATTGTTTGTAACCAATTCTACTTTGATTTCTAAACATTTTGATTTGATTTTGATTTTCTAAACATTTTGATTTCGAACATTAAACGGTTTGTTTTAATTTTTAAAAAAAATGTAAAATTTTAAAGGAGCCTAACCTTTCAGTGATTCAGTTCAGACGCTGAGGTAAACATTGATTCTTTAAAATACCAACGTCAAAAAATGCTTTAGCATTCCTGGATTTGCTGCCCCCAATCTCATAATCGCCGTGAATGCATCCAGAATAACCTCTTGAGTTTGACATGCCTGGTTAAGCTCACATGCATTTTCGTTAATAACCTTAACTTGCTTATCTTTCAACCTATTTGTTTGGCAGAAGTATTGGAAAAGTTGTTTTTGATTAAAAAATTCTTATTGATTAGAAAATGTTGTGGTAATTACTATATAATTGTAATTTAAAACAAAAAATGATAACTGTAAGTGCAGATCTGATTAAAGTTTTTAATTGATTCTCAGTAACAACAACATGTTGAAGGAATGTTAACAACTACATGTTTGAAGAAGGATGATGGAAATGGAGTTGCCGGGAAGGAGAAGAGGGAGACCAAGGAGAAGATTTTTGGCTGTGGTAAAGGAAATATGGGAGAGGTTGATGCAAAGGAAAGGGACATTGCAGACAGGAAGGTTTGGAGGAAGATAATACGTTGTGGCTACCCCTGATTGAAGGGAAAGGCCGAAAGGAGAAGAAGAAGCAATAATAACTACGTGTTATTTATGCATTGCTCAGCATAAAAAAGTTAGTTCAACGCCATGTCAGGACAATAATTTTCGATAAAACTTTGTTATTTGTTACAGTCTAGTTACTTGCTCTCTCTCCAAAGTTAGATTTGATTATTTTGAAGATGTCTTTGTAGTTAATATTATATTTAATATTAATTTTATACCTTATATATGTAATGGGCTAGTCAAAATTTTAGGAAGTGTAGGCTAATTGTAATTAAAAAAATAATAATAATTTTTTCAACTCAGTTTGGAGTTTGCTAAATCGTGTAACATTGACTTATAAAAATGCAGAGCAAAGAGTAACCAAAATTTTCAAAAGGTCATATAAAAGTGGTGAAAATAATCTTAAAAACAAAAAATAGGAATATACCGGTAGGCTTTATCAATTGTAATACCTTTAAAAAAGCACACCTGTTCATGTAATCTTGATAAAGATAACTAGAAGTTAGAAGAAAATTTTTAAAATACACGTGGCCATTCTATGGTGTCAAGGCCAACCCCAAAAAAATTTCAAGTCATATTTTTAAAGACAGTTTTTCCAAAACGACAAAGCCGGTTTATTTTTTCTACAACTTATATACAAGGCCGGATATATGTCAATTTTAAAAATTTTCACGACTTTTGCCCAAGCAAAGGTTGTAAAAAATTGTTACGCGTGCGTTTATAAATGAGTTATTTAACTTACTTGTAGAATAGGGGTCCAACGCGAGACATTGTTTCTGAAGTTTTTGTAAAAAGGTCGGGGAAGCACCCACAACGCATTTGTTTGCATTAAAATATAAAACTTCACTAGAAGACAGTGCCATCTTACAAAGTCAGAAACAAAACAAACAGTTTCTGATGTAACCGGCTGTGTGAACATAATCTGACCAAATAGAATGTCTCTGATGAGAGTTCACGACATGAAAAAATGATCAGTGTTTAGCGTTCGTGATTCACGAGGCTGCGGATTGTATTTTTTTGAGCCGGATCGCTGATAACTTGTGTAGATTCCTAACATCTCATCATCGGCCTACGTGACGCACTATGCCACTTCTGTCGGTGCAGCTGTTCATTTATAGAAGCCACAAAATTTACGTAAAATAAATTTTTTTGCCTGAGGGGATTAAACAGTAAAGCGGGTCCAATCTGGACCGTTGGCCACAGTTTTCCCACAGCTTCACAACCACAAAATAGTAGGCCCAATGTTGCCACAATAGTTTAAGTAGTTTTTTTATTGAATTTTTTGCAATCAGCCAATTCGCAAAAAAGATTTTTGTGTTTTACTTTTACTGAAAAGAAATATTAAAATAAATAAAATACTTTTTTGTGCGTAGAAAAAATTTTTGAAGCTTATTATAATCGGTGTCAAACGAGTTTTCAAGCCTTAAAAAAGTTTTAAAAAATAGCAAGTAAGGGAAGAATTACAATAATTCGCTGAAAATTGATAGACAATAGAGGATATAGTACATTAAAATTCAACTGAAAACAATTTTTAAAAAATTCCGTGCAAAGCAAAAATTTTTCAATCTTTATTTGAAACTTTAATCAAATTAAACGTTTCAAAACTTCCCATTTAATTGACGGACTTTTGATAAAAGATAATAGCGCTCAATCAGTGTAGCCGTTATCGTTTCTATTTCCGGTGTGAAAGGTCTGAGTTTGATTCTCATGCTAAGCAAATCTTTAACAGTATCGTCAACATCTCGTTGTTTCTGAGACATTTCTATGTCAAAAGTGGTTGTATTGTCCAGGCAAAGTTTGCTACCGACAATTTGTTCCATAACTCGGCTATGAAACGAGTACCAGTTACAGGTTTTATAAAAAATTTTTGAAAAGATTCAACTCGACAAATATAAATTGATTTTTAAAACTTAAGAAGTTTTACTTGATATCGGTTATAACAAAAACAAAATTAAGTAATACTCACAACTCAATACAAATTTAATTGTTGCTTCATAGTTACTGTAATTCCAGAGTTTTCTTTGAAATATAATAAGGATTTACTACGAAACAGGATCTTGCGTATTAAAGCTGATGGTAATACGAGGGTTTTATTATGTAAGGAAAACGCAATTTTCAGAAAAGATTTGTTTTTTTCTATTAAAAAAAAAGCAATTTTTTTCTTTTTTGTGTTTCTTTTCATTAAGATTTTCGGAAAGCTAATGAGAAACAGTTACATTAGAAAAGAAAAAAAGTTTTACAAAACAAGGTGGTAATCAATACTGAACACGTAATAAACTTTGACATTTTTTTAATCATGACGTAATATTGATTTTTCCTTTGCTTTGTAATCACTTCCGTTTTGATGCGACATTACATCAAGACGGAAGTGCTTATAAAACAAACGAAAAATAAATATTGACCACTTGACGCGAGATCACGCTTCTTATAAAAGACGAAGCTGCGCAGAATTAGGCAGAATTTTAAACAAGCGCAAGTGCTTTGAAAACAACAAATTTCAAGTAAGTAATCTGTATCTTTTGTGCTCTATCTAGCCTTGTAGAGAGGTGAAATTATTGTTTAATCTGAGACTTTTATATATATTACGCTTTGTCTTATTCAGATGAATTGTTGATAATAAAATTAAAGTCGGTGCAAATTCTATCCTTCTAAAAAGGCTTTGCAATTGAAATCAACACAACCTTTCAGTTTGAACTAGATTTAATTACTTTTATGTTAGAAAGCTAAATAATCTTTTTTTAGTTATTTTTGTCGAGTGCTTTTTGTTCTGAAACGCTGTTTTTTTTATTCATATACATGTATATTTGAAATAATCTTTTAATCCTTGAAAAAATTTTTTCAGGAGGTTTTTGGCCTGCTTTACTCTTTTTGGTCTTCAAGGTTTTTAGTTTTTCTCTTCCATTATTTTATGCAATAACACCCTCTACATATGTTTAAAAGTGTTGCTTTATTCCAACATATTGTTCCATGGAAATTAGAAGGTTTTAACTATACTTTTTACAAAACTAAGTTCATTATGACAGCATAATTTAATTGCAAAAGGTTTCATGTCGGCAAAACCGCAAACAAAAAAAAGCAGCTTAAAAATTTTATAATTAAAAACATAAGCTTTTGTAACCTGAAACAAACAAACGGGTAACATTTTTAACGCTGTTTTCTCAAAATCGTAAAAAGTGGAAGTAGAACCAAGCAGCGATAAATAAACCTATGTACAGTACATATGTATAGCCATATAGATTAGATTTGTTTGTAATTTTTTAGATAAATCGTTTTTTATCTTTTTTTTTTTAAGATACAATGACCAAACACAACTGACGATGTATGTGTAATAAGGTATATAGTAGCACCTGTATCCTTTATGCACTCTCTATTTTATTTATTAATAAGCATTAGTGAACAAAGTAAAGTGAAATGAAAATAATTCAAGAAATTCTTGGTTCATAATATTGTGTTGTTCTTCTGGTAAAAACAGAAAACTTTTTTTGTTAAAAACCTTTTCAGTTTATTAAAAACTAAAAATTAAAAACAAACAGTCAACGTTTCGAATGCGGTTACAAGCACGCTTCGTCAGGACCAAAGCTAATTCTTGGTTTTTAGAAATGCACAATTTATTTAGTTGTTGTTGGAGAAATTCATCTTATTTGTACCCGAAACCTCTTCGATAAGCATGTTTTAAAGCCTCTTGTGTTCAAAGTATTATAGATTGTTTAGATGAAAATTAATCATTTTTCTCTGATTCTAAGCTTCATCAATTAATTTTGTAAATAACTAACTTCATCAAACTTTTGCTAACGTTGATATACAACATGAAACTGGCTCCATTATAATCGACGTGTTTTGCTACGAATAATAATAGAGCTGAGAACTTTTGATTAAAATTGCATACTTTTGGACAGTTGATACAAATCACGAAACCAAGTCTTCGACCAAAATATCATCGCTGAATCACTTCTTTTAAATGATCGATTTTTTTTCAACAATCCAATTTTTTTGCCTAATTTTTTGGAAATTAAATTCAGTTGTTTTCGTAGTTCATTCAATGAATTTTTTCCATTTAAATGTCGAACAAAAACATTACCAAATTCTATTAAGTTTATTTCATCTTAATAGTATATTATCAAAAAATTTATTCATCATTTTTTAAAATAATCACATTTTAACAATTCGACAATTCGAGTTTGTCATTAAAAGAGTAACCTAGTTTTAATTCAGCAATGTTAAACGCAGTTGATGTCGAAAAATTATTTTCATTTACACAATAAAAGTGTGATACAGTATTTAATATTTCGCATTCAAATAAAACGCTTTTATAATTCAATTTCAAAACGTTTGATTTGTTTTTCAGCGCATTACTGTCAAAACAAAATGAGTGAACAAAACCAAAACCAAAATAAAACAGAAGTTGAACAGAAAATCTTGTCTTCAGAAACTTCAACCTTTCAATCAAAACCAGAAATTACTCAAAAGAATAAACAAAAAAATGCTAAAGACTTTAATAAAAAAAATATGGACCCCCGGAAACAAAATTCAGAAAATAAAAGCAAGTTTTTAAAATTTCTATGCGACAATCTTGATGAAGACAAAACTGTTGCAAACGAAACGTTGGCTGTTGAGGAGAAAATCGTGTGCTCCAAAGCAAAAGAACTCCAGTCAAACCCACAACCGACTCGATGTACTGTTACCCACGAAATTACCGGTTATTTCTGGAAAAGACGAAATGCTCAAACAGCAACATTAATAATTGAAAGTGAAGAGTCATTTTTAACTTGTTGGATGTTCACATCAAACTCAAATATTTCAAAATCTGTTTACTTTTTTGGTACCACACTCCAAGATGGTTCCTTTGGTTACGTCACATTGGCAGGACAAGGAAATGCCTACAAATTACTCCCATCCAATGTCGATCCCACATCAATTAACATTGACAACAATGAGGAAACCAATGATCCGAGAGCTTTTTATTTTCGATCTCCATCATCTTCATCATCGGGACTACTTGTTTCCGCTTCCAATCAGCAGCTGTTTGCAAAACTATTAAGTACAACAAATGAAGTAATAGCTGATTACACTGGAGACGAATGGTTTATCCAATAAAAATTTGGTAGCCTAAACCTGACTTAAATAATCGAGAAAAACTAAAAATAGAAACTAAAACATTTGATAATTATTTAAGTTGTGTTGTTATGTTTTGTATAAATTGTATTCATTTTTTAACTGCTTATTTTTTTACAATGATAAACAGCATGTAAAGAAACAACTGTCTACACTTTTAAGGTAAATGTACGATGCAAGATATTTTTATAATGATTCATTTCAATCTATAATTCGAATTACTTTTTGTAAAACCTTATATTTAATATGGCTTGTACAGTATACTCAATTTTACCAAATAACTGCTTTTGTTTAAAATGTAATGAAATTCAAAATTATCTGATTTTATTTGACTGTGTATTTGTATTATTTACAAAAGCAAATTTATTTAATAATGTTTTATATACGTTTTTTATTACTTTTTTTACATTTTTTAATTATTTTTATATATTTTATCATATTTTAATTTTTTCTAACGTTTTAAACGGTTGCTTATAGATTTAAGTTATGTAACCTACGAACTAAATAAATGCAAAAATCAATAAAAAAAAGCAAGTCGTAGCTTCCAAACAGTCGTGGATAGATGTCCAAGATTTTCAACCTTTTTGTGCTTAAGATAAAACAAATGATTTATTTAATAAGGTTATGTGATTTTTAAAAACATAGCATAAAGCAGCCTGTAGAATTGAAAAAATCTGAAAAATCTATGGCCAGATTACACCCAGGTTAACGGTAAACAACATATGCGGTCGTTAATAAAAAATTTATGGGGCCGTGCTAATTATGTTACCCGCCTGACTCGTGCTCGGGGGCCATCTTCATTATGACCTAAAAATTTTTTTACTCTATTTGGATTTTAAAATTTTGGTCTAAATTTTTAAAGCTTTTTAAAAACACATTTGGTTAAAATGCTACTATCAGATAATAAGGCAATTTATATTTTTTTGATGAATCAATAATTGTATTTTGTCTTTACAATTTAGATAACAAATTATCTATATCTCTCGTAAATTGTGCTCCACGATTACCAATGTTACAAAAATGGACGCTTCTAGTCGTTGCAAATAGTGCTTATAAAAGTTTCAACATACATAAGCACAATTACATTCATGCATTAATCATAAAGATTTTATAGTAAACACACAAAAAGAGCATTTAGAGTTTAGCTACTCATTTTTTATGAGGATGATAATATTACAAAAGTTGGAATTAGCCGCCTCTTTATTAAAAATCTTGAGATTAAACTGGGAATGTGCTTCCATGGTGGAGGTGGAAAATCTTTAGGAAAGATACAAAGCTGGTGGAATATTGTAAACATACAAAATTAATAATCTGTTTTAGCAAGTATTAGGAGAAGGAAGTGCAGCCCATAACTTTAATACCTGTTTACATGTATATTATCAAAACAAACACTCCAAATATTTTTAGCTGTTAAAAAATTGACAAAATTATCTGAGAAATTAGATTTTTAAAGTAAAGTATGAAAAGGTAAAAAAAATTTAATCAAATTTTGACTTTAATCAAATTTCTATATTTATTTTGACCTGTAAAATTTTTAAAAAGACTCCTGAGCAACTACTGTATAACCAACTTTAGCCATCGTCTTTAATGTTTGAAAAGACATCCATTCTGTGTCAGGTGCAAACAGAATTGGGACCGAGGGGTTATCCTTTAACTATCCTAGGTTGCTGTACGCCTTGGATCAGTTTTTGCAGCAATGGTTTTCAGCCAGCATTGAAGTTTTGTCATACAGAACCGTCAGATACGGTGCTTTATTTGGTTCTCCATGTCTGAGGCACACTGTTAAGAAATGGTCTGCGAACTCACAACTCAGTTATAGAGTGAGACTCCATTTGTGCATAGACGAATAAAATTGCCCAACACCAGTCCGCAGGGAATTACCCACGTGCCACAAACTTTACTCGGAAATCCAAAAAGATCAGTTGAACTAGTAAACCGAATATCTGCGCTAAGGTAAAGCTGTGTCTACTTTCTTACTTATTCAGGCTCAAGAAATAGTTTTTCGAGAGACTGGAGTTGTTAACACAATCAGTACCGGCTAAGTTTGAATTGATTCATTAAAAAACTTTTCGCTGCAGACAGACAGAAATTACCGTCTCTAACTACAAAGAATTTATTTACAAAATTCACAAAACTCGGCTTCCAAGCTTCACCATCTTTAATGTGATTCCAGCACCACAAGAGCAAATAATCACTTCAACAATTTTGTGCTAGCGTGCTATAAGACTGAATTAGCGCCCCGATGGCTAATTAATATTAAGCTTAATAGTTCGTCCGCTACACAAAACAATTTTATCACTGTATAGAATTAAACTGTAATCACACTAGCGCAAAAGAATTCCAACACTTGTCGATCAACTAAAACAACTCAACTGAATCTTCAATTGGAATCTCACGTGGAATGAAATGAAAACCAAACGCACGTTTATATAAAGTTACGTCACATGACGCCAGATTATAAGCGAACTTTCTGGAGTACAGTGAATTTTCTCTAAATAGCAATTAAATTAAGATCACGGTTTGCGAGAACTAATCAGAAGCAAGACAAAAACTAATTAGGTTACATCAAATAAACTAGAAAGTTCAGAAAGACAAAAAAACGTAAAAAAAAATAAAGAAAAAAAAAGGCGCAAATGCGCTTAGAATTAAAAACAAACAATTACACGTCCAAAACAATTTGCAAATAAAATAAATTATGTGAGGGTTTACCGACTACGCAACCCTTACTTATCTTAGGGTAAAACTAGACAGATCGTTTTGTCACTAGACAGTTTTGTCACCATCTAGCGGCATTGTGCCAAAAATATCCTCGCGCGTCACACAGCTGAGGCAAATTGTAGGCTCATGATGAGGTGCTGGTGCTAAAACACTGCGCACAGCTGCCCTATTTCTGGTCTACTCAATAACTGAGTACTGCGCATCAGTATGGTATCGCAGCGCTAACACTCGTCTCATAGACTGGGTCTTTAATGACGCCTTGGGCATAGTCACTGGATGCCTGCGTCCCACTCCAACGGGCCCTTACCATACTTTCAAGCATCCATCCAGCTGAGCTTCGCCGACTAGGAGAAACATTCTCCTTAGCTTACCATGGATCTCGGGACCCTGATCGTATCCTGTATGGTCTTTTAAGTGGGTCCTTAGATGCTCGCCAAGAGAAACCAAGATCTAGACGCTGGTTAGTGCCAGCTGCGCAGACTCCATCAAATAACCTTGCCGGATTTGGCAACCGCGCTTTTAAGTGGACAAATTATAGATGGAACGCGGATTACTACGAGAATACTTCCAGGCTTCGTGTTTACATGCCCATGATCAGTGCCAGGACTGTTGGAATGAGCTTGCCCCAAATAGCTTGGTTTAAGCTTAATTGCCTGCGAACTGGTGTTGGGCAATTCCATTCGTCTATGCACAACTGAGGTCTCGCTCCTTCACCAAATTGCGAGCGCGGCGCCGCTGAAAAAACCGCAGACTATGTTCTAACAGCGTGCTCAGTACATCGGGCACAACATGGAGCTTGAGATCCGACAATTTTAGATAACAAAACTCGATCCTGGCTTAACAACATTACTGCCATCATCGGATCCAGGCAGTACGGCAGCCTGGGGTAGTAAAAGGATAAACCTTTGGTCCCAGTTCTGTTTGTGTGCGACCTGCAATGGAAGTTTTTTCAAACGAAGACGACGACGTTGACCGACTACGCAATTACTATTAATATGCAAACGATTACGACATACTAAAACTTCAACAAATAAATTCTAACCTGGTCTACACAGTAAAAAAGTGCCCTGTCTACCTACACATCCCATGGATTGGAAACGTTTCGATGAGGTTCGAAAAGCAGATTACGTCTGCTGTGAAACGCTGCTTTTTCTCCGTCGAACCACGTGTTATTTTCAACACCCGACAGCTCCTTCCAGCGATTAAGAAAGACGTGCTACCTTCCCATCATCACAGCAATGTTATTTACCAGTTTTTGTGCCACTGCGATAGTCGGTACGTTGGTCGCACGTCTCAACGGCTAGAAGAGCGAATTAAACAACACGTTCCTAAATCCATCACCAATCCTCGTACCTCGGCCAACCGCCAAAGTCTTTCCCGCTCTTGCAAAAACAACATACGCCCACAACAATTTCACGAATCCGCTATTGGTCAACATCTTCTTGACAACGCCCAATGTGCCCTCCATTACAGCAACGAAAAATTTTCTATTCTCGCTCGAGGTCGCTCTTCCTTTCACCTTTCTGCTCTTGAAGCGACTTTCATTAAATCTCTCAATCCTTTTCTGTGTAAGCAAAAAGAATTCGTATACTCTCTCAAAATTTCTTAACCTTTCTCTCATTGGTTGACTCTTTCAGCCAATGAGAACTCTACTTTCTTCCTTTATAAATTAGTTCGGTTTCAATTCTACTTCATTCTGACGATTTCCCCTGAAGAGTGTCAGATGAAAAGCTTTGGGAAGAAAAATCTTTTACTTCAAGCAATCGACATACTAAAATTTAAAATCACTAAAAAAGAAAGTAACTATAGATTTATGCGGTTAAGATTATATTGCGAATAAAGAGTGACACCAAGATGTTCGGGGCAAACCCATTTAAACTGGCCTGGTACAGGTCATGGACATGCAAGCGCGGAGCCAGGATATACTCTCAGACTACTCCACGTTTAATTTATGATTTGTCCACAGGGCAGCACGAATGCTTAGTTCGGCAAGGTTGCTTGATAATTTCCACGCAGCTGGCATCAACGAGCGTCCTGATCTTAATTTCTAGTGGCGAGCATCTGAGGACCCACTCAAACCCATGCAATATATGATCAGGGTTCATAGTTTTAGGGTGAGCTAAGAAAAGTACCGCTTCTAAGTTGGCAAAGTTCAGTCAGGAAAAAGTTTGAAAGTATCAGAATGTGGTTTGTTGGAGTGGTATTCAGGCATCCAGCAACAATGTGCGAGCGTCATTTAAGACACTTTCCATGAGACGAATTTGAGCGCTGCCACACCAGACCGGTTTGCACTCTTTAGTTGTTGAGTAGCTAGAGACCCCATTCTAACCTTGCAAGTCGTCTCAGCAGTGAAACACGCCAAGATGCTTTTTGCACAATACTACGAGATGGTGACGGAACAGATAGTAAAAGTCTGTGGCTGTCATAAACTTTTACTTCATCTTTGGCTTCTCGGCTGTTTAAATTAAAGGCTCCGTCTTAATATAACTGAGCTTCAACCCTAAGTCTGGAGGTAAGCTGAAAGTGCAGCTATGTCTTGATATAAAATCCCCTTTAAGTCTTTTTAGTTTCCATAAAAGTGCATCATTGCTAGATCGTTTGTAGGGTAAACTTTCAGAAAATTGTAGAAGACAGGACGTACTTATACTGTAAATGTTAAAAAAAGGAGCCAAGACTAATCACGGACAAAGGCCGTTTTTTTGGCGGCGTTTTTTAGATCCTGGCAATTTTGAGTCGGCTCAAACAGGAAGAAAAGAAGTCACGTAACCAGAACTTCAAAGCAGCTCGAACATGAAATGTAAGCTTTGGGAAGTTGGAATCAGGGGCCGGAATTTAACCCGGTCTTAAATTTTGGAATTGATTATAAATTAATTGCAATCAATTTTAAAAATTTTAGGTTTATAATTCATAATAATAACGTATAACAAAAAGCCATTTTAATGTTAAAGGTTATTACTATTTATTGAAATTTAAAATCAGGGAAAAGAAAGAATCTTTTTTTATTCTTAACGGTTGTAGCCTATATGGTTGCTAGTAAGTTATAATAAATAGTATGAAATTACAATATGTATTACCCAATGGTAACTTTCATATGTAATACGCCGTTTTTATCTACAGAGAAAGGTAATTGAAAAATAACAGCACAATTTACAAAATATAGTATTGATGATTTCCTTGGTCTTACGTGCTCGCCGAAAAACGTGAAAAATCAGGTAACTTACGCTAATTACGCTTAGATAACACTGGTCTACACGGTTTTTGCGGCAGATTGTTTTTTGATGGTTTTTACCTAATTTGGGGGCGCTAATTCCAAATCTGGCATTATTTTGTTTCCATCACATCACCTTTTTGAGATAATAGGTATCTTCATTACAAAATAATACAAAAAAATATAAAAAAACTATCTTGAAATGCAGTGGCTGGTTTGCAGCAGGTCTGATGTAACTTTTAATCACAAAAACACAAAACAAGACCCAAACATTACTGTGCTTTAAAAACATCACTGGACGTAATCCCTAGCACATTGCATTTGATAAAATAGATATGTCACAGTCATCATGAACTTGAAAATTTTCTTTTAACCCTATATGGACCAATTTAATTTTGTGCACGCTAAAAACTATTTCAACTATTTTTTTAGTGACATTAGCTTTCTATTATACAATATTTGACAAAATATTAAAAAAATTTTTATGCATTTTTGATATTTTTAAACGTGCCAGATCTGTCCCACTGGTCCATAGTGCGAAAAACCAACTGTTATATATCATGCAATAATTGAACCATAAAAGTCAAAAACGAGTACACAAGTAATTTTACATTACAATTTCAATACTTTTAGCTTTTGTAAAATGTTTTAAAGCAGTTTTTATTTTTGTTCAGGCAAAGAAACGTTTCTCATTTTATGCAAAAAATGTAGATTTTGCTTGTGTACCCAGGCAGTTTGCAGCTGACTCTTTTTTCTCTGTAATCTGGATACTTTCTTCACTTTGAGGGTTGTTGTAACTGGATTTACAATAAACATATTCATCATCAGAGTCACTTTTTCTTAGAAATTCATTTTTACTCCCCCATTTTCACCCCCAGCAATAGCTGTCCAATTCTTTATGCAATAAAAATTTCGAACATTCATAAGTAATTTATTATTACACTATATTTACTTAAAATATTCAAAAAACCTGCAACATAACACTCAGATTATATTTAGATCTTCATCATATAAATCAAACTTTATGGACCAGGTGGACAGATCTGGGACGTTTGAACTAATCGATACCACATTAATCACAATAAGCAAACATTAAAAATTTTTTATTGATATGATAGAACTACTTTTACTGAACACAAAAAAATTTTATTTGATCAAAAAATTTACTTGCTTATCAAAAACTACTTAATGCAAAATAGTCAGTATCAGCATTTTTCACTAACCTTGCCAAACAAGCAAAGAACTGACTATTACTTTCACACTGGTTGAAGTTTTAGGGTTTCCAACTCAAGACTACATCAACTAGATATGACAAATCTAAGGAACTCGTTTATTTAAAAAAATTTCTAAAAAGGTTCACTAAACAACGTTTTTTTTAAACGTGCCAGATCTGCCCCATTTGTCCATATAGGGTTAAGCGATTTTCGTTTGTGCACAGCGGTGGAACTCTCTCTCTCTTCAGGTTCCAGCAGTAATCTGCCGTCATATGGCAGTCCCATCGGCCCTGGTAGCGCTCTTCCATAACTCTAATGTCTTGGTGAAAGCGCTCACCTTGTTCTTCACTGATGTCCCCAAGGTTTTCTGGAAAGTAATCTAGATGACTTTTCAGAAAATGTAACTTTATGCTCATAGAACATTGCATCTCTTGCATGCTGGTCAACAATTCTTTCGCAAGATCTTCATAGTTTTCTGCCTTTCTGTTACTGTTGTATCTTTGCACGAATACACAGGTTTATTAAAAATACAATAATTAAAATTCACAAAAATCACTTAGCCAAAAACAACCGTATTGAAATAAAATGCTTTTTAGTTCGTTTGCTGTAGTAGCTTGATAACTTTGAACTGACTGATGAACCGAAATAGAGGCGCAGATTTAACTGGTTACAATTATGCTTGGAGATACGCGTGTCCAATAATTGTTCGAGCAGAAGGCGCTGATTAAGATTAGAAGCGTTTAAGAAAACACTACGTCATCTATTACACAATATCACAACACCTCCCCAAATAAACTACGACAAAAAATATACATACATATTAGCAACAATATTTTTTTGGAGGTCTCTTTGTTCTCGCTGATCGTCGTGGATTGTGTCGCCCGTACTCGTCTCCGGTTGGTAATCTCGGATTGTTGCGTTGGTTCATCGAAGAAGAACTAGATGCGTGGTCAGTCCCGGCTGGAAGTGTTTCTGTAGACAAAACGCTCGTTGGGATTTCACAGGGATCATCATCTTGATCCGAACCGTATCGAGGTCGAAGTTGATCAAGATGTCTTCTCCAAGTTGGTCCTCGAGGAATGACTCGTACATTGACGCTTCGTGTACCATGGACTTTCGTAACTATCGCAGGCACCCATCGTGGGTCACGATCTCTTCTAGGGCCGAAGTACAGTGCGTAACAAGGGTCTCCTAGTGAGTAATTATGTTCGACTTTCGAAACCACTTCCGAGTCTTCAGCATTTGAATGCTTGCTCGCTTGTCTTGACTGTCTTCCCTGCAGGAGATGCGGAATGGATGGAACCAAAGTGTCAATTTTGGTGCGAATTCTTCTTCCATTCAACAATTCGCTTGGTGACAGTCCCGATGCAAAAGGAATTCTTCTATATTGCATTAGAAATTCTTGCAAAGCTTCCTTTGGAGGTAACGAGGATTTTCTCAATGCCTGTTTGAAGGATTGTATCAAACGCTCGGCAGCACCGTTTTTTGCTGGATGATAAGGTGCTCCGGTGAGATGTACAATGCCTCGTTGTTTGCACCAAGCTTGGAACTCTTGAGACATGAATGTTGTGGCATTATCGGTCACCAACGTGTGGGGATATCCGAAATGAGCAAATTCTTGTTCAAGTATAGCAGTAGTACTTTTCGAAGACGTTGAGGTTGTTGGATGAATGCAAGGATATTTTGAATAAGCGTCTACAAGGACTAACCAGTTTCTTCCCAGAAAGTTGATCGCATGGTCCAGGTGGAGTCTTGACCATGGTTTTTCTGGCATCATCCACGGATGGATTGAAGGTTTATCCGGCTTATTTTGAAATTGGCCACAGCAAGTGCATTTGCGACATAAATCCTCAATGTCAAAGTCAATTCTTGGCCAATAGACAGTTGACCTGGCAAGTTGTTTCATCCGTTGCATGCCGAAATGTCCAAGGTGTAATAATTTAAGAATATGATTACGTAGGGTTGAAGGAATTATTACCCGTAAGCCGTAAAAAACGCAACCATTCTCTGTTGACAACGAATTTTCCAACTTTTTGAAGTCTTTAAGCTCTTCCGAAAATGCATGCGGCCATCCCTCCTTCACAAATCGCATTACTTGGGCAAGAATTGGATCCTTGGCAGTCTCTCTGACCACAAGCAATGGATTGTCAGGATTGATTTGACGACTGATTGTTCGAACTAAACAAACGCTATCGACATCATCTTCCATCTCCTCCCCATCAAAACTTGTGTCATTTGAAAATGGCAAGCGACTAAGAGCATCGGCATTGCCATGGTCCTTGCTTCTACGGTATTCCACCGTGTAGTCATATTGATGGACTAGTAATGCCCATCGTGCAAGTCGATTCGCGGCCATTGCAGGAGTACCTTTATCAGAGGCAAACAAGGTCACTAAAGGTTTGTGATCGGTAACCACAATGAACTTACGACCGTAGAGAAACTGATGAAATTTCTTCAAAGCGTACACTAAGGATAGTGCTTCTTTCTGTATTTGGCTGTAGCGTCTTTGTGTCGCCGATAAGATTTTAGAAATATTGAGAATCGGACGCTCGCTTCCGTCTGCAAAGCGATGAAATAATACCGCTCCAATTCCGCATTCTGAGGCGTCACAAGATAAACTCAACGGAAGAGATGGGTCATAGTGCGCAAGTACAGTCTCTGTGCATAGTAACCGTTTGATCTTTTTGAAAGATGTCGCTTCTACTTTACCCCACTTCCACTGTTGTCCTTTGCGTGTAAGCTTGTACAACGGCTCGGTGATTTCCGAAAAATATGGAGATAAGAATTTAGAATAAAACTGCACAGATGCTAAAAAAGATTTTAACGTAGAAATGTTCTTGGGTGTAGGCATTTCTAGTATGGCATCAACTTTGGACCCTTTTGCAATTCCTCGACTTGATAAAGTGTGACCCAGGTAATCAATTGATACTTGGGCGAAAACACATTTTTCACGGTTGCAGCGAAGACCTTTTTCTTCTAGTCTTTTGAACAAAGCTCGCAGGTTCATCAAATGATCTTTTGCGTTGTCACCACTTACCAAAATATCATCGAAATACACGGCAACTCCTCGCAAATTTTTCGTTAACTGTTCCATGATTTCTTGGAAATACCCTGGTGCGGATTTAATTCCGAAAGGAAGTCTTTTCTGAAGTAAAACTCCTTTGTGAGTGCTGAGAGCCAGCTTCTTCTGGCTGTCAGGAGAAAGACAGATTTGATTATATGCATTAGCTAGATCAATCTTACTAAAGCAGTAACCACGTCCTAGCTTGCGCATTAGATCTTCTGGGAGAGGGATTGGTTGACGATGGTCTTCCAGTTGCGAGTTTACAGTCACCGAATAATCTCCACAAACTCGGATGCTTGCTTTTGCTTGACCTGGCAAAGGAGACTTTCGAATAGGAACCACGGGGGTGCCGTACGAGTTAAAATCTGTAAGCTCCCATACACCTCTCTTAATTCCTGCTTCGTATGCTTCGTTTAAATCTTGTAGGATTGAGAACGGAACAGGTCTTGGCTTCTTGAAAATAGGTTTAGCTTCAGGTTTAAACCGTATGTCCAGTGAAAAATCTTTTAGACAACCCAATGTAGATTCAAATAAAGTAGGAAACTCTCCACATAATTGAATACATGCCGCATGTAAAGAGTTTTCTGGACCACTTGTAGTGACGTGCTCTATCGTTGCAGTAGATTCAGCACAGCTTAGGTTTTCTCTGAAGTGATCAGTTAAGTTGGTGAGTTTCAACTTCATCATCGCCAGACGACCTAGTAAATTTAGATTGGGCACCTTAGTGACAATTACAGGAAAGGTCACGTCAGGTGATTTTCCATCAATACTTGCAGTTGATTGGAATTGTCCCACGAAGGGTAGCGGGCTACCTTCAGCAACTTGATATTGAACTGATACAGGTTGTAGAATGGGTTTACCCAGCGTTTGCCACGTCGCTTCACAGCAAAATGTGTCACTGGCTCCGCTATCAATTTCAAACTTAATTCTGTGGTCATTAAGTCTAATAGTTTGATAGATGGGTGAAACAGAACATTGGACTTTGTGCAAATAGCTTTAATGTGGGGACAAGCTTTGCTAAAATGTCCAGAATTTCCACACCTGAAGCAGGCGGTTTTCTTTTCTTGCGTTTTGGAAGTTTTGGACTTTGCGTGATAAACTTTCTGCACCGACGTAGAAGGTTGATCGTGTACGGTTTCCTTTGCTACCTTGGCTGCTTCTTCCACTTCTTGAGCCACTCTGATGGCGTTGCTAAACTTCAGTTCATCGTCCTTGAGCTTGAAAAGTGTCTTCAAAACTGCTTCGTTGTCTACTGAACAGATGAATTTAGTTCGCAAGGCTTCATCTAAAGGATCTTTAATGGATTGAAAATCACATGTAGCTGCATCTTGTCGTATTCTGCTTGCCAGTTCAGGAATAGTTTCGCAGGTTTGCGTTTCATGTCAGACCAGAACTTGAAACGTTCTCTGACAACAAATCGTTTTGGGTCGAACTGCTCTGCCATAAACGTCTGAATATCATTCATGGTTAGCTCATGTATGCTTTTGACAGGTTGTTGCTGAGCCGCTAAGTTGCTAAGCATTTTGTAAACGGAGTTAGATTGGTTGGTAAGAAAAATTTGTGCTTGCTTGTTGTCGGGAATAGAGTTAGCAGTGACGAATGTTCGGAACCTTGCCAAATAATCAGTCCATAACTCAGATGTGGAATCGAATGGTTGAAAACTTGCCATCGGTGTTGGAACATTTTCTCGCGGGTTGTTCAAGCTGCTTTGTAAAGTTTTCAGCTGCTCTTGAAGCATTGTCATTTGCTCTTGGTGTTGCTTGTTCTGCTCGCGATGCTCGTCGCGTAAAACTGCCATTTGCTCTTGGTGTTGCTTATTTAACAACAAAATCAGTTCAGAAATTTCACTCATTTTGACAATTCAAGCTTTAATGCAGATTCAACAAATTTTCTTTAAAATTCTTGACGCAGATGAGTTACTTGAATCCTCGTCGCCACTTTTGCCTGTTGTATCTTTGCACGAATACACAGGTTTATTAAAAATACAATAATTAAAATTCACAAAAAGTACTTAGCCAAAAACAACCGTATTGAAATAAAATGCTTTTTAGTTCGTTTGCTGTAGTAGCTTGATAACTTTGAACTGACTGATGAACCGAAATAGAGGCGCAGATTTAACTGGTTACAATTATGCTTGGAGATACGCGTGTCCAATAATTGATCGAGCAGAAGGCGCTGATTAAGATTAGAAGCGTTTAAGAAAACACTACGTCATCGATTGCACAATACCACAACAGTTACCAAAGAAGTTATTTACAACCAAAGAAAATGCATTCCAAGCCCTTGCTTCATGAGCTGTCATTGATGCTATAAAGTTTGAATCTCTGAGCAACTGCCTTATTTGTGGGCCATTAAAAACTCCAGCCTTCTTTTTTTCTTCACTAAGACCTGGAAAGGTTTGGCAAATGTACCTAAAGCAATCTCCGCTGTGATCAAGAGCCTTAACATATTGCTTCATCACCCCAAGTTTTATATGAAGTGGCGGCAAGATGATCTTCTTGGCATCAACTAACGATCTGTGAATGATGTTTTTATCTCCAGGTGCCAAACTGCTCTTTGCTGGCCACTGATCTTTTATCCAATGCTCATCTTTGGCTTTGCTATCCCAGTCGCAAAGAAAGCAAGGGTATTTGGTGTATCCAGCTTGCTGTCCCAAAAGAAAGTTCATCATTTTTAAACCCACGCAAATCATCCAGCCATGATCATTGTATTTCAGTGTTTCCAGCACATTCTAAACGTTTTCATAGGACTCTTTGAGTGTCACAGAGTGCCCCACTGGAATCGATGCATATCTATTTCCGTTGTGTAGTAACACGCACTTCAGGCTTCGTTTTGAGCTGTCAATAAACAATCTCCACTCATTTGGTTGATATTGGGTTATTCCTAGTTGCAAAAGAAGACCTTCAATATCATGGCAATAAACCAAAGAACTTTTTAAAGAGAAATAATTCAGAAACAGCTTTTCTCGATTCCGATAAAATGTGACACTACTTCCAAGTTGGAGAAGGTTTTTTTTCTTGGAGTCGTGAAGCAAGCAGTTCTGACGCATGTTTAGAAAGATTCAAATCACGGACTAAATCATTCAGTTCCGACTGATTGAACAATAAGGGCCGCTCAGAAAAAGAGCTCGAGGGTTGAAAATCTAACTCCGAATCTTCATCAGTTTGTGAAGAATCAAAAAACAACCCAAGCTCTTCATCATCAATTTCGGACAATTCAGTAAAAGTAGGCACCGGTATTTTCTCACTGTGAGGTATAGGTCGCAAAGCAGAGGCAAGATTAGGATATTGCAGCTTGTGCTTGTTTCTCTTGTTATATCCTTTGACGTTGACAAGACAGAAGTAGCAATCATCGACATGATTTTTTTGTTCTCGCCAGATCATTGGTATACCAAACTTCAGATGTCTGTCCTTTCCCTGAGACCAATACCTCAAACTCTCCACGCAATTTTTGCATACTTTATGAGGAGCCCAACTTTTATCTTGGTCTCCTAACTTCACCTTGAAGTACTAAGCGAAATACACCTTTTTTACAAAGTTGGTAATTTCACGTCGTTGGGATGACAGAGTAAAGCTCCCACAGATGTAGCAAAAAATATTGGAATCATTGGAGCATCCACGCTTTTTGACAGCTGACATAGTTTTAATATATTCAAAACTCACACCTTAATGATACAATCTGGCAGAGAAAAAAGCTAATTAACACCGAATTTGAAACCTTGCTGTAGAAATATCAGTAAAACTCAAACTGAGTTTGTTCTCTTATAATGCACACAAACTGTCTCTAAATTCACACCTTTATTATACACTACTGCCTACTACAAGAATATTCTTTCATACACGAAACTTCTAAGACTGTTTTGATGGAATAAAAGCAAACTGCTAAGAAGGTACTCTGATTTTCATGTGGTTACAAGCAGGGCTGGGGAGCCACTGTAGAAGAGCACTAGCTCCGGCTCCAGCTCCGGAGCTATCAAGCACTTATCCACTAGCTCCGGCTCCGGCTCCCCAGCTCCGGCTCCGGCTCTCCAACTCTTTAATAAACAAGTAGTTAATTATTTAGTGTTTAAATCTTTTTTGCGATAAACTATTCTATTCGAACAAGAATTACGACTTTTGATCTTTACAATTATATTAATCAAATCTGAAAGCGAGTACCAAGAAATATAACTAAATGACAATCAATTGTGGCCTTATCTAAACAATTAAAAGGTTAAATCGTAACTATTATGGATTGCAAACTCCGCAATGACAAACAGCTAAACTTTATATCTTTAGTGGAAAACTTTAGAAGCACATGTGCGTGAAACAAAAACTCCCAAGAGATTTAACGCACGACGAAATAAGCGAGAACATTTGTGACGAAACATTAGGGCAATAAATAAGATTGAGTCAGTCAAATCTTCACTCTACAATTTTAAGAGAGAAATTTACGACGTAACAATCATGCGAAAATTGAACCAAATAAAAAATTTAAGTTATCCAAATCTCACGGCTACATTATGTTTTAGTCATATTAAATTTTGATATTTATTTACTCTTAATCATTGAGTGTTTAAATTAGTGATGGAATAATGCCAATTTTTTTTTTTTTGACTCCAATGCCGAATTCAACAACATTTCTCGATTCCGATTCTTTTCAGTCAGAATTCACCTTGTTTTTTATATGAGGCTAACAAGTTTTTTAAAAAGCACCTAGTTTAATTAGTTGCATAATCGATGTACAGTGTCTCTTCCTTAATTGTTTTAAATTGTTCACCATTGGCCATTGCAAATTAAATATTTTATGTATATTTTAAGAATGTATATTCAAGTTACGAACAATACGCTATTTACTGCTGATGTTTATGCTTGCTAAAGAGAAGGGTCTTATCACAAAAAGCAGAGCGCCTTTAATCTCCAGGCCTGTGTAGGTTTCAATGTTTCATCAAAGATGAGTTTGGTAAGAATGCTTGAGCTGCTGCCGTTATACGCTCAACATACCGCCACTATCAGAAGTCAAAATTAGGCCTGTAAGTTTAAAAATGGGCTAAAGACGTAGCGAAAAAACCTGACGTGATAGAGCAAATCTGAGCTCAGAATTGGATTCAGCAGCCCAAAATTAGCCTAAATCGATTATTAAAGTTCATGCCGCAAAGAAAAAAATTTTTTTTGTTGACCAGTGTAATTATCTTAAAACAATAAACTGTTAACCAAATTGTTTAGATACTTGTCTGACATGTGTGATGAATACTACTCAATGGAATAAACTTTCAATCATTAATACTGAATAAATAAACTGAATAACATAAAGTTCTTGTCTTTTAACGTAGGCTATTTGTTCAGCATAAGTTTGGGAAAAATTATAATTGCAATTGAAGATATTGCAACTACAGCTTAATGATTTTGCAATTTTAGCATATTTAATTGTATTTAAAGCAAAATTAAGTAATTTTTTCAAACCTTTTTAGCAGTTTGTTAAAATGTTTAGTGTTAAAACAAAAAATTTCTTAACGTATCGAAATGAAACTTTTCAAAAAGAACAAAAAAAAAGATGAAAATACAGAGTGTCCATAAATTGTCATTACAACTTCAAAAATTTTCCGTAAATCCATTTTTGACGTTATTTTACTACAGTTTGTGCAAAAACAAAGACAAACACTTCGAGTTTTTATCTTAGTATGCTCTTTTTATCTTTTTTTTGCATTTTTGCCTTTTTTCCATATTTAATTAATTATTTAGGCTACTTATTTTTTGTCTTGTTGCAGATTCTTAAATTCCTTAAAATGAATGCTTTTCTGGAAAAAGCCCAGTGCATGTCTTGGTTTATAGAGACAAAATCAGACAATTAGTTCGGAAGTTTCTCTGGACTTGGTTGTCCAAGGTCTTAGCTTCTCCGCGTCCAATTCGACCAAAGTCCACTGATTTAATGTGAAAATTTTTGTTTAATTGATTAATTAACCGGTCAGATCACGGATAATTGCTTACTCTCAAAAAAACACAAAACAATTTATGCATTTCGTATGTTCAAAATAAATTTAAACATATTAAAATTTTACTGTTTATACCTACAACTCAAATAAAATGTTATAAGCTTTTGAATAAAAAGTATAAATAAGTAAAAGAAACAACTTGAAAAATAATTCAACAAATGTAACAAATGTAGTAAACTTGTATCGCTAAGCAATTTCTAACTTATTGCAAAATATTCAAACGAATTGAAATTGTTGCACTAATAAAAGGTACAAAACCTCAAAACTTTTTTAATAAGACGAACAGTCAGATTTTTTTTATGTACTTTGAAATAATTTACGACTAAAATATATTTCATACACAAAAACAACACAACAATTTCTATGCAGCTGCAGCCTCTGTATGGTCCATCAGCTTGTTCTTCTTATAAACCATTCATCACCAGAATAATCAGCTATTACTTCATTTGTTAAGCTTGACAATCGTGCATACAACTGCAGGTTGGAAGCCGAAACAAGTAGTCCCGATGATGATGATGATGGGGATTGAAGGTAGAAGGCTCTCGGATCATTAATTTCCTCGTCGTTGTCAATGTTGATTGATGCGGGATCGACATTGGATGGAAGGAATTTGTACGCGTTTCCGCGTCCGACCAACGTGACGTAACCGAAGGAACCATCTTGGAGAGTGGTACCAAAAAAAAAGATTCGTTTATTCCATTTAACTGAAGATGTCAATTCAGTGCAAGTTAAAGTATATTGTCTCTCTAAAGCTTTTAATTTTCCCGAGAACACATTTCTCCACATTCGGTCAGTTAACTCATGGTTTACCAAGCATTGATACGATTCATTAAACGTACGTTCTTCAAGTTGTCTGATTTCGCATTCAATTTTTTCGTCAATAACCAGTTTTTGGTTCGTATCTAAAAGATTTCTTTTAAGGTTGCCAGATAAATAGCTTACAAATAAACTTTTGACTTCATGTTTCTTGTTACAAATGTTGTCTTTAGCTGGGTTATTTTTATTTTCAATCTCTTTTTTGGTTTGAAAATCAAGATTTGTTTGAAAAATTTGCCTTTCGCTGAAGGAAATTTTTTCAATCGCATCAACTGTTTGCAATTTCTCTTGGCCAGCTTGGATCGATTTGATTTGACAGTTGTCCACTAAAAAATAATATAAAGTTTTAGTATGAGGAAGTAAATTGCAGCTAACGAAGATTATTAATTGCGCAATTTTTTATTGTGTTGTGTTCTGCTTGTTTTCCAGTCTGTTGTGTCCTTAGCAAATATGTCACTTTCTCCTGCTTCGCGGTCTTAGAAGCAATTTTGAATTTTAGACAAAAAACTACAAAACTAAATATAAAATTTTCTCCGGACAACTATTTCTGGCATTTTCGAAAGCAGGTGTGGGTAATTGCGTGACGGTTGCCCAAAGTATAGTTTTTTCGACGCTTTTCTGCCAGTCAGAAAGAAAGAGATGAAAACAAAAATAGTAAGATTAATATTAGTGTTTTACTGCTTGTAACATTATTTAAAGCTTACTCTACAATTTGTTTCTATAGCTTGCAAAAACATTTAAAATTCATTGGTTTTTAAGTTGCGGCTACAAAATGTAAAATTTCAATTTGAGAAAGTTCTAAAACCAATAAGAAATTAAACACATTATTATACAGTATGTTTAACAACAAGGCGATAGATTTTGTGAATAAGCCGTCCAACAACAAATTTTTTATATATTACAACTACGTTGAAATTAAACAATCACTCTTGATCAATATGTAGTGTTCATTCAAATACTTTAATTTAACAGCATCACAAATGGATAGAATAGCCTATTACCTTCAGAGGTTGATACTTACTAGTAAAATTGTAGATTCTATTTGTAGATTGTTTGTATATTCTTCTCTGAGTCTTCAATATAAGTGTTTCCAAAATCAACTGCTTCTGCACTTATATAGGCTATGCGATATCCCGGAAATGAGCTCAGAAAGAGAAACTGATCAGCCCGAAAGTTTTATTACGTCATAAATTGAAGTAGAAAGCAACTTCTGATGATTTAATTTTTCTTTTCTGCAAAAAAATTAACCGGCTTTTCCAAATGTAACACACAATACACAGTTGCCGAGAGTGGCCAAAGTTTTCTAAATATGAGTTGCATTTGAAAAAGGTGTAAGCTTTTAAATTGCAAAGGAACAAAATAATTAGTTTGTTTAATTGAACAGTACAAACACTGTCATTCAGTCATTTTGTGTGCTTCCACGATACCTGTAAATGCTTAAAATTATGGCGGCAAGAATTGCTAAAGTAATTCGAACCAGTTTTGCTATTTACTGAGAATCAAGAAACGCTAGTATAACTAAATCAACACAATTAATGTGAAAAAACATTTAAAAGGGATCCAGGTCGAACCAGATGCAATATGTGAAAAATCAATTCTCAGCAAGATTCTCAAAAGAAATCACAATGTAAACGTTTAAATGTTGTAAATCGGTTACATTTTGATATCTTTTAAAAATATTTTGTACTTGTCTGGTTTTGTTGGGTTTGATCTTTTATGCGTAGCCAAGCCAAGGTAAGATAAATCACCATCAGAGTACGGTTGTTTAGCATGACCACGATTCCAAGATATAAGTAAATTGGCTTCAATCAATGAACACTGTCGTAAATTTTTGGTGACTCTGAAGAGAAAGCTCAAGTTCGACTAATCTGCTTACTCTTAACTGAGATTAAGGAGGATAATTGCAAGAAAAATTTTTGTGAAGGTTTTTTCATAAGAACGTTCGGGCTGCTGCCATTGTTCTGGTGAGTAACTTTTAACAGAAAAAATAAAAAACTGAATGCGTAATCATCAACACATTTTTCTTTATAATTTTGTTTTTTCTTACCTCTTTGTTCCATGTCACTTTTTGGCATTTAACTATCTTTTGCCGAGTTACTAATAAATTTTTACAAAATTATTTTACAAAATTGTTGAATAAATTTATGCAAAGAAATTACATTTTAAATTATATTATACAAATTACATTTACGTTTTAAAACTACATTATAAAATTTTTACTTTATACAAATTACATTTTAAAAATCAGCGGTTAATTCTTAACCAAAACGAAAAGCAAATAAGTTAAAAATTTAAATCTTCAAATAAGGAAAAATTTTTACCAAAAATCATGACAATAAAAAACAATTTAGATTGATTGTTAAAATTTGCAAGAGCCACAAACGAGAAGTAGATGCGCCGCATGATGAGCTGCACGTGAGTCACAATTTGGCTACCGTTGCATTGGCTTATGGCGTAAATCTGTTGGCTCACTTTAAGATTTTTAAATATAATAGTTTTCATGCTTATTTAATTGATGAATGTTATTTTAAATTTTAAAAATAATAAAACTGTTCCAAACCTATTATTACAAAAAGTAAGTACAAGAAATTTAACGTCACAATAGGTGTTCTATTACTTTTAGTTGAAATCGAAGTGGCCAGATCAAGTTTTCAAAAAAAGCCAAATAAAACAAAAAAAAGAAAAAAAAGTATTTTTTTCTGAGCATAGGTTGGCAATAACTTGTTATAACAAACTCGAAATCATTTATAAACAAAAGATTTTTGGCCCAAAAACAACAGCAGATTTTTGGCCCAAAAATATTTGTAAAACAAATAAAGCCCCGTTTCCTACGAGCGTGAAATAGGGTATTTTTGTTTGTTTTATTGATTTTTTTATTTTTTTACTTCTTTCTGTGCTTAAGCGCTAAGGGAAGCAAAAAAATCAATATAAAAATAAACAATACTCCATTCCACACTCGTAGTTGAAACGCACCTGAAAAAACACACGAAGAAAAACATTTACCAGTAAGTTTACGAAGGATGTTCTAATTTGCTTTTAAAAAAACAAAACACTCTAAATTTACTCTTAAATGCAGCTAAATATATCGCAACATAATTGAAATATTAATTCATTCGCACAATTTTTATTTGGCTTTTAAGCAACAGGTGTGCGGAAAAAAGTTATAGATTGTTAACCCTAATTTACCTAAGGAGGGGTCCTCAAAGGACCCCCCTTATAACTCGTAAATATAACTCGTAAAGTTCGAATGATAAAAACCAAAAATTTTATGACTTTTCTTAATATTTATTTCTGAATATTTTGGTATTTTACTTGAGCAAATGCGATGGGTAGTTTTAGTGTAGCAGGCTATTTTTTGATTTACCTCATAATTTTTGTACACATGAGATAAATCAAAAAACGTTTTGAACGTCTTGTTGTGTTTGTCAAGATTATTGCGTCACGTAGTAGTTATTTGTTTTTGCAGCAGACTGTAACTAATCCGATTATGTTGCAAAACAAAGTAATCAACGAAAATTTGAGAACCTTCAACTTTATGCAAAATAAGAAGAGACTAAAAGCAAATATATTAAAAGTAAAGACATTTGACTAAACTAGAATAAATGTTTTCCAACATATCAAAAAATTAACTGCGCAGCTACTGTCTGTTAAGAGTATTGGACATCTAAACTTAGGGTCCTACGAGGACCCCCCTTAGGTAGTCAACAGAAAAAAACAGCCTAGGTAAATAAGGGTTAATGTGAAACAGGGGTGACTTTAATAACACGGACACAACTTTTATTATTTTTGATAAAACATCAAAAATAAAGAAAATTGGATGTCAGAATAATGTGAAATTTGGATTTTTTTTATGACTGTGTTGGTTTTAGTTGGATTTTAAATAGATTTTCAACATTTTTAGTGGGAAAACTTGTTTAGGCATTAAATTTTGATATGCGCACCTTTATTCGTTATTACTAATCGTAGTTATACAGCCATGCATTTTTTAATTTGGTAAAATAAAAGTCTTGATTTTTATACAGAAAAATTTATAACTTTCTATTTTATAACACAATTTAACTAAAAAAACTTAACATTTAACAAAAAAATGACGCGTTAGGTGCCAGAAGGGCGAATTCGACAAAAATTACGAAAATGAGTACATTATCAGAAAAAGATTTTTATACCCTTATTATTACACATGCAAAGTTTTATAATCAAATTCATTCTCTTTGCAACAACCCAGCCATCGGAGGCACATTCCTGTGTGTCTTGATGCCGGTCCCAAGCCCGGATAAATGGGGAGGGTTGCAGCAGGAAGGGCACCCGGCGTAAAACTTTTTTGCCAGATTATACAAATGCGTATTGTTGATACGGCCCGGGTTACCAACGACCGCCTCTGGTGTCGCACAGCAGGGCACCTGTGGAAATTATGCTACTGCTAGTGAAAACAAGAGCAGAAAAAGAGGAGGAAAGCGAGTGAAGAGGCAGCGGGAAGTGTGGAAAGGAAGACGCTCACTCATAAGGGTGGGTACCTTAAATATTGGAACAATGACTGGAAAGAGAAGAGAGCTGGAAGATATGATGGAGCAAAGGAATGTAGACATATTGTGCCTATAGGAAACAAAGTAGAAAGGAGTAAAGCAAGAAACATTGGAGGTGGATGCAAACTATTTTACAACGGAGCTGATGGAAAAAAAATGGGATAGGAATAGTAGTGAGGGAGGAGCTGGCTGAAAGTGTCCTGGAGGTGAAGAGGATGTCAGACAGACTAATGGCCATGAAGCTGGAGCTAAAAGGGTCCATCCTAAATATAGTAAGTGCGTCTGCTCCACAGGTTAACAACAGTATGGAGGAAAAAAATGATTTTTGGGAAGACCTAGATGGGTTGATGAAAGTGTATCGAAAGAGGAAAGGATAGTTCTTGGTGCGGACCTAAATGGACATGTGGGCAAGGAAACACAGGGTATGAGGAAATAATGGGGAGGTACGGTGTTGGAACAAGAAGTAAGGAAGGATCAATGGTTGTGGATTTTGGGAAAAGAATGGATTTGGCGATTGTCAATACTTATTTCAAGAAAAAAGATAAACACAGGGTGACGTTTAAAAGTGGAGAAAAATGTACCCAGGTAGATTATGTGATGTGCAGAAGGAGGAACTTGAAAGAAATATGCGATTGTAAGGTAATAGTAAATGCGTGTGTCGCAAAACAGCACCGTATGGTGGTATGCAAAATGGGTCTCATGGTGAAAAAGAAAAAACCAGAGAAAGTAAAGCCAAAGATACGATGGTGGAAACTGAAAGAGACAAGCTGTTAAGAAGCGTTTAGACAAGAGGTGACCAGGATTTTGGGAGGCAAGGATGGGTTACCTGATGAGTGGGACAAAACGGCAGAAATGCTAAGAAAAACAGCTGCAACTGTACTGGTAGTAACATTTGGGAAACGAAAAGGAAGTTCAGGAGGAATGAGGAAGTTCAGGAGAGCATAAAAGAAAAGAAAGAGGCAAAGAAAGCATGGGACAAAATAAGAGATAAAAATACTAAAAAGATATACAAAAAAAAGAAGAGTAAGGCAAAGAAGGCAGTTGCGATGGCAAAGGGACGTGCGTATGACAATTTGTATAAAAGATTAGAAACAAAAGAAGGTGAAAAGGAGTTGTACAGATTGGCCAGGCAGAGAGACAGAGCAGGGAAAGATGTACAGCACATGAGGGTTATAAAGGATGAAAACGGTAATGTGATGGTAAATTCGGAGGCAGTGTTAAAGAGATGAAAGGAGTACTTTGAGAAACTGATAAACGAGGAAAATAACAGAGACCCTAGGACAGAAGAAGCAGAAATGATTAACGAAGAGGTAAATTGCGTCAGTAAAGAAGAAGTGAAGAATGCACTGAGAAAGACGAAAAAAAGGTAAAGCGGTTGGGCCAAACGAGTTTCCAATAGAAGTTTGGAAGAGCATGGGACAGATGATGATAAAGTTTTTGACGAGACTGTTCAACAAACTATTAATGGGTGAACGTTATTCCAGAAGAATGGAGAAGAAGTGTGCTTATCCTAATCTATAAAAACAAAGGGGACGCACAGTGCTGTGAAAACTACAGAGGAATAAAGCTGATGAGCTACACAATGAAGGTATGGGAATGAATTATTGAAGCAAGGCTAAGGGATAGAGCAGAGATCAGCAAACAGCAATATGGATTTATGCAAGGAAAGGGAACCACCGATGCCATGTTTGCCTTAAAAATGTTGATGGAAAAGTACAGGGAAGGTCAAAGAGAGCTACATTGTGTATTCGTGGACCTAAAGAAAGCTTATGACAGGGTTTCGCGGGAAGAGATGTGGTACTGTATGAGAAAATCAGGAATGCCGGAAAATTATGTGCGACTTGTACAGGGTATATATGAGAGAAGCAAAAAAACAGTGGTGAGTTTTGCAGTAGGAACTACAAAAAGTTTCAAGGTTAAGGTTGGACTGCACCAGGGATCAGCGTTAAGTCTGTTTCAGTTTGCAGTGATAATGGACAGGCTAACGGATTAAGTAAGGAGAGAACCACCATGGACGATGCTGTTTGCTGATGATATTGTAATTTGCGAAGAGACCAGGCAAGAAGTGGAGTCGAGACTAGAATGCTGAAGGTATGCTTTGGAAAGAAGAGGGATGAAGTAAATAGGTCAAAGACCGAATATCTGTGCGTATATGGAGAAAATGACAAAGAAACAGTGAAGATGGAGAATACAAAAGTACCAAGAGTAAAGGAATTTAAGTATATGGGATCAACAATGCAAGAAAGTGGTAGTTGTAAGAGGGAGGTAAAGAAGAGAGTGCGGGCAGGATGGAACGGATGGAGAAAAGTATCGGGAGTAATCTGCAACAGAAGGTTACCAGCTAGAGTAAAAGGAAAAGTGTACAGTTCAGTGGTAAGACGAGCAATGGTGTATGGACTTGAGACCGTGGCGGTCACAAAGAAACAAGTGGAAGAGATGGAAGTTGCAGAGATAAAAATGTTGAGGTTTGCAATGGGAGTGACGAGAAAAGACAAGATTAGAAACGAGTACATCATGGGTACAGTTAAGGTAGAACGGTTAGGAATGGAGATGAGAGAGGGCAGACTGAGGTTGTATGGACATGTCATGAGGAGAGACAAAGAGTATGTAGGAAAAAAGATGATAGAAATGGTGCGAAGGAGACGGACGTTGAAGACAGGACGGTTTGGAGAAAGATAATATGCTGTGGCGACCCCTAATTAAAGGGAAAGGCCGAAAGGAGAAGAAGATTCTCTTTGCACCAAAATTTTGAATGTTAATTCAGACGACGTAAGGCAAGCAAAAATTCAATCACTACGATTTATTTCAGTGTTGTAAATGTAGACCAATAAAACCGGAAATTGACTGACAACAAAATAAATTTTCCCAAACAGTCAGTTGTCCGACAACAGCTGTCAGCTTCTCGCCCACTGAAAAATATTCAGCTGTCATAAGTTATATCAAATCATAAAATAAACACAATGATCTGTTTCTGTTTCAGTTATTTTTGGACTTTCTAACAAGCAGCACCTTTAGCAAATTTATTCAATATAATCATAATCATAACTTCATACCTATGTCTGCTACATTAGCCACAGAACTTTGAAGTTATTCACTTTTGTCGGTCAAGCGATGTTTTGCGTAATTCACTTTTGTCGGTCAAGTGACGCTTTCCCCTCACCAAAATGATAAATGACTGAAATTAAGCTGACACAGCGCAGTGGCAAGCTGGACAACATCAATATTTTTTCATCTTTTTTTATCTATAAATTGGGATCTAAAGTAGTTGGATCGTGCAATCTTCTTCTCGCTATATTATTTCACAGCTCTTTTAAATTAGGTTTTAAAAATGTTGGCAAGAAGAGGACATGATCCAAGTTTTCGCTGAAAAAAGGTTGCAGATTTAGTTATATTTTTTTATGTTTATAAGTCTTGGCTTGATTATTAAGAACAATAGAAAAGTTTATAAAATCCTTGTTTAAAATGGCCATGCTCTTTTTCCAATCAAACATATTTTTAATTGATTCAGCGTTAAAGCATCTTTGACCATCATATTCATAATTTCACTCAAAGCATAAATTAATGAGATAATTACAAATCCCAGTATATCATAGACCAGAGATGGAAAACCTGCCGTCTCCAGAGTTTTGTTCGGCTCTACGGCAATAGCACTATGTGTCTATGACTACTGCTGATAAGAAAAAAATTTTTTTTTAAATCACTTCATTTTAGGGACAAAATATCAAGAAATTCGAGTCAGATTCAAAGTGATAACTTTTTTTTTAGAGATCACTGTATTTTAGAGACAAAATCGAAAAGTTTGAGATACTTTCAAAGTAATAATTTTTTATTTTTTTATTCAGAGATCACTACTTTGGGAACAAAAATCAAGAAAACCGCGATAGATTCAAAGTTATTACGCTATTTTTTTAGGTATTTAAACTTATACAGTCTCTTTTGTTGAAAATTTTAAAATATGGGCTCCAATAACAAAAAGTTTTTCAAACTCTGTCACCGAGATTGATAAATTAGACTTGGAGTAAATTTTATAAAATTGAAATAGAAAACCATAAAATCTTAATATTTTTGCTCATAAACTTCAAATATTTTTAAAAAATATCACTTTACAATAATAAGTCTTTGATTCATAAAAATGGCCAAAAAGTCGAACATTAAAGTTAAAAACCAAAGACCTTAAAAAATGGCCATTATGGCGACCCTGGTTGAGATCATTTTGGTCAAATTCATTTTTGCTGGCTTGATATTAGCATCAAATATAATTAAGTCTCTTTTATCATTTTGTTTATTTTTGAAAACTTTTAATTATTTGTAAAATTAAATGATATCATCATAATAGAAATCATAGGACCGAGTTATCCACATTTGTGATAACTTGGTTCTTAGAGATTAGGTCTAAACGACGTATTTAGCTGCGAATTGGAGGTTCAATCTACTGTTAAAAATATAAAAAACTTTAACGTCGAAAAGAAAAAAATTTTTCGAAATGACAAAAAAATAGATCAAAAGTGATGGAAACTACTTGAGAAAGGAGAGCTCGATTCTAGAAATACGAATAATGACTAAAATAATATTTTGCCGTGGTGGAGGTAAAAATTAAAGCATTGCCGGTGTGAAAGTGATTAGTTTCAGCTAGTAAAAAGCAAAAAAGTTTCATAAGAAACAGTCTTTTTTAATTCTTAAAAGTCAAAAGAAAAGGTTTGCACGAGCAACATAACAAAAGCGGATTGCAGCAAATCGGAAAAATTCTGTAATTCTGTTCTTGATAAAAATTTTTTTCTGATAAAAGCGCGGCACAGATGGTTTGTCAAAAGAAAAGTGAAAACATTAAATCCTTCTATTTTAATCACGGCGTAAAACAGGGGGGTGTCCAACCTGCGGCCTCCGAAGCCTTTTGATGCGGCCCGCGAAGGAATTTTTAATCAGATGCTCAAATCGTCTTGAATTAATTCAGTGCCCTTAAACCTCCATAACCTGTGTTGCACGAGAGATTCCCAAGTGTTCCGCAAAACCTTTTCAAAAATACTAGTCCCGCGAATTTATGATTGCCGATAATGTTGATGTTATTCAAAAAACAATAAGTGGTGAGAGATATGAAAAGAGCTTTTTCTAATGGAAAAGGTATTTTTTGCAAGACATGGTTTTTATATATTATTTTACAAAATATAAGAAATTTCTTTTAAAACTTAGCAGTAGAATTTTTGACCAGTTTCAAATTGATCTGATTTGAATCCACGAGAAAATTTATGCAACGTATTGTCTATTGTAACTATTTGCGACTATGTAAGTAAAACACATGAAGAAAAGCGTCAGAAGCCTTTGTTTTTGAATAAAATTTTCTGTTGCCTAACTTCACCGTTTTCTTTCAAGTTGAAACCAAAGAAGTTTCGGCTGGCACTACTGCGTTTTTAATGCAGCTAATTTGAAAAATACTTGATGACATTATAAAAGGTTCAATACGTTAGAAAAAGATTCCAATTTTTATTAAACACTGACTGTTGTTTTTGAATCCGTGAAAGTTTGTCACATTGCAGCAATGGTCTAAGCAACATTTTAATTACAATTACCAAATCATTTACGTCAACTTTAGCTGAGAGTGTTAATAAAGACGTTATTTTCTCCAATTTTATTGAACAAATAGGTAAATACTGAAAAGAATATTGCAATAGTATTTATTTGTTTCGGAAAGTTTTTTTTAAATAGCCATCAACGCTCCTAGACTGAAACCAGAATAAAGCAGAATATTGTTTACGTGGCAAAAAAGAGTTGGCTTTCTTCAGATTTGATGACAGAACAAAAAACGCGTAAATACTTTTAAACGGTCATTAACTTTCGTAATTATGTTTTTACTATTATAAGCATTAATATATCATCATATTTTTCGTTTTTCGACTTTGTTGTGTTTCTGCGGGAAGGCTTATCAAGAATATTTTAAACTTACGATTAAAATAATTGGGTATAAACTTATGGCACCTTTATAGGTTGGCATTTTTTCTTCTGCTAAAATCAAAGAAAAAATTTGACTTTTTTTATTTCAAATAGCAGATGTGGCCATAACTGCAATAGTGAGCATTCATTGCAGAAACCAAAAAATAAAACAAGTAAGCAAAACCTCAAAAAATGATTTTATTTTCTTTTAAAAAGGGCACAATCGAGTGCCGAAAAGGTTCAAACTTCATCATTTTTTTTGGCTTTTAAATTTGTTTTGACTTGTTACTCTTCTTTCTACCTACTTGTTTCGTTTGATTATGTAAAATTTTTTGGTTCAAAAATCTGTTAGTTTACATCTGAGAAAATAACAAAAGTATAAAGTTTCAATTATGCCGAAAATAATAGAGTAATCAAAGAAAACATTTGAATCTAAAAATTTTGAATATTTTTCGCCATGCTGCTGTGAATATATATCAGGTCATCCCATAAATTCTGTCCGAATTTAACTTCATAGTAATTGAATAAAATTTATGAAGTATAAAAAGGTTCTTCTCTCTATTTGGGGAGATTACAAAGGAGCAATTACTTGGAATTGGTACCACCTAATGAAACAATCAATGCTCAGCAATTAGAGCGTTTGAACAAAGCTTTAAAGAAAAAAAGACTCGTTTTAGGGAATCAAAAAGGAGTGATATTCCATAAGAAAAATGCACGACCTTACACTACAAAAGTCACATCGCAGAAGATCGAAGTGCTTGGTTAAAAGAAAATTTTTCATCCACCTTTTCTTCCGACCTTGCTCCTTCAAAATATCGCTTCTTTTGTAGTTTACAGAATTCTTTGCAGGAAATAAATTTCAAAATCCATGAGAGGGTCGAAACTGATATTGCAGAGTTTTTGCTTTAAGAATGAAGAGTTTCAGCAAAAACGTTTTACAGTAATGGAATTAATTAGCTTATAAATAGATAGAAGGAAGTCATAGATATAACCAGAGAACGTAAATTCTGATTAAATTTTGATTAAATAGATTTTAGTTACTTGTTTCTTTATTCAAAATTCGGACAGAACTTATGGGATGACCCGATAAAAATTATCTAACCCATTGTAAGAACATAATTATAAAAACAGTTGAGTTGCAAGAATAAAGTGTTTTTATTATACGCTACAGCAGCAAGAAAAATAACTAGTTTTTAATTACTTTTTTAAACTGCAAGTAAAAATTCTAATCATAAAAATATACACTGAGTTAAAAGTTGCAAAATAATCTTACATTTTAATCATTGTATTTTGATATTTTAGATTTTAATCATGATTGATTTCGTCAAACAAAACGATTGTACAATGTGACAATTTCTTCAGATCATGTATTAACATTTAAAAAAAATAAATAGAAAGTATAATGAACAAAGTGCTACTGTTGCAATCCCATTCAGATTACGTCAATCATCAATTTCTTCAACATTGAAGTGATTTATTGCTGATTGAGTTGTGGTGATTTATTCTTTCTAAAAATAAGTCAAGCAGCTAATACTGTAGGACTTATTTACCGGGTGTTTTTCTTCCGTGAAGATATCTAAAACTTCCAGATTGAAAACTTCCCCGAACCTCTTGATTTGCCATACCTTTTGAATTTTTTCCCAAGGTTATAATATAAAGGAATTTTTTTTTATTAACAATAAAGAAATGCACCACTTTTGTTTATTCAAAAAGTTTTTTTGCAAAAATTATTCTAATGCTTTAATGATATAATTAAAAAAATATTTGTTGTTTTAAAGGAAAATATGCCCATGCAGCAGACCTCGGTCTTGATCGTTCTCGAACAAAGTTGATTGATGAAATCAGTGACGTATTTTCGTAATCAAATGCTTACTTGACTTTTTAACTGCTGACAACTACTTTCACTTGATTTGGCTTCAGAAAATGGATTTGCGTCTGTCTCATTTTCTATTGAAATCGTAAAAATCCCAAATTACGAAGATTTAGGGGAATGTAGAACAGTGTTCTTTCTAAAACTGTACAGTATACTGCACAAATACTTTTTTTAGCTAGCATGAATAATTAAAACAATGTTTTAAAAAAAAGGTCTTCACCGTGAATCTGTCTCGAATTTCTTGATTTTTATCCAGAAAAAGCAGTGATCTCTAAATCAGTGAAAAGTATCGTCAACACCTCGTTGTTTCTGAGACATTTCTACGTCAAAAGTGGTTGAATCGTCCAGGAAAAGTTTGCTACAGACAATTTGTTCCATAACTCGGCTATAAAACGACTACCAGTTACAGGTTTTATAAAAAATTTTTGAAAAGATTCAACTCGACAAATATAAATTGATTTTTAAAACTTAAGAAGTTTTACTTGATTCGGTTATAACAAAACCAAAATTAAGTAATACTCACAACTCAATACAAATTTAATTGTTACTTCTTAGTTACTGTAATTCCAGAGTGTTTTCTTTGAAATATAATAAGGATTTACTACGACACAGGATCTTGTGTATTAAAGCTGATTGTAATACGAGGGTTTTATTATGTAAGGAAAACGCAATTTTCAGAAAAGATTTGTTTTTTTCTATTAAAAAAAAGCAATTTTTTTTCTTTTTTGTGTTTCTTTTCATTAAGATTTTCGGAAAGCTAATGAGAACACGTTACATTAGAAAAGAAAAAAAGTTTTACAAAACAAGGTGGTAATCAATACTGAACACATAATAAACTTTGACTTTTTTTTAATCATGACGTAATATTGATTTTTCTTTTGCTTTGTAATCACTTCCGTGCGATTGATGCGAGATTACATCAAGACGGAAGTGCTTATAAAACAAACAAAAAATAAATATTGACCACTTGACGCGAGATCACGCTTCTTATAAAAGACGACGCTGCGCAGAATTAGGCAGAATTTTAAACAATCGCAAGTGCTTTGAAAACAACAAATTTCAAGTAAGTAATCTGTATCTTTTATGCTCTATCCAGCCTTGTAGAGAGGTGAAATTATTGTTTAATCTGAGACTTTTATATATATTACGCTTTGTCTTATTCAGATGAATTGTTGATAATAAAATTAAAGTCGGTGCAAATTCTATCCTTCTAAAAAGGCTTTGCAATTGAAATCAACACAACCTTTCAGTTTGAACTAGATTTAATTACTTTTATGTTAGAAAGCTAAATAATCCTTTTTTTAGTTATTTTTGTCGAGTACTTTTTGTTCTGAAACGCTGTTTTTTTCATTCATATATATTTGAAATAATCTTTTAATCCTTGAAAAAATTTTTTCAGGAGGTTTTTGGCCTGCTTTACTCTTTTTGGTCTTCAAGGTTTTTAGTTTTTCTCTTCCATTATTTTATGCAATAACACCCTCTACATATGTTTAAAAGTGTTGCTTTATTCCAACATATTGTTCCATGGAAATTAGAAGGTTTTACCTCCACTTTTTACAAAACTAAGTTTATTATGACAGCATAATTTAATCGCAAAAGGTTTCATGTTGGCAAAACCGCAAACAAAGAAAAGCAGCCTAAAAATTTTATAATCAAAAACATAAGCTTTTGTAACCTGAAACAAACAAAGGAGTAACATTTTTTAACGCTGTTTTCTCAAAATTGTAAAAAGTGGAAGTAGAACCAAGCAGCGATAAATAAACCTATGTACAGTACATATGTATAGGCTAGCCATATAGATTAAATTCGTTTGTAATTTTTTAGATAAATTGTTTTTTATCTTTTTTTTTTAAGATACAATGACCAAACACAATTGACGATGTATGCGTAATAAGGTATATAGTAGCACCTGTATCCTTTATGCACTCTCTGTTTTATTTATTAATAAGCATTAGTGAACAAAGTAAAGTGAAATGAAAATAATTCAAGAAATTCTTGGTTTTTAGAAATGCACAATTTATTTCGTTGTTGTTGGAGAAATTTATCTTATTTGTACCCGAAACCTCTTATCGATAAGCATGTTTTAAAGCCTCTTGTGTTCAAAGTATTATAGATTGTTTAGATGAAAATTAATCATTTCATCAATTAATTTTGTAAATAACTAACTTCATCAAACTTTTGCTAACGTTGATATACAACATGAAACTGGCTTTATTATAATCGACGTGTTTTGCTACGAATAATAATAGAGCTGAGAACTTTTGATTAAAATTGCATACTTTTGGACAGTTGATACAAATCACGAAACCAAGTCTTCGACCAAAACATCATCGCTGAATCATTTCTTTTTAATGATCGATTTTTTTTCAACAATCCAATTTTTTGCCTAATTTTTTGGAAATTGAATTCAGTTGTTTTCGTAGTTCATTCAATGAATTTTTTCCATTTAAATGTCGAACAAAAACATTACCAAATTCTATTAAGTTTATTTCATCTTAATAGTATATTATCAAAAAAATTTATTCATCATTTTTGAAAATAATCATATTTTAACAATTCGACAATTCGAGTTTGTCATTAAAAGAGTAGCCTAGTTTTAATTCAGCAATGTTAAACGCAGTTGATGTCGAAGAATTATTTTCATTTAAACAATAAAAATGAGATACAATATTTAATATTTCGCACTCAAATAAAACGCTTTTATAATTCAATTTCAAAACGTTTGATTTGTTTTTTAGCGCATTACTGTCGAAACAAAATGAGTGAACAAAACCAAAACCAAAATAAAACAGAAGTTGAACAGAAAATCTTGTCTTCAGTAACTTCAACCTTTCAATCAAAACCAAAAATTACTCAAAAGAAAAAACAAAAAAATGCTAAAGACTTTAATAAAAAAAATATGGACCCCCGGAAACAAAATTCAGAAAATAAAAGCAAGTTTTTTAAATTTCTATGCGACAATCTTGATAAAGACAAAACTGTTGCAAACCAAACATTGGCTGTTGAGGAGAAAATCGTGTGTTCCAAAGCAAAAGAACTCCAGTCAAACCCACAACCGACTCGATGTACTGTTACCCACGAAATTACCGGTTATTTCTGGAAAAGACGAAATGCTCAAACAGCAACATTAATAGCGGAAAATAAAATGTCGTTTTTAACTTGTTGGATGTTCACATCAAACTCAAATATTTCAAAATCTGTTTACTTTTTTGGTACCACCCTTCAAGATGGTTCCTTCGGTTACGTCACATTGGCAGGACAAGGAAATGCCTACAAATTACTCCCATCCAATATCGATCCCACATCAATTAACATTGACAACAATGAGGAAGCCAATGATCCAAGAGCTTTTTATTTTCGATCTCCATCATCTTCATCATCGGGATTACTTGTTTCCGCTTCCAATCAGCAGCTGTTTGCAAAACTATTAAGTACAACAAATGAAGTAATAGCTGATTACACTGGAGACGAATGGTTTATCCAATAAAAATTTGGTAGCCTAAACCTGACTTAAATAATCGAGAAAAACTAAAAATAAAAACTAAAACATTTGATGATTATTTAAGTTGTGTTGTTATGTTTTGTATAAATTGTATTCATTTTTTAACTGCTTATTTTTTTACGATGATAAACAGCATGTAAAGAAACAGCTGTCTACACTTTTAAGGTAAATGCACGATGCAAGATATTTTTATAACGATTTATTTCAATCTATGATTCGAATTACTTTTTGTGAAACCTTATATTTAATATGGCTTGTACAGTATACTCAATTTTACCAAATAACTGCTTTTGTTTAAAATGTAATGAAATTCAAAATTATTTGAAGATTTTATTTGACTGTGTATTTGTATTATTTACAAAAGCAAATCCATTTAATAATGTTTTATATACGTTTTTTACTACTTTTTTACATTTTTTAATTATTTTTATATATTTTATCATATTTTAATTTTTTCTAACGTTTTACATGGTTGCTTATAGATTTAAGTTATGTAACCTACGAACTAAATAAATGCAAATAATCAATAAAAAAAAGCAAGTTGTAGCTTCCAAACAGTTGTGGATAGATGTCCAAGATTTTCAACCTTTTTGTGCTTAAGATAAAACAAATGATTTATTTAATAAGGTTATGTGATTTTTAAAAACATAGCATAAAGCAGCCTGTAGAATTGAAAAAATCTGAAAAATCTATGGCCAGATTACACCCAGGTTAACGGTAAACAACATATGTGGTCGTTAATAAAAAATTTATGGGGCCGTGCTAATTATGTTACCCGCCTGACTCGTGCTCGGGGGCCATCTTCATTATGACCTAAAAATTTTTTTACTCTATTTGGATTTTAAAATTTTGGTCTAAATTTTTAAAGCTTTTTAAAAACACATTTGGTTAAAATGCTACTATCAGATAATAAGGCAATTTATATTTTTTTGATGAATCAATAATTGTATTTTGTCTTTACAATTTAGATAATAAATTATCTATTTCTCTCGTAAATTGTGCTCCACGATTACCAATGTTACAAAAATGGACGCTTCTAGTCGTTGCAAATAGTGCTTATAAAAGTTTCAACATACATAAGCACAATTACATTCATGCATTAATCATAAAGATTTTATAGTAAACACACAAAAAGAGCATTTAGAGTTTAGCTACTCATTTTTTATGAGGATGATAATATTACAAAAGTTGGAATTAGCCGCCTCTTTATTAAAAACCTTGAGATTAAACTGGGAATGTGCTTCCATGGTGGAGGTGGAAAATCTTTAGGAAAGATACAAAGCTGGTGGAATATTGTAAACATACAAAATTAATAATCTGTTTTAGCAAGTATTAGGAGAAGGAAGTGCAGCCCATAACTTTAATACCTGTTTACGTGTATATTATCAAAACAAACACTCCAAATATTTTTAGCTGTTAAAAAATTGACAAAATTATCTGAGAAATTAGATTTTGAAAGTAAAGTATGAAAAGGTAAAAAAAAATTTGACAAAATTTTGACTTTAATCAAATTTCTATATTTATTTTGACCTGTAAAATTTTTAAAAAGACTCCTGAGCAACTACTGTATAACCAACTTTAGCCATCGTCTTCAGTGTTTGAAAAGACATCCATTCTGTGTCAGGCGCAAACAGAATTGGGACCGAGGGGTTATCCTTTAACTATCCTAGGTTGCTGTAGGCCTTGGATCAGTTTTTGCAGCAATGGTTTTCAGCCAGCATTGAAGTTTTGTCATACAGAACCGTCAGATGCGGTGCTTTATTTGGTTCTCCATGTCTGAGGCACACTGTTAAGAAATGGTCTGCGAACTCACAACTCAGTTATGGAGTGAGGCTCCATTTGTGCATGGACGAATAGAATTGCCCAATACCAGTCCGCAGGCAATTACTAAAGTGCCACAAACTTTACTCGGAAATCCAAAAAGATCAGTTGAACTAGTAAACCGAATATCTGCGCTAAGGTAAAGCTGTGTCTACTTTCTTACTTATTCAGGCTCAAGAAATAGTTTTTCGAGAGACTGGAGTTGTTAACACAATCAGTACCGGCTAAGTTTGAATTGATTCATTAAAAAACTTTTCGCTGCAGACAGACAGAAATTACCGTCTACATAGAATATATTTACAAAATTCACAAAACTTGGCTTCCAAGCTTCACCATCTTTAATGTGATTCCAGCACCACAAGAGCAAATAATCACTTCAACAATTTTGTGCTAGCGTGCTATAAGACTGAATTAGCGCCCCGATGGCTAATTAATATTAAGCTTAATAGTTTGTCCGCTACACAAAACAATTTTATCACTGTATAGAATTAAACTGCAATCACACTAGCGCAATAGAATTCCAACACTTGTCGATCAACTAAAACAACTCAACTGAATCTTCAATTGGAATCTCACGTGGAATGAAATGAAAACCAAACGCACGCTCATATAAAATTACGTCACATGACGCCAGATTATAAGCGAACTTTCTGGAGTACAGTGAATTTTCTCTAAATAGCAATTAAATTAAGATCGCGGTTTTCGAGAACTAATCAGAAGCAAGACAAAAAAATAATTAGGTTACATCAAATAAACTAGAAAGTTTCGAAAAGGCAAAAAAACGTAAAAAAAAGAAAAAAAAAGGCGCAAATGCGCTTAAAATTAAAAACAAACAATTACACGTCCAAAACAACTTGCAAATAAACTAAATTATGTGAGGGTTTATCGACTACGCAACCCTTACTTATCTTAGGGTAAAACTAGACAGATCGCTCACGTTTCGTCACCATCTAGCGGCATTGTGTAAAAATATCCTCGTGCGTCACACAGCTGAGGCAAATTGTAGGCTCATGATGAGGTGCTGGTGCTAAAACACTGCGCACAGCTGCCTTATCTCTGGTCTACTCAATAACTGAGTACTGCGCATCAGTATGGTATCGCAGCGCTAACACTCGTCTCATAGACTGGGTCTTTAATGACGCCTTGGGCATAGTCACTGGATGCCTGCGTCCCACTCCAACGGGCCCTTATTATACTTTCAAGCATCCATCCAGCTGAGCTTCGCCGACTAGGAGAAACATTCTCCTTAGCTTACCATGGATCTCGGGACCCTGATCGTATCCTGTATGGTCTTTTAAGTGGGTCCTTAGATGCTCGCCATGAGAGACCAAGATCTAGTTGCCCATTTGTGCCAGCTGCGCAGACTCCATCAAATAACCTTGCCGGATTTGGCATCCGCGCTTCTAAGTGAACAAATTATAGATGGAACGCGGATTACTACGAGAATACTTCCAGGCTCCATGTTAACATGCCCATGACCAGTGCCAGGCCTGTTGGAATGAGCTTGCCCCAAATAGCTTGGTTTAAGCTTAATTGCCTGCGAACTGGTGTTGGGCAATTCCATTCGTCCATGCACAACTGAGGTCTCGCTCCTTCACCAAATTGCGAGCGCGGCGCCGCTGAAAAAACCGCAGACTATGTTCTAACAGCGTGCTCAGTACATCGGGCACAACATGGAGCTTGAGATCCGACAATTTTAGATAACAAAACTCGATCCTGGCTTAACAACAATTACTGCCATCATCGGATCCAGGCAGTACGGCAGCCTGGGGTAGTAAAAGGATAAACCTTTGGTCCCAGTTCTGTTTGTGTGCGACCTGCAATGGAAGTTTTTTCAAACGAAGACCACAACGTCGACCGACTACGCAATTACTATTAATATGCAAACGATTACGACATACTAAAATTTAAAATCACTAAAAAAGAAAGTAACTATAGATTTATGCGGTTAAGATTATATTGCGAATAAAGAATGACACCAAGATGTTCGGGGCAAACCCATTTAAACTGACCTGGTACAGGTCATGGACATGCAAGCGCGGAGCCAGGATATACTCTCAGACTACTCCACGTTTAAGTTATGATTTGTCCACAGGGCAGCACGAATGCTTAGTTCGGCAAGGTTGCTTGATAATTTCCACGCAGCTGGCATCAACGAGCGTCCTGATCTTAATTTCTAGTGGCGAGCATCTGAGGACCCACTCAAACCCATGCAATATATGATCAGGGTTCATAGTTTTAGGGTGAGCTAAGAAAAGTACCGCTTCTAAGTCGGCAAAGTTCAGTCAGCAAAAAGTTTAAATGTATGAATATGTGGTTTGTTGGAGTGGTACTCAGGCATCCAGCAACAATGTGCGAGCGTCATTTAAGACACTTTCCATGAGACGAATTTGAGCGCTGCAACACCAGAACGGTTTGCACTCTTTAGTTGTTGAGTAGCTAGAGACCCCATTCTAACCCTGCAAGTCGTCTCAGCAGTGGAACGCGCGAAGATGCTTTTTGCACAATACTACGAGATGGTGACGGAATAGATAGTAAAAGTCTGTGGCTGTCATAAACTTTTACTTCATCTTTGGCTTCTCGGCTGTTTAAATTAAAGGCTCCATCTTAATATAACTGAGCTTCAACCCTAAGTCTGGAGGTAAGCTAAAAGTCCAGCTATGTCTTGACATAAAATCCCCTTTAAGTCTTTTTAGTTTCCATAAAAGTGCATCATTGCTAGATCGTTTGTAGGGTAAACTTTCAGAAAATTGTAGAAGACAGGACGTACTTATACTGTAAATGTTAAAAAAAGGAGCCAAGACTAATCACGGACAAAGGCCGTTTTTTTGGCGGCGTTTTTTAGATCTTGGCAATTTTGAGTCGGCGCAAACAGGAAGAAAAGAAGTCACGTAACCAGAACTTCAAAGCAGCTCGAACATGAAATGTAAGCTTTGGGAAGTTGAAATCAGGGGCCGGAATTTAACCCGGTCTTAAATTTTGGAATTGATTATAAATTAATTGTAATCAATTTTAAAAATTTTAGGTTTATAATTCACAATAATAACGTATAACAAAAAGCCATTTTAATGTTAAAGGTTATTACTATTTATTGAAATTTAAAATCAGGGAAAAGAAAGAATCTTTTTTTATTCTTAACGGTTGTAGCCTATATGGTTGCTAGTAAGTTATAATAAATAGTATGAAATTACAATATGTATTACCCAATGGTAACTTTCATATGTAATACGCCGTTTTTACCTACAGAGAAAGGTAATTGAAAAATAACAGCACAATTTACAAAATATAGTATTGATGATTTCCTTGGTCTTACGTGCTCGCCGAAAAACGTGAAAAATCAGGTAACTTACGCTAATTACGCTTAGATAATTATCTTAAAACAATAAACTGTTAACCAAATTGTTTAGATACTTGTCTGACATGTGTGATGAATACTACTCAATGGAATAAATTTTCAATCATTAATACTGAATAAATAAACTGAATAACATAAAGTTCTTGTCTTTTAACGTAGGCTATTTGTTCAGCATAAGTTTGGGAAAAATTATAATTGCAATTGAAGATATTGCAACTACAGCTTAATGATTTTGCAATTTTAGCATATTTAATTGTATTTAAAGCAAAATTAAGTAATTTTTTCAAACCTTTTTAGCAGTTTGCTAAAATGTTTAGCGTTAAAACAAAAAATTTCTTAACGTATCGAAATGAAAACTTTTCAAAAAGAACAAAAAAAGAGATGAAAATACAGAGTGTCCATAAATTGTCATTACAACTTCAAAAATTTTCCGTAAATCCATTTTTGACGTTATTTTACTACAGTTTGTGCAAAAACAAAGACAAACACTTCGAGTTTTTATCTTAGTATGCTCTTTTTATCTTTTTTTTGCATTTTTGCCTTTTTTCCATATTTAATTAATTATTTAGGCTACTTATTTTTTGTCTTGTTGCAGATTCTTAAATTCCTTAAAATGAATGCTTTTCTGGAAAAAGCCCAGTGCATGTCTTGGTTTATAGAGACAAAATCAGACAATTAGTTCGGAAGTTTCTCTGGACTTGGTTGTCCAAGGTCTTAGCTTCTCCGCGTCCAATTCGACCAAAGTCCACTAATTTAATGTGAAAATTTTTGTTTAATTGATTAATTAACCGGTCAGATCACGGATAATTGCTTACTCTCAAAAAAACACAAAACAATTTATGCATTTCGTATGTTCAAAATAAATTTAAACATATTAAAATTTCACTGTTTATACCTACAACACAAATAAAATGTTATAAGCTTTTGAATAAAAAGTATAAATAAGTAAAAGAAACAACTCGAAAAATAATTCAACAAATGTAACAAATGTAGTAAACTTGTATCGCTAAGCAATTTCTAACTTATTGCAAAATATTCAAACGAATTGACATTGTTGCACTAATAAAAGGTACAAAACCTCAAAACTTTTTTAATAAGACGAACAGTCAGATTTTTTTTATGTACTTTGAAATAATTTACGACTAAAATATATTTCATACACAAAAACAACACAACAATTTCTATGCAGCTGCAGCCTCTGTATGGTCCATCAGCTTGTTCTTCTTATAAACCATTCATCACCAGAATAATCAGCTATTACTTCATTTGTTAAGCTTGACAATCGTGCATACAACTGCAGGTTGGAAGCCGAAACAAGTAGTCCCGATGATGATGATGATGGGGATTGAAGGTAGAAGGCTCTCGGATCATTAATTTCCTCGTCGTTGTCAATATTGATTGATGCGGGATCGACATTGGATGGGAGGAATTTGTACGCGTTTCCGCGTCCGACCAACGTGACGTAACCGAAGGAACCATCTTGGAGAGTGGTACCAAAAAAAAAGACTCGTTTATTCCATTTAACTGAAGATGTCAATTCAGTGCAAGTTAAAGTATATTGTCTCTCTAAAGCTTTTAATTTTCCCGAGAACACATTTCTCCACATTCGGTCAGTTAACTCATGGTTTACCAAGCATTGATACGATTCATTAAACGTACGTTCTTCAAGTTGTCTGATTTCGCATTCAATTTTTTCGTCAATAACCAGTTTTTGGTTCGTATCTAAAAGATTTCTTTTAAGGTTGCCAGATAAATAGCTTACAAATAAACTTTTGACTTCATGTTTCTTGTTACAAATGTTGTCTTTAGCTGGGTTATTTTCATTTTCAATCTCTTTTTTGGTTTGAAAATCAAGATTTGTTTGAAAAATTTGCCTTTCGCTGAAGGAAATTTTCTCAATCGCATCAACTGTTTGCAATTTCTCTTGGCCAGCTTGGATCGATTTGATTTGACAGTTGTCCACTAAAAAATAATATAAAGTTTTAGTATGAGGAAGTAAATTGCAGCTAACGAAGATTATTAATTGCGCAATTTTTTATTGTGTTGTGTTCTGCTTGTTTTCCTGTCTGTTGTGTCCTTAGCAAATACGTTACTTTCTCCTGCTTAGCGGTCTTAGAAGCAATTTTGAATTTTAGACAAAAAACTACAAAACTAAATATAAAATTTTCTCCGGACAACTATTTCTGGCATTTTCGAAAGCAGGTGTGGGTAATTGCGTGACGGTTGCCCAAAGTATAGTTTTTTCGACGCTTTTCTGCCAGTCAGAAAGAAAGAGATGAAAACAAAAATAGTAAGATTAATATTAGTGTTTTACTGCTTGTAACATTATTTAAAGCTTACTCTACAATTTGTTTCTATAGCTTGCAAAAACATTTAAAATTCATTGGTTTTTAAGTTGCGGCTACAAAATGTAAAATTTCAATTTGAGAAAGTTCTAAAACCAATAAGAAATTAAACATATTATTATACAGTATGTTTAACAACAAGGCGATAGATTTTGTGAATAAGCCGTCCAACAACAAATTTTTTATATATTACAACTACGTTGAAATTAAACAATCACTTTTGATCAATATGTAGTGCTCATTCAAATACTTTAACTTAACAGCATCACAAATGGATAGAATAGCCTATTACCTTCAGAGGTTGATACTTACTAGTAAAATTGTAGATTCTATTTGTAGATTGTTTGTATATTCTTCTCTGAGTCTTCGATATAAGTGTTTCCAAAATCAATTGCTTCTGCACTTATATAGGCTATGCGATATCCCGGAAATGAGCTCAGAAAGAGAAACTGATCAGCCCGAAAGTTTTATTACGTCATAAATTGAAGTAGAAAGCAACTTCTGATGATTTAATTTTTCTTTTCTGCAAAAAAATTAACCGGCTTTTCCAAATGTAACACACAATACACAGTTGCCGAGAGTGGCCAAAGTTTTCTAAATATGAGTTGCATTTGAAAAAGGTGTAAGCTTTTTAATTGCAAAGGAACAAAAAAATTAGTTTGTTTAATTGAACAATACAAACACTGTCATGCAGTCATTTTGTGTGCTTCCACGATACCTGTAAATGCTTAAAATTATGGCGGCAAGAATTGCTACAGTAATCCGAACCAGTTTTGCTATTTACTGAGAATCAAGAAACGCTAGTATAACTAAATCAACACAATTAATGTGAAAAAACATTTAAAAGGGATCCAGGTCGAACCAGATGCAATATGTGAAAAATCAATTCTCAGCAAGATTCTCAAAAGAAATCACAATGTAAACGTTTAAATGTTGTAAATCGGTTACATTTTGATATCTTTTAAAAATATTTTGTACTTGTCTGGTTTTGTTGGGTTTGATCTTTTATGCGTAGCCAAGCCAAGGTAAGATAAATCACCATCAGAGTACGGTTGTTTAGCATGACCACGATTCCAAGATATAAGTAAATTGGCTTCAATCAATGAACACTGTCGTAAATTTTTGGTGACTCTGAAGAGAAAGCTCAAGTTCGACTAATCTGCTTACTCTTAACTGAGATTAAGGAGGATAATTGCAAGAAAAATTTTTGTGAAGGTTTTTTCATAAGAACGTTCGGGCTGCTGCCATTGTTCTGGTGAGTAACTTTTAACAGAAAAAATAAAAAACTGAATGCGTAATCATCAACACATTTTTCTTTATAATTTTGTTTTTTCTTACCTCTTTGTTCCATGTCACTTTTTGGCATTTAACTATCTTTTGCCGAGTTACTAATAAATTTTTACAAAATTATTTTACAAAATTGTTGAATAAATTTATGCAAAGAAATTACATTTTAAATTATATTATACAAATTACATTTACGTTTTAAAACTACATTATAAAATTTTTACTTTATACAAATTACATTTTAAAAATCAGCGGTTAATTCTTAACCAAAACGAAAAGCAAATAAGTTAAAAATTTAAATCTTCAAATAAGGAAAAATTTTTACCAAAAATCATGACAATAAAAAACAATTTAGATTGATTGTTAAAATTTGCAAGAGCCACAAACGAGAAGTAGATGCGCCGCATGATGAGCTGCACGTGAGTCACAATTTGGCTACCGTTGCATTGGCTTATGGCGTAAATCTGTTGGCTCACTTTAAGATTTTTAAATATAACAGTTTTCATGCTTATTTAATTGATGAATGTTATTTTAAATTTTAAAAATAATAAAACTGTTCCAAACCTATTATTACAAAAAGTAAGTACAAGAAATTTAACGTCACAATAGGTGTTCTATTACTTTTAGTTGAAATCGAAGTGGCCAGATCAAGTTTTCAAAAAAAGCCAAATAAAACAAAAAAAAGAAAAAAAAGTATTTTTTTCTGAGCATAGGTTGGCAATAACTTGTTATAACAAACTCGAAACAAACAAACAAAACATTCGTATGGCGTTGTGTTCCACCCACACCGATTTGCTGCTTTCTGTTAATTAACCGCGGTCACCATTGAAGGTAAGCAGCTTGACCACATTTCTTGGAATGTTCGTAAAGTGCCTTTCCAAAGGGCACAACGAGTATCACTCAGTTGACGTCACAGAGAATCGAACCAGGTCGTTCTGCACGTGAGTCGCGGACGTTACCACTGAGCTAAGGCGCCGCGCTTATGATCAACAAACTCGAAATCATTTATAAACAAAAGATTTTTGGCCCAAAAATATTTGTAAAACAAATAAAGCCCCGTTTCCTACGAGCGTGAAATAGAGTATTTTTGTTTGTTTTATTGATTTTTTAATTTTTTTACTTCTTTCTGTGCTTAAGCGCTAAGGGAAGCAAAAAAATCAATATAAAAATAAACAATACTCCATTCCACACTCGTAGTTGAAACGCACCTGAAAAAACACACGAAGAAAAACATTTACCAGTAAGTTTACGAAGGATGTTCTAATTTGCTTTTAAAAAAACAAAACACTCTAAATTTACTCTTAAATGCAGCTAAATATATCGCAACATAATTGAAATATTAATTCATTCGCACAATTTTTATTTGGCTTTTAAGCAACAGGTGTGCGGAAAAAAGTTATAGATTGTTAACCCTAATTTACCTAAGGAGGGGTCCTCAAAGGACCCCCCTTATAACTCGTAAATATAACTCGTAAAGTTCGAATGATAAAAACCAAAAATTTTATGACTTTTCTTAATATTTATTTCTGAATATTTTGGTATTTTACTTGAGCAAATGCGATGGGTAGTTTTAGTGTAGCAGGCTATTTTTTGATTTACCTCATAATTTTTGTACACATGAGATAAATCAAAAAACGTTTTGAACGTCTTGTTGTGTTTGTCAAGATTATTGCGTCACGTAGTAGTTATTTGTTTTTGCAGCAGACTGTAACTAATCCGATTATGTTGCAAAACAAAGTAATCAACGAAAATTTGAGAACCTTCAACTTTATGCAAAATAAGAAGAGACTAAAAGCAAATATATTAAAAGTAAAGACATTTGACTAAACTAGAATAAATGTTTTCCAACATATCAAAAAATTAACTGCGCAGCTACTGTCTGTTAAGAGTATTGGACATCTAAACTTAGGGTCCTACGAGGACCCCCCTTAGGTAGTCAACAGAAAAAAACAGCCTAGGTAAATAAGGGTTAATGTGAAACAGGGGTGACTTTAATAACACGGACACAACTTTCATTATTTTTGATATAACATCAAAAATAAAGAAAATTGGATGTCAGAATAATGTGAAATTTGGATTTTTTTTATGACTGTGTTGGTTTTAGTTGGATTTTAAATAGATTTTCAACATTTTTAGTGGGAAAACTTGTTTAGGCATTAAATTTTGATATGCGCACCTTTATTCGTTATTACAAATCGTAGTTATACAGCCATGCATTTTTTAATTTGGTAAAATAAAAGTCTTGATTTTTATACAGAAAAATTTATAACTTTCTATTTTATAACACAATTTAACTAAAAAAACTTAACATTTAACAAAAAAATGACGCGTTAGGTGCCAGAAGGGCGAATTCGACAAAAATTACGAAAATGAGTACATTATCAGAAAAAGATTTTTATACCCTTATTATTACACATGCAAAGTTTTATAATCAAATTCATTCTCTTTGCAACAACCCAGCCATCGGAGGCACATTCCTGTGTGTCTTGATGCCGGTCCCAAGCCCGGATAAATAGGGAGGGTTGCAGCAGGAAGGGCACCCGGCGTAAAACTTTTTTGCCAGATTATACAAATGCGTATTGTTGATAAATCCATACCGGATCGGTCGCGGCCCGGGTTACCAACGACCGCCTCAGGTGTCGCACAGCAGGGCACCTGTGGAAATTATGCTACTGCTAGTGAAAACAAGAGCAGAAAAAGAGGAGGAAAGCGAGTGAAGAGGCAGCGGGAAGTGTGCAAAGGAAGACGCTCACTCATAAGGGTGGGTACCTTAAATATTGGAACAATGACTGGAAAGAGAAGAGAGCTGGAAGATATGATGGAGCGAAGGAATGTAGACATATTGTGCCTATAGGAAACAAAGTAGAAAGGGAGCAAAGCAAGAAACATTGGAGGTGGATGCAAACTATTTTACAACGGAGCTGATGGAAAAAAAATGGGATAGGAATAGTAGTGAGGGAGGAGCTGGCTGAAAGTGTCCTGGAGGTGAAGAGGATGTCAGACAGACTAATGGCCATGAAGCTGGAGCTAAAAGGGTCCATCCTAAATATAGTAAGTGCGTCTGCTCCACAGGTTAACAACAGTATGGAGGAAAAAAATGATTTTTGGGAAGACCTAGATGGGTTGATGAAAGTGTATCGAAAGAGGAAAGGATAGTTCTTGGTGCGGACCTAAATGGACATGTGGGCGAAGGAAACATAGGGGATGAGAAAATAATGGGGAGGTACGGTGTTGGAACAAGAAGTAAGGAAGGATCAATGGTTGTGGATTTTGGGAAAAGAATGGATTTGGCGATTGTCAATACTTATTTCAAGAAAAAAGATAAACACAGGGTGACGTTTAAAAGTGGAGAAAAATGTACCCAGGTAGATTATGTGATGTGCAGAAGGAGAAACTTGAAAGAAATATGCGATTGTAAGGTAATAGTAAATGCGTGTGTCGCAAAACAGCACCGTATGGTGGTATGCAAAATGGGTCTCATGGTGAAAAAGAAAAAAGCAGAAAAAGTAAAGCCAAAGATACGATGGTGGAAACTGAAAGAGACAAGCTGTTAAGAAGCGTTTAGACAAGAGGTGACCAGGATTTTGGGAGGCAAGGATGGGTTACCTGATGAGTGGGACAAAACGGCAGAAATGCTAAGAAAAACAGCTGCAACTGTACTGGTAGTAACATTTGGGAAACGAAAAGGAGACAGAGAGATATGGTGGTGGAATGAAAAAGTTCAGGAGAGCATAAAAGAAAAGAAAGAGGCAAAGAAAGCATGGGACAAAATAAGAGATAAAAATACTAAAAAGATATACAAAAAAAAGAAGAGTAAGGCAAAGAAGGCAGTTGCGATGGCAAAGGGACGTGCGTATGACAATTTGTATAAAAGATTAGAAACAAAAGAAGGTGAAAAGGAGTTGTACAGATTGGCCAGGCAGAGAGACAGAGTAGGGAAAGATGTACAGCACATGAGGGTTATAAAGGATGAAAACGGTAATGTGATGGTAAATTCGGAGGCAGTGTTAAAGAGATGAAAGGAGTACTTTGAGAAACTGATGAACGAGGAAAATAACAGAGACCCTAGGACTGAGGAAGCAGAAATGATTAACGAAGAGGTAAATTGCGTCAGTAAAGAAGAAGTGAAGAATGCACTGAGAAAGACGAAAAAAAGGTAAAGCGGTTGGGCCAAACGAGTTTCCAATAGAAGTTTGGAAGAGCATGGGACAGATGATGATAAAGTTTTTGACGAGACTGTTCAACAAACTATTAATGGGTGAACGTTATTCCAGAAGAATGGAGAAGAAGTGTGCTTATCCTAATCTATAAAAACAAAGGGGACGCACAGTGCTGTGAAAACTACAGAGGAATAAAGCTGATGAGCTACACAATGAAGGTATGGGAATGAATTATTGAAGCAAGGCTAAGGGATAGAGCAGAGATCAGCAAACAGCAATATGGATTTATGCAAGGAAAGGGAACCACCGATGCTATGTTTGCCTTAAAAATGTTGATGGAAAAGTACAGGGAAGGTCAAAGAGAGCTACATTGTGTATCCGTGGACCTAAAGAAAGCTTATGACAGGGTTTCGCGGGAAGAGATGTGGTACTGTATGAGAAAATCAGGAATGCCGGAAAATTATGTGCGACTTGTACAGGGTATATATGAGAGAAGCAAAACAGTGGTGAGTTTTGCAGTAGGAACTACAAAAAGTTTCAAGGTTAAGGTTGGACTGCACCAGGGATCAGCGTTAAGTCTGTTTCAGTTTGCAGTGATAATGGACAGGCTAACGGATTAAGTAAGGAGAGAACCACCATGGACGATGCTGTTTGCTGATGATATTGTAATTTGCGAAGAGACCAGGCAAGAAGTGGAGTCGAGACTAGAATGCTGAAGGTATGCTTTGGAAAGAAGAGGGATGAAAGTAAATAGGTCAAAGACCGAATATCTGTGCGTAAATGGAGAAAATGACAAAGAAACAGTGAAGATGGAGAATACAAAAGTACCAAGAGTAAAGGAATTTAAGTATATGGGATCAACGGTGCAAGAAAGTGGTAGTTGTAAGAGGGAGGTAAAGAAGAGAGTGCGGGCAGGATGGAACGGATGGAGAAAAGTATCGGGAGTAATCTGCGACAGAAGGTTACCAGCTAGAGTAAAAGGAAAAGTGTGCAGTTCAGTGGTAAGACGAGCAATGGTGTATGGACTTGAGACCGTGGCGGTCACAAAGAAACAAGTGGAAGAGATGGAAGTTGCAGAGATGAAAATGTTGAGGTTTGCAATGTGAGTGACGAGAAAAGACAAGATTAGAAACGAGTACATCATGGGTACAGTTAAGGTAGAACGGTTAGGAATGGAGATGAGAGAGGGCAGACTGAGGTTGTATGGACATGTCATGAGGAGAGACAAAGAGTATATAGGAAAAAAGATGATAGAAATGGAGTTACCAAAAAAGAGGAAAAAAGGGAGACCAAAAAGAAGATTTTTAAATCTAGTGAAAGAAGATATGGGGAAAGTTGGTGCAAAGGAGACGGACGTTGAAGACAGGACGGTTTGGAGAAAGATAATATGTTGTGGCAACCCCTAATTGAAGAGAAAGGCCGAAAGGAGAAGAAGATTCTCTTTGCACCAAAATTTTGAATGTTAATTCAGACGACGTAAGGCAAGCAAAAATTCAATCACTACGATTTATTTCAGTGTTGTAAATGTAGACCAATAAAACCGGAAATTGACTAACAACAAAATAAATTTTCCCAAACAGTCAGTTGTCCGACAACAGCTGTCAGCTTCTCGCCCACTGAAAAATATTCAGCTGTCATAAGTTATATCAAATCATAAAATAAACACAATGATCTGTTTCTGTTCCAGTTACTTTTGAACTTTCTAACAAGCAGCACCTTTAGCAAATTTATAATCATAATCATAACTTCATACCTATGTCTGTTACATTAGCCACAGAACTTTGAAGTTATTCACTTTTGTCGGTCAAGCGATGTTTTGCGTAATTCACTTTTGCCGGTCAAGTGACGCTTTCCCCTCACCAAAATGATAAATGACTGAAATTAAGCTGACACAGCGCAGTGGCAAGCTGGACAACATCAATATTTTTTCATCTTTTTTTATCTATAAATTGGGATTTAAAGTAGTTGGATCGTGCAATCTTCTTCTCGCTATATTATTTCACAGCTCTTTTAAATTAGGTTTTAAAAATGTTGGCAAGAAGAGGACATGATCCAAGTTTTCGCTGAAAAAAGGTTGCAGATTTAGTTATATTTTTTTATGTTTATAAGTCTTGGCTTGATTATTAAGAACAATAGAAAAGTTTATAAAATCCTTGTTTAAAATGGCCATGCTCTTTTTCCAATCAAACATATTTTTAATTGATTCAGCGTTAAAGCATCTTTGACCATCATATTCATAATTTCACTCAAAGCATAAATTAATGAGATAATTACAAATCCCAGTATATCATAGACCAGAGATGGAAAACCTGCCGTCTCCAGAGTTTTGTTCGGCTCTACGGCAATAGCACTATGTGTCTATGACTACTGCTGAAAAAAAAAAATTTTTTTTTAAATCACTTCATTTTAGGGACAAAATATCAAGAAATTCGAGTCAGATTCAAAGTGATAACTTTTTTTTTTAGAGATCACTGTATTTTAGAGACAAAATCGAAAAGTTTGAGATACTTTCAAAGTAATAATTTTTTATTTTTTTATTCAGAGATCACTACTTTGGGAACAAAAATCAAGAAAACCGCGATAGATTCAAAGTTATTACGCTATTTTTTTAGGTATTTAAACTTATACAGTCTCTTTTGTTGAAAATTTTAAAATATGGGCTCCAATAACAAAAAGTTTTTCAAACTCTGTCACCGAGATTGATAAATTAGACTTGGAGTAAATTTTATAAAATTGAAAAATAGAAAACCATAAAATCTTAATATTTTTGCTCATAAACTTCAAATATTTTTAAAAAATATCACTTTATAATAATAAGTCTTTGATTCATAAAAATGGCCAAAAAGTCGAACATTAAAGTTGAAAGCCAAAGACCTTAAAAAATGGCCATTATGGCGACCCTGGTTGAGATCATTTTGGTCAAATTTATTTTTGCTGCCTTGATATTAGCATCCAATTAAAATGATTTAGTAGATATAATTAAGTCTCTTTTATCCTTTTGTTTATTTTTGAAAACTTTTAATTATTTGTAAAATTAAATGGTATCATCATAATAGAAATCATAAGAACGAGTTATCCACATTTGTGATAACTTGGTTCTTAGAGATTGGGTCTAAACGACGTATTTAGCTGCGAATTGGAGGTTCAATCTACTGTTAAAAATATAAAAAACTTTAACGTCGAAAAGAAAAAAATTTTTCGAAATGACAAAAAAATAGATCAAAAGTGATGGAAACTACTTGAGAAAGGAGAGCTCGATTCTAGAAATACGAATAATGACTAAAATAATATTTTGCCGTGGTGGAGGTAAAAATTAAAGCATTGCCGGTGTGAAAGTGATTAGTTTCAGCTAGTAAAAAGCAAAAAATTTTCATAAGAAGCAGTCTTTTTTTAATTCTTAAAAGTCAAAAGAAAAGGTTTGGACGAGCAACATAAGACAAAACCGGATTGCAGCAAATCGGAAAAATTCTGTTTTTGATAAAAGTTTTTTTCTAATGAAAGCGCGACACAGAGGGTTTGTCAAAAGAAAAGTGAAAACATTAAATCCTTCTATTTTAATCACGGCGTAAAACAGGGGGGTGTCCAACCTGCGGCCTCCGAAGCCTTTTGATGCGGCCCGCGAAGGAATTTTTAATCAGATGCTCAAATCGTCTTGAATTAATTCAGTGCCCTTAAACCTCCATAACCTGTGTTGCACGAGAGATTCCCAAGTGTTCTGCAAAACCTTTTCAAAAATACTAGTCCCGCGAAATTATGATTGCCGATTACGTGGATGTTATTCAAAAAACAATAAGTGGTGAGAGATATGAAAAGAGCTTTTTCTAATGGAAAAGGTATTTTTTGCAAGACATGGTTTTTATATATTATTTTACAAAATATAAGAAATTTCTTTTAAAACTTAGCAGTAGAATTTTTGACCAGTTTCAAATTGATCTGATTTGAATCCACGAGAAAATTTATGCAACGTATTGTCTATTGTAACTAGGGTTACCATACGTCCTCTTTTTGGAGGATATGTCCTCCTTTTTAATGAAAAATAATTTGTCCTCCGAGGACGTTAAAAAATGCCCAAATGTCCTCCTTTTCGGCATTTTGAACAATTAAAACATGTCCAATCATTCAGCCTTTTAGTGTATAAATATATCATCGGTTAGATCACTAAAAGTAGGCCTATACTCGTATATCGCGCACGCGCTATAGCTTACATCTTACCAGGTTACTCTAAGACAGTCGGAGGTGTTTATGATGTAATAAATTTCTCATTCGATAATGAATTATGATGCAATTGTAACGACTTCAATGGTTTATTTGACTTGTTTTTAATCAGCTTCAAAAATGCATCTCATCTTTTTAATGCCAAGCACAAGCAACAAAACAGCACAGCGAGACAAACACGATTATGACGTAACAATCACAATTGTCCTTTGCTACACAATATTGTGGCATCCACTGTACTGTAAGTTAAGCTTTGTTAAGACATTCAGATCTAGTTAACAGTGAAACATTTAGCTTGCTAAAAAATAATGCCAAAGAGGAAGTCAGAATTTACAGAAGAGATACAGAAAAAGTATCCGTGTTTTAGAAAGGGACGAAATGATTTTGAAGCGGAATGCATTGTTTGTGGCTACGGTACGTTTATTTCAGTGGCGAATAAAGGTGGACTTAGCTTAGATATGCATGTACAGAGTACAAAGCATAAAAAAGCTATCAGGGGAGAAACTTCATCTGCAAAAGTGACAGGTTATTTCTGTAAGCCTGGTACACAAACTGAAGATAATGTTGCCGCTGCTGAAGCCACCATGGCGTTTCATACTGTAAAGCAGGCCTGCACAACATACGGCCCGCGGGCCGCATGCGGCCCGCGAATGCATTTTGTGCGGCCCGCGAAAGCATTTCAAAGTCGATCAACAAACGAAGTATGTCTGCCCTCTGTATTCCGTGTGCTGTGTGTAATAGAAAGCACTTTGAATAAATCTTTTCCTTCAATTGTTACTTAACAGTTATTGGTGCTATAGCGCATAATCCTACGTTTGTTAGAATTTGTTGTAGGTTTATAGCTAACGATCTTAACCTCGATGATTCAGAAAAGAGCATTAAGAACAGAAAATTTTGGAATTTTTTACTAGGCGATTGCGCAGGCAAAGAAAGAACTATCAGATACGTGTACAAACTAAAGAGAGCTAATCATACAGAAGTTCAACATGCGCATTTGCTTCTTTTTACAGTTATAGCTTTAGTGTTGTTTATTGCTTGGTAGTAGCCTGTGTTGTGTTTTTAGTTGTAGCCTGCAGTTAAATTTTGTTTTTTAGTACCGTACTTAACCATGTCTGAAGGAAAGAAAAGGAAAATAGACAGCGAGCACAGAGCGTTTAACTCTGAGTGGACGAACAAGTACTTGTTTGTAACCTATAAAGACAAAATAATCTGCCTGGTGTGCCGAGAAAGGATATCAGTTCCCAAAGAATATAATTTGAGACGACATTTGGAAACACAGCATCCTGCTATTGCTAAATTAGATCAAAATGAAAAGAGCCTTAAAGCAGCAAGCCTCATGAAAAGTCTTGGCAAGGAACAGCAATTTTTCAAAGTACTCGGCAGCGAAAGTGCAAAAGGTACGGATTTAAGCTTCAAGATTTCAAGGGAAATTGCTGTTTCTGGTAAGTGTTTTACAGAAGGGGAGTTTGTGAAAAAGTGTATGTTGCTTGCTGTATCTGAGCTTTGTCCAGAAAAGCTGCGAATGTTTCAAAACATCAGTCTCTTACGCATGACCGTACAAAGGAGGGTAAGTGACATAGCTGCCAACTTAATGAATCAGTTAAAGCAGAAAGTAAAAGAATTTTGCTTTTATTCATTGGCTATGGATGAAAGTACAGATTGTCGCGATACAGCTCAGCTTCTCATATATATTCGAGGCGTTGACAAGAACTTTAATATTACTGAAGAACTTGCTGGCATGCAATCAATGAAGGGCCGTACTACCGGGAAAGACATCTGTACTGAATTAATTAACTGTGTAAACAACAAGTTGGCATACAGCTTTACTAACTTAGTGGCCATTTGTACCGACGGTGCTCCAGCTATGTGTGGAAAACATACTGGAGCAGTTTCTCTCATTCAGGAATTCATTGGAAGGCGCATAATCACACACCACTGCATTATACACCAGCAGGCCTTGTGTGGTAAGGTTTTAAAATTTGAACACGTAATGTCTGTGGTAGTTTCAATTGTAAACTACCTTCGCGCTCGCGCTCTGAAACATAGAACCTTTCGAGCATTTCTGGAAGAGGTGGATGCCAAATATGAAGACCTAGTATACCATACAGAAGTAAGATGGTTGAGCCGAGGAAGAGTGCTACAACGTTTTGTTGCTTTGAAAGAAGAAATTTCACAGTTCCTTAAAAATGATTCAAAAAAATTCGAAGAGCTTGAAAGTGAACCCTGGAATCACGATTTATTCTTCCTTTGTGATATTACTGCTCATCTGAACGATCTCAACATGCAGCTTCAGGGAAAAGAACTAATAATATTTCAGTTGGTAGGAGCAGTGAAAGCTTTCAAAATGAAACTACATCTTTTCAAAAGTCAGCTCCTAAAAGGTGAAATGAGTCACTTCCCTACATGTGCACAATATATTCCCCAATCCCAATATGTTGAGCAAGGAGAAAAATACGCACAGCAAATTGAGATACTGTTTCAAGAGTTTGACCGACGACTCACTTTCTCTCAGGAAGATAACCTCCTATTTAAACTGGTTGAAGACCCATTTTCTATGAATCCAGAAGAAGTGCCCATACAACTGCAGATGGAGGTAATCGACTTACAAACCTCGTCAGTGTACAAGATTAAACACAGAGAAAGCAGCCTGCTGAACTTCTACAGAAGTCTGAATAGTGATAGATATAAAAATCTTATCGGACTTGCAAAGAAAACGCTGAGTATTTTCGGCAGCACTTATATATGTGAGCAAACTTTTTCGCTTATAAACATGAACAAGAATAAGCAGCGCTCTTCTTTGTCTAATGAAAGTCTGGAGGACATCCTAAAAATATCCACTTCTCATATGCATCCAGATTATGACGAACTTGTTGCCGGAAAGCGGTGTAATGTTTCGCATTAGTGTCTGTGATTAAAGTGTGCATAAGTTTCTAATAAATTTTTGGTATGCCTAATTGCGTTATAACTAGTAATTTAATGCAGAGATAATATTCATGCGGCCCTCGGCAAATTTTCTGTAGTCAATGTGGCCCGAGCAATTTTTGAGTTGTGCAGGCCTGCTGTAAAGCATCACCAGAGTTACAAATCTAATGATTGTACATCACCTTTGATGAGAAAATTATTTCCTGATTCAAACATTTCGAAAAAGTATTCTTGTGCTCGGACTAAAGTTGAAGCTATTGTTAATAACGTTCTTTCTCCCATGAGTGTTAAATACGTGCTGAATGATATACAAGAACATGGTATTATGTATCTCGGAGTGGCAACTGATAGTAGTAATCATCAATCAACCAAACTTTTTCCTATTGTGGTTCAATATTTCGATTGGAAACATGGGGGCCTTCAGTCAAAGTTGCTTGAAGTCAAAAGTACTACAAACGAAGCATCTTTAACAATTGCTAATGAAGTAAAAGAAACTCTGACAAAAATGGGCTTATTCGAAAAATGTGTTTCTTTCACTGGTGACAATTGTAACACTAACTTTGGTGGCTTAAGACGTCCAAAGGGTAACAACGTCTTCTCTAGATTGAAAAATGATTTACCAACACTGGTTGGAGTTGGTTGTCCGGCGCATATTTTAAATAACTGTTTGCATCATGGTACGAATCAGATGACTATAGATGTTGAAAGTATTATGTACAAAACCTACCAGTATTTTTACATTTATACTGTTCGCACAGAGGAGTTGAAAGATTATTGTAACTTCGTGGATACAGAATACCGGAAACTACTTTCCCACAGTGTAACAAGGTGGCTGTCGCTTTATCCTAGCTTGTCAAGAATGCTTCAAATGTTCCCTGCCTTACAGTCGTATTTCACGTCAATTGACAAGCCACCGATTGTTTTGAAACGGTTTTATGAAGCTCCTTTGAGCGAACTATATTTGAAACACTTGCAATCATTCATCGCTGTTTTCAATGAGCAAGTTCAAAATATTGAACGGTCAAAAGCATCCATTGGTGAAGTTAGATCGTGCCTCGATGCTGAAAAATCAACAATTAAAGAGAGAAAAAAGCACATGTTCATATCAACGCAAATTAAATCAAAGCTGAATAAACTCAGAGAAGAAGGTCAAGATCAAGCTTGTGACTCGTTCATCCGGGATGTTTCTGTGCTGTACAAATCTTGCGTGGAATACTTGGATAAATGGACTAGTTTGTTTTACGAATTTGAATGCTTTGATTGGATGCTACTGTCGCAAACAACCAAGTGGGAAAATGTTGAACCATGTCTGGAATATTTGCAGCAGAAAAATGTTTCTATTGATGAAGCTAAATTGTTTGGCCAATACCACAGGCTATGCAAATTCATTGAAAAACAGCTTGGAACAAATGCACTGCCATATCGCAAAATGATGGCGCATGAAAGATGGGCAGCCTATTTTAACACGTGCAGTACTACTGAATTGTTTGGCGAGCTGTTAAAAATTGCACAGTTTTACTTCAGCATTATAGCTCATAACGCTAATGTTGAACGCAGTGTTTTTTTTAAGGCGATTTGAGGAACCGAAACGGTTTCTCAAAATTGTCCAGCGGTCTCTCAAAATCTGCTTCTACAATAGTGTAAACAAAGCTAAGTACGCTCAGGAACATTAGGAAAAAAATTAGCGGTCTTTCAAAATTGCTTAGAGGTTCCTCAAGCCAAACCTTAAAAAAAACACTGGTTGAACGTATTTTTTCCTTGTTACAGCCACAATGGTCAAAAGAAAGAGAGCGATTTCTTTTTGATTCAGTTGCAAGCATCTTGAAGTTGGTGTACAATTTCAATGATGTTACATGCAACCAGTTTTATGATATTGTTAAAGCTGATTCTACACTACTTAAGAAAGTTCAAGAAACAGCCAAATACTCGTGGGCTAAGTCGAAAAATTAAATTTAATAACACTTTGACCTATAGCTAAAATATTGTTGCTTTCGTTTGTCTTTTGCCGTATAGGCGATGCAGAACAACTAGCTGTTAATAAATTTCTTTAAAATAAAAAGTGTCCTCTTTTTTGGTCATGAAAATATGGTAACCCTAATTGTAACTATTTGCGACTATGTAAGTAAAACACATGAAGAAAAGCGTCAGAAGCCTTTGTTTTTGAATAAAATTTTCTGTTGCCTAACTTCACCGTTTTCTTTCAAGTTGAAGCCAAAGAAGTTTCGGCTGGCACTATTGCGTTTTTAATGCAGCTAATTTGAAAAATACTTGATGACATTATAAAAGGTTCAATACGTTAGAAAAAGATTCCAATTTTTATTAAACACTGACTGTTGTTTTTGAATCCGTGAAAGTTTGTCACATTGCAGCAATGGTCTAAGCAACATTTTAATTACAATTACCAAATCATTTACGTCAACTTTAGCTGAGAGTGTTAATGGAGACGTCATTTTCTCCAATTTTATTGAACAAATAGGTAAATACTGAAAAGAATATTGCAATAGTATTTATTTCTTTCCGGAAAGTTTTTTTTAAATAGCCATCAACGCTCCTAGACTGAAACCAGAATAAAGCAGAATATTGTTTACGTGGCAAAAAAGAGTTGGCTTTCTTCAGATTTGATGACAGAACAAAAAACGCGTAAATACTTTTAAACGGTCATTAACTTTCGTAATTATGTTTTTACTATTATAAGCATTAATATATCATCATATTTTTCGTTTTTCGACTTTGTTGTGTTTCTGCGGGAAGGCTTATTAAAAATATTTTAAACTTACGATTAAAATAATTGAGTATAAACTTATGGCACCTTTATAGGTTGGCATTTTTTCTTCTGCTAAAATCAAAGAAAAAATTTGACTTTTTTTATTTCAAATAGCAGATGTGGCCATAACTGCAATAGTGAGCATTCATTGCAGAAACCAAAAAATAAAACAAGTAAGCAAAACCTCAAAAAATGATTTTATTTTCTTTTAAAAAGGGCACAATCGAGTGCCGAAAAGGTTCAAACTTCATCATCTTTTTTAGTTTTTAAATTTGTTTTGACTTGTTACTCTTCTTTCTACCTACTTGTTTCGTTTGATTATGTAAAATTTTTTGGTTCAAAAATCTGTTAGTTTACATCTGAGAAAATAGCAAAAGTATAAAGTTTCAATTATGCCGAAAATAATAGAGTAATCAAAGAAAACATTTGAATCTAAAAATTTTGAATATTTTTCGCCATGCTGCTGTGAATATATATCAGGTCATCCCATAAATTCTGTCCGAATTTAACTTCATAGTAATTGAATAAAATTTATGAAGTATAAAAAGGTTCTTCTCTCTATTTGGGGAGATTGCAAAGGAGCAATTACTTGGAATTGGTACCACCTAATGAAACAATCAATGCTCACGCCTACTATCACCAATAAGAGCGTTTGGACAAAGCTTTGAAGAAAAAGAAACTCGTTTTAGGGAATCAAAAAGGAGTGATGTTCTATAAGAAAAATGCACGACCTTACACTACGAAAATCACATCGCAGAAGATCGAAGTGCTTGGTTAAAAGAAAATTTTTCATCCACCTTTTCTTCCGACCTTGCTCCTTCAAAATATCGCTTCTTTTGTAGTTTACAGAATTCTTTGCAGGAAATAAATTTCAAAATCCATGAGAGGGTCGAAACTGATATTGCAGAGTTTTTGCTTTAAGAATGAAGAGTTTCAGCAAAAACGTTTTACAGTAATGGAATTAATTAGCTTATAAATAGATAGAAGGAAGTCATAGATATAACCAGAGAACGTAAATTCTGATTAAATTTTGATTAAATAGATTTTAGTTACTTGTTTCTTTATTCAAAATTCGGACAGAACTTATGGGATGACCCGATAAAAATTATCTAACCCATTGTAAGAACATAATTATAAAAACAGTTGAGTTGCAAGAATAAAGTGTTTTTATTATACGCTACAGCAGCAAGAAAAATAACTAGTTTTTAATTACTTTTTTAAACTGCAAGTAAAAATTCTAATCATAAAAATATACACTGAGTTAAAAGTTGCAAAATAATCTTACATTTTAATCATTGTATTTTGATATTTTAGATTTTAATCATGATTGATTTCGTCAAACAAAACGATTGTACAATGTGACAATTTCTTCAGATCATGTATTAACATTTAAAAAAAAGAAATAGAAAGTATAATGAACAAAGTGCTACTGTTGCAATCCCATTCAGATTACGTCAATCATCAATTTCTTCAACATTGAAGTGATTTATTGCTGATTGAGTTGTGGTGATTTATTCTTTCTAAAAATAAGTCAAGCAGCTAATACTGTAGGACTTGTTTACCGGATATTTTTCTTCCGTAAAGTATCTAAAACTTCCAAATTGAAAACTTTCCCGAGTCTCTTGATTTGCCATACTTTTTGAATTTTTTTCCAAGGTTATAAAGGAATTTTTTTTTATTAACAATAAAGAAATGCACCACTTTTGTTTATTCAAAAAGTTTTTTTGCAAAAATTATTCTAATGCTTTAATGATATAATTAAAAAAATATTTGTTGTTTTAAAGGAAAAAATGCTCATGCAGCAGGTTTCGGTCTTGATTGTTCTCGAACAAAGTTGATTGATGAAATCAGTGACGTATTTTCGTAATCAAATGCTTACTTGACTTTTTAACTGCTGACAACTACTTTCACTTGATTTGGCTTCAGAAAATAGATTTGCGTCTGTCTCATTTTCTGTTGAAATCGTAAAAATCCCAAATTACGAAGATTTAGGGGAATGTAGAACAGTGTTCTTTCTAAAACTGTACAGTATACTGCACAAATACTTTTTTTAGCTAGCATGAATAATTAAAACAATGTTTTAAAAAAAAGGTCTTCACCGTGAATCTGTCTCGAATTTCTTGATTTTTATCCAGAAAAAGCAGTGATCTCTATATCAGTGAAAAATTAGACTTTTTTTTTATTGCCCAGATCAAGATCTTGCTGCAAAAATCGACTCGTGGCACTGCGCATTGGGCACATTGCGCACCTTGAGAGAACACTGATCCAGAATCATGACAATCAGCTGTTCCGTTTGCAAAATGTACTTTAAAGGAAGAGCAAAAAAATTTTAGTTTATGTATGAAAAAACTAAACTTTTGTTATTAAAAGTTTTTAGAAAATACTTATATGCTGTGAATTAATCAGAAATTAAAGACCTTGAAGTGCAAAATTTAATAAACAGAAAAACGTATGTTGAGCGTTTACGTATCCTATCGTTCAAAAAAAGACCTTGTAGTATTGAATTTTTTCATCTTTCTGTTTTCAATAGAATAACGCAACTGAAACAACTGCGTGTCTTGTATTTTCGCAATCGTGCAACGTGACGTCATAACCCTTCCGTCTCATCCAGACGTTCTCTCTGTGAGTAAGACGGAAATACTCTTCTCAATCGTCGCAGCTTTTCACAGCGCAGTTTATTTCCATTCTCGCACGGCGCTATTGTCTTCGCGCTAACTCAGGGGTTGAGAACGCATGGTTTGCGAGCGAGATGTGGCTCTTTTGATAACGGCACCTGGCTCGCAGATAAATCTAAGCAGAAATTTTTTAAAAGCTTTCTTTTACATGAAAAAAAATTTTTTGAATCGTTTTTTGGTTTCAAAAGTTAGCAAATTTTATCACGATTTTGAATACATAACTTCTTTGACTATTTTTCCTTCGATTATATAACGCTTTTTTCGAATTCTTTAGTTGTGTGATTTCACTTTTAAAAAGACCTACTAAAATTTTTTTCAAACAAAAATTCGTTATTGCAAAACAACTTCTTGTTACAATTTTTATCGTATTTCGTTAAAAAGTTTCCACTTCCTCATCAAAAATAAAAAACATTATGATTTACAACACTTTTTATGGTTAGACTTTGCGGTAACTTCGATCTCCAGCAGCTAGTTGGCTTCACATATAATCTTCTGCAGTCATTCAAAGCACCTTTTGAAAAATTTCGTAAGCGTAATTGTCTAGTTAAGTTTATCACTCATCCGCATGAGTGTGCTGAGGGCAAAGCCGATTTAAGTTATCTTTCTTACGTTAGAAGTTGCTGAGCTGAAAGCCGCAGGAACGTGGGTGGACAAGTTCAAATCGCTGAATAAAGATTTGGAAATACTTATACGACAGGAAGCAGAGCTTGCGGGCGAGCACAAGTGGACAAAAATGAAAATGGCAACCCACAAATTAGTTGATCAACTAAACCACAATGCATCACCAACACAACGCAGCACCAGAAGTCGCATTAACAGTAAGAAGCACTTTACTTGTTATTGGTATTCCTTCAGTATAACAACATTATTAAAGAGTGCATTCAGAGATTTATTATTGTCCTAAATGGTTGGTCTTGTTTAAAAATGCACATGTTAGTTGTATTAAGTTGCTTAAAAATTAGAAAATTAGAAAAACAATTAGAAAACACGAGAACAGCTGGAACGTTTTAGAAAGTTGCTCAAAATAACGGGTGGAAGTTGTAAATATGCTGGATTGTTGATGCACATCCCTGCGATGTGAACTTCGGTGGACAAATTTATGGCTTCTGCGGGGTTAGAATCTTAAGAATTTTTTCTTCTCCCGCCAGTTTCCAATCAGTATGAACACACTTGTTTTTTGCGACGACTAAAGGTTATTGAACTTCAACTTTTTTATTTTAAACCATTTTCATTATTTCTAAAAGTTGCTTCAAAATTGTCCAAAATATAACTAAGGGACATTCCATGTCAACTCACACCCTTTTTGGCATTTTTCGCCGACCATCTCCGATTTCGCTAAAATTGGGTTTGTTTGTAGGTTTGGATGAGAAAATATCTCACACCAAATTTTAAGTTTCTAACTTAAATAGTTTTTGATATATGAAGGTTGAAAATTAGACACAAAATCGCCGCTTGAACGCCCCTGATCGAGCAAAAGTGATTTTCCTGGTTTTATTTTTTGTTCAATTTCCAATGGTATTCATATCTCAAATGTATGTATATAAAAAAAGATTATCTTTTGTCGTGACCTTGTGATCTTGATCTCGCATGACCCCAAAAACCCCACTCTAGACAAAAAAAATTTTCAATGTTTTTGTTCCTCACATAGAAGACTATCAGCATGCCAAAAATCAAAGTGAGATCTCTATGGGTTTTAAAGATATTTGCATTTTATTGAACAGGTGTGCCTAATGATGCAAATTTGTTGATATTTTCGCAATAAATATTTTCACAACTTCGTCGATATTTCCAAATAAACCATTTTCTCAAGTTTTTTGTTAATTTTTTCTAATAAAAAGATATTTTAAAAATCCATACAGATCCCACTTTGATTTTTGGCGTGCTGATAGTCTTTTATGTGAGGAAACAAAATATTTAAAAATTTTTTTGTCTAGAGTGGGGGTTTTGCGGTCATGCGAGGTCAAGGTCACAAGGTCACGACAAAAGATAACTTTTTTATTTATATACATACACTTGAGATATGAATATCATTGGAAAGCTGCTGAAAGAGCTTTCCAATGATATTAACATCTTTGAAATCGAACCAAAAATAAAGCCAGGAGGGCCACTTTTCTTAATCAGGGGCGTTCAAGCGGCGATTTTGTGTCTAATTTTCAACCTTTATATATCAAAAACTATTTAAGTTAGAAACTTGAAATTCGGTATGAGATATTTTCTCATCCAAACCTATAAACCGGCCAAATTTCAGCAAAATCGGAGATAGTTGGCAAAAGAGGGATGTGAGTTGACATGGAATGCCCCTAAGCGAAACAAAAACTTTCATGAGTAATTCGTTATCCGATGTTTTCGGCAACTTAAAAAAAACCTTATCGAAATTTTTTACAGTCAGGTCTTGTGCGAAAGTAGTCAAACCGGTAACAAAGCGAACACTTGCAAAAAGCAAAGCGAAAACAGTCATTTTTGGAAATACCAGTGCAACATCGTGTTGTGAAATTGCTCGAATCAAATAGTGTGACGTTTCCCGCTTTTTTTAGCTCTAAAGAAGATATAAAAAATGTGAAAAGGTTTGGAATTTTCAAAAAATTTTTACAGCCATAAAAAAACGTTTCAACATTTGCTCAGGTTTTTGACTTTCGCTTAAATCTGCAATCAATTGCTTCATTATTTCTGTGTGTTTAGTCATATTTTACTCAGGTTTGGGACCATTAACATACAATTTTAATATCTAAAGTTCAGTTGTTATAAAAAACTAAAATCAATTTAAACTGATAACTTACGCAGTTAAATAATAATCCAAGTGATTTTCTTCAAAAACATCAACACAGTTCGGTATTTTTATAATAAAAAATTTGCCATATTGCTTCACAAAATAAAAAAGCTTCAAAATTTGACTAAAGTTTTATTCAAGAACATTCATTATTAAACTTTCAGAACAATAGAATAAATCAGAAAGACAAGCGAAATAAAACTGTCATAAAAGCTTAACAACTACTTGTCTATAAGTATTTGCCTGTAAAAACAGCTTATCAGAGTGACAAAATAAACGATTAACTACGTCATTTTCAGTAATAACTGGCAAACGCACAGATTCTTCAATTTTATCAGACGTTGGTTTGATCATTTATCAGATCAATGGCGACGCAACTTACAAAAATTTCAAATTTCGATTATTTGAATTTTATTTCATTTCAATTTTTAAATTATTACGGACGTTGCTTAATAACTGCGATCAGGTCATAAACTTCCTAATTGCTTCTGGATCCAATGGAAAAATCCAAATGCAATGGAAGAAACCAAATGGAAGAAATGTCTTCTTTTTCGGGAAAATGATGCAATAAGACTTATAGTCTTGAAATTTAAGGTTAAAACTAAAAAAAGTCTAAAACAATTGCTCAAAACCCTAAAATTTTTGTTCAGAAAAAACATTTGATAAATCGACACATCTAACCTGTTCCCGCTATTGTGTATATAGGTATTTATTTGTTCTGTATATATTGCGATTTACCTTTTTTCCAGTAGAATAGTTCTAATACAGTAGAGTTACTTACTACTAGACAGCCGGTATTCAAACAAAATCCAAGAGTTCCTATATTTTCTGGCCTTCATGTGACGATTGCTTTGTCTTATTTCGGACAAGGATACTTATGTTTGTTTCTTGGTCAATTTTTCTATGAATATGTCGCTTTTGTTATTAATTATTATTCAAAATAATTTCCAAACATCTCCACTTCCTGCTCGCAAATGCGTTCGCCCGTACTTGCGAGTAGGAGATCGAGAGTTCGGCTGAGTTTACTTGAATGATTTAAGTGGCACTTTAAGGGCATACAAAAATGAATTATACGGACAAACTTTTATTAAAAAAAATTTTTTTAATTTGATTGTTTTATGTGTAGCTTGAGGGTAAACAAAGGTCATGAAATTTATTTTTGACTTTTTTCAACAGAGAGTTTCCTGCACTTCTAAACTCTGCCAAATTCATATTTTTTCAAATAAGAAGTGACGTTATTAGAAACTTCTACTGCTTTAAGTCGAAAAGAGAATGGTTTTAAAAATTGTTGCATTTGACTAACCTCTTCTCCCCCTTTTCCTTTCATTTCTAACGAATCTTACGCAACTGACAATCGTATTATCATGTGAGTGATTATTCTTTATTCTTATAATTGGTAGCGTTGCGTGTGTTAAACTTGAAGCAACCGTCAAGCGATGACCCCGAGGTGTTTTCAAAGATGTATTAGGTATTGCTGTTCGGTTGAAATTTTTTGCAATTAGTTTTTGATTCTTTTTGAAGTGATTATAAATTAATTTTCTCTATTTTATAAGACTCGGGTAGCATTCGGCCATCTTTATAAGATATGCAAGTAAATTAATGTTTTGATAATTTTCATAAAAAAAACAAAAATAATGTAAACATTGACCTGATGATCCTTGAAACATTTTTGGATCGCTTTGTAGCTTTATATTGCAGTTATTTGTGTTTCTCTTTTTATGCATGTGTTCATTTTTTTATTTGTTTTCTAAATTTTTTTGGTATGTAAAGCATACACATATCAAATGCTTTTAAAAAAATGTTTTTTTGATTGTTCAAATGATAAAAATTGCAACATAATCTATAGATTGTCTAGAATCCAAATACGGACTTTTATGCCACTTGAAATTTGGCAACGCTCCCACAAACTATTTGCTGAATAGTTAGTACTTTCTCGAGGGATTTTTTCATTTAGTAAATATAATTACTTGAAATCAAAGAAAATTACCGATTTTTTAGCTAAAAATCTTTTTTGGTGATTTTTTAGGTTGGTTGTGGCTAAAAATTTATTTGAAATATAAACCGCAAATTTATATGGGGACTTTTTTGAAAAACGATTAAGTTGTCTGAGTATTTTGTTTTTTTTTGTATTATTTTTTTAGTCATTCTTTACTTTTTGTAGTTGTGTCATTGTTAAGACTATTATGAAACACCTGTAGTAAATTTATATTTTCGTTGACCAAATGTATGGCTTAATTGTAGATTTTCGGCTGCACAACTTTGTACTATAAAATCAATATATCACGTTTGCAAAAGTAGTTTCAATGTTGGGTTTAAAAGAAAAACTTCTCTCGAGCATCACTCTATTTTGTTGAAACTTCTTGACAATTGTTTTTTTCATACAAGAAAAAGGTTTTGGATTTTTGAGGATTTTATTATTGAAATGACAAAACTAGACAAAGATAATACCTAGAACGATTAAATGCGTCTATTGACGGAATTTTATGTTTGTTTACAGACGGAGTGATTCAGTCCTTTGAATTTCTAAACCTTTCAAAAATTAAAATCAAAGGAATTTTTGGGAGCCAATTGAGCTTTGTGACGTCACAGAAGATTTACAATATTGTTTTTTCCGCGTTCTGGTTCTGCTTGTCCTAAAACTTCAATGGTGCTGGGCATTTTTACTAGAGGCTGTCTATCACTTGCTTTTTAGCAATCGAGAATTTGAGAAAAAAAGATAGAAACTGCAGATTGAATAATTTTTTTGCCGTCGCGTTCCAAAAAAATATCGGCAAGAAGGTGACATGAAGCGAAAGGGCTTGTATACAACAAAACATTGAAATCAGTGCTTACAAACAAGACTTTATGAGAAGTTTTAGTTTTTTTCTTCAGACTTGTAAGTCGGGCTGGGCTTTTCGGGTCGGGTTCGGGCCGGGTTCGGGACTAAGTTTGAAAAAACTTTCGGGCCTAATTTGGGACCAGTGCTGAGCTTACAGATGAACGACCACCTTTTTTGACGACAAGTGGCTAGCCAGTTGTTTTAACTTTGTTAACGCAAACCCATCTTGCCATTGCCCCTTTTAAGTTTTCAATATGATATGTTCCCCGCGATTCAATCAAAAACATAAAAGTGTTTTTGACCAAACTTAACTTTCGGGTTTTAAATCGAATTCGGGTTAAAGTCGGGTTTGTTTATAATTCTGCTTTTCTTTCTCTGTATTTTTCAGCTTTTTGTTTTGACCAGTGTTTTGATCAGTGGTTTTTAAAGTGGTCAATATCGACCCCCAGGGAAAGATTGAAACATTTAAGGGGTCGGTAAATACTTGGATGGTCCATGAATGACTGATGAGTGTACTGCAGCTATAAAGCAAGGTACCTTATTTGCAAAGACACTAAATTAAAAAAATGTATATTTGTTAATGTGAAAACCTTTTTTTAGTCTTCATTTGTTTTTCTTTCCATCTAATGAAAAAAATATAATTGCACGAAAGTGAAAACCAAAAAAAAGTCTTCATTTTAATCATACATTACAATGCTGTATTTGTTAGATTGAGAACTGCTTTCAATTAGAAGCGCAAAAGCAGTAAAACAAAAAAATAGAAGCCGCACAAAATGTTGTTAAAGAATTATGGTACAGTACGACCATTCTATAATTCATTTGCAAACACGAACTTTACTTTTATTTATTTTATCTCTATATTTATCCTCCTGTCTCGCAGGAAAGCGACGGAGGCGCTAATAAATGAGGCAAGCAATTACCCCGACCTGCTTTCGGAGATGCAAAGATAGTGCTGTCCGCTTGTAATTTAAGAGATATGACTGAAATTTAGAACTGCTTGTCAAGACCACCAAGCAGAAGAAAATGCCGTAAAGTGTCTTTTCCAAGGACACAACAGAATGGCGCGAGTAGGTTTTGAACCAAGATCATGTTGATCATGAGCACGGCGCTTTAACCACTCGACAACGCTGCCGACTTCTACAATATTCTCGTTCCTCTATTGTGTTAAAAAGTCGCAAGCAAATATAACATATACTCTGCGTCAATTTTATCATCATCAATAATATTATCAATATTGTTTATTCGTATCAAACTTTTTTGTGAGTTTGGAATTCGCTAATTGGCTTACGTTAGCTGTTACTTACAGTGTATTTCGGCAGAAAAAAATAATATGACAATCCTTGATTAAAAGCCGCACAGAATAATAAAACAAAGAAATAGTATTCGCGGCTTCAGTTTAAAGAAATACGGTAGTTAAGAGTGTGTAGCCTTGATGAGGGCGTTGATAGAAAATTTTTTACTCAAATCGGGGTCCACGATCAGAAAAGTTTTGAAACCACTGACTTAAATGGTGATCACTTTGATGAGGGGCTGGATGGCCACATTGATGACTCAAAAATAAAAATATTTTCAAAAGAAGGCGTAATAAGTTTCAATAATTAATTATTGATGAACCCATTTCAATTTTTTGGGGGCCTCGAATAAGTTAATGCCGGCCTTGTTGATTTTGCTTAAAAAAGATGTCGGCCTTATAGTTTTGAACCTCTTTTAAGAAATTCTATTAGTTAAAAGATAGTTTTGTAGACTGATGTAAAACAAATCTTATTATACGGAATTATCCAAACAAAGAGAGAAAATGCAACATACCTTGGACAAAAATTATCTTATATTTGGGCTTTTGATTTTATTGTTATATTTCACAACCTTGAAAATCAGGAGCACAAGCACAATCCCGAATACTGCCGATATAAACCGGACGTTTTAAGTAATATTTTGTACTTGATTATAGGCTTATGCGGCTGTTTGCTTTCTTACGGCCAGGAATCATTTTCTAATATTTCCGCTAAAAGATCTAGTTATAATGCAACAAGCTGTTTTTTTAACGACCGCGCGCCAAACTTTTGTAAAAATCTGTAAACACAAAAGAAAATATTAAAAATTTCCGAGCTTTTTAGTACTGTTCAGACTGGCCAAACTAGTTCTTAAACATTCTAATAAGTAAATGAAATCGGGATCCAAAAAAATACCACTAAACAATAAAAAAAAGACAAGCTTAAGTTTGACGCACTTTGAATTTTAATATTAATGCCTCCATCTTGTGATAAGTACTAGTAGCGAAAGAAATTAGTGGAACAGTGACGCTAGTGATGCAAAAAAGCGACCTGATAAAAAAATTTGTCAGTAAATCCTTTTTCAAGATTATACAAGCAAAAAATATTGACAAAAAAACACCAGGCAAATAAATTTTTTGTTACTTCCGCAAATTTTATTGTTAGAACCAGAAAAGGAAAAACGCAAAAAAGCACTGATTTTCGTCTCCGGAATCCCCGTTTTCAAAATTTAGTTTATAGAGGTTGCATCCAACGATTATCATGCAAAATGAAATCATATAAAAGGTTTTAAAACTCGTATCATAAACTGTACTCGGAAATCCAAAAGAACCAGTTGAACTAAGTAACCCGAATACCAGCGCTAAAGTAAAATTGTGTCTAATTTTTATTTATTCCGTCTAAAGAAGTAGTTTGCCGCGAGATTGAAGTTTTTATACAGTTAGTTCTGACTAAGTTTGAATTGATCCCTTAGAAAACTTCTCTCCGCAAACAGAAACCACTGTTTTTAACTATAAAGGTTATATATTCACAAAGTTTACAAAACTTAATCGATTCAGGAAAACTTGGATTTCAAGCTTTACCAAACTTTAAAACAATTCCAGCGCCACAAACTGCGAATAAGAACTCCAAGAGCTATCTCTGTTCCCTAAACGAACCTCGAGAGACTTAACTAGGGCTGCACAGAGCAAAGTCAATTATTCATCCGTTGCTGCCTGGGGAGCAAACTAGATTTCAATACGGAAAGTTAGTCCTGGATCAATGGTTCTGTTATTTAATGAAGGATACATCGAGGATCCTTTTGAAGCTAAGAAGAAGGTCGTAATCCTCGCTTTGGCTGTGGCTTGTGACTGCCTGGTATTGTAACCTTACCTTCAAGCTGCTGACTTTTTCCAAATAACCACATGATTAGAATGATCATGGAACTTACCCAAAACCAAAATTTTATTTTTCCTTCTGGTGAGAAACAAAGCAAGCTTCAATGTAAGAAAAACGACGTATATTAAAAATCTTTTTTGACTCATTTCCTTTTTAACCTCTAACATACTATTTTGCTTCCACAATCTTCGAAAAGCTTGCTTATGCGGACTATCTGATATTGTTCCACTTTTATCAAAACTAGAAGGACTTTAAATCGAGATATATTCACTCTTTCAATCTTTCTCCAAACGTGAAGGATGAAACTCAGTCACTCAAAGACGGTGACAACAGCTTTTCATTTTAACAAGCTAGAAGCCAAACCTGAGCTAAAGATTAAAACAAAATGAGCTTTTACTATTCAGTTCGAACCCTTCATGTCTTGCGGTAAAACAGAAAAAATTGCTCACGTTTCGTCACAACCTTGTGGCATTTTGCAAAAAATATCTTTCTGCGTTACGCTGCTCCCCTATCTTCGGTCTACCTGTTGTACTGCCCTGATCAGATGCTGGCAGTGATGTTGTTAAGCCAGCATCGAGTTTTGTTAACCAAAATTGTCAGACTTTGTGCTTCATGTGGTAACCTTTGTATGGAGCACGCTATTAGAACATGGTCTGCGGTTTGTTCAGCAACGCCGCACTCGCAATTCAGTGAAGGAGCGAGACCCCATTTGTGCATGAACGAATGGAATCGCCCAACACCAGTTCGCAGGCAATTGAGCTTAACCCAAGTTATTCGGGGCAAGTTCAATCCAATAGTCCTGGCACTGGTCATGCGTATGTAAACACGGAGCCTGGAAGTATTCTCATAGTAATCCGCGTTCCATCTATAATTTGTTCACTTAAAAGCGCGGATGCCAAATCCGGCAAGGTTATTTGGTGGAGTCTGCGCAGCTGGCACTAACCAGCGTCTAGATCTTGGTCTCTCAGAGAACCCACTTAAAAGACCTAATAAAATATGATCAGGGCTCAGAGATCCACAGTAATTAAAGGAGAGTGTCGCTCCCATTCGGCAAAGCTAAGCTGGCTTGATGCCTGAAAGCATGGTTAGGGTCCGTTGGAGTGGGATGCGGGCACCAGTGACTACGCGCAAGGCGTCATTTAAGACACTATCTATGAGGCGAGTGTGAGCGCTGCGTCACCAAACTGGTGCACAGTACTCAGTTATTGAGTAGACCAGAGATAAGGCAGCTGTACATAGTGTTTTGGCACCAGTACCCCATCCTAGCCTAATTTGCCTTAGCTGTGTGACGCGCGAGAATATTTTTTTGCGCAATGCCACTAAATGGTGACAAAACGTGAGCGATCTATCCACTTTTACCCCAAGATAAGTAGGGTTTGAACAGAACGGTAAAAGTTTATCATTGTTGTAGACATTTAACTCACGCTTGGCCTCTCGGTTATTTAAGTGAAAGGCTGCCATCACTGTATTAGTATGACTGAGCTTCAACCTCTGTCTGGAGGTACGCTGAAAGTATGACATGTCTTGGTTTAAACTCCCCTCCAAGTCCTTCCAGTTTCCAGAAGAGTGTAATAATACCAAATTATTAGCATAAGCAAACTTTTGAAATCTATTAAAGGTAGACGTATGCATAGATGTTGAATAAGAGGGGAGCCAAGACCGATCTCTGAGGAACGCCGTTTTTCAGACGGCGTAACCTGCTTTGCTTGCTGTCACTGGTAGTAAGGGTAAAACTTAGGTTTCGGACAAGCTCCTGATCATTCTGACCATGTGCTTATCCAGAAGAAGCCTCAGCAGCTTGCAGGTAAGGCCACAGTGCCAGACAATGTCATAAGCAGCTGTCAGATCGACCAATACGGCACTGACGTTCTTCTTAGCCTTGAAAGAATCTTCGATGTTCTGAGTTAGTAGAACAACTTGATCTACGGTTGACTTGCCGCGTCGAAACCCAGCCTGGTCTTTAGGAAGCAGTGGATTGATTAATAACTCAACGCGGACGTAGATAAGCCTCTTGAGGATCTTGTAGGGAACACAGAGCAGAGATATCGGTCGATAGCTCTTTGGGTCCCCCATGCGCTTCATTGGTTTTGGGATTGCAACTACAAGAGCTCTTCTCCAGATCTTGGGAAGTTTGAGTCAGCACAAGCAGGAAGAAAGGAAGTCAGGTAACCAGGACTTCAAAGCAGCTCCAGCATGAATTATAATAGCTCTGGGAAGATGGAATCAGGACTTAGAGCTTTACTTGGTTTTAAGTGTTGAAGGGCAGCAGTAAATTCTTTTTGTGAGAAAGTGTCAGAGATATTCACTGGGTTTGGTGTTGTGGCCCTTCAAAGGTCAGACACTTCTTGAGTAACAAGATGAGATAACTTGCAGTGAACAGCCTCGTATTTCCCATTTCTGACTAGCTAAAATGCAATAGCATCAGCAGAGACAGGAAAGTGAGGAGGAGAGTGTTGTGACATGCAAGTAAGGATGTTCAAAATACTCAATGCTTTTCGACTAGAGTGTGAAAAGACTCAAAACTGCCTCGGACCATCGATATCTCTGCTTCCTGTCAAGCTTGGCAAGCAAAGTTGTACTACCCAAACTCGAGTTGTCTCCCTGAGGAGACTGCTGGAACGTTTTGTAGAGGGACTCACACTCCGCATCTCAACATGGAATATAGTTGTTTCGATACCCGCGTGGGATAGTCTTTTTGGGCGCTTTCTCGGTAATATTATAAAAGTCCTGGTAAGCCGCATCCACATCAAGTCAAGTAAACCAGGCGGCAACAAAGTCTTTGCAAATTTGTTTGTCAAATCACGGTAGTGATTCTATTTGGTCTTGCGAAAGTTTTCGTTAACCTGGTTTCTGTATAAAATGTAAATTTTTATTCATGCTATAGCTCTTTTTGCTGTTCCGACAGAAATTTAAATTTTTCAGTTGCAACTATGTATAAAAACTACAAAACAAAGATCCTTTCTTGCGAAGAAAACCAAGATGGCTTCGCAATGTTTTGTTGTAAGTTTTTATTTTCATTATTCGATCAAGTGTCGTTTCAATCCAGTGTCGTTTCGATCAAGTGTCGTTCGATCAACTGTCGGGTCACGATTAAAAGCATAGTAATGTAGCCGCTTTTCGAGACACCAAATTTTTTATTCAAAAAATATGAAATGTAAGACTTTTAAATGCTGATAAAAACAAATTTGTTATTTCTCGAGCATCTAAACGGTGTCCAGGCTTTTTGGTTACCATGCATAAAGATTGCCATGGTTTAATTCTACTGTGACTAATGGCAAGCCTAAGGAGGTCATGATGTCCAAATGTTTAAAAACGTACAAATAACCTATTTTAAGAAAAATCATGACATATTTACAACATTCGTGAGGTTTCCCCAGTATCTCGACCTGGACTCGAAATGCAGCGGTCCAAGACCGAGACTTTAAAAAAAGTGTCTCAAAACGTCTCGATGTCTTGAATATAAAAGCACAAGGCCAAAATGCGATTAGATATGTTATCAACAGATGATAGACCATCAAAGAATCGGGAGGAATTTGTACGGTTTTGCTGAGTAGAACAGCTACGAGGTAATGTCCAAAAGTAAAAAACATTTTCACAAAAAACAAAGTTAAATCCAGAAAATTATTGTGCCCCTAAAAAAAATATTTTTGTTCGAAATCACACTGTTGTCTACAACATAAACAATATTATATTTTGATAAAAAAAAAACCTTCATTGAAATAGGCTATAGGTCTATATTTATACTTTACCATGTTTCGATTAATTTGTTTATTGAAAAGTTAAAATTGCAAATAGATTATAAAATAGCCTAGGGTATATGTGGTAGGAAAAATATTTATAGTTTTAACAAAGTTATAAAGAAATAAACCTACGTATTTGAATTAATATCTACTTCAGAATATAGTGCCAGGGTTGTGATCGACATGGTCTAGACTTATAGCCTACTCGGGCCATTCTATTGTATTATTGAAAAAGACATTTTACAGCACTTTCCCCTGCGTGGTGGTTTTGGCGAGGAATTTCAAATTGCAGTCATATCCTTATTTAATTTTAAGTAAACATCAATATTTTGGGATCTCCGGAAGTAGTTGGGGTAATTGTATTAGCGCTTTGTACCGTATGTATTAGTGCCTCCGTGGATCTCCTACGAGTCAGGAGGATAAATAGATAAAATAAAAATAAATTTTTTCCCCAAAGCCTATTCCTCCCTCTACACCAGTTGGAGGCGCGGCATCCAATCTGGTTTTTTTCAACACCAAATTCTTTTGAGGAACTTACCCTTTCTCTCCCGTTTACGCTGCAAAGGGCACAGCACTTTTCTTGCTACATACCTTCACAGGATTGGTCCAGCCGAGACTTCTTTGAGCAGCAACTGTGGTTCCGAATCACATGACATTTTTTATCTCGTGCCAGATCGCCCTGCACTCGACTTTCTACGTCTGGCCATCTTAGGCCACTCCCTCACCATTCTTGACTTATCGTCTCGTCACTGGAGAGTTACCCGATTATTTAGACTCCGCGGAGTTGATTGGCGCGCTCATCCCTAGAGATGGGTCGGGTAAGCCCCCTCCCCACCACCACTACAACTACAACTATTAATAGTTCAGATCTGATTTGCTACAAAAACCGTCCTTGGAACGGTGTACATTTGCATTGACGACTAGAAAATTGGCAATCGAAATTTAATTGCTACTCACGTCATTTGGTTGTGCCCTTGTGCTTGGAAAAGATACTTAATGGCACTTCTTCTGCTTGGCGGTCTTACTAATTAGTGTTCTTAATTTCAGTCATATCTCCATAAAAATTCTTAAAAACCAAATCAAAATCTTTTAGCCGGACAGCAATATCTCAGCATATACAAAAGAAGGTCGAGGTAACAACCGTTTGATGATTGTTTAAGCTTAATACTGTCGACATTGTACTGCGAGTAAGAAGGCTAATTACGTACTAAAGAGATCATACCAATAATTGGCTTTTTCAGCATCTAGTTGCAACTACAAGTAGTATCACGCAGTGCCTTATGGCAAAAAACGGACGCTAGATCGATCAATATTTGTTTTCAATCCTTAAAACAAAAATTGAAACGGCTTAAAAGTTACAAAACGTTTTGAAAAAAAGTTGAAAAATCAACGGCCAAAATTTAAAAACACAAGTCATTAATTTCTTGATTTTGAAAAAACTGCACAATATGTGCCGTATGAGAAAACATGTAAATCACTTTTCAATGATATTGGACAAAAATAGATAGTTATTAAAAGCACTTAGAACAAAAGGTAATAATTTGCATATTAAATCATCTACAAAAGCTTCAACAGCAATTTAACATAATGCACAATTTTAAGGAAAAGTGAATATAAAAACAAGTTTTTACAAACATTTTAATCATTGACTGTCTGTCAACACTAATTAAAGCTTAGGCAGAAAAAATTATGTTTATGGTATAGGTAAAAGTAAACATTTCTACTGTACCTTATCGTTTAGCACTAATACGTCTAATTTGCGTTACACCGATAAGCAGTTTTATCATTTTTTTTTGTAAATACAAAATTAAGCTTTTTATCAATTACCAAAAACTTGGATAAAATCAATTATACAGTGGAGCTGATGGATATGTTGGGTTTGAAGGAAGCAGCAGATTAGCTAGCAAGGGCGCATGGTATGAGGTGGTATGGTCAAAGACGACTTGAGGAAGATGTTTGGCGAAGGCAATGGTACATGAAGTGGATGGAAAACGTGAACAGGGTCGACCGAGGAAGAAATGGAGGGAACAAGTCGAAGGAAGCACGAGAAGGATTGGTTTAAAGAAAGAAGATGAGGCAGATCGATGCAGGTGGAGACGGTGATGGCCTTACAAAAACGGGGGCCTGGTGCAAGAAACGTAAGGAGGGGCCACTATTTAGTGTACTAAAAAAAGATAGCTGAAGACATTTTTAATATATGAAAGCAAAGTGATGTCTAAAAAAAAAGGCTTTCAATTTAGAGGGGCACTATTGAGCACTTTATACTGCCCCAAGACATTGTGGTCTCAAAAAAAAAGGTTAGCAGCCCAGGAAATTGTTTTTTTTGTTTTTTTTCCAAAAAATTTTTTTTCTTTTTGACATGCCATCGACGTCCTGGTGCTACAATGAAGAAATAGAGCAGCGTGGTCCAACTACGGGCCCGCGGGCCGCATGCTGCCCGCGGATGGAATTTGTGCGGCCCGCGGAACAATTTTGCACAAGTCCTGTCGATCACAAGCAGCGGCAACCTTTTTTTTGGAAAACGCTATGATTTTGCGACGAAAATAGGAATTTCGGAGACCAATTCCAAGGGAAGACCTTTTTTTTTTTAGAGAGAACACTCTGGTTTTGGGACGAGAATAGGAATTTCGCAGACCGACTCCAAATGAAGAACTTTTTTTTTTTAGATAACACCCTGATTTTGGGACGAAAATAGATGTTTTTAGCCGGTTGCGGCCCGCAAACTCGAATAATTTTGAAAAGTGGCCCATAAGAGTACAGAAGTTGGACCACCCTGAAATAAAGCAATTTTTTGTGTAGGGGGACCACTTTTTGATGTATTTTAGGGGGATTGGTGTGGCCGCACCGTTTGCACCCTATTAAAACTATCACTGGGTGGAAAAAGGTGTAAAAGCTGCAGAAGTAGTGGGATGCATCCGGTCACCTCCAGTCACTGGGGATTAAACCGGATTAAAACTGGATTGAGGATGAATTACATTACAGTAAGAAAGCGATAAATTATGCAGCGATTCAACAAAAAACTTTAATGAAATCACAAAAGTCTTTGGTGTAACAACTGGAACTGATTTCCGGTATAACCAAGAAAAAAAACGCTTTAAACCAAGGGTGTCAACCACAATCAAGAGGGTCCGCATTTAGAAAGATCAATGTGAACAGGGGGGATTCAAGAAACTCGGTCTCTATTGATTCAATAATTTAAATAAACGAGTCAGGGCAGCGATGGTCGGAAATCTAAGGCGGGGCCGTAAGTTTGGGATTCTGGGCATGAGCATACATCGAACAGAAATGAGTAGCAACATACAGGGTGTTCCAGCGAAATCCAACACTTGACAAAAAGAAAACGAAATAAGCAATAAAAGTTTTATATAAAGAAAATTGAAATTTTATTTAGTAACTGAGTTAAATATCACAGTATTTTTCAATGTAATACTGTATTGCAAGCACCCTTTTCCATGATGGGATACGAGCGCCGAGCAGCGGTAGTAGCTTCTTTTCGCGTCGGGAAAAAACCTGCGGAAGTGATCGCTTTGTATGGGTTTAAGAGGACCATGGTTACGGAAATTTGGAGTAAGTGGAAGACGGGCGAGAACAAGGACGAGCTTAGTGACAAAAAGGCCCACAATGTTCGTTCTTCTGAAGAGAGTGTCACAATGATGGAAGCCAGAGCTACGCTAAGATTGTTGCTGACACGGGCTGTCACAAGTCAACGAACTGCCAAACGATCAAGAACATGGGTTACTCCTCTCACCGTAGGTCTCACTGCATGCTCATCACGGATGCCATCAAGGAGTCGAGGAAGGTCAAGGCGGCGGCTTCGCTCAACGAGCTCAAGCACAAGTCCTCCAGGATGCTCAGGTTCTTCTCGGATAAAAAGAATTTTGGCAGGACCAGGTGACTGACAGGTGGATCTGCAAAGACATTGAAGATGTTCCCGTCGTGATGCATACGAAGTTTCCCTCCACCGTCAAGGTCCTTGGCGTCATCTCCAGCAAAGGACATGTTATGCCTCCGTTCTTTGTTTAAAAGAGCGTGCGAGTCACCGCCGAGATCCACCAAAAGGTGCTGAAGAGCGTGGTGAAGCCCTGGATGAACGCGATCAAGCAGGTCTCCGCTCCTACACACAAGGCCAAGACGACCCAGGCGTGACTGTTCAACAATATTCCTCACCATTGGTCGCCAGACTTGTGGCCGCCCTCCTCACCCGACTGCAGCTCCCTTGGCTATTTCTTTTGGGGCATGATTGAGGCCAGGACCAACAAACATGCCCACGACGTTGTCGACTCTCTGAAAGCTGCCATCGCGGAGGCATTTGCCGCCATATACAAGGACATGGTTGCCAGAGCGTGTGACTCATTTCGTGCCCGCCTTGAGATGGTCATTGCTGCCGGCGGCAGTTATATTAAGAAATAATGTAGTATTTAACTCAAGACAGTTACTAAATAATATTTCGATTCTCTTTATACAACTTTTGTTTTTATTGTATATTTCGTTTTCTTTTTGTCAAGTGTCGGATTAGCTGCAACACCCTGTATGTTGCGAATTACAAGGAAAATCGAGCAATGGCAATGATTGAAACTGTTGCAACGAGCGAAGAAATTAAAGATTGACGTACAAAGGTCATAATGTACGTCATACACAAGTTAATTATGAACCACTAGTTATAAATATATCGACGTAATGGTAAATGAGGCATTCAACAATCTAATATAGTAAGCAGAATACAGTTCACATAGATGAACTGCAGCAACAGTTGCGATTGCACGTATTGAAGTGCGAGGATATACACAACAAACAAGACCAAGTTGTCCCAAGTGATTAGCGTGACGTCAAGGCGCAACGTAATCTGATCAATAGTAAATCACGCGTGGCAACAACTTCACGTTTGGAAGTGAAGTTTGCAAAATCAAGACAGCTTTGAACAAATGATTTCTTGTTGATGAAAAAGAGTTAATCAAAGACCTTCGCTCTTGCTAACACTGACACGTGAGAAAGTATAAAATCAATAAAACACTTAACTGCAATGTGTAATTGCACAATACGATCAATCAAACTTAAACAAAAAGTCAGGCTTCAACTGCGTCACCGCCTATTTCCTGGTAGCCAGGACGAACAGTTCTGCCCTCGAAATAAGCTTGAATCTCTTCGAGGGTTTTTCCACGAGTCTCCGGGAGGAGAAAGATACCATAAAGCAATGAGAGAAAACACACTCCGGCAAACAACCAATAAGTACCTTGCAAGGTAATGACATCCTGTACAATAAATGTACAAAATTCCAACACAAGTTCAAAGGTTAGCTTGCTTATAATGATGTCGTTTTAAAAGCGTACCACGCAAAACTAAACCATTCCATCTATGATAATGTCATAAAAAGCGCAAAGGCTATTAAACAGGTTTGTCTACGCAGTCAAATTCTATTTTAAAAGAAGCAATACATTCCTATTTCCGGTAGTAGCAGTCATGTCGTTTACAAAGGCAGCAGCCAAAAAGTTTTTATCAATTTCAACGTTTACTGCATTAAAGGACTTTATTCACTTTATTCTATAATTAGGCAAAGCTCGACGGCAATAAGATGTTTTGAATTTACAATTTAAATTTTCAACCAACATTAAAACAGGAAAGCACAAAAACTCTGTAGTAGTGCCAGCTGCAAATAATAAATTTGACTGTGAGCCATGCAGAGTAATAAATCTAAAAAGACTTCATTAGCGTCTAACTAAACAAATTAACAAAAATAAAATTTGTTTAAGTAAATTTGTAAAGTAACAAAATAATAACGTTAGCAAGCACTTTTAGTAAGTAGGTTTCGTAACAAACTTGAACAAACTCTAAATTACAAGAAAAAGTAAGAAAACATACCTGCAAATCTTGAAATTCTTTTGTAATTAAAAAGCACAAGAATAAGTTAAACATGGTGACAACACCACTACATTTTCCTTTTGCTCGTAAGGGCAACAATTCCACCATTAAAAGCCATGGAAGAGGTCCAAGGCCTAATGAAAAGCTGGCCATGTACGTCATCACGCTAGTTAGCGCTAACCATGTGAGATTATCTAAAACGTATGTGAATAAATACTACAAACAATATAGATTTCGCAAACAAAATGATTCTGTTAACACTAAACTAATGAATTTACGCTGAATTTCCAGGTTCGAAACTGGGCTGGCTAAATCTAAGCTATTGCATTGTCAAGTTGCAACAATAGTGACGCAGGTACGACGTTGCTGAAATGAACATAATGAATAGGCGACATGCTTTGGATGAAGAAACAATATCTTTATCAACAAGTTGTAATAGAATAAAAACAGATTTATATATTGATGGAAAACATTTTTTTGGCTCCTTTGCAAATAAATGTTGAGTTTCTGCCGCACAAGACCATCGTAAAAGAGAGCACAAGCAACTGTGGTCAAGAGAAAAATGCATCAAAGCAAAACCCACACAGTAATTCATAAATCGTGTCATCTCTCACCCACTAAAACTTTATAATAGCAAAAAAATTGAGTCAAAAACCAATAGAGAATCACTCAACGCACGTTTAAGATGTTGCAATAAATCAAACAACGCCAAACTACAAAACAAAGTATGAACCCAGTTTTTTGAGAGCTGCGAATACAGTAACTTCCTCTATTTATGACTCATTAAATAAAAGTTCAGTTTAACTGCCGTAGCTCACCATGAGTTGACTTTAGTTGAAAATAGACACCGAATGAGACCATGCTGAAACCCATGAAAAACGAGCTGATCCCCCACAAGACTTTGCGACCTACCAATGAGAAAAAACTAAAATGACGTCAGTTGAACGCTCGTTGAAGACTAAATAATCGCTAGTATTTCGTAAAAAAATTGGACGAAAACCATAACGTAGCAACACAGAATTTTAAAAGGTAAACAGAATTCGACCGACGTTTTAATAGAAGTCAATAAATCTCCACCTCATTCGACAATATACTTGCCTGTTCTATCAACAACGATGCAGGATATAAACGTGAAAACGACTTGAATCCCTGCGATAAGTAGTAGAGCGACACGGTTTTGTGACGCAGTCTTGAAACCAGCTTCCTGCCGACAAATAAAAAAATGCACTGGTGTGATAAAAAGAAACCAATGCAGTCAATTAAGATTAGCAACCTTGTCAAAAAATACGATTTCAAGCAATTAAAAATTAAAAATTTATTTGACAAAAGCGAAATTGGTGTATTGTCTAAATAAGTAGTTGTAAAATTGTTCGATATCGATAAGGAGTCAATTGGACCATCTTCGGATTTGATAAGCAGTAAAGGAGTTAAATGAAGGTCCCTAAACGACCCGAGGAGTCGATGAATAACTTAACTTCCAACAAAATATCCCTTTGCTTATTGAGCCACATCAAACACATTTCTCATTAGAGGTTGAAATTGGAGAAAATTGTGAGCTGCACTGACAGCTATATTTTATGTTATGCTTGTAGTATTTGCAGTTCCAAATATATTTTGAAATTACGCATTAACTCAGCATAAATTTCCAATAAAAACTACTCAAATTTATTGACTTTTTTTTGTGTTATTAGTAACTGTTAAGGAAGACTACGGGGTGTATTGAAAAATTTTCATTAAAATTTTGGGTCGACGTGCAAAACGTTGAGAACCTTTAGTCGATATCGATATTGAATTGAAAAAATAAATGGTTTTTACGACCGGGAGACCAATCAGTTGCGGTAATAAGATAAAAATATACGACCCAATAAAAAGTTTAAATAAAAGGAAATGTTTTATTGCTATTTCAAAATAACATATTAAATGTAAAATCACTAATAAATTTGAAAAGAACTCAAAAAGCAAATTCTTAAACACTATAAAATTACTATTTGTTATAATAAGTAAAAACAAATGTGTAGGGAGCGGCACGCAATCTTAAAGTAACAGCAAATGGCGAACTTGAATCTATAAAACTCTCTTTACTTGACTGGCAACTAAACTATGTTTAGTTCCTTAAAAATGGGAATGATAATACGAGAAAAGCAAGGATTAAAAGATTAAGATTTTGATCGAAAATTCGATCTTGGAACAAAACAATAGCAGATGATCAAACCTGGAAAATATTTTGAGCGTAGAACATAATGCAATTAATTCCGCTGATTTGTTGGAAAAACATGTTTGCCATTGCCAACAAAAATGGCGTTCGTATTGAAGATATTTTAAAGATTTCTTTCCAAGTTGCCTCTTTGCAAGTGATAGATGCACATTCATGCAGTTCACGAAGTTCCTCTGATATATCGGCCTAACAAATATGAATTTTATTGAAAAATTCTACTGGCATCTGGTTCATTATAAATTAACTACTTTTTTTAAGACTCAAATAACTGCCAATTCAAGGTCGAACATACATTAGATTCGTTTCAAACGCAGAAGTACATCATAAGCTTGCGACGTATATATCCGCGACATGGCGAACAAACTACAGTTGTGTCAGATTTGACAGAACCAAAACTCGAACTCAAATTTACTGCGCTAGAGGCAGAAATGCGAACCATTAGAAAAACCATCGTGAAACCATACTTGCTGAAATGTTAATTGACAAACTTTCTTCCACAGTATCGCGCAGTGCGGATATCGATCACTTACATTTTTTCCTCGCAAACGTTGCAAAGCGGCGACCGATTCCTGTCGTTTGTTCGCGAAGTAAAGATGTCTGGGAGATTCCGGGATAAATAAGCACAAAGTGACGTAGGTAACGGGAATAAAAGCAAGACCGAGCGCTAACCATCGCCAAGTAATTAAGCCACCTAATGAACAAACATAATTGCGTTGCCTATGTATGATAGAAGCATAAGGCAAGCAAGCAAACAAAGTTGAACTTAATAACAATAATTACCAATTCCATAAACGAGTAATATGCCCATAGTTATGGCTAATTGATTTCCTGAACCGAGAAGGCCGCGAAAGGAGCGCGTTGCAATTTCAGCGACGTATGTCTGCAACAAAGTTTAGAGATACTTTCCGAGATAGACATAAACCAAGTTGGACGAGTTTGAAACCGAGAAGATATTGATGTCGGGTTAAAATTTTTTTATTTAGTTTTTCAGTTTTATAGAGATATGACTGAAATTTAGTACTGCTTGCTAAGACCGCCAAGCAGTGTAAAATGCCGTAAAATATATTTTTCCAAAAACACAACAGAAGGGCGCAAGTAGGTTTCGAACCGACATTAATTAGATCACGATCTCGGCGCTCTTAACCGCTCCAACACGTTAGTGACGTCAAATTCAAAATAAACATTGATGACAAATTGAAATGATTCATTTTATGTATGGCACTTCTACACAAATAAAAATTTGACTTTTTTAATTAAAGTAAAATCGAATCCGGCTAGGAAAAATGCAAGGCATTAAAAATAGTCTGCAGCGTGGGCGAGAATTACAAAAGATCATTTTGAGTGCGAAAGTGATCGGCATTGCCTCTGTTCAGTTTCTAATCTCGTTAGGGTTGATTTTTAGTCTTTTACAGTAATGCTAAGCTTTTTATTATGACGTAATCTTTTCATTGTTAAGTAGTGATTGCATAATCGGCAGGATCCCCACTAATTTATTTTTTCAGCAAGTTGCTCTTATAAGTGATCGTAAACATTCGTTTTACCATTTTTTTCATAGCAGTGATTGTTAAGTGGTTATAAGCATCATGATCTTTGGAACAGTTCTACGCATTTTTTCTCTAATCTCTCTTTTTGTTTTTTTTTTTTTATCTGGAACGTTCAAGATATACTAATTGAAATTTTCCACAATTTTACAGTTGATTCGACATTACAAGTTACGAAATCATTTACTGCCGTGTCTTCTGATTGTTAATGTAATAGCTGATTTTAGAATTCGGGCCCGAACTCGTCACTTCGATTGTGTCTTGTGACTTTGCCTGAAATATATAAATAGCTCGGATTTTTCTTATCATTTATAAGATTGAAATAAGTGTTAGGAAATCGTTTTGAGTTATTGTTGCCTGCGTGGAGGGCAAAGTATTAACTTTAATACAGAGTGATCAAACCAAGTGTAGACAAATGTTTAATGAAATATAAATACATTAACAGAAGAAAAATAAAAAGCAATTTTGAGGAGAACAGAAAAATATATCAAAGAAATAGAATCCACATTATTTTTCGATATACCCTCCCTTCGTCTTCACAACATGTCTCAATCTGTCAGGAACTTCATGAAGCACGTATGATTTCTCCGGAAATTTCATCCCAACAAGTCCTTAATTTAAGCTTCAAAGCCTCCACACTTTGGTGAGTGGAAGAGCAGGCTTTACGCTTCAAAATACTCCAAATGGAAAAGTCCCTAAGGTTTAAATCTGGAGAGGAAGGAGGCCACAATTCCTCTGGCCAAAACCCCGCCATATTCTTCTTACACCATTCTTGGACAAGATTGGTTAGGTAGGATGTGGCTCTGTCCTGCTGGAGGATAATTCCGCCTTCCTCAAATGTTGCATTCACCCCAGGGCACCAATTTTTTTTCCAAAAGCTCCAGATACACATGCTGATTCACCTTTAACCCTTCTTCAATGAAGATGAGGAGGGTTTTCTCCCTAGTTGAAGTCACCCCGGCCCATACCATGACAGAAGCTGGTTTCTGTCTCTGGAACATGAGCCTGTCATTCAATGGGATGTCTTGTTTATTCACTGCATAAATCCGGTCATTCTGATGATTGTGCATGGCATAGATTGAGGACTTGTTGGGATAAAATTTTAGGAGAAATCATACGTGCCTCATGCAGTCAAGTTCCTGACAGATTGAGACATGCTGTAAAGACGAAGAGAGGGTATATCGAAAAATAAATGTGGATTCTATTTCCTTGATATATTTTTCTGTTTTCCTCAAAATTGCTTTTCATTTTTCTTCTGTTAATGTATTTATATTTCATTAAACATTTGTCTACACTTGGTTTGATCACCCTGTATTAGCCATCGGGGAGCTAATTTATTTTTATTATTAGTCAGTACGAAGTTTCTAAGCGATTATGGGCAGTTGTTGGTGCTGTGAATTGCTTTGAAGTTTTGTGAAGCTTGAAATTCAAGTTAGCTAGAACCTACTGTTTCAATAACTTAGTTAGAACCGACTGTTTTAATAACTTTATTTTTACGGCAAATTATTTCTAGAGCAGGCATAAATAAAAATATACCTACTTTCAATTCAGCGCAGGTAGTTGGGTTGCCTAGTTCAACTAGTTCTTTGGAATTCCCGAGTAAAGTTGTGATAAGTACACATAGAGCATTTTTAAATCTACGAGTGTAAGTTTGTTTTTAAAGAAACAACATAAAATGGATATTTATCAACAAGCAAACAAACGTCATGACAAATCAAAAAATTTTTAGCAAGCCATCATATCGCCCCTATGAACCACTGGTGGAGCTTTTGTGGACACTGTGATCAACGACAAAACAGCGTCAAATAAAAAAAGATTTTGTTCTCATACGGAAACTACACTTTTATTCATTTAATTTTTTAATAGATCATATAAGAGCTGAACTGATCCATATTTGTTTGAGGAAAAGTTTTGTTAATTCCTATCGATAATGGCAACAATCACATATTACTTCAAATTGATTTTCTATGGTGTTTTGTTGTTGCTGTTGTTGTTGTTGCTACCCCTCCTCCAAGGATATCTTGGAGTAGCCACCCCTTAACCTCTCAAAGAAGCGAATCTAGATTCCCGCTCTTTGGTTAACCTTCTGCTTCCAAAGGCTTTTTCCACGGACTAGTGGCGTAGCATTAAGTTGGTACTTGGTTACAGTTAAAAAAGTGATTAGTGTCATGGGTGTCTGTTAAGCATAGTGGGCATTGTTAGTAACTTTGTTATTTTTTTTAAACTGGGGCATTTTGAGGTGATGATAGGTGAACGTGTTTGAGTTTTTTTTTACATTCCTCAGGTGTTATGCCTGGATCTGACATAATGATGTTAGTGTGCTTGCTGTTATGAAAGATTGTACTGTTTTGTCAAAAATGTTTATTGTCCCAGTTTTGACGCCATACATATGAAGCAAAAAAATAAATGACAAACTTACAGGAACAACTAACGATGTGAAAGCAAGACCAATCCCAGTGATAAAGCGACCTGCATATACCATATATACGTTTGAAGCGAAAGAAATCAACTGTAAAAAATAATAATGCATTACCTAAACAAAAACTAAGCACAATCACTGTTGTCAATTATAATAAATTTTAATAAAAAACAAAAAAAGGTTAACAACAGCTAAAATTTGACAAAAATTAGGTAAATAATTATTATTAAAATCTTATTTTATTCTGTGCACTGATTTCTGAAGCCCCACTACAAAAACACTTACAGTGGTGGCCAAAAGTTTAGCAACACTTGAAAATTTAGTAGAAAAAACAAAAAACTAATTAAATTTGGCCTAATGGAATATAATTGACTGTTTAAAATATTCAATTATGCATTATTTTATTTGTTTGAAATGATAAAATCATTTACTTGATTAATTATTTATAATTATTAATTTTTTAATTATCTTGAGCAAAATGACACCTGGACAAAAGTATAGCAACATGTTAATTTTTTTTTATTTTTCAAATATTCATCAACATTATTAATATTTTGTGCTATAACCGAAATTGTCTATCACAACCCGACATCTCTTTGGCATAGAATCAATGAGTTTTTGACAAAAACTGAGATCAATGGAATTGTAGCACTCAATCAAATTTTTTTGAGATCATTCTTGTTTTTCGAATTTTTTGAGCTCAGCTCAAATTTAATTCTGCGCCAGATGTTCTTGATCGGGTTTAGATCTGGGCTTTGGGCCAGCCAATCCAGAACTTTCATTTTGAGATTCTTGAAAATCTTTAAAATCGATTTGGCAGTGTGGATGGGGGCATTATCCTGTTGAAAAATACTCTTTCTGCCCATGGTCTTTTTCATGAATGGACTGACAGTATTTTTGATGAGCTGTCCATATCTGGAAGCATTCATCCTGCCCTCCAATTTGACCATGGACCCCATCCCGTGCCAAGAGAAACAACCCCAAATCATGACAGAGTTGCTGCCCATTTGCACCATGGGCCTGGTGCACTTGATGGAGTGTCTCCCCCACCATGTGCCGCACATAGACTCTGCCGCTGCTGTGGACTCTGACAAACTTGCTCTCATCGGAAAACAACACATTTTTCCAATCCTCAACCGAAAAATGTGCATGTTGTCTGGCCATGTGTTTGGTCTGGCACATTCTCTGGTCATCAAGTGCACCAGGCCCATGGTGCAAATGGGCAGCAACTCTGTCATGATTTGGGGTTGTTTCTCTTGGCACAGGATGGGGCCCATGGTCAAATTGGAGGGCAGAATGAATGCTTCCAGATATGGACAGCTCATCAAAAATACTGTCAGTCCATTCATGAAAATGACCATGGGCAGAAAGAGCATTTTTCAACAGGATAATGCCCCCATCCACACTGCCAAATCGATTTTAAAGATTTTCAAGAATCTCAAAATGAAAGTTCTGGATTGGCTGGCCCAAAGCCCAGATCTAAACCCGATCAAGAACATCTGGCGCAGAATTAAATTCGAGCTGAGCTCAAAAAATTCGAAAAACAAGAATAAGAATGATCTCAAAAAAATTTGATTGAGTGCTACAATTCCATTGATCTCAGTTTTTGTCAAAAACTCATTGATTCTATGCCAAAGAGATGTCGGGTTGTGATAGACAATTTCAGTTATAGCACAAAATATTAATAATGTTGATGAAAATTTGAAAAATAAAAAAAAATTAACATGTTGCTATACTTTTGTCCAGGTGTCATTTTGCTCAAGATAATTAAAAAATTAATAATTATAAATAATTAATCAAGTAAATGATTTTATCATTTCAAACAAATAAAATAATGCATAATTGAATATTTTAAACAGTCAATTGTATTCCATTTGGCCAAATTTAATTAGTTTTTTGTTTTTTCTACTAAATTTTCAAGTGTTGCTAAACTTTTGGCCACCACTGTAAATACTTAACATAAAATCTTGGAACTCCTTGACTTTTCCCATGATATTACCAATGATAGCAGGTTAAGAAGCAAAATGGATATTTTTCTGCAAATTTGAGAATTTTCCACAATCACAGCAAAGTCAACTTTGTTTCAATTGAATGACCTTGACTTTGGCCCAGTTTTAACAACTTTAATATTATTCTGCCTTACATTCAAATTGTGATTAAACCTAGGAGTTTCAAAACAGTGGAAGCATCTTATGTTTATTTCTTAGAGAGTGCCAAAGGGTAAAAATTGAAGTGCTTTAAATTCGCATACTTGCCAACTTTTTTTGATTTTTTTTCTTTTGCTGTAAAAGCAAAAATAAATTACTTTTACCTGGAGTAAACTTTGGAAATACAACTTAAGTTATGAAACAACAAATTTTTGTGGACCTCATATGCTCATCTTGATAAGTTAATAGCTTGAGAAAGGTGGAGAAAGATAGGGTTAAGGTTGATACTTCATATACCACTAAAATTACATCAAAAATAGAAAGGTCATTTAAACCAAGAAAATGTTTGCTTCAAAATAAAAGTATTCAGTAATTTGGTAAAAAACAGTCATATACATTTTTTTTTTAATTTTTCGCTTGTGAGACACCAAAAAAATTTCCCAAATCAAAACTTTATATTTTGACAATACATTGGAAAAATTTTGAACGGCTTAAAATTTCAAAACATCTTTAAAAATACCCAATTTGAGATGGACAAAAATAATAGAAGAATACTTAACAGTAAATGTTTCACAATACAATGATTTGGTTGATTTCAAAAAAAGAAAATTAAAGCAATAATAACAAGATGTTGCCTTTTTTTAAAACTGAAATTCAACATGACATGAATGCAACAAACAAAATAAAAAGTTATTATACAACCACTTTTGCTTTTACCTCACTATATTATGTACCCTGATAGGTAATACAAATAAAACTACTCTCTTACCAGCAATCCACCCAAATAAGGTATTCCAGAAATAATCGAAGTCAACTTTCTACCAAATGCTTGCATTACAAAACCAGCAGATAAACCACCAACAATACCTCCAACAGATAAAAGAGACTGTTAGAAATAAAAAATTAAGCTACATTACATAAATCTTGAGTTTGTTGTAATTCTAAACACCAAAATATACTTTATCATTTTCTACAAGCCTATGTTAATATCATACAACTATATGTCAATACTGACAAACGACACAACTAGTGTTTCCAATTCTGAAAATATTGAAACCCGGGTTTTGGGTACCTGATAGAAATAACTTGATAAAAACCCAGTTTTTTTAAGTTTTGAGAAAAAAGCAATTTTGCACAAAAATAACCTATTATTATTTAAAATTACTTGTTATTTAACGTGTATTTTATCAGCATATCATTACTTCTTAGTAGCACAAAACATAACACAAAGGAGATGACAATATGTCCATAATACAATTTTTAGGTCAACTGACTTCCAATTATATAGCACACTGCAGAAATTTACAAATGTATAAAACAAATTACAGTTTCAAAAATGCACACATGCCAAATCTTGGAACAACAAAAAACACAAAACTATTTTAGCAAATGATTACAAAGGTAGCAAATATGCACAAATTTTATGCATTTATTGCCAAAGTGTGCTGCTTTGCTGATTTTTATATAACTTTCTCATATAATCTGTTTTTTCAATTTGTGACACACAGTTCCATGGCAGAAAAAGCTCTTTTTGGCTCTACTGATGCAGGCTTCATTATGAACAAGGCACAATACAGTTTCTCAAGACTTTTGTTTGTAGCTTGAAAAAAACTCATTTCTTTTTTTATAATTTGTGAATGAATCTCTACTTGTGTCAGAATAGCTTTGCATTTAGAATTTACACTCTCAAAGAATGAATAAAAACTTCTCAGAAGGAGTCATGATTTTCGACGCTTGGTTGTGTTGGCCAGCTTCAGCAGTGACTTTAACAAATTCATCTTCAAGATTTTGCTGATTTCTCATGGTCATAAAGGTCTCTGTGAATAGAGCCTTTCCTAAAGAGACATTGCCAAGACTGCAATTTTGGATCTCTGAATTTTGTAACCAAATAGGTCCTGATGTTCATCCAGTCAATTAGGAGACCTCAAATACTGAATTAAGTGGATCAGTTTTGTGCTTTACCTTTTTTGAATCATATTTTAAACTTATCCTGCAGGGCCTTACTGATGTTTTTGCCCAGATCTCAGAGTGAACACAACCATTTTTAAGCCAGAAGTCAGCTTTGTCTTTGTTAATGTATTCAACTCCCATTTCCATTGGAGTAAGGGCTCTACACAAAGCTCCTTGATATTTTCCGAATCTTCATTGGAAAACTCAAACTCCAGCTCAAACTATTTTCTTGCATAACTCATAAAAGTGCCAGAGCATTTTGAGTAAACTAATCCAACAAGTTTTGCAATCCAGGAATAGGGCTTTTTCTTTTTCAAAGGCAACATTTTGAAGCTGTAGATTTGTCATCATTGCACACAACAGACTTTCTGAACAGCTTAGCTGTCTGGCAAACTTTTGCAACAATTGTATAAAACTCAAAAACCAGAACAACAGCAGTTTTATCTTCATCACTGTCTTCTTCCTCATTTTCTTTGGTATTTTTGTTTTTGTTGTCAAATTTTTTACTTTTTCATTTTTTTTGTATAAAACATCACAAATGCACAAATAAATTGCATGTGCTAAACAAGCAATGTGCAGAGGAATTGTTTCTCGACCAACTTTCATCATAACACTAGCTCCATTGTGATCATGGCCACAATGTCCATGTCCAAGTTAAGAAACTTAAAAAGTCTTCTTTGAACTAACTCAATTGCTTTGTCAGACTTCATGCTACCTTGTACACAAATTATGTCAAAAGACTGAAGCTGTGCTTATTGCATAAATTTAGATTCATGCATCAATGATTTTTGACTGAGGTTGACTTATCAAAGCTAATTGAAAAACGATCTCCATTTTTTTTGGTTGGGTTAACTTTTTCACTGACAGTTTATTTAAACTCTTCAATTAAGTGATCATGGAAAGTTTGAGGACTTTTGGGCAGAGAATAACCATCAGCTTTGAATGCTCTACTTATCAGAGAACTGTTTGCAATTTGGTTAAAAATAAGACCATCAACAGATGCTAACCAAGCTATGACCTTACTGATGGACTCTTTTTTACTCTTAAAAAACACCTCAATATGTGAAACTTTCAATTTTGGTTGATCATCTTCAACAGCCATTTAATAGCATTATTTGAATGAATTCTGTGCTTTGATTTCAAGTGGTTAAACAAACTTTTGTTACTTCAGCTAGTTGCTTTCAGTGTCACTGAACATAGCTTGCACTTTTCTTTTTGTTGAACCTTGTCATATAAGAAATGCTTCCAAACTTTTGATTTTCTATAATTACTAATGTCTTGAAACAGAAAATCTGCCATGTTTTGCTTTTGATCTCAAAATGCAGTAATGTATTTAGACTATACCAGAATTACAGATTACATTATAAATGGCAACTTCCTAACAGAGGTGCTTTTATTCATTTGTTATCATATACTGTTGAGACCTGTGATGGTGCTACTGCTACATTGTCCTTAATTTGTGTTTAAATCTGATGTGACCAGTTTATTAGACATAAATCTTTTTTTTAATCTCTCTATATTTATCCTCCTGATTTGCAGGAAAGCAATAGAGGCACTAATACATAGGGTAAGCAATTACCCCAACCTACTTCTGGAGATGCCAAGATATTGCTGTCCACTTGAAATTTAATGGAGATATGACTGAAATTTAGAACTGCTTGCCAAGTCCACAAAGCTGGGAAAGTGCAGTATAGTGTCTTTCCCAAAGACACAACAAAATGGTGCAAGTAGGTTTTGAACCAAGACTATCAATCACAAATCCAGCACTCTATCCACTTGACCATGCTGCCAACAAATCAAATCTTAACAATTCAAATTGGTCTAGAATAGCAATTGCTCTTTCTAAAGATTTTGAAAAAAGAAATGGTTGTTTTTCTAAAGAAAAACTACACAAAAGATCAGCTTAGATATAGCAAGACTGTAGTACATCACAGACACTGTCAAATTTAATGGATTAATAGTTACTTTTTGACAAAGCTAAAAATTAATCCCCCAAAAACCAACTACTCAACCCAACATCTTATAAATTCTCCCAGCAACTTCAGCCAGAAATTCAGGCTTAAATTAAATAAAGCCAGTATTCTAATCAAAGAGTAGGGCTGTCAGCTGTTGTTTAGCTCCAAAATTTGGCCTTAAGTCACAAACCACCAAAAAGATTTACTTAATTTTTGAAGTATCTTCAGTTTTCAAAGTAACACAATATATTGCCATTTAACTAATGTTCAACTCTTGCATGGATTTACTGTCTAACAGTTTACTGCTGATGAATAATCAGCAGCGTGGTCAAACAGTTGGCAGTGTGGTCGAGTGTTTAGAGTGCCAGGATTGTGATCACAATCTCAGTTAAAAACCTACTAGCATCATTTTGTTGTATCCTTGAGAAAGACACTAAACAGCATTATTCCCTGCTTGCTGGTCTTGGCAAAAGTTCTAAATTTTAGTCATAACTTCATATAATAAAACAAACAAAAAAATTTTGACCAAACAGCAATATCTTGAAATCTCCAGAAGTACATCTGGGTAATTGCTTGCTTACTTATTGGCACTTCTGTCACTTTCCTGCAAGTCAGAAGAATACCAGAGATAAAATAAAAAAATAAAGTTGAATTTTAACAAAATTATTTTCGCAAAGTTTAAAAAATCAAAAAAAGTGTAAAATTCTGTCCAACTCCTGCTGGACAGATCACTCATGTTTCATCACCATCTAGTAGCATTTTGCAAAAAATTATCCTTGCACATCACACTGCTGAGGCGACTTGTAGGCTCAGGATGGGATGCTGTTGCCAAAACACTATGCATAGCTGTCTTATCTCTAGTCTACTCAACAGCTGAGTACTGCACATCAGTTTGGTGTTGCAGCACTCACACTTGCCTCATCAACAGTGTGCATGTGCATAGTCACTGGATGCCTGCATCCCACTCCAACAGACCATCTACCCATACATTCAGCCATCCAGCCAGCTCAGTTTTGACAACTGGGAACAACACTCTTCTTGGGTCACCATGGATCTCTGGACCCTGATCATATCTTGCATGGTCTTTTAAGTGGGTCCTCAGATGCTTGCCAAGAGAGACTAAGATCTAGACACCCATTTGTGCCAGCTGCGTGGAATCTTTTGGACAACCTCACCAGACTTGGCATCCATGCTTTTGAGTGGACAAATCATAAATGGAATGTGAAGTACTGTGAAAATTCTTCCAGGCTTCATGTTTTTGTGCCCAGGACTGGTGCCAGGCCTGTTGGGATGGGCTTGTTTTGAGCAGCTTTGGTTAAGCTCAACTGTTTGAGATCTGGTGTTAGGTGATTCTATTCATCCATGCAAAAATGGAGTCTCACTCCTTCACCAAATTGTGAGTGTGGCGCCATTAAATAAATTGCAGACCATGTTCTAATAGAATGCCCCATACATCAAGCACCACATGGAGCATGAGGTCTGACAGATTTAAATAACAAAACTTGATGCTGGCTAAACAAAATTACTGCCAGCATCTATTCAGGCAGTACAGCAGCCTGGAGTAGTAAAAGGATAAACCCTCAGCCCCAGTCCTGTTTGTGTATGACCTGGAGTGAATGCTCTTCCAAACAATGATAATGAAAAGTCAAATACTTTTTTTAGTGGGAAATTCAATTATAATTACTTTTATAGTTTAAAAACATAATATTTGAAACACATGTCAGACAATTCAAAAAACAAAAATTCTGAATAAAAAAACAGTTCTAAACAACAATATACTATTTTGATTGAAAGGCATTGGCATGTAATAAATACAGAAATCTTTAACTGTATAAGATAATGAAAAACTTACACCAATCCAAGAAGCCTCAGTTTTTCCAACATTAATATGTGACTTTGTGTCATTCTGAATTCCTGGTATAAGTGGAGAGGAAAAACCAAGCATTGTTCCACTTGAGATAGCTCCAAGAAGCATTACAAGAGAGGATAAAAACATCATGTAATTGCTGGTTCTGCATAGTTAATACAATTTTTAAAAATTATTAATTTTAGAAGCTTATTAATCTTAGAAGTACAGTAATTTTAGAAGCTTATTACATTTACCTTTTTTAAATTTCAAACTTATCACCAAATGCTTATGGCTTTTTTTCTTAAAGTTTATCTGTTTGGATACAAAATTTCAAAAAAAGATGGATTTACTTTGGGGCAGTGAATTTGGAAAAGATAATATAATAGAAAGATTATTTTCATGGCAAAAGTAGTGTACACATATAACCAAATTGTCTCAAAATGCTGGTACAGTGCTCGATAACCAGGTTAGAGCAATTTATTTAAATTTAAATCAAAAACACTACAACAAAAAAGTTTCATTCTATAGAATCATCAGGTGGTTATTTATTCAAATAGAATGAATACAATAGAATTCTATTTGAATTCTGTTTCATCCTATAGAATCATCAGATGGTTACTTATTCAAATAGAATGAAGACAATAGAATAACAAATAGAATTCTATTTAAATAAGTAACCACCTGACAATTCTATAGGATGAAACAGAATTCAAATAGAATTCTATTGTGTTCATTCTATTTGAATAAGTAACCACCTGACGTAACCACCTATAGGATGAAACAGGTTGTCGTGGTTTCAACTTTTTTGTTGTAGTGTTTTCAATTTAAATTTAAATATATATACATATATATTAATAAATCACCTTGGGCTATTGTCAGGCAACAAATAGGCATCTTCGTAGCAGCCATCTTCATCAGCAGCAACTGAATTTTTCTTCATAACACCTACTTAAGCCAAAATATGTAACTATGTACCTTAAAATAAGTGAACATTTTACATTGCAAAATACATCTAATAAACAATAATTAGAAACATTTCAACACATGGAAGAGAGATATTGGCATGAGAGAAATGAAAACTATATACCTAATAATAAACAAGAAAAATCTGAAAAGGTCTAGAATATACATGACAATTGAAAATCAAACAAATACATGCTTATATAACCATAAATAAGTCAATAACATCCAAATCATATAGAACACAAATTATGATATTAAGTAAGTTGTATAAATATATTTTTAATGGCTTTTGTTAAATCAACATAGTTTAAAGTCAAAAGCAAAAATAAAAAAAATTTTAATCAAAGTATTTACGAGCAATTCTAATTTCAAACAAAAAAAATATTAAAGCAAATAAGTTTTGAAATCAAAGAAACCATATTATTGTTCTGCAAGTCAAAAGTAAAAACACTCAATATGATAAAATTACATATTATTTCAGTGCAATACATTTTTTAAAAGTTGGCAAATTCTGCCATAAGCTACCAATTGCAGTGGTGCCATATGCTTGCAGTGTGGCAATTTAATTTCTATGTCTCTTGTACAGTGGTTCTAAAAAATTCTTTTTATTGAAATGCGATAAATAGTTTTTAGCAATTTTAAAAACGTGAACTAAATTAGTCTAAATGACAATACATGTAGTATACATGTATTAAATGAGTCAGAAATCCAAGAAAAATATCAGTATACAGTATTTCCAGAATTAGCATATTTTCAACACTGCTTTAAAATAGCTTATAAGAGCTCAATGGTCAAATCAGAAATAGCTAAATGTATTCAAAAGCATTTAAAATATAAATTATCAAGATTATTTTTGTCTGCAGTTGTTTTTCTTGTTTTATTTAAATCAAGATTGTTAAGCTTTTATAATTATCTGCTATCAAATAGAGCCAACAATAATATATAAACGTCACATTAATTTATGATGTGCTGATTTCAATACTAAAAGCAGCACAAACAGAACAACAAAATGGGAGACACAAATTGATTTACATTAAAAAATAAGTCAACAGTATAATATGAAAAATATAACTGAAAGATAAAACAATGCATAAATAATTAAACTAGCACATGAAGAACAGCAAACACTTCATCAAATATTTCATCTAAACAGACATTACAATAATAAATTTTAACACTTTAAATAAGTAAACAGCAATTTCAAACTTAAAAAGCTAACTAAAGCCAGGGCAAGCCATTAGAACCCAGTTTGGTGTTCAAGTTAATTATATAATGCGAACACATGATAATAAAACATTAAATTATTAATTAAACATTGTTTTTTATGAACAACAGTTTTGACTACTTATGAATTATATTATTAACAAACATTAAAATTTATAAAAATTTTATTTTGCAATTAACAACAATAGTTTTTACACAAGCAAAAACTGAAAACCTTTGTTCAAAAAAATATAAAATGTTCTCTTGAAAAAATAATAGCAAATTTATAATCAACATTTCAAGTCATAGCCTCTGTCTGCTGCTAAACAGAAACACTAAACTGATCATGATATCTGACCCAAAAGAGTTAAGCAGATCTAAATTGTAGACCATCAATAAAAAACAAACAATTTCACACTTCCCACTAGAGTATAATTTACCACATACAAAATGTTGGTAAATAGCTTTTTTAATTTTTTAGAAACAAGCATAAAGCAAAGTTAATTTTACAAAATAATATCTTATTATGATCTAAAACACCTTATTTTACTTAGTACAACTTAAGCACAGAGAATTGGAGTGATTTTTTTGCACTAAACACAAGATACAAGTTTTAAATTAGAATATACAGAACTGTTTAATGGAAAAACAATAAATTTTTAATTATTTCATTTAAAGGTTGATATAAACAACTGGAACAGTAATAAGAAAAAACACAAAATTTGTGTGCATTATGTTTGTTAAAATATGATTGTATGAATCAAGATTAGCTTGTTGTTTATTCAAACAAAGCAATAATATTTACTCTAAAGTAGAATGGACAACTTTTAGATTGTGACCCATAAACAGATGAGCTTTAACCTTTTATTCTTAATCACAATAACATTTTTAAATTTAGTTGAATAACCCATTTAACCCTTTCAATACCGATTTTGTAATGAACATATTAACATTTTCGGTGCCAAAGAACGTATATTTACGTCTAAGAACGGGTCTCATTTATCATTAACCGTTACTAACTCACCAAGTTTTGGGGTTTTCCCTAAATTTAAAAAACAATTAATTAAACTTGGCAAATAGTAAACAAGAGCCCAATTGCTTAACCTTCGACATCGAAAAAGTTAAATTAATTCAAGGAAATTTATGTCATATATGTGTCTTAAATAGATTTTTGTTACTCCGCATTGTATTTCTTTTACTTTTCTTAATTGGGACACATTTGTCCCATGGGACATATATGTCCCGACGGTATTGAAAGGGTTAAATGACCTTGAAAATTGTTTTTAAAAATTTAATTGTAGGTCTAATTGTTTAGAGTGGAAAAGTGGTTTTTAACCTTTTTCTACTATGCTTTTACCATTTCAAGTCTCTATAAAATTTAAATAAAAAAAGCACAAGTACGATTAGAATAACTTTAGCAGACATGATAAGCATAATCTGAAACAAAAAATACTATGCAAAACTTTAGAAGCATTCCACTACAATTCATCAAAAGAATGTTGCATCATTATGTCATGAATTTTTTTTTCTTGTTTGGTTTTTGAGATATTTTTCATTGAAAATATGCATTTTTGCACTACTGTATTGGCATTTTTTTAGAAAGTATTAAGAGATCACTATAACTTCAATAAATATTATGTTTTTTCATATGTTTTTATGGGTGGAGAATTCAAATATGCATTTAAACTTTGACAAATATATTGTTCATTAGCTGAAACAGCATTTATGATTACACTTGATGTCCAAACTTTTGAAGTATGACATTCCTCCATGATTAAACTTTTTTTCTGAGTAATTTTCTAATCCAAATTATACTTAATCTTACTTGCTTAGAAAAATATTTTAGTTTAAATTTTTGGAACATGACCATATCAATTGGAACATGTACCCGAAGGTTATGCTTGATACATTTATAAATCAAGACTCTCCAAGAAATGACTGTAAGAGATCTGTTTTTTTTTTTCAATAAAACTAACCTAAAATCTTATTGTGGTTACTATTGCTTCGTAAAGAGATCTTTTTTTCTTGGTTTTTTTTATTCCCTCTTTGTGCTGTAGGAAGATTTCCAGTTAGTTTTACAGACAAAGAACAGATGCTTATGGTCACTTCTGAAAAAGACCTGATTTATTATATGCCAAACACAACCTTCAGGGCATTTTTAATACATGATTCAAACTTTCTCTAACCTTTATAAGACTCTTTTTTTTCCAGGAAAACTGTGAAATAAAAATAGCACAATTTTTTTCTTTTACTTTTGACAGTTTCTGTGGCACTGTCAAAAGCAATAGAAAAAGCTTGATAAAAAGAGTACAGAAAAATTTCAAGAATTTGTGTGCAATCTCTTGCTGGCAATTAAATACAAAAACAAGCATGATATTTGTTATTGACAGTGCATAAAAAAAATGGTAACACAGGCAAACAGCATTATCATACAAAGGAACCAATTCTAAAGCCAAATATTGTAATCAACTACAAAAAAAATATGAGATTTATTGACTAGAATAAAAATAGGAGATACAACTTTTAGAAAAAGCATGTATCAAATTTGATATTTCAATTTTTGACAAACCAGCAAATGTATCACTTTGACAGTTAAATTGTTGTACATAATGATTTTTCAAGCTATCTAAATTATTAGGTATGCTAAAATCATTGCAAGATAGCTAAGCCATGCTAATAATTTTTTATCTCTATATTTATCCTCCTGAACAAAAAGAAAATGTTGGAAGGGTTATGCTTAAGGCAATTGTCAAACGATTGCCTTAATCTGCTAACAAAGATGGCAAGATATTGCTTTCTGGTTGAAACTTTTTTTTTTTTAGTTTTTATTTCAAGATGTGACTAAAAGTTAAAGCTGCTTGCTAAGATTAGCAAGCAGAAGAAAGTGTTTTAAAGGGTCTTTCTAAGGACACAACAGAATGATGAGAGTATAGGTTTTGAACAGTAATTAAGTTAGTTTCAACCATGCTGCCAACCACTGCTACGACATTTCAATAGTATAAGTAAGTTTTAAAAATGTTAAGAAAAACCATTATAAAGTATAAGATAAATTTTACAAAGCTGCACAATAGCCAAGCACTTAAAGGTCTGTATTTCAACAAATTAATGTAAGCTTTGTTACTTCTGCAATATAATTAAGATGATTATTTTAAAATTTTTTAATAAGTATTTATGTTACATGTTTGCTGAAAAATATTCTGATTCAATTTAATTTTTTTGTTTTGAATTAATGACAACTTTGTTTGATTGGAAATATAATACTAAATACTTTTAACAAAACATGAAAGAAAAGGCTCATATGACAAGTTGTGGACTTTTGGTACACAGATCAGTTTTAAATCTCACAAAAATCTTATATAGATAATGATTCACTTTCTGCTCAAATTGTAGCAATAGTTTGTTTTCATCATTATAGCATAAGTTTAACTTGCTCTTTAAAAACAAAAAAATTCTAAAATTTATTTTAAATCCATGATAAAGCAAAGAGACAAAAATATCTAACTTTAAGGACAGTAGCTGAATTTCAGAACAAAACCTGTAGCTCGTTCAAGCAATTATAAAAGGAATCAGAACCAATCATTAGTTATGTTTTGGTTAATTTCTGATTGTTTCTAGCAAATTTTTCTTTTATAAGTTTGATCAAAAAATTGGAAATATATGCAAAGCTCTTGCTCTTTTTTGAGTAAATTGTTAACAAAGGTACTTAAAAAATAGTCAGATTAAAGATTTTAAAATAAAACTCAAGCAGAAACATTTAAAAGAAACTAAGATTAAGAATAATTTCAGGTTGGGAAATTAATCAGAAAAAAAAATTGATCATAATGGTATTCAATGCCTTCAAAATTTACACATCAAATTTAAGCAAAAATACCACAAAAATTATTGAACATACACTTGTGCCATAAACTATTCATATTCTAGTCAACAATCCTCATTCAGTCAATCATTAGAAAAACATAATATTCTTAACCTATCACTTTGTGCAGAAAATATATTAACCTAACAAAAGTATTTTAACTAACATATGACTTAACAAGTGATAAGTTAAAAACACTATGCCCTTCCAACAATCAACAAAACAGAAATTGACACAGGAATAAATAATTTTGAGCACAATTGTATATATTTGTCAAAGTTTAAATGTATATTTGAATTCCTGACCCCTAAAAACATATGAAACAATAAATTTGCTTAGGTAATGGTGATTTTATAGCACTTTTTGTAAAAAAAGAGCAGCACTAATGACAAGATTAATGTTCTTTATCTCAAAAAACAAGGTAAAAAATTAATTCCAAGTGTTGCTGAATTAATTTTTTGTGATATAGAACATCACATCTGAAATTGAAAGAAATCTATGGTGCTCACCATTATTTAACTCTATGGAAATAAAAAAAAATCTGAAAATCTATGGTGTTAACCATAGATTTTGAAAAAAAATGGCGTTTATTACTTGATGAATAAAAATAAAGTTAATCATTGGCGAAAAAGAGGCAGTTAGTAATAAGTAATATATAGTTTGTGGTATGTTTAAAAATTTCAATGTTTTTTGAGAGAAAGCATGCCCTCTTCATTAAGAATCATGCATTCAGACTAATTTATCCAGTTTTAATTTGTATGCAAAAGTTTGCTTGATCTGCTTAAGGCAAACAATGTGCATCATAAAACATCCAACCAAACATTAAAGTGACTTAAAAACAATGAAAAAACAGCTGTCTTGCAGTACATAATGAATAGGCTGTAAAAAGATTTCTGAATAAAACTAGGCAATTTTTTTTAATAGTTTTATAAAAATCAAACATCCAAATTTTAAAAAATGAACAAATTGCTTTCTTATTCATGTTGCAAGAAAAATTAAAAAATGTATAAAATATTGCTGAGCTCTAAAGTTTCAGTAAATTTTGTAACATGCAAAAATGTTTAGTAGAACATAATAATTTTTGCCAATTTTGTGCAGAAGTGTGCAAGTGCTTTTTGGCACCTTAATATATCACTTATCAATGCTTCTCAAACTGGGAACATAAAAACTTTTTATGTAACCCACACAATATCCTGTAGTTTTGGAATTACTGAGAGTTTTAGATTAACAATGGTAGCAAATGTACCAATTTTTGCGATTTACAGTCATGGGTGTAGAAATTCTTTTAATTACTATATGGTTTAGCCTTAAATCTTTATGAATAATATTTTTAGTTAAGAGACTGTGCTATTTTTAAGTTAATCAGATTTTGTTGCATTCTTAAAATTGAAAAAGCTTTTTATTTATCTACTTTTTTATTATAGATAAATTCAGTCAAAATAACAGAACTTCAAAAATTAAAATTAACAAAACAATCTAATTTATTTCATTGAAAAAAACTTTCAAAATATGCTTAATAAAAGAAAATATACTATCAGTGGCTGAACTATCAGTAAGCCTAGAGTCAAATACTTTATTTTAACATTTCATACTTTTATGAATAAAGCCAGGAAATAGTAAAAACCAAAATGATAAGTTAATAGCTAAGTGATAGTTAAAAGTTGAATATAGATTTCTATTTAATGTAGAAATAACTCCAAAGGATATTTAATTCATCCAAATTGAATTAAAAATTATATGATAATAAATGCTATTCAACATATAATCACAAAGTTTAACAAATTAGAAATTTGAAATCAAAATCAAATCATGTGTGCTTTCACACAAAATAAGCTTCACAAAAAAATTTTATTAATAACAATTTCAATTAAGTTTTTAACAACAACATAAGATACGCTAAACAACAAATCCATAAGAATAAAAACAAAGCACACTGCAAAATTTGCTAAAAAGTGCCACCAGTAAAACATATATAGATCAAAAAAATTGACCCAAAGTAGGACCATATTTCTGTTTTTCTAAACTTTAAAAGAAATAACAGAAAGACAAACTAAGAATAGATCTTAAAATGTTATTAGATTGGTTGTTTACTTTTGCAATTGCTGTAAATCTATACTCTGAACCAACAAAAAATTTCAGCTTTGGGCTTTTTCATTTCATCTTGCAACATTTAAAGCTCAACCAACAAAAGTTTTAAATTTGAGATAAATAGTTAATTAGATAATCTTGTCCAAATTATATTGAAGCACAACACAAAACTTAACTAAAACTAGCAATAATTTGTTAAAAAATATTTAATGGCAGACCATTCGATGGGAAAAACTTGTCATTGTGCTCATTAGCAGCGACAAATTTCTTTTAAATAACAAGTGGGATTTCGTACAAAATTATTAACCAAATCAATAGGTAAAAATGTTCAGCTGCAAGATATACAAACCTTATTTTGACAACATAAAAATATTTTCATTTAACAGCTCAAGAGATTTGCAAAAGTGCTTCAAAGGTTTTTTAAAATTTTTGTTTTAATCACCAATATTTCTTAAATGTATCCACAATAAAATTGTAATATCTGTTTATTTCCAGATTTTTAGCTTTTAGAGAAAAAAATTATAGATTGTTAGCTGCCATAAGTTAAAAAAGATTGAGGACCACTGAATTGTAGGCAAACAAAATTTGCGACATCATAAAATAACATCAAAATGCAAAATGATCAACATTTGTCTGAGTTTTTAATATCATAACTAGTACACAAATACAAAAATTGTGAAGTTTGATGATACAAAAGTCATAGAAAATATGCTGTGCAGAAATTATCTCAAAACTTTTGCTTTATTGTTGCAATAAAATTAATAGCTGTCCTAGTTGAGCTTCTTTTACAGATTGTTTCGATTAATAATTTGCCCCAAGATTATATTTGCTATCTCTCTGCCAAATTGGTCAAAGCTGCATAGACAGAACAATGAGTTCATTCTGCCAATTAGTCTTGCTTTGGATAAAACTTAGTATATACAGTATATATATACATATATTACAGAGTTGCAATTAACAGCAACTTAATAAAATTGAAATGAATAAATAAACCAATTAATATAATTCATAAACATAAATTAGATATAAAACTAAGTGATTAATAAATTTCAATGTCTATTTTTTGTTTATTTAACTTCTGTTAACACTAGAACAACCAGAATTTTAAACACAACTACATGGCATTTTTGATGTACTGGATAATTTTTTTTTTCAATGAAGTTAACAAAGCTTAAAACTAGCTTAATTAATAGAGAGTAAACAAAAGAAATTTTCTAGTTTTCTTAAGTTCTGCAAACTACTATTTGATATTGCACACAAAACATGTCTTTTTGAAAACATTAGTTGATTTCTGAAACAACAGATTGACTTTTTTGAATTGACTTTTTTGAAACTTACTGCTATAAAACAAAGCCAATAATCAAATCAACACTGTTTGTTTATTCTATAATATTTTATATTTGATTTATTTATAAATAGCATGCTAAATCATTGAAAAGTTATGCTTTAATGGGCTGAAAAGCAACCAATGCATTAAAAATGCCACTTCGCTGTTCTAAGTAGTTTCATTTATAATTTTTTTATTTCTCATAGACTGACAACAAAATTATCACTGAAAATTGTCTTCGAGAAAAAAATATTTGTTTAAAAATTTTAGCCAAGAACTCAAACTTTAGATAAGGGCCAGATATTTAAAACTTGAAATGCATAAAAAAAAACATTTGGCTGTTCTGGTGTTAAAATAGCCTGATTAATTTACATGCATTTTTCTTATAGATAAGCCTTGAAAAATTTTAATACTTTATGATGCAAAATCAATAAAGAAAAATGTGATTTAAAAAAGCAGTTTTGAAGAAATGAAGCAAAGAAATTTTAATATTTCAGAAAAAAATGACAACAATATAAAAGACAGTAAATTTACAATTTTTAGAACTAGTTGAAAAATTACCAGAAATAAATTTTGAAATGAACATGTGATATATTGAAGTATAAATAAAAAAAATATTTGAAAAGTTCAAAAATGGTTTGAATGAGTATTCTTCAATTAGCTACAGACAATTGATACTTCATGGCATTGTCAAAACTAATGTGACATTATACCATTGTACAAAGAATTTCAAACAATAGGATATCAAATTTTGCGTTCTTTATAAAGTTTTACTAAATTCAAAACATCACTGTCAAAATAGTACAGAAATTGAGGATTCAAGTTTCATCTCCAAGGTGCCAAGCCAAACAAATCTATGTTCTCATTAGAAAAAGTAGTGCTGTCTTTTTCTGAAGACGAATCAAGAACTTTTGGACTGTTATTGGTGTCATTCAAACCTTTTCTCTTCGATCGATGAGAAATAGCACCACTGCTGCTGCTACTGCTACTACTTCGAGATAAATGATGGGTTTTAATGGAGTGATGATCAGAACAAATATTTTCTTTTTGCTGTTCTAATATTTCACTATCAATTTCATGCTTGTGTCGCATAGATGTTTTAGAATCAGTTGAACTTTGGTTGGGCACATTTAAACAGTCTTTATGAGGCATAAATGGAGAAGTTCCAAATAAATCTTTACTGCAATTAATATTTTTATTGGATTGCACTTTAAAAGGAGCAGCTGAAAAAGGATCAGAAAAAACAGTGGCTTCTTTTTCAACAGTTTTAGAGGGAGCAGAATCAGGAACAAAAGGAGTGCATCCAAACAAATCAGCATCTTGACTTTTGTTAATATCAAAAGGTGCATTAGTAAAAATATCTGAGCCACCTGAAAATGATCGAGAATGAGATATTGGCATTTCTTCATCAGTCACAAATTCCAGTTTTTTATTTTCAGGAAAATTGACAATATCCTCATTTTGACTGACAACCCCAAATATTCTATATCCTTCAGAGGTTAGTCCTGATGTGACATTGACAGAACCAACATTATTTTTATTACGTTCAGTAATAGTATTTGTAATTGAATCAAAAGAATGCCCAGAATCTCCTTGCAGAATATGTTGCATCAAATCAATATCAACAACTTTTTCTGATGGTTCAGTTAAATCATTGTTTACTGAAGATTTTGAAGAATTATTAGCAAAATCATCGGCAAAAGAACTTTGAACTCTTTCTTTATGTGACTCATTTAAATGTGGTAATAAATCAGACGGATGACGTGTTGTTAAAAATTCATCAAATTCTTTGTCACTATTGTCACTTATATTTGAGTCTCTAATAAAATCTCCACCAAATGGATTCCACACTTCAAGATTAGGAGTTAAGTTACCACTACTTGAACTTTTTCCAGAATTGCTTGATTCAATTTGATCATTTTTACTTATATAGGACTTTTGTTGCACAGACTGTCCCATTGTCACATCACTTTGGGCTCTCCGATGTGATTTTACAAAGTCAACCTTGCCTTGGGAAGTTTGATTAGCCTGTGGTGTAGCACTACCACCCAGGGTTACAGGCAAAGGCTTGGAATGAAATTTTGGAAGATTTCGAGTTGATGCATCACTTATTGAGAGCGATCGCACAGGTAAACCAGTAACAGGATGGTCATTTTGTTGCAATGTTCGATTTAAAGAGATAACATTGGATTGTTGTTTTTGTAGATTTAATTGTTGCTGTAGCTTATGTTGCTCTTGCTGCATTGCTTTTTGTTGCAAGAAGAGTTGCTGCTGTTTTTGAGCATTAGTTGAAAGTATACTTGACTGCGACGATGTTTGCTGAGCCATGACTTGCTTTAATTGAATTAAATGTTGTTGAATTTGCTGAAATCGCTGCTGATCTTGCTGCAAGCTTTGCATAATGACGTAGTTGTCTTGCTGCAATTTATTAGCATGAGGTTGAATAGTATGAAGCAATGCAGGTTGCTGTGCTACTTGATGTCGAAGAGCATTCATTCTTTGACTGATTAACATCAGCTGATGTTGTTTTGGTTGAATATGCTGAGTGTACAGTTTTTGACCTTCTTCTACCAATTTTGTTTGCTGTAATATAAGTTTTGGATCAACACCAACAGAAGTACTTTCTTGTGTCTGCAACTGCTGGCTTCCATGAGAAGGTATTTGTACTTTTTCAAATGTGTCTTGAGTGTTACTCACTGAAGAAATTTGGCTAGTTTCTGGCAATGGAAACAAACCTTTTTGCTTGCCATCAACCTGTTCAATAGGATGTTTTTTTTTACTTGCAGCAATTGTTTTATTCATTTCTGGTTGTTGTTTTGATCGAGTAACAGCAAATTTTCCTTGAGGTCTTTTACGCGGAGCAATGCTAGTTTCTTTGGGGCTATCAATTGCCATAGCTATAGCTTTTCCAGCAGTGTCCTTTTTCTTTGCTTGTTCTTTAATAACTTCAGCTTGGCTACGTGTTAATGGAGAAGGCAATTGAATAGGTATTCTTGAACCATTAATATTTCTAATAGGATTTTTCATCTTAGTTAAAGTAAATGCAAAATGGGCTACTTGAAATATATCTGGTCGTATGTCAGGATTTGGTTCTAACATATATCTAATCAGACAATGAATTTCTTGTGAATATTTTGAATCATCAGGTATGGTGAAATGTCCACTTTGGATTGATAATGTACTTTCACCAAATGGCAACTCAAAAAAACAAAGTTTGTACAACAAACAACCAAGAGCCCAAATGTCTGAAGGTGTGCCAATAGCTTTTCCCATAAACAAATTTACCATTTCAGGAGAACGGTACGACAGAGTAGTATATTTGCCAATTTCTTCTTCAATTTTTTGTCTACTTTCTTGATTTCTTGGGTCAAGAACTTCTGTTGTAGCACTGCCAAAATCACATAAAACATAATTACCAGAATTGCTTAGCAAAACATTTTCCACTTTTAAATCACGATGTATAATAGGGGGTTGTGACTGATGTAAAGCCCCAACTGCCTCAACAACATCACAAAAAATTTTCATCACTTCAGTAGGAGAAAATTTACTTTGAAGTCGCATATTCATCAGTTGTACAACATGTCCTGCTTTGCAAAATTCCATTAAAAGTTGAATTTCAAATACTCCAACATTATTTGAAGAAGAAAAAATACAAGAATCAAGTAATTTGACAATGTTTTTATGAGAACTATGTTGTCGCATAATATCAATTTCACGTTGACAAACTTGAAGATCACTTTTGCTATTAACAAACATTCGTTTTAAAGCTACTTTATGACCAGAAGAAAGTTTTCCCAAAAACACAACAGAAAATCCTCCTTCAGCTAATACATCTTCTATTGTGACATGGTAACGATTAACTTTTAACACTTTTCCTATGAATTCACTTCCAGGAGTTTGAGCAAAGAACTTTTTCATTGTACTTTAAGCAATAACAAACGCTTTAACTTTATATATATATGTATAGATAGATAGATATATCACTCTTAATCACTCTAAAAGTAGAAAAAAAAATTGAAAATAAACAAAAATTAATAACATTATCAATACAGCTAACTTGTTTTAAAAAATATCATAAAATCATATCTCCAAATTAATGTTTTTATTAAGTTATATACAGATTCAAATAGCTGAAAAAAGATGTGAACATTGAAAATAATTATGAATAATGATTAAAAACACTAGTTTTCAAGAAAACCAATAAACTTTACTGTTTTGATAAAAGGCAATTATTTATTAAAGCAAGCTGGATGACAAGAATTGCAAACAACTATTTAAAAAGTTTTAAAACAGCTTGAAGACTTCAATTAAGCATGTGCTTCTATTGGTGAATTAAAATTTGGAAAATAATTAGCTAGTAAATATCTTGTAATATCAAACTTTAATGTTTTACAAAATTCAAATGACATACATATTTACTTTTTAAAATTAAAAAACAGCTTAGATGTTAGTGCTAATAGAGAAATAGTTTTATAAAATTACCACTAATTCACTCATAAATGAAAATATTACTAAGCTAACTTTTAATTTTAAAATAATATACTATCAGATCTCATTCACTATTCACTGTTACTAATTCTGCAGGCTTTGGGGGTTACTCTAAATGTAAAAGCTTACATCTTACACAAATAACAATATAAAGTCTTATAGTCAAATATTTTACAAACATAAAATATTAGATAAACTATTAAATATTTTAATTATGTAATAGTAATTTGATTCCTGTTTACAATTTGCCAAGCATACTTTGGTTAAAGCTTGTATGGATAATTATGCATTTTTCAAATTTTAAATTACTTTGAGTATTTATACAATGGAGACAACAGAATTGACTATACAGTCTTTAATGTCTACTGCCATTCCCAGTCATAATAAGCATAAGCATAAGAGCACTTTGAAAAAGAACAACTGAAACATCAAACAATAAAAAGCAAACAAATGGTATAAGTAACTTACAGTTATATATATTGTGAACAAGTAATATTATTAAATGGCAGTTCCATCAGCTGCTAACAAGTTGCAATACATAAATTCATTAATAAAATCAGTTAAATTTTAATGAGCTGAATATTTAATATAGAAAATAAAAGTTAAAAATTTAAAATCAACTAAATCATCATGAAAAATAGCTTATAGAAATCATAATCAGTTTCTTATTCTTTTTTATATTAAATATTCAGCTCATTGAAATTTGACCGATTTTATTAATGAATTTATGCATTGCAATTTGATCAGTGAAATAAAATCAATAATTTGACTTTACTGGAAAAAAAGTACCGTAACAGATTTCTGTTAAAAGACTTTTAATCTGCTAACAAGTTTGTACAAATATGTTTAATTACCTTAAAGTCCAGCATATAAGAACTCCCCCCTTAAATTAAAGTTAGCTTAGCTCCAAAAAAATCATATTTTAATTTAATTTAGAAAAAAATTTTATAGGCCTATAAAAAATTAAACTTTCTTTAAGTTATGATTTTCTTCTTTGGCCCCCTCAAATTTAGGCATAGATTTTGGTTATGAAAAAAGATCTTATATGCTGGACTTTATGGTAATAAGAATCTTAAAGAATATCTGAGAGTTTTCCGATTAAAATGACACCATATCTGTCATGTGTTCTGTTGTCATAGCATATCTGTTTTCCAATTATAATCATACACCCAAACTTTCTTATTATTGCAACAATTTGGTAAGGTTAAGGTTGAGTCAGTTTCTTAAATCTGTTAGTGGTTAAGAGCATCATGATTTTATTAACATGGTCTTAGTTTGAAACCTAATCGCACTATTCTGTTGCATACTTGAGCAAGACACTTTACGGTAGAAAAAACTTAAAGTATCATTAAATCAAGGCATAGTTGCATTTAAATTGAAATTATAAAACAAAAAATTAATGTTAAATTTTACGAGAGATGTACCAAATTCTAAATAATTTCATTGAACTTTAAAAACTTTATTCTTTGTTACTTTGTAATATTTTAAAACTATTAAAAATTTTGTTTATTTTTTTCATGTACATATTCAATTCCAATCAAATAAAAACAAAATAGCCAAAATAGTACTTAAACATTAAAATTAAAATTTTAAAGTTCAATATTCATTTTAACTTGAGTCATCATAAAGACTTGTTCCTACAATGAGCCTGGAATAGAGTATTCTTTGTTCTTCTTTTGTTTTTTTGCTTTGTTTATTGCTGAAATGCAAAAAGAAGTAAAAAAAAATCAATAAAATAAAAAATGCTCCATTCCATGCTCATAGTAGAAACAAGCTTTAAGCATTTTTGTTCATGATACTAACCCAGATCCCTCTGTAGTTACTATTACTTTTTAGAAATAATTTTCCTCTTGCTTTCTTTTTTTATTTAATCTGGTGCTGTTAAGGGATTTCAGATTAGTTTCACCTAAAAAATCACTTAGAGTGACTTCTTAAAAAGATACAAAAAAGGCTTTTTACCAATAAAAATATAAAATGTAAACAAAAAAGTTTAATCAAGTATTTTTATGAATTTATATTGCAATATATTAAAATGATGTGGTCTTGCAATTATGTGGTCAGGTATCACATCTCAAGCTACTAACTACAAAATAAGGTATATATACGGTACTAATACCAATTTAAACAAGAGCATCATATTTTAAAAAAAAAAACAGAAAACAAATCCTTTAATGTCTAAATAAAAATTCTTTTTAAAAAACTTTTTCTATTGTACTACACTACATTATAGTAATATTTATAATATTAATTTCAAATCAATTAGAATGATTTATCTCTGCTCTTCTGACTAAAATTATTTTTTAACATTAGAATACTTTTCTGCTTTTTTGATTAGTGTTAGTACTGTTTGTTTGTGTTTTAATTTAATGTCGATTTTTAATAAATTCGAAAACGATGAGGCTACTATTATTTTCTGCTGTTTTTCATCATTGTAATTTCTATATATACTCTTTATTGACTCATAGGACAACTTTGCGGCGGTTATTCAAAATAATCTTAAAACGTAAGCATACAGATGACAATTTTCTAAATTTACTGGTTCCACACCAACATTATTATCTTTGATGATATATTTGGGAGAAGGAACAACACAAAAAACAATACGAAACCATTCAGTAATCTACTGGTGACATTCCAAACTAACAAACTAGTTGGTCTAGATTAGAAGTGGCTGACTAGCCTGCTTAGAAGATTTTGTTTTCTAATTGACTGCTCCAGAATCTGGACCATGAAGAACGGAGAATTCCTGAATTAGGTATAATAATCGTTTACCAGAATATTATAATAACAAGGTGGAGGATATAAAATGTGATACTGTGGAAGTGGAAACAAAAAGAATGGTGTAGGAATCATATTGAAAAAGAAGCATGTGAACAGGGTAGTGAAAATATGGAGGGTAACAGACAGGATAATATGCTTGAAGATGGAGCTTGATAGTGTTATGTTGAATGTTATCAGTGCGTAAGCGCCACAGGTGGGATGCATACGTGAAGAAAAGGAAACGTTCTGGCTGGACCTAGATGAGACAGTGGAAAAGATACCAAGGAATGAAAGAATTGTGGTGGGAGCAGACCTAAATGGGCACGTAGGAGAAGGGAATAATGGTGATGAAGAATGCATGGGCAAGCACGGATTAGGGAAAAGAAATAACGAAGGACAAGCAGTGGTGGATTTTGCTAAGAGAAGGAAACTAGCGATCACTAACACATATTTTGTAAAGAAATCAGTACATAGAGTCATCTACAACAGTGGCGGACGCAGTTCGCAGGTGGATTACATCATGGTGAGAAGATGAAGGATCAAGGAGGTAGTGGAGACAAAAGTTGTTGTCGGTGAAAGTGTAGCAAAACAGCACAGAATAGTGGTCAGTGCGATGATCATTTGGACAAAGTGGAGTAAAGCACCAAAACCAGTGAAGAGAATAAAATGGTGGAAGCTAAAGGACTGAACAATAAATTCAAAATGGATGTGATTGAAAGCGGAATACTTGGTGGATAGGAAGACTGGCAAAGAATAGCGAAAATGATACGGAGCATTGCCAGAAGGGAACTGGGTGAAACATCGGGAAAAGTTAGCACAGCAGGTAGACTCAAAACGTGGTGGTGGAATTAGGAAGTCCAGGAGAAGCTGAAGGATAATAAAAAAGCTAAAAAGGCATGGGATACCATCAGAGATGATGCAAGCAAGTTGGCCTATAAAACTGCAAGAAAGCAAGCTAAGAGAGAAGTGGCAAAGGCAAGAAACAAGGCATATGAGGAACTGTACGAAAAACTGGAAACAAAGGAAGGGGAAAATGAGGTGTTCAAAATAGCAAAGCAGAGAAACAGACAAAGCAAGGATGTTCAACAAGTAAGAGTAATCAAGAATAAAACTGGAGAAATTCTGATGGAAGAAGAGAAAGTGAAACAGAGATGGAAGGCTCTATTTCGACAACTTACTCAACCATGAAAACCCTAGAGAAAGAAGAGAAACGAGAACAGAAGGCAAAGAAAGAATGGTAGATATCTCTGGAGAAGAAGTCAGGACTGGGTTGAGGAAGATGAAGAAGGGAAAGGCTCAAGGACCTGGTGACATAGCAGTGGAAGCATGGATTTCTCTAGGCAATAAAGGTGTGAAGTTTTTAGTGAACTTTTTCAACAAACTCTTGCGAGGAGAGAAGATGCCAAATGAATAAGGAGGAACGTGCTTGTATCTTTGTACAAAGGTAAAGGAGACATCAAGGAATGTGGAAACTACCGGGGGATCAAGTTGATGAGTCACACTATGAAACTGTGGGAGAGGATAATAGAAGCAAGGATAAGAAAGGAGGTGACAATTGCTCAGCAACAATTTGGGTTCATGCCTGGAAGGAGTACCACCGACGCAATCGTTTGTCTAATGATGCTGTTGGAAAAGTGGACTGAAGGGAAGAGGGCAATGCACTGTGCCTTTATTGACCTGGAAAAATCATACGACAGGGTACCAAGGGAGGAACGGTGGGAATGCTGAAACATCAGAGTGCTACATAAAGATTATCCAGGATATGTATGACGGAGCGACAACAACTGTGAGAAGTGCAGCAGGGTTGACTAAAGAATTCAAGGTAAGTGTTGGACTCCACGGTTCAGCACTCAGCCCATTTCTTTTTGCCATCATCATAGACAGGCTGACAGAGCACATCAGAAAGGAGCACCATATGGGATATGCTGTTTGCAGATGACATAGTTCTGTCTAGACAAAATCATTGGGAGTTAGAAGAGGATTTGGAGATTTGGAGAAATGCACTGGAGAGAAGAGGCCTGAAAGTGAGCCGGAGCAAGACCGAATATTGGAAGGTTGGGGATGTGGATGATGGAGAAGAGTTGAAGCTGCAAGGGGAAAAGGTAAAGAGAGCAAAAAACTTCAAACACCTGGGTTCAACAGTTAGTAGCAATGGAAGATGTAAAGAAGAAGTAAGGAGAAGGATCCAAACAGGATGGATGAGTTGGAGGAAGGTTTCTGGAGTTCTATGCGACAGGAAGTTATCAGCAAAGGTTAAGGGTAAAATGTATAAGAGTGTTGTTAGACCAGCCATGCTTTATGGAATGGAAACGGTGGCAGTGACGGAAAGACAGATGGGAAAAATGGAAGTTGCAGAGTTGAAAATGGTGAGATGGGCACTAGAAGTGATAAGAAAGACAAGATAAGAAACGAATACGTGAGAGGGACTGCAAAAATTGCAAAGCTGGGAGACAAACTTCTGAATGCAAGGCTACGTTGGTATGGACACATAAAAAGGAGAGAGGAAGACTACGTGGGGAAAAGGATGATGGAGATGGCGGTGCCAGGCATAAGGAAAAGAGGAAGGCCAAAGAGAAGGTGGATGGATTTTGTGAGAAAAGACATGGAAAGGGTTGGAGCTAGGGAAGGAGACGAAGTAGATCGAGTGAAATGGAGATTACTGTCGCGCTGTGGCGACCCCGAGTAGGGAGAAGCCGAAAGAAGAAGAATCGTTTCCAAAAATATTGATTTGCTGACGTTTATACTTCTTAATAATAATAATGTAGTAGAGTATAGAACAGGAATGTCTAACTTTGTTTCATAATGGAACAAATTCTAAATTGAGCTAAAGTCACCGAACCCATAGGCCTACCGAACCGTAATAAGGTTTTTACTTTAAATTAAATTCTGATTTGTCGATTTTCGTCTCAAAAAGGTACTAAGCAAGCTCGCGGAACTCAGTTCAAGAAACTCTGCGATACAGGTTTGAAAATATATCTAAAAAATTGGAATAGGTAGTGGGCCACATCAAAACCTTAAGTGGGCCACAGGTTGGACATCCCTGATATAGAATAATGCAGTTCGACTGTTAGATTCGACTGTCCAAACCGATCCAATCCTAACCTACAATAAATGGCAGTTCGATTATCCGGCTCCAACCAAAAACCGCTTCAGTCCAGCTCCGATCCGGCTTCGATTTCGGTCCATGCTCACTCTTGCTAGTACCTGCAAAACGGTCATGTTAATTTTAAACTGCGATAGATTTCTAATCACTTGTGATAATTCAACAAAAAGAAGTTTATTCACAAGCTATGATACAACTGTAAATAGTAAATAGACTTAAAAGCATTTGAGATTTAAGAAAAAAATTATTTACAAAAATAAAAAGTGTGGTAACATGACCGTTTTGCCCCGTGCTTGGGGCAAAACGGTCATACGGTGTCCCTTTTGCCCCAAAAAGAATCGAAAAATTTTATTTTCCTAAACTTTCCTAAACTAAATCACAGAAAATAAGTCTTTTTTATTTTAAAGAATTAGAACACATAAAGACGTGTCAAAAACTACTTTCGACAAAAATCACACACAAAAAAAACCCTGGCCACCATAATCAGAGCATCCATCATGACACCAGAGTAAGCACTTCGAACATTGAATCCAGTCTTCAGTTAGTGGTTGTTTACTTGAACTTTGTTGAACCCTGTGGCTCGAGCTAGGCTAGTAGATTCAGGCTGTCTTAAGGAAAGCTCAGGATGTCTTTTAAAAAAAGATTGAAGCCAATCAGGTCCAGCTTTCTTCTTTCCTTTGTTGAATGGTATCTTTAACTTGTTTGAAATTGCATAGTCATACACTAACGAACAAACTGCATCTCGAGTTAATCCAAAGAACCTAGTTTGCATATTTTTGATGTATTTCACAAGATCTTCCTCTACTTCTTTTGAAAAAACAGTGCGAAAACAACCAAGGTTTATTTTTCCAGGAGACGCAACTTTGTTTTTTAAATGTCGTGTTAGAGTGGTTCTTGGAATGGAATAAATGTTGGAGGCTTTCTTAACAGACATTCCATTCGACTTAACTTGCTCTAAAGCATTTTTCAAATTTTCTTCATTCCATGATGACCGATAAGATTTTCTTGTGTAATTGCGGACCATGATTTCTGCTCACCAACCACCAAATAAAAAATTGAAAGCTATGTAGCAAGTAATCTACTAATTTAATACCGTACAAATACATTACTGTTTGAATAAAACAAAGTTAAACTATAGTCGTTTTAATCACATTTAGCTTTTAACACGTTGCTAGAACTTTAATTGTTGTCAACAAGTATCTTAATTATTAGTTTGTTAGTAAGAATATTAGAGCATGAAAATTAGTTTTGACATCACACTAGTACCTGCGGGTTAGCTCAGTGGTAACATCCGCGACTCACGTGCAGAACGACGTGGTTCGATTCTCCGTAAGGTCGACTGAATGATACTTTTTGTGCCCTTCGGAAAGGCACTTCATGAACATTCCAAGAAATATGGTCAAGCTGCTTACCTTTAATGGTGACCGCGGTTAATTCACAGAAAGCAGCAAATCGGTGTAGGTGGAACACAACGCCATACGAATTTTACTAGTATCGGTAAATAGTACGGTAGCTCTTAAAAAACTTGAAAACAATAAGCACTAATTATACACTGTTAAGATGCTTTTTTTTATGTAGCAAAACTGTTTGTATTGTGCTGTGTTGCCTAGGTTCTTTATGAAATCTTGTTCAAAACACATTTAGGCTACTAAAATACACTTTATTCAATTACTCGATTATCGCAATACACAGCCTTATAATTCCGAATAAAACCTTATTCAAACAGAATCCATTAAGAATTATAAACCAAAACAATAAAGCAGTATTAGCAGTTAGCACCTACACTAACTTAACTCCCTTTCATAAATAAACTGCTAATTGCTACACAATCTATTCTAGACATAGGATTTAACTAACTTACTGCACATAGGGTTTACCATGTGCTCACTACGATTGTGACAACCAACAAGTACTAGCTTTGTGACGTCATAAGCAGGATTACAAGGCTCGTCACAGTACTTTCAACTACCTCAGTTGCACCATGGTAATGACCGTTTTGCCCCAACTATGGTAGCTTTACCATTTTATTAATTTATTTTACAAAAACGATATAATTTTATCAAAAAATTACCAGTATACAATTGTACTTTATTACATTACTCCTAGAGACAAAAAAGTATATTCAAACACCGTTAGCTCCACTAATGATCAAACATTTAATGCTTATTAGATTTTAGAAGATTTTAAGCAAAAACACATATTTTTTGTTTAAACAGGCGGGATTTTTGCAGAGCTTCCAAATTCAATTTATACAAATATAACTTGAACAAAAAAATTAAGGTATAGCAAAAATTCTTAAAAATTACTAATAATAGAGAATAACGAATAACAAATATATTTATTTTGCCAAACACACAAACATAAATTTTATGATACAGACACACGGTAATATTGAAAGAAAATTGAAATATGTGTGAAGGCAGGGGGCACTGAAGAACATACGTTATCAGGTCAAGTGCCCCCACATCCAATACAATCAAAAAACAAAATTTACATATATATTAATTAAGTATTTTAATACATAAACTGATGCAAATCTTTTGATGTAAAACCAATGCAGTAAAAAAGAAACAAATTATTGAAAAACAACAACAGAGAAAAAGAACAACTCAGAAAAAGGCGACAATGAAAAGAGTAAAATTTAGTACTGATCTATTAGGTGCTGTTTGTACGCTTTTTTGAAAGAAACCCAATGCCTGTCTTTTATTGTGTCGTCAATCGAATACCAAAATTTGACTCCAAGGAAAGTGAGGAGCTGCTGTTCAATTGTTTTATATACACGTGGAAGAAAATAAGTTGATTTTTCTGTTTGTCTAGTGTTGTTAGAGTGTATTTCTTTTATTTTTTTGAATAGTTGAGCAAAAACAGCAGGTAATCTGTCAGAGTATAGCTGATACATAAATTTTCCTAATTCAAGTTGATATATATTTGAGATTTTCAAAATATTTAATTGCTTGTACATTGTGTTGATTGGTGTGTAGATAGAGCTGAATGTTGCAATTCTGATAATGCGATTTAGACGAACTTCTATTTTTTTTGTTAACAGGTTTGTAGCAGTACCCCAAGTTAATATGCCATATTGAATTCGTGAGTAAACTAGGTTATAATAGAGCAGGCAAAGAGTTTTTCTCGGAAAATAATTGCGCAATCTATAGAACAGACCAGAGCATCTGGCAAGTTGACTAGATAAATTGTCAATGTGGTTTGCCCAACACAACGTATCATCAAAAATTACACCTAAATACTTAATGGAATTTTCTCTTTGCAAGCGGGTTTTGTTCATAACTATAGTAAACTCATCTTTACAGGTTTTGTGTGGTTGGTTATTGTAGATGATGTAGTTAGTTTTAGAATAATTTAGAGACAATTTATTCATTCGAAGCCAAAAATCAACTTTTTTTAATTCATTATTAGCTTTATATTTTAACGAGTTTAAGTCCCTATCCGATAGCATTAGAGCAGTATCATCTGCATAAAGTGTGGTATCAAATTCGGAGGCAAGAGGTAAGTCATTGATATAAAGCAAAAACAATAGAGGTCCAAGACAAGATCCTTGAGGAACCCCTGTTGTTATTTTTAATTTGTTCGAGTAACGACCTTGGACGTTTGTGTATTGATAACGATTGCTCAGATAACTTTCTATAAGATGAAGAGCTGTGCCTCGAATACCAAAATAGTGATAAAACTTCCATAACAGAATTGTATGGTTAACCATATCAAACGCTTTTGATAGGTCTAAAAATATGCAGCAAGTATATACGCGTAGACCATTATCGATGTTTTTGATTAGTTTATCATGTATTGTGCTTATAGCAAATTGTGTTGAGGAGTTAGGTCGAAAGCCAAATTGATTTTTGTGGAGAAGTTGATTTTTATCAAGATACGAAAACAGTCTAGAAAATAACATTTTTTTAAAAATTTTGTCAAATTGCGATAATAACGAAATGGGTCTATAATTAGTAGGCATATTTTGATCACCTTTTTTATAAATGGGGATAACCTCAGCTATTTTTAAGCAGTTCGGAAATACACCTGTTTCTATACATAAGTTAAATAAGTTACTTATTATCGGAGAAATAATCAACTTGCCATATTTAATAAATTTAGTTTCAACATCAGAATTGTAACCAGTTAAAATCAACTTAAAATTAAAATCAAATAATCAACTTGCCATATTTAATAAATTTAGTTTCAACATCAAAATTGTAACCAGTTAAATCTGCGCATCTATTTCGGTTCATCAGTCAGTTCAAAGTTATCAAGCTACTACAGCAAACGAACTAAAAAGCATTCTATTTCAATACGGTTGTTTTTGGCTAAGTACTTTTTGTGAATTTTAATTATTGTTTTTTAATAAACCTGTGTATTCGTGCAAAGATACAACAGGCAAAAGTGGCGACGAGGATTCAAGTAACTCATCTGCGTCAAGAATTTTAAAGAAAATTTGTTGAATCTGCATTAAAGCTTGAATTGTCAAAATGAGTGAAATTTCTGAACTGATTTTGTTGTTAAATAAGCAACACCAAGAGCAAATGGCAGTTTTACGCGACGAGCATCGCGAGCAGAACAAGCAACACCAAGAGCAAATGACAATGCTTCAAGAGCAGCTGAAAACTTTACAAAGCAGCTTGAACAACCCGCGAGAAAATGTTCCAACACCGATGGCAAGTTTTCAACCATTCGATTCCACATCTGAGTTATGGACTGATTATTTGGCAAGGTTCCGAACATTCGTCACTGCTAACTCTATTCCCGACAACAAGCAAGCACAAATTTTTCTTACCAACCAATCTAACTCCGTTTACAAAATGCTTAGCAACTTAGCGGCTCAGCAACAACCTGTCAAAAGCATACATGAGCTAACCATGAATGATATTCAGACGTTTATGGCAGAGCAGTTCGACCCAAAACGATTTGTTGTCAGAGAACGTTTCAAGTTCTGGTCTGACATGAAACGCAAACCTGGCGAAACTATTCCTGAACTGGCAAGCAGAATACGACAAGATGCAGCTACATGTGATTTTCAATCCATTAAAGATCCTTTAGATGAAGCCTTGCGAACTAAATTCATCTGTTCAGTAGACAACGAAGCAGTTTTGAAGACACTCTTCAAGCTCAAGGACGATGAACTGAAGTTTAGCAACGCCATCAGAGTGGCTCAAGAAGTGGAAGAAGCAGCCAAGGTAGCAAAGGAAACCGTACACGGTCAACCTTCTACGTCGGTGCAGAAAGTTTATCACGCAAAGTCCAAAACTTCCAAAACGCAAGAAAAGAAAACCGCCTGCTTCAGGTGTGGAAATTCTGGACATTTTAGCAAAGCTTGTCCCCACATTAAAGCTATTTGCAGCTTCTGCAAGAAAACAGGTCATCTGCAATCTGTATGCATGTCTCGACTAAGAGGTAACAGTAAGCTTGTGAAACAACAGGTGAAATTGGTGCACAAAGTCCAATGTTCTGTTTCACCCATCTATCAAACTATTAGACTTAATGACCGCAGAATTAAGTTTGAAATTGATAGCGGAGCCAGTGACACATTTTGCTGTGAAGCGACGTGGCAAACGCTGGGTAAACCCATTCTACAACCTGTATCAGTTCAATATCAAGTTGCTGAAGGTAGCCCGCTACCCGTCGTGGGACAATTCCAATCAACTGCAAGTATTGCTGGAAAATCACCTGACGTGACCTTTCCTGTAATTGTCACTAAGGTGCTCAATCTAAATTTACTAGGTCGTCTGGCGATGATGAAGTTGAAACTCACCAACTTAACTGATCACTTCAGAGAAAACCTAAGTTGTGCTGAATCTACTGCAACGATAGAGCACGTCACTACAACTGGTCCAGAAAACTCTTTAGATGCGGCATGTATTCAATTATGTGGAGAGTTTCCTACTTTATTTGAATCTACATTGGGCTGTCTAAAAGATTTTTCACTGGACATACGGTTTAAACCTGAAGCTAAACCTATTTTCAAGAAGCCAAGACCTGTTCCGTTCTCAATCCTACAAGATTTAAACGAAGCATACGAAGCAGGAATTAAGAGAGGTGTATGGGAGCTTACAGATTTTAACTCGTACGGCACCCCCGTGGTTCCTATTCGAAAGTCTCCTTTGCCAGGTCAAGCAAAAGCAAGCATCCGAGTTTGTGGAGATTATTCGGTGACTGTAAACTCGCAACTGGAAGACCATCGTCAACCAATCCCTCTCCCAGAAGATCTAATGCGCAAGCTAGGACGTGGTTACTGCTTTAGTAAGATTGATCTAGTTAAAGCATATAATCAAATCTGTCTTTCTCCTGACAGCCAGAAGAAGCTGGCTCTCAGCACTCACAAAGGAGTTTTACTTCAGAAAAGACTTCCTTTCGGAATTAAATCCGCACCAGGGTATTTCCAAGAAATCATGGAACAGTTAACGCAAAATTTGCGAGGAGTTGCCGTGTATTTCGATGATATTTTGGTAAGTGGTGACAACGCAAAAGATCATTTGATGAACCTGCGAGCTTTGTTCAAAAGACTAGAAGAAAAAGGTCTTCGCTGCAACCGTGAGAAATGTGTTTTCGCCCAAGTATCAATTGATTACCTGGGTCACACTTTATCAAGTCGAGGAATTGCAAAAGGGTCCAAAGTTGATGCCATACTAGAAATGCCTACACCCAAGAACATTTCTACGTTAAAATCTTTTTTAGCATCTGTGCAGTTTTATTCTAAATTCTTATCTCCATATTTTTCGGAAATCACCGAGCCGTTGTACAAGCTTACACGCAAAGGACAACAGTGGAAGTGGGGTGAAGTAGAAGCGACATCTTTCAAAAAGATCAAACGGTTACTATGCACAGAGACTGTACTTGCGCACTATGACCCATCTCTTTTGTTGGGTTTATCTTGTGACGCCTCAGAATGCGGAATTGAAGCGGTATTATTTCATCGCTTTGCAGACGGAAGCGAGCGTCCGATTCTCAATATTTCTAAAATCTTATCGGCGACACAAAGACGCTACAGCCAAATACAGAAAGAAGCACTATCCTTAGTGTACGCTTTGAAGAAATTTCATCAGTTTCTCTACGGTCGTAAGTTCATTGTGGTTACCGATCACAAACCTTTAGTGACCTTGTTTGCCCCTGATAAAGGTACTCCTGCAATGGCCGCGAATCGACTTGCACGATGGGCATTACTAGTCCATCAATATGACTACACGGTGGAATACCGTAGAAGCAAGGACCATGGCAATGCCAATGCTCTTAGTCGCTTGCCATTTTCAAATGACACAAGTTTTGATGGGGAGGAGATGGAAGATGATGTCGATAGCGTTTGTTTAGTTCGAACAATCAGTCGTCAAATCAATCCTGACAATCCATTGCTTGTGGTCAGAGAGACTGCCAAGGATCCAATTCTTTCCCAACTAATGCGATTTGTGAAGGAAGGATGGCCGCATGCATTTTCGGAAGAGCTTAAAGACTTCAAAAAGTTGGAAAATTCGTTGTCAACAGAGAATAGTTGCGTTTTTTACGGCTTACGGGCAATAATTCCTTCAACCCTACGTAATCATATTCTTAAATTATTACACCTTGGACATTTCGGCATGCAACGGATGAAACAACTTGCCAGGTCAACTGTCTATTGGCCTAGAATTGACTTTGACATTGAGGATTTATGTCGCAAATGCACTTCCTGTGGCCAATTTCAAAATAAGCCGGATAAACCTTCAATCCATCCGTGGATGATGCCAGAAAAACCATGGTCAAGACTCCACTTGGACCATGCGATCAACTTTCTGGGAAGAAACTGGTTAGTCCTTGTAGACGCTTATTCAAAATATCCTTGCATTCATCCAACAACCTCAACGTCTTCGAAAAGTACTACTGCTATACTTGAACAAGAATTTGCTCATTTCGGATATCCCCACACGTTGGTGACCGATAATGCCACAACATTCATGTCTCAAGAGTTCCAAGCTTGGTGCAAACAACGAGGCATTGTACATCTCACCGGAGCACCTTATCATCCAGCAACAAACGGTGCTGCCGAGCGTTTGATACAATCGTTCAAACAGGCATTGAGAAAATCCTCGTTACCTCCAAAGGAAGCTTTGCAAGAATTTCTAATGCAATATAGAAGAATTTCTTTTGCATCAGGACTGTCACCAAGCGAATTGTTGAATGGAAAAAGAATTCGCACCAAAATTGACACTTTGGTTCCATCCATTCCGCATCTCCTGCAGGGAAAACAGTCAAGACAAGCGAGCAAGCATTCAAATGCTGAAGACTCGGAAGTGGTTTCGAAAGTCGAACATCATTACTCACTAGGAGACCCTTGTTACGCACTGTACTTCGGCCCTAGAAGAGATCGTGACCCACGATGGGTGCCTGCGATAGTTACGAAAGTCCATGGTACACGAAGCGTCAATGTACGAGTCATTCCTCGAGGACCAACTTGGAGAAGACATCTTGATCAACTTCGACCTCGATACGGTTCGGATCAAGATGATGATCCCTGTGAAATCCCAAAGAGCGTTTTGTCTACAGAAACACTTCCAGCCGGGACTGACCACGCATCTAGTTCTTCTTCGATGAACCAACGCAACAATCCGAGATTACCAACCGGAGACGAGTACGGGCGATACAATCCACGACGATCAGCGAGAACAAAGAGACCTCCAAAAAAATATTGTTGCTAATATGTATATATATTTTTTGTCGTAGTTTATTTGGGGAGGTGTTGTGATATTGTGCAATCGATGACGTAGTGTTTTCTTAAACGCTTCTAATCTTAATCAGCGCCTTCTGCTCGATCAATTATTGGACACGCGTATCTCCAAGCATAATTGTAACCAGTTAAATCTGCGCATCTATTTCGGTTCATCAGTCAGTTCAAAGTTATCAAGCTACTACAGCAAACGAACTAAAAAGCATTCTATTTCAATACGGTTGTTTTTGGCTAAGTACTTTTTGTGAATTTTAATTATTGTTTTTTAATAAACCTGTGTATTCGTGCAAAGATACAACAATAAGTTAAATAAATTACTTATTATCGGAGAAATAATCAACTTGCCATATTTAATAAATTTAGTTTCAACATCAGTGTACCTTTGGGCTTTCTTATTTTTTAGTCGATCAATTATTGAACATACTTCGGCGTTTGTGGATGGAGATAAGAATATTGAGTTGAAATTACAACTATTGGGTTTGGTCATTTTTATATGTGAAGGAGGTGCAGGAATATCTTGTGCCATTTTGTACCCAACGCTTGCAAAGTACTCGTTTAAAACGCAGGCAATTTTTTCAGGTTTCGTTGTTACATTACCTTTATCATTTAAAAGATTTGTTGGAAAAATACGTTTTGAATTTTTCAGTTTGCATATTTTATTGATTATTTGATATAATTTTTCAGAGTTATGCTTTTCTTCAGTAACAATTTTATTATAGTAGTTTCGTTTTGCACCTTCAATTGCTCTGTTTAGAACATTGCGATATTTTTTATATTTGTCGAATTGATAATTGCTAGGGTGCATAAGAAATTGTTTATACATTTTATTTTTGAGTTTAATCGATTTTAGCAATCCTTGGGTAAGCCACGGTTTACTTTTTAATTTTTTTCTTTTCTGGTTGCTCTTCGTCGTGGTGCATGAAAATTTACAGTATCAGTAAATAATTGTTGAAGGTGACCGTTTTGCCCGGCCTTCCCCTACTTTTTTTTTTAGTGTTCTACCAAAGTTGCTGAATGAAGATCCATACCAGCTGGTAAAGATGAGCAAATCCTACTTTTACGAAAACTAGCCAGCCTACTTTCTTGTTTCGAATGAATTAGATTTTGAGCGAATTCAGAATCGTAAAAAATAGCTAAATAAAGAGTTAGATCTTGTTTAAAAACTTGACATTAATTTTGGTCTTGACCGTAGGTCAAGACCAATTTAAATCTGTGACTCTGTAATCTATACCTATAGGTTACTCTGTAAATTCAAATGAATTAATAGTAAAGCACTAGAAAATGCGTTTCGATCTCCAAATTTATTTAACATTTACACATACAACATCACTCCCACCCAAAAAATGTGCAAATCGTAGCATTTCTTCAATTTTCACGCAATCAATTTTGATATTTTTCTTGGTAACACCAACCTTCTGATAGCTTTTCCTCGACTCAAACAAGCAATCACGATTATATTTGACTTTTTAATCGTATTACTAAAACACAAACGCGAACTTGTTACTGCTTAAAAATGCGACAAACGTACAACGAGCGCGAATCAAACATAGTCTACCGGTATTTTTTAGGCCTATCAGCCAAAAATTGTTATATCTTAACTCATATTTATCTTTCGTGTGAGTCTTGACAATAATGATTGTTATACGCTACATTACCGGTCGGCAACCTGCGGCTACGGCTTTTTTTTTTTTTTTTTTTTCTTTCTCTAGGTGGTCGGCAATCTGCCGCTTCGAAATTTAATATATTTTTTTCTAGGTCCTAGAGAAAGAAAAAATATTAAATTTAAAACAAAGAGATTCTAAAGCAAAGAGATAAAAATAAAAGCTGCAGATTACCGACCGCTGGGGTAGATCATAGTAGAGCAAGTGGTAGCAATAGCCAGGGACCTATTTTAAGGGGTGGACATGTCCGCCCAATATCTGGAAAGGGGGGATAAATTACCTTTTGTCCCCCCCAAATTTATGGCAAACTCAAGGACATTGTCCTTATTGTTTGAGTTTGCTGCAGATGTTTTTTCAGAGATTATCATTTAGTTGGGGCGAAAAGTGGTAAATAGAAGATCGATTCAAGCTGAATACCTTGTTTTTTAGAGATTATCATGATTTTGAGAGAAAAATGATGAAATCGGAGACGAATTGAAGCGAAGACCTTTTTTTTTTTAGAGACCACCATGATTTCGGGAGAAAAATAGTGAAATCAAATGAAGAAAAATAGAGAAAAATGCCCGGGGTCCCAAAAGTTTGACTGCCTATAGGCTCCAGGGTGCTTAATCTCGCATTGATTTATTAGTAATCAAATATTGAACATGTCGTAGTCACACAAAATTGTCCCCCCCAAAATTTTTTAGCAAACTAGGTCCTTGGTAATAGCTACAACTAACCAGAGTTACAACAAGTTCAACATTTATAGGACTCGATTTAGTCCGAGTCCGACAACCATCAAACCCTCGGGAGCCGTGACTCCGGTCAAGTTTGAGTTTGAATTTACAAAAGCTTGAGACCTTTCAAGCTCAAACCTATCATTTAAGACCAGGGAGTAGAACCGCTCAAAATCATGTTTGGGTTCAGATCCGGCAAATTTTATTTTCAGTGACTCAGTTCCGGAATAGGTAGGCACCAAATTTTTGTTTTGATGGGTTGGATTCGATTCGAATTTGGTTTAAGTTTCTAGCGATTAATTGAACACCCAAAAGTATAATTTTATATCTTCACGTATTTTTTACGTTCTCAAAACACTACTTCCAGCAAAAAAAGTAGGCTTAATTTTTCATATTTAAAGCCAACTAAGGTTACCAAAGGCCGAATTTAAGAATATCCAAACACCATATGGAACTTGATCCAACTGAAAACCATTTAAAAGACAGGTCAGCGCACTGTTACAATCTGCACACGAGACGCAAACACTTTTTTAACCTAAATACATCGTATATTAATCCTATTATTAAAAACCTAATCTATTTTTACCTAAACCATAAATAAATTGCTAATCAAATTTAAACTGGTTCTTAGTTTAAAAAATCTACTAGTCTGAGTGGAACAGCATTGAAAAAAACTAAAATAAGCCTAAGTTAAAAAAACCTCAACCGATGAATAAAGCAAATATAAACAATAAAGCAAAATATATCTGTTTGCTTTGCACAAAACTTTATGAAGAGCCACCATCTGAAAATTGAATTCTATGTACCAAATGTTTGCAGTGATGTCACAATAGATGTTCAGATTACAAAGGCTAAGGGTTTTTTGGGTGCAATTTTTGTCGTGTTTAATTTTTTGACATTAGGCGAAAGTCGGGTAATACGGACCCGGAGATAATATGGACCCCTTCTGATTTCTCAAATATAAAAAAATTTCAGAAAAAACAATTTACATTATTGAAAACTACATAAAAAAGTAATCAAAAAATATTTTAGCAAAATTAAATTTTTTCTTTATTTTTTGCATTTTCCGAAAATAATATTTTTGATGACACTGAATATACTATTTTTCTTGTTACCAGGTGTATTCTTCATTATACTTTGTTGTTCTTCTGGTAAAAACAGAAAACTTTTTTTGTTAAAAACCTTTTCAGTTCATTAAAAATTAAAAATTAAAAACAAACAGTCAACGTTTCGGGTGCGGTTACAAGCACGCTTCGTCAGGACCAAAGCTATAATGAATGAAAAGTTAAGAAATCAACTAAAATTGTTTTCAAAAAAACAGTTACCAAAACATAGCGGAAATTACTCAAGCGTAGTATTAAATAATTATTTCAAAAAACAACAAGTTTCGTGTAAAAAACAATGAGTTTATTCGTGTAAATATATAATGAATTAAAATAAAACCTGTTTTTGTATTTTATTTACTGTACTTTCAAAATTTAATTGCTGTTTTAAATTGTTCTCTCACGCTAGTTCGATTCCGTGTTGCGCATTTCATTGTTTTTTACACGAAACTTGTTGTTTTTTGAAATAATCATTTAATACTACGCTTGAGTAATTTCCGCTATGTTTTGGCAACTGTTTTTTTGAAAACAATTTTAGTTGATTTCTTAACTTTACATTCATTTTAGCTTTGGTCCTGACGAAGCGTGCTTGTAACCGCACCCGAAACGTTGACTGTTTGTTTTTAATTTTTAGTTTTTAATAAACTGAAAAGGTTTTTAACAAAAAAAGTTTTCTGTTTTTACCAGAAGAACAGCAAAGTATACTGAATAATATTTTTGTTCATTTGATCTTATTTTTTAACAAGATTGATACCAATGAATCAAATTTTGTATTTTAGCGTCACTTTTTTCGTCGCTCAATTTGAGGTTATTTTGTTTTGTTTTTAATAGATAAATTTTTACACTATAAAGAAAGTACTAAAAAATTTTAAAGTTTATAAAGTATTTAAAAATTTGTCACTTCCGATAGGGGTCCACATTACAAGCACAGCTTCTAATATGGACCCTTTTATCGAAAAAGTTTGAAGGGTCATCACAGCTTACATAAAATAATTTACGAGTTGGTATTTGTATATAAGAAAGTGAGAAAATTGTATCAAAATAATTTTATGTTCGAAAAATCAAAAAAAAATTTTACGGGGATTTTCGCTTAAAATTAGTTTAAATTTTACCATCTGTTTGCTATGTAGAGAAAACTAAGTTTTTGCAATTATTAGGCTATACTTTGCACGTAGTCAAAAATTATAGTTATTTTTAAAAAATTTCTGAACATCTTTCACACCGTAACTATATTATTGTATTATAAGTATATTGTATTAAATTTTCTGAACTGTTTGTATCATAATTTTTTTAAATGTTTGGTTAATAAAAAAATGAAGAATCCAATATGGCTGTTTTTGCAATTGTTATGTAATTTACAAATATTAACTATTTATCTGTCTGTGTCAAAATTTTTGGTAGAAATAAGTAGAATAATTATAATTCTTAGTTTAAATTATATAGTGGTACCTTGTTTGTTTTTAGTGATTATGCGTATTCTTATAAGTTTTGCTATATCCAATATTATTGCAGTCAAGTTGCATAACCTAATAAATTTCAGCTAATTTTTGTTAATATATTCTGTAACTTTTATCCATTCAATTACTGGGGAAAAATAAAGATAGCTTATTAAAAATATTTATTCGTTGCCTTTTGATAAAGTTCTTCTAGCCTTTAGGCCTATCTTATATAGTTGCTTCTTAAAATTAATAAAAAAAGAAATATTTTAATAATGAACAATTGTTTTTTGTATCATATTTTCTGTTTTTGAATAACTTGGTTTTTACATTAAGTACCATTTTAAGATGATATGCAAATATGTAAGCATTCAAGCTCATTGTAAATTATCAAACTATCTATTTTTTAATGATTTGATAATTTTAGAATTTATTTGTTTGTTTTTCTTTTAAGGGTTTGCAGTCATAAGCACATATTCTCAAAAATTTGTTTTTATCTTGATTGCATTGCCACAATCATGCGCATCAAGGCATCTAACTACCAGTATGCACATGCACATCCACATGCACTGAAAACTTTTTAATTATGATATCTAATAATTAAATTTATTAAAAGCAAAACTACTACTACCATCACAAGTATATCGAATTATATATTTAAAAATTAAATTAACAAAATCTGCTTACCATAATAAAGTCACAAAATAGTTTGGTCGTCTACCTAATTTCGGTTTTAAGTTTAATCTATGTAACATGGACGTAAATAATTTTTTTAAAAAATGACCGCAAGTTACAGTGTGAAAAATGTTCAGAAAATTTTCTTGCATAAATAACTATAGTATCTGACTACATGCAAGTATAGCCTAATAATGGCAAAAAATTTGTTTTCTCTATGTATCGAACAGATGGTAAAATTTAAACTAATTTTAAAACCCCAATTTAAATTTAAATCACTAAAATATGCTATCCGCTTGATGATTTGGCTGTTAACCTTAATTTACCTACGGAGGGGTCCTCAAAGGACCCCCCCTTATAGCTCCTAAATATAACTCGTAAAGTTCGAATGAAAAAAACCAAAAATTTTATGACTTTTCCTAAAATTTATTTCTGAATATTTTGGTATTTTACTTGAGCAAATGCGATGGATAGTTTTAGTGTAGCAGGCTATTTTTTGATTTACCTCATGATTTTTGTACATTTTTCATGTACAAAAATCATGAGATAAGTTAAAAAACGTTTTGAACATCTTGCTGTGTTTGTCAAGATTATTGCGTCACGTAGTAGTTATTTGTTTTTGCAGCAGCTGTGACTAATCCGACTATGTCGCAAAACAAAGTAATCAACGAAAATTTGAGGACCTTCAACTTTACGCAAAATAGGAAGAGACTAGTAGCAGATATATTAAAAGTAAAAACATTTGACTAAACTAGAATAAATGTTTTCCAACATATCAAAAAATCAACTGCACAGCTACTGTCTGTTAAGAGTATTGAACATCTAAACTTAGGGTCCTACGAGAACCCCCCTCCCCTTAGGTAGTCAACAGAAAAAAACAGCCTAGGTAAATAAGAGTTAAAACAAATTACATAAAGCCAAAGCTTGGAATAGTTAGCAACAGTTGCGGTGTCCACTAGGTGGCTGGAAAAAGGCTTATTAAAATAAAAATTTTTTGCTATTGCCATGGGTTTTAAATGATATTCATGAGATAGTATATTCTAAGAACAACCATAAAATCTTCTTTTGTGAATTTAAATCTAACACCAAAGACGTTACGCCAATTTAAAATAACTATGACCGTTTTGCCCGACCTTCTCCGAGACCTATACATAATACAGTATATCTTAAACAGCGTTTTAGATTTGGTTTTAGTTTTTTCATGTTGCTCTTTTTTTTCGGTGATTCAGCCATGCTTTGTAATATTTTTACTTCTCGTAATAGTAGTAATCTATTGCACTAGAATTTTAGGGAAACATGTAACCTTATATTTGGTGCATAAATTTACAAATATTAGATCTCGGAAATAACATTGAGATAATTTTTTTCCATGGTCGCAAATAATCATGCCTTGCTAGCTGTTGGTCTGAATTAAGCTGTGAATTAAAATAACTATCGATATTAATGCAGACAATAATTGTAAAAAACATCCATATTGGTTTCAGCATTCTTTTTATTTAAACTAACATTAAAAAAATTAGCCTATTTATAAAAACGAACGTTTTCGGCTAACTTAAAGTAATTTCTAAAAAATTCCAAAAATTACAGATAAATACTACTGTTTTTAAAATTATAGTTTAGCAATTTTTGTTTTTTTCAATCCTCAAAAGGAAGTTTAGCAAAACTTTTCTGTTAAAAAATGCGTCAAACAAAGTAGGCCAATAACCAAACCATTTTTCAAATTAACAATAAACAAAAATTCATAGGTGGGCAGTACCGTGTACAAAAGTACCGAGATACTTTTTTAGTACCAGTACCGTCGGTACTTGCTACCGAGTACCGGTACCGCGGTACTTTTTTTATAAACTACCGCGGTACTCCGTCTAATTTTAGGGTCATTGAAAGCTTTCTTTGCAAGCATTGCGACATTTTTTTGTTTTTCGTATCGATTGCAGCTTCAAAGTAGTTTCTTGATTTACAGTAGTATTATCACAAATTGACATTTGTCAAACTTAAGTGTTTACCAGTACTTTCCCCATCCTTCCGATAGTAGTTACTAGTTAATTTTAAGTAAGGTCAGGTTTAGGAACGTTTCACACACTTCATAGCCAGTAGCCCTTTTGCAACTTTTTATTTAGGCTAAGCTTACTCAGGCCAGTAGGGTAGTCTGGGTAGACTAGCATTTTAGTTATGTCTCAAATAAAAACTAAAAAAGTAAATTAAAATTTCCAATCCACTACAATATTTTGGCATCTCTAAAAGCAATTATCTGCTAGATCTTCTGGTTGCTTACGGACCTGTATATATAGCATTAAATAAGCAGGTATGGTATTGCTTAAAAGTTGCCCTTAGTATAACGTTTTTGTACGACTCTGAAAAATAGATGGAGTTGAAATACGATAAAAATCAATAAAAATTTTAAATCTTGAAAACGAATGATGGGTATGTTTATGAAGCTTATTTTGTCTTATATTTTTCCATCAATCTTAATCATGTTATTAATGTGCATAGAAAAAGAAACAATTTTAAAATTGGTTGAAAAAATATTGTTTTAACTTATCCATTTAAATATCAGGTTTTGTTTTGACTAAATTGAAGAAAGATCATTAATTGCTTATGCGCTTGAAATTTTACATTATATAATTAATTGTATCGTTTTTTTATACGCCAGCGTCAGTCTATGTCATTCGACTCTATGTTTTTTTAAACTTTATTCAAACTTTATTTTTTGACCAATTTTAACAGAATAAAAAGAGGTTACTGAAATGAAACCAACCAATAAAATTCTAATTACCACAAAAAAATGGCACAACCATTTTTAAGTGTTAATATTGAACTTAACGAAAAACGCACCAACAGAGGTTATTTGACTTGTTTTTATTCAAGCAGATGACGCACAAATGTAGCACAGTTAAAAGATCCCTGCTCCAGTTTTTTTCTTATATTTTTGTTTGCAACAAGAACAGGCAGTGGAAAATATTTTACAACACTACGCACCGGTATTAAAATTTAGCATAAATGACTTGGCGTAAATAACTATTTTATTTTTATATGTTTTTTTCTGTACAGTACAATATCTAGATAGGTGTGCGTTCGTTTTTCCTCCTTGTAAGTTTATGTTTGAAATAACTTTAAATAGAATAGCCTACTTTTCTTTGTTGCACTGAGCGTTTGATGAAAATGACCAAAAGATCGAACTATATAGATTCATTTAAAAAGTGAAGTTTTAAGAAATATTTGTCGCAGTTTGCTTGAGGTGATCGAAAATTATCAAAGGACTTCCGCCCTACTTTTGAATTATGCCGGGAACTGTATCGAACATTTACGTAAACAAAGTCAAAAGACATTCAAATAGCATACATATTGTGTTACGCTTGAGTGCAATATCATTAATTGGTTGCAAGGCGTACCAGCCAAAAAAAATATGGAGGGCAATGAAGTTTTTCCCAAATTTTGTGACGTTTGCCCAAATCATAATTTTCTAGCACATTACCGATAGAACAAAAAATTGTCTGAGATTCGCAAACCAAGAACAAATTTTGTCCTAAAATCAATGTGATCTCTAAAAAAAAAAAAACGGATAGAACAAAAAATTGTCTGAGATTCGCAAACCAAGAACTAATTTTGTCTTAAAATCAATGTGATCTCTAAAAAAAAAAAAAAGTCTTCACTTGAATTCAGTCTCATATTTTTCAATTTTCGACCGAAAAACAAGGTGTTCTCTACAAAAAAAAAGTCTTTACCTAAATTTGGTAACTATTTTTTGCAGTTTGATCATTTTCACTGTCCTAAAATTTCTGACTTTGCCCAAATATTTTCTTGTCACTGTTCGAAAAATTTCAAATTTACCCAAATCTTAGAAACTTGGGTGAGCATTTGCCCTCCCTGCCTCCTCTGCAGGTACAGCTATGATTGGTTGTACCGATGTTATGATACCGATATTCTAATATTAAAATTCGTACTATAAATTAAATAATTCTGAAAGAAACAATGTGGGTGTCGTAAGTTGTGATCAAATCAATATTAAAATCCCAAATTACTCTCGGTAGAAATTCATTTTGATGATAATGACTGTTTTAGAAAATGTTGGGTTGTTTTATACTGTGACGCAGGGATGCTCAAGCTCAATCTTTTAACCATTATGGTCCAGCTTTTGTCAAAAATTTATTGCGAGTCGCAATCGATGCAGAAATGAAAGTATTTTCTTTTTTGTTTTTACTTATTTTTAATGTGTTATTTTTTAATGAACCTCCTTGATAAAAGGAATTCGGACTACAAATTTAGTTCAAGACCAAACAAAAAGGGTCACCAGTTTGATATATCTACGTGTTTTATTCTTATATAAAGCGAAAAATCTCTAGTGGGACAAAAATTAGCCTATTTATTCCGATTTTTTTGCGAGTCATTGGATTGATTCAAAGTATTACAATAATTTGATTGATTATGTAATTACAAATTTTTTGGTAGGCTTCAACAATAGACTTTGCGGGTCTCGTGTTGGGCAGTCCTGCTCTGACGAAATGTATTAATAAATAATTCAATGTACGGTAAATTTAAAATCAAAAAATATACGCCAGAGCATTAGTCAAGTTCAACTATAAAATATTCTACAATATTAGGTAGACTAACCTACTAAAAAGAAAAAAACTTGCAAAAATCCAAAAAATTTATTTCATCAAAGTAATCAATCCTAACTAAATTTTTTAAATTAGGCTTATTATAACATTTTAAAATAATTATAAAAAAGTACGATGTGACACTTAAAATTTCAATTTTTTTCTTAGAATGAATTGTATTTCTTTTTATTATATGAAAAGTTCATTTCCAAAATTGTTTAAAAAGTCCAATGAATTTTAAAAACATTCGTTGTTGCTAAGATCGAAGCATTTTAATAATGAAATCAGATTTTGCTAAAATAGAGCTTTTTCTTCTGTGAACTGCAGTAACCTCCCTAAGGGGATTCCAACTGTGAAAGAATTTTACTTCTAATCATACGATCAATTAAAACCGCAAAGTCGTTAACTTTCTGAAACCAATCTTTGCTTTTCGGCCAATTTACGAAAGTTGACTACCTTTCGAAAACTTGCTTTTTCAATCCGAAATAATAGTTTGTTACAACATTTAAGTACCGGTATCTCTATCCAAAGAGTATGAAATTTTTTTCTATGGAACCTTAAATAACACTTTTGTTGATCCCAGCTGATTTTAGCTGGACTCAACAACAAGCTGTAGTGTCCTGATGAGTCCTAACAAGGACGAAACAAGTCTGTCAGCAATTGCTTGTTGATTGACTTGACTATTCTTACTTAATGTTAGCAATGGAACTGCAGGGTTTAGCTTGACTTTACCCGATTCGTGTTAGCTGACTCGATAATGTGGTCAGCATATTGAAACCACCGTCAGTATGCCCTTGCGGCTTAGCCGTATTTATCGTAGTTACGCTGGTAGTGCATTGTTTTCATTAAACTATATACGTTATAACATGTACAAAAAAATTTTGCATGGTCACTGCACCAGTTGTGAAAAAAAAAGAGTGATTATCGTGTTTAGTGTGTATATAGTAATTATTGTGCAAAAAGACATTGTAGCCTTGGAAAAAGTAGCATTTTTGCGTGCAATTATGTCAAATCTTTAGCGCTTTTGGCGCTAAATATGGTATATCAGAAATTATAGGAATCAATCTTAGTGTAGTAAATATTTTCTGAAAGTATTGCATTTGCAAGGAACATTCTAATTGTCTAATTATAAAAATGGAAATATTTTGCATAAAATCAAAAATCCACTAAACACCAGATTTTATATTCATACCAATGCCAAAAGGACTTGATGAAATTTTAATTTTGTTGCTTTGCAAGCAAAAATATAAAAAATTATCATAACAGTCAACGGCCAGCGAAGGTTGAGTAATTTTACTAAATTACCAAAACCAGAGTTTCCCAAAATGAGGTCTGTGATGAGCGCACAAGGGGTCCGCGACGATAAGACAAAATTTGTCAACATATATACCTGGTAAAGTAATCCATACTATGAAATCCGAGACAGATTCAAAGTGAAGACCTTTTTTTTAGAGAACACTTTTTTTTAGGGACGAATTTTTGTTTATAAACGAGCGTCCCAGTTTGCCCCTACGGAAATATGGTATGCCTGTTTATAAGCATTTATTTTTTAACGGGTTTTGTGTTATTTATTTTTGGGTTTGTTTTATCTTTCCTCGTTGGTTGAGCAAAAAATTGATGTGACATAAGATTGGGGTCCATGATAAAAAAAGATTTGCAAATAAAGGTTTTTGACACCAAAAAATTTGAGAATAACTTTGACTAAACCACTGTAATAGGTTATATGGAAATTAGTACGATTTTTGACAAACTTTTTTTAATATAAAAAACAAAGCAGAAGACAACGTATTCATTAGGCTTTTCATATATCCGAAGCATATTTTATGCAAAAAATCAAGTTAAAAACATATTCACGCATGTTTTTACATCCAAAGCATAATTGATTTTTGAAAGTGAGCAGTTGGATACATACGATATTGTTTTCGCTTTGTTAAATACAATTTTTAAATGTGAAATGAAATCCAATGTATGACAGAGTTTTAGTTATTACCATTAATTCGTATTATTCAAAAGTACCGAGTACTGGTACCGCGGTACTTTTTTAGTGTCGTACCGGTACCGCGGTACTTTTAAGAAGTACCGTGCCCACCTATGCAAAAATTTATTGGTTTCTTGACTATTACTCAGGCCACTTTAATTAGATTGATAGGCGTAAGCACGGAGGGTTTGGGGGGAATCAAAATCTTTCGTGAAGAACATAAGTAGACTGCTCAAAAGAGAATTAGGAAATGAAAAAGTGAAGACAAAAAAGGTCTTAATTTTATTTAGATTAGTAAGCTTAATTATGTTTCAAGCTTGAAAACCTCCCTCTATAATAAATTTTTGCATACGTCTTTGACTAGTTTATATTTAAAGAACACAAATTGAATTTAAAATGAAAGGAATTTAAATTAAACAAGATTCAAAAAAAATTCTTGGCTTTAGGAAACCTATTATTAAAAGTTAAAGCATTGAAACAACTAAAACCGCTCCTGGCTAAAAAATTACTTTATATTCAAATATCTCAAATTGTCTAATCAACTAAACAAAGGGTATACTTATATTAATACCAAATTTACTTTAATAGCTGGTCATGTCTTTTTTTCAGAAAGTTGTGTAAACATCTCTCTGCTCCTTCTTTTCTATAAACGTTTTTCGAAAATTTTGACAACAAAAGATGTTTCTGTTAACTTGTACTGAGAGTAGTGATGGCACCATAATCCAGCTATTTGACACTCTGTATATTGTAGACCGGGTAAAAATAGACTAAAAATTTGTAATAGTATTTTTAAATCAATTTTTTTTTGAGAAAAAACGATTTTGGCTTTCAATTAAAGATATAAATTCTTTAATAAAATCTTATTGCATTTTCAAAGACAACTACATTTCTTTGCTTGGTCTGGTATAAAAAAAATTTTCACGCTAACGCTTGTTGGTTGTAATTTTTCTATAAAGCAGTGCCGCCCTACAGCAAACGCAGATTTAACTCTAGCGTGTTAGCGGCTCTATTTTTGGTTTCCATCACTACTTAAAAGAAAAACTTAAACTTGATTAGGCCTTAAGTAAGTCAAAAACGTTCGTCTCTACATTTAATTTTTTTTAATATTTGTTTAAATAAAAATAAAGAATGCTAAATCCAATATTGCTGTTTTTTGCAATAATCCAATATTGCTCCATAATTTTTTTGTAAAAAGCTTGTTGTCTGATTGAAGAAAACAACCTCTTTGCCGAACTTTATTTTAGTTATTATTGCAATCAGGTTTTTTTGCGAGAATGAAAACCAAAAATTTTCCTAGAACTCATCCAGTTTGCTACAATATAATTAAAAATTTGCAAAAAACTGATTTTTTCCAAATAAAATTTTTCTTGTTGCAGATAGAGTTATCACATGTATGAAGTGATCCTAGACAGCCCACCCTCTTCACATTTTAATAATAATTTCATCGCTTTGCGACTAGTGGTTTTTAAGATACGCAAAATTCGCTAACGCTAAAGTTGGAATTTCAACCGTCGCTTGCCACATCTTTATAACGCTACAATGAGCTAAAATTGGTGGTGTCGAGTTTTTACCCAAAACCTAATCACTTGAGACTCCAAACACGTAAATTTAAAAATGTTAACAATATAAAACACCCAATAACTTTAACTTCCTTTTTGCTAGTTAATTTTTGCCATCATATTTACTATATCTCTTACATTTTCAGGAACAGCTGGAGAAACTTTAACCATGAGGAGATTTTTTATTAAGCTTTTTATCGTAGCAATGGCAATAGATCTATATTAAAAGTGTTCTTATGCATTTTATAAAAAACAAACGCTTTAACAATAAAAGCCAATGTTCATAGTGTGATTTATATCATTATCATTATATCATTTTCGTTGGGTAACGTTGGAGCAAGATTAAACTTAATAAAATCTTTAAGAAATTACTTCTTACCTGCTTTTGGGAATGCCAAGATTGCTCGCCGGTCGAAATATTTTTCTGTTTTTTTATTTTTCATTTAGAGATAAGCCTATGCTTAAGCGTATTAGCCAAAAAAATTTGGGGGCAATAAACTTTTCCCCAAATTTTGTGACACTTGCCCGAATCATAATTTTCTAGTAGGCTACTTTACGGATAGGACAAAAAAAATGTCTGAGTTTCTAGGATAAAGACCAAAAAGAAAAGGTCTTCACTTGAAATCAGACTGAGATTTCTCAATTTTCGATCCAAAATCATGGTGTTCTCTAAAATAAAAGAAAAAAAGGTCTTCACCTAAATTTGGCGGCTATTTTCTGCAATCAATCATTGTCGCTGCCCTAAAATTCCTTAATTTTTCCAAATATTTTTTGTTACTGCTCGAAAAATTATGATTTTGCCCAAATTTTGGAGACTTAGTAAGGTAATTTTCCCCTGCCCCCACGTAAGATACGGCTATGGGGCTATGACAACAATTACATAACTTCTTGTTAAGATGTTAAGATCGATATCAGAACTACGTGGTCGAGTGGTTAAAGCGCCGGGCTCGTTACCAACACGGTCTCGGTTCAAAACCCACTCGTGCCATTCTGTTGTGTCCTTGGGAAAGACACTTTACGGCACTTTCCCCTGCTTGGTGGTCTTGACAAGCAGTTCTAAATTAAAGTCATATCTCTATTAAATTACAAGAGGACAGCAATATCTTGGCATCTCCGGAAGCTGGTCGAGGTAATTGTTTACCCTATGTATTAGCGCCTCCGTTGCTTTCCTGCGAGTCAGGAGGATAACTATAGAGATAAAATAAATATACTAAATAAAAAAATAAATAAAAATAATAATAAAATAAATAAGAACTAAGTACACAAAAGTTTATTTTCCAAGGACACAACAGAATGGCAGTAAGTTCAAAAGGCTAATTGCAGTTAACAAAGTTAAAACAATTTTTAAAAATGAAGTTTTGATGCTAGGCCTATATAATATAGGGGGGAAAGGTCACTGAATAGCAAGATCTATGTCCGAATCTTTTACGAACACTTATAAAAATACTATTCCTGTCCCTTTTAATAAAAGCAGATCCTTTTATTTTAGTCCCAAATGTTTTGGAAATTTTTTTTTAGTTTTTTTGTTGGCATTTCTTGATCAGATTTTTGTTATTTTTACTTGCAGTTATTTTCAAGCAAAAAAGCCGCTGAACAGGACTAGTACTGTATTGATCAATTAATTATTTCTTTTAAAAAACAAGATCGTTTTAGAGTTATTATAAGCGTTCTATTTTATCTTTTTGATGCACAGGGCAATGTCGGAAATACTAAGCTTAAGCAACCGTAAAGCGCCCACCCCCTATTTTTTTCAGAAATGCAAAGATATTGCTGTCCGGTCAAAAATCTTTTATTAGGTTTTTTAGTTTTTATAAAATGCTTATTGGAGGAGCCTGCTAAGACCGCCAGATAGAAAAAAGTGTATTGAAATTCCCAAGTCACATGACCTTTTTTAACATTTAGCGCGGTATCATGTACAGTCGGTAATCAACTAAAAAACCAAAATAAAAAATTTTAAGCAAACAGCAATATCTTGACATCTCCAAAATCAGTCCGGGTAATTGTTTAAAGGTTTCCAAAGCTATAACGTCTACGACGCTTTCCTGCACGACAGGAGAATAAATATGTATAAAAATAAAAATTAAATGGAAAAAAAACTAAATTAATCTACGGAATACATGCAGTACTATGTCAAAAAAATTAAAACAAAAACTTAGCAAAAACTCGGCTTCTTCAAGCATAAGCATCGAATTCCGTTTTCAGATAAGCAGAACTTTTATAAGCTTTATATTTTGGCTTTGCAGCGTTACTCGATAAAGAAATTAAGTGTAATTGATAAAATAGAAATGGTTTTAAGTGTTTCATATGAAATTTAGGACTATTAAAAAGATGTCTGACAATTTTTTGATTGCCGGATACTGCGTATGTAATGTTATTTTTTAATCTTTTAGTTAAGCTTACAATTACTTAGAACTCAGTCAATACCACACATAATATCCAATAAAAGACAAACTATAAATTTTAATATGACATTAAGTTAATGTGTTCGGTTTAAAGAAAAATGCACATGCATACGATATGAGGCAACCTTAGACGACACGATCACAATTAGCGCAATATTTATTTATATTCAGTTTGCAGAAATCAGAAGCATTTGCTTTCCACAACCCTTTAAAGATCGGAGTTTTCGTTTTGCTGCGCCCCATTCGAAGAATTATAATCACCTTGTTCATAGGTTTTGGGCCTGTAAAATATATTTTTCAAGTTAAGTTTAAATATAATAAAAAAATAAAGAATGTCAGCTAAATAAGAATTCTAAAAAAAACAAAAAAATAGCATTGAGAAACTTGAAAGCAGATATCAAAATTCAAACATTTACCTAGATCCAAACTGCTTTGTCTTATCAAGCTCATTACTAGACAACGTGTTCCATATTGCCGTTTTTGGCATTTCTTCGCTAATATTTACTCCGCCTCCGTCAACACTAAAAATTTGAAGTTTCATAAAAAGAAAAATGGATAAATATTTTGCTGAAGAGTGAGGTTTATCATTTAAATTTAAGTAAGGATTTTTTGAATATAACAAGATGTAAAAGCAATTGTCTTCCGGTCTCTCTTGCCTTTTAAGCAAAAAAAAAGTGGAATAATCAGCAAAATGTTTCTGGTATTTTTTAAGTTTTCGGATCAGCCCAACGATAATTATAACTGGCTGTCACCATTGATAAAAAGCAGGTTATGATCTGCAAGGTCAATTTTGTCTCAATTTTCAAGTAGCTAGAAATTGTTAGTATCTTTTGTTCTTATCAGCAACAAGAAATTTTTAAAACCCAAAACAAGTTATACCCTATTTTTATATTGTGCGGCAGTTCTGTTGATAAATGTAAAGTTAATAGTGAGTGACTGTATAGCCATAGCCCATACCCAAGCTTGAGGATTATATTTTTGCATTTCTGTTATAGACTACTCCGTAAGCAGCCAAACGTAACAAAACATCTCAAGCAGTGGTTTCCAACTTTTTTTTAGTGATGGACCCTTTTCCAAAAATTATATAAGCTATGGACTCCAAAAAAAATTCACGATTGACGAAGACTAATATTTGAAGAATACCTCTTCATTAATGTCACTAATTTTTTGTTTTCAACTCGAATTGCCGAGCAGCAAAGCTCCCAGAAAAGCAGCAAAATTTTATGTTGAACTCAAAGTGAAGACTAAAAAAAGGTTTATGAAGCAGATGTTCTTATTTTCAAAATTTCTAAAAATCAAAGTAAAGACTTTTTCTAATTTTTTTTAGTCTTCACTTTGAGTTCAACGTAAAATTTGCTGCTTTCCGGGAATTGTTCGGCAATTCAAACTGAATATCAAAAAAAGTCATGCAACAGGCATTCTTGTCCTCAAAATTTCTAGAAGTACAAAAAAAAGTCCTCTTTTCCGTCTTTAACTCAATCTACTTCCAGGTAAGATAACTTCAAAAATTTACGTTGAAATGAATGAGCAAAAGAGGGCCATTTTTTTATAAAAGAAAGAGCTGCTTGCAGACCCCTTACAACCATTTGACAAATCTCGATTGGGAATCGCTAATCTAAACTGAAGAAGGTTGAGAATTTTTACTATCCACAAAAATGAGTTTTACCAGCATAAACTTTTACCAAGGTCTTCATCAAAAAAATTTACCAAAAATTTATACCACCTGGTGTATTGAAATTGTTTCTTTTTCTCATCGGCTGTTTCAAAAGTAACAGGTAATGATTCCATCAATTCAAACTGTTGCAAAATAAAAAATGAAAGCCACATCGTATAGGTGAAAGCTAAACAAGTGAGGGCAAGAACTTTTTTGGATAGTAAAGAGTTTGAAAGTTTCGAACCACGACCATATTTAAATAAATTTTGTTTTGCATTACTCCTTTTTCTTTGAAAAAGGATTGGTTTTATTGAGCTATTTTGCTAGATCATGATTAAATAAAAACCAGCAGGAAAACCTCGACTCAAACTTTATTAGCTCTTTTGGTGAGTTCAAACTATTAATTTATTTTTTGGTACTATAACTAAAATTCATTTGGTTTATTTAACAAGTTTAACAAACTGGCAGCTGTTGCGAAAATTATTGATTTGCAAACGTCACAGTAATACCGTACTTTTTTCTTTTTTCTTTTCTGTGAATTATTTTTATATGCCGAGTCATGCTGTTTCTTTAAAATTAAGAATTCACAAGTCTAAAGTTATTTTTTATATTTTTTGCCAACAAAACAATAACATTGATATCTTCGGTAAATGATGACAGTAATTTTTGATAATTAATACAAACGGTCATTGTTTTAGCTGCAAGGAGCTAAAAAGAAAATTCAAACTGACACTTAGAATTTGTAAATAACAAATTCAGCTTTTGCATTCGCGACAGCCAGAGTTGGATGAATTATAATTGTAATTGAATATGATTAATTACACATTTTATGTAATTGTAATTATAGTAGTAATTAATACTTAATTTTAAGTAATAGTAGCCTATTAATTGTACTTTTTAAATTTTTTTGGCCAGATTATTATTACTTTTAATGCATTTTTTTAAAATTTTAGAAATTGCAAATTTAGAAACGCATTTTTTTAATCCATGTGTAATTGTAATTTAATTTTTTTAGCGCAAAACAATTGTAATGCAATTTAAATTTTTTTTGGTATTGTTGTAGTTGATCTGTAATAATGAAATTAATTCAATTCTAGCTTTAGCATGATATAAGCCTAGTTTAAGAGCTTATCAGTTGATGTTCTACCTCCTCTTCCTTCTTTTTTTGAGCATCTTCTCTTTTTTTCTTTGTTGATTCTGGGATGAGGTCATCGAGCCATTTTAACTCGTGTTGAGTAAAAAGTCCAAAATCGAAAATTTTTCTGATTCCTACCAATGCCGCCACCTACAGAACAATATATTTTTTTCTAGTAAAATTTTCAAGCTGTTTTCTTAGTTCAATTCTATATCTTTGCAGGCCTATTAAAATATACTTTCGTTTACTGAAATGACTGTTTGCAGTCATAGAAAAGTAAAAGAATTTTTTTAATGTCGTGTTTCATAACATTTTTACAACAAAATTTTTAATTCATGTTTTCTTAAAGTTAAAACTGGTTTCTAAAAAGACCAAAAAGATTTTTTGCTAGCCAAAACAAAATAAGTGTTTGTTTCTTCGATAAATTTTTGTTAGCAAAAGGTATTGTAAATGTTGGTAATTGGTGATTGTTTTACTTTATTTCAACCTTATTTTCAATTTATGTATACTTATACAGTTTAAAAAGTTCGTGTAAGAAAAGCAAGATACTCGTACATTTTTCACCATATAAATAACTGAAGTTTTTTGACAGCTAAATGAAGAACGTTACGACGATAAGAATATTTTGCAAAAAAAATAGCCACAGTTTTTTAACTGAATCAATAATTTTCATATTACCATCATCGGAAATATAATGGAAACAGGAGATTTTGATTTTATCACCCACAGCACGGCAAGTCCGCCAATTTGAATCCCTGTGAACAAGAAGACCCTTTTCAAAGGTACATGCCTCAAATATACATAATCCGGTTGGTGTTTAGCGGGCATGAAGAACAACATAATTCGGTCGAAAAACTGGACCCCTGCGCAACAAAAAAGCAGAATCATTAAGGTCTCATCTAATTCTGTTTTATTTTTCTAAATTAGTTTATTACAGGTTTGTAACGAGTCCAACATTGAAAGGATTTGAGTGAGTCTGAATCCAACAGCCTTTGAATCTAAATCTTTTGCAGCCGTGAGTTGTCGAATCTGAGTCTTTTTGTATTGAGAAATCAAGTCGAATCCGAACCCAAAACCCAAAAATTTATACAAGTAAACTCGAGTTTTTTAAAAATAGGAATTGAGTCTTTATATCTCAGGTTTATTCCAAATTTTTAAAAAATTGCTGTGAATAGAATGAAGCAAAATTTTTCAAAATCGTACTTTACCATTTTTTAAATATTTAATGTATCGGAATAAAAAAAAACTATTTATCAGCAGGTCAGAGAACGAGCACTTGTCAACCATTGCTTTTAATAGGACAACAATTACGTTTACTTTTTTTAGAAACAGATTTATACTGCTACTGTAAATTTTTCGGTAGCAGTAGCTAACACATTAGAAATAAAAGTAAAAAACATAAACACACTAAAAATAAAAATCAGCAAGACAGTTTCACTGTTTTGAACCTTTCAGCGAAGAAATTCCCATGTAAAGAAAAACTCCGTATAGAACCGGCATTGGAATGTGGGCTAAGACAGGAGTCAGAAAGACGGATAAACCGATCATAAGAAAAATCATAATCCCTGTTACGCGCTGCTCGCGGATTCCATAAAACTTCGGAGCGTCTCCGGGAGCAGATGTTTCCGATTCCATTCGAAGAGAGTTGACGTGTGTGATGCTGAGGACAGTGGCAGCCACGAACCAAGGGAGACCAAACACGGAGCAGAAGATCAGCATGAATGAAACGATCAAAAGATCCAAATGGTATCCGCAACTTTTCTGAAAAAATATCCAATAAAAAAACTTTTTCAAATGCGAAACTATAATATTTTGGTTTGTTCGAATGATTAAATGATTACTGTATAATTTAACATTATAATGATTAAACTTGAAACTGGTAAAAGTTTCATTTCAATAAGTTTTTAATAGAGGATTTTTATGTTTAACAAGTATGTAAAATTTTAATATGAAAAGACGCAAAAATTTTTACTAAAAAAAATTCGTTTTTACAGGCAAACCTCGGTTTACGAACACAATTCGTTCTAAAAAGCTGTTCGAAAACCGAATTGTTCAAAAACCGAATCATATTTTCCCATTATAAATAATGTAAAAAAGATTAATTCGTTCCACGCACCAAAAGAATAACTTATTTACCTGTTTACAATATACCTTGTATATCATAAAATAATACTATTTCTTCCAAGAATAAATAAAATGAACATAGCAAGTAATTTACATTTACATAACTTTATATAGCATAAAAATTTACATAACAATGTATATTTAATAATACATATATTTTTTTTTTCCTTGACGAATATCACTTCTCGCTTTCATCGGATCAATGACTTAGGGCTAATGAAGAGAAAAGAATGTTTTGTACAATAAAATTGTAAATGCACAGCGTAACAATGAATGTTATAAACGCAACAATAAAGCAACGTAACAATGAATGTACTGCAACTCGTATGCTGGTGAACAAAAAAGAGTTGTTCGAGAACCAATTTTTGTTCGAATACTGGGTCATTTTTAACTCAAAATTTCTGTTCAAAAACCGAAATGTTTAAATTCCGAGACGTTCGTAAACCGAAATTTGACTGTATGTATTCCTCCACGAGGATGCAAAGACGTTTTTGTTTAGTCCCAGATGACGTTGAATTTTAATAAACTTGCAATAACTTTACTTCAATTTGTAATCATACACCGAAAAACAAACAAACTTTTTAATTACTGGACATTTACCTTTAGCTTGTTCTCTTTTCTATTTACAATGACTGCAGTAATCTGCTGATCCATAAAGATAAGAATGGTTGCCAACATAGCGGGGAGTATGGCCGCGAAAGCCGACCAGATTGGGTTTTTCAGTGGATCGATGAACCATTTTCGATCCTCACGCGTTGGCTGCGAACCGTATTATTACCGGTAAGATAAGCATCTGTATCGCGTACAGACATTTAATCACGCAATAGTTGATTACACTACAATTAATTATGCGATTGATAATCACTCTAACATGTAGCTAAATTGAAACGAGTAGGATCTTTTTTGTAAGGGTGCAATAACCAGGTTGTTGCTTTTTGCTATAAGCGGAGTCAGCATAATAGCTAGCAGCCTGGCTCAACTCAAAAATTTATCATAAAAAAACCTTTTTAAAGCACGACGTAAATCACTCAAGTAGACTGAGCATTAAACTCTTGTACTTCAACCCAGAGTGTTGGTGTTACCACACTTTAGCTGTTTCACCGTATAAAGTTAGCGTTAAATAAAGATTGGATTGAGGCGATGACTTGGGTTATACTAAGGCTACAATGAAGTATCAGGTTAAGATTAATGTTAAACTTTGAATTACTTTAAAATTAGTGTTAGAATTGGATTAAAGTTAGCTATAACAAACGATAGTACAACATTGTGATTAACTGTGGCAAAATTATTGTTTGGGCGATTAAGTATCACCAAAACCATATGTATTCGCTGCAAAGTTTTATCATACGAGGGGCATTCAAAAAATACCCGAAATTCTCCCGTGACAGGAGTGCCAGCAAGAAAAAACGTATTTTAGCATGCTAGCCATAAAAAGCATGTTCTTTGTGATCGAATAATTGCTCTCACTCATTTTGCGCTTGTAAACGAAGTTGTCAAGAGCTAGTTTATTTAAGGTAGTTTTTTAACCCATGGAGCGTAAGGATTTCGAGGTAAGAACCAACATCAAATTTTTGGTAAAGCTTGGTTTGAAAGGAACGGAGATCATTCAAGCTCTGCAGACTGTTTATAAAGATGATGCTCCAAAGAAAATTTGTGTTTACAAGTGGATTGAAAGATTTCGAGATGGTGGAGAAGCTGTTGAAGATGATGAAGGTCGTGGAAGACCAACAAACTCAAAAAACAATAAAAAAATTGATTTTGTTAGGAACCTAGTCAAAGAAGATGGACGATTGACGGTTTATCAGATAGCTGAGACTGTGGGTATATCAGTTGGTTCAGCTCATTCGATTCTGCATGACAATTTATGCCTTAGCAAGCTTTCGGCGCGATGGGTTCCAAAAGCGTTGCGCCCAAATCAGGTCAATCTCAGAAGTGAATTGTCAACGGCGATTTTGCTCAAAATTGAAGCAGATGAAGAGATGAAACATGGGTCTACCAGTATGATCCTGAAACAAAACAGCAGTCCAAACAGTGGCTCCCACGTGGATCATCTGGCCCAATCAAATTCAAGTCTGAGAGGTCTGTCAAGAAGGTAATGGCAACTGTTTTCCGGGACTCTGAAGGAGTTGTGCTAGTAGATTTTTTAAAAAGTAAAAAAACTATTACAGGCGCCTATTACGTAGAAGTTTTAAGGAAATTGAGAGCAAAATTAGCTGAAAAGCGTCCAGGAAAACTCCATCGTGGAATTCTTTTCCATCACGACAACGTCCCAGCGCATTCTTCTCGGATCGTAAGAGATGTTTTGAGAGAATTTCGATGGGAATTACTGCCACATCCACCTTATAGCCCAGACCTTGCCCCATCTAACTTTTTTTATTCCCAAAACTCAAAAAATACTTGAAAGGCGTTTATTTTAATGACACTAATGAGGCAAAGCAAGCAGCAAAAACATGGCTCACAAAATGGTCAGCAGATTACTTCAAAAATGGGATAAAAGAATGGAAGCACCACCTGGAGAAGTGCATCGACCTTGATGGAGACTACGTTGAAAAATAGATTGATTGTATCAATAAATTATAAAAAATTATAAAATTCCGCGTATTTTTTGAATGCCCCTCGTATGTAGCAAACAAACCTAATGGACTTTTGAAATATTTTAGCAGAAGCTCATCAAGCTTTTTTGCTTCTCTTTTAGTAGAAATAAAAGAACAACCTCTAGGCTACAAATTTATACCAAAGATTAACTATTAAAATATTATAAATGTGTTCGTCATAAATTTTATTTGCGGCAAGTTTTCCCCAAAATTTTACTTACCCTAAAAGTTTTTGGAACTTTTAGTTTTGATGTGTTTACATCCATCACTAAATCGAATATCACCATTAAAGCGATTGCAATAGTGACCGCGAAGTCGCTTATGACCGATCGAAACTAAACAAAAAAACCCTGGTCAGCAAGCTGTACTACTAAAATAGCATAAGTTGGTATATCAAACTTTGACAAGTTCTAGAATGCGCGATAATACAGTAAGTTTGACTTTCAACATAGATTTGGTAAATATGTCGGATAAAATACCGTGGGTATTTTTTTTCCTACAAAAAAACATTTTTTTAATCAAAATTTCTTTTACCGATTGATGTAAAAGCAAGAAACAAAATTTTAATAATTAATTTTATCGGCATGTTTTGTAAATCAATTTACTTAATTAGTAGAAGGTTGCAAGGCTTATCTTTCAATAAATTCGTCGTTTAAGTTTTTGTCAACAAGCAATGTAATATAAGTTACTTAGTTTAAAGACAAATTAAAAGCTAATCAAATCGGTAAAAAGCGATCGAACGAGAAGCACTATTGTTTTGTCGAAAATAAATAACCTTTAGCGATAAAACTGTGTTTAATAAATACAAAGTAAAAATCATTTCAAAAAATTCTTCCCGAAAAGAAATTGTTTCGGATTCATAGACTATCGCTAGTATGTTGTTCCACTTCCAACTACTTATAAAATTGCAAACTTATAAAAAAAGATTGATTTAAAAGTGTCAAAGCAAGAGTTTTCGGAACTGTACTTTTTCTTTATTTTCTATCAAAAAGCAAATAAAAATCAATACCCATGTTGGAAAATATCTCGAAGTTTTCAGTCTTTTTAATGCCATTGAAATGGTAAAAGTTCCGAAAAACAAAATAACCGACATAAGGATGGCATCTGGGGTGTAGTCGCAAGAATCTCCGAACAGGCGTCCGCAGTTTTCTTGCAAGCATTCCTGAAAGAATCCAAATTTGATGCGGATAAAGTCGCAGCAATTTTTTTAGACAAAGAACAAAACTGACTTCGACAGCAATAATCAAATGATGATTTACGGCAAGAATCATCAAAAGTTCCATAATTGAGAAAAATCCGCGTTTGTATCTGTCGAAAGCGGTTTGCGGTTCATCATTATAAGATTAACTTTAGACCAGTTTAAGTCAAAACCGACTCGAAGTAATTTTTTGTGGTTAAAAAAATTTTAAAAACGATAAACGACAGAATCTAGTTTATCAGTTCTAGTTGTGCAAATGATTTTTATAAATATACGCAAATGCTTCAATCTCAGCCGTGACCATGAAAAAGATAAGTTGTTGCACAATGCAAAAACGAATAAACAGATACATTCGCTTAAGAAATCAAGTTAAAATCTAACCACTCATCAAAACAAAAATAAACCATTTGTGTTTTGCTCAAAGTCTTAAAACAAGATTGTGTAAGTTTTCAAGTTAGCCGATACCTTTTCAAAAAATAAAAATTTACGAGCGCGAATAAGTCATGCGTGACGAAAAAACAAATCTACATCTGCCACAACTAATCCAAACGCCCTACTCGGATTAGAAAAGGCTAAAAAAGGTTGTTTTGCGGGCCGCGAAACTTACCCCGCACACAGCGGATGGGGAGCGTATGGATTACTCAGTAACCAAATATTGTTGATTTTTTACTACTGCGCACAAATTATTTATTTTATTGAAACAGTCATTATACGAAAATCGCCTATGACCAGGGTAGATTTATTGAGCCATTTTCACTGTATCTCAAATTACTTGAATTTGCAATAAGTTGTGGAATACTTTAGTCGGTAAAAATATATTGTTAAACTCTCACGTTTTTGGTAAGGTTTGCCCAAGAAATGTTATCGATGTCAGTAATATTGTTGATTTCATCGCCAAAAGCACACAAATACGAAATGTTGCTCAGCTTGTACGACATTCCTGATAAGAAAAAGCAATGTCAACACACTCCTAAAAAATAATTCCTCAGAAATTGCAAGTTTAGGGGGAAACGCCTCATATGGAGTTAAAATACAAACATTTGGGATAAAATGTTGTTGTAAGTTTTGTAAAAGTTCTTTTATGTGTTTTTTCAGTTATTCATACCGAAGATTATTCTCTTTTTGAATGCTTGGTGGAGGAATTTTTTCGTGTAATTTTTGTGTAACATTTAACTAACTTACGCAACTTTCAAGTGAGTTACAACATGGCTATAAGCTGTCATGAGAAAATCTATCGACATGAGAAAAAAGTCTTAACAACTGCCCGAAAACTTTAAATTTTTGTGAGAGTGGCATGATAAAAAATGAATTGCTTATATTTACATTTACGGAGGCGCACCAGAAGCGGAGGGCAAAGAGCAATTCTAAAAAAGGAGGGTACAGGTGGTCGGGTACAGAAGCGTTAGGTTAAATTTGCCCTACATCATAGAAACCCAATCAAAATATCAGATCGATTGAAAGTGTAGGCTAGTGGTTCACAAACTTTGGTGGTTTGTGGTCTTTTTTTAGAGACCCTCAAACACCCGTGTCTTCCTGCTTTAAATATTCTTTCAAAAGTCAAGTAAAGACTAAAAACAAGACTAAAAAAAAAACAAGGAAAGTCAAGAAACTGGGGGGGGTCCAGGAGCCCCTTTAAAAAACTTTGGTGTAGGCTTTTATTTCGATTTTTTTCTGCACCTTAAATTTTGGACGAAAGTAGGATCATGGACTCGATTGAAAGCGATGACTTTTTTTAGTTTTTATCAAAATTTGGGAAGAAAGTGAAGATTCTCGACAATGATTGAAATCGATGATCTTTTTTTAAACTTCACTAAATTTTTGCATTGAAAGCGGCCGCGATACAAAATTGCAAGCCTATAAAAGATTCCTTTTTAAAAAATAAATTTTTTTGAATCACCTTCTCCCCGCCAAAACAGCTTTCCGGTGCCCCTTGCATCTACGTCATTCAAAGCTATTGAACAAAGCTTATTTTTTGAAATACAAAGTGGTCAAAATTCAATTTAAAATTCACTTGACTTTTATTGTTTTATAAACTTACGGACATAAATTGATATAAAAGATATTTTAAGTTTTCTGAAATAAAGTAGTGGAAAAAAGTTTTAAAAAATTGAAAAAAAATTCGGTCACAATTTTTTGATTTCTACAGGAAACTCTTTTATTCTTAACAGAAATGCTTTTGTTTCCTTTCAGAAAATTCATCAATATAATCTCTTTTTTACAAAAAAGTATAGAATAGATTAATTCATTTTTTTCAATTTTTTTTCATTATTATTTTGAAAAGAAATAAATAAGTGCCTTAACATGTCTAAAGCCGGCATGTTACCTTTATGATAAGAGTGTGATTTAGCGAGTGCTTCCTTTGATTCTGCTTTTATTTCTTCCAAAGAAATGTTTGCAATGATGGGTTTATTTTTCAATACCGGAGGTCCACAATCACATCTGTGATAAGCAAAAAAAATTTACTCAAGGCGAGTGTCGGTAACAACGATGAAAAAATTTAATTACTTTTTGTGACCGCCATTGACACATAAGATTAAGATTGCTTGAGTATGAATTTTGATATTTATGATCAAATACCTTATGTTCTTCTTAAAAAAAATAGCTTAAGATGATAGCAAGCTAAAGGAAATAAGGCAAATTAATGTGTAACGCGAGTCACTTATATATTGATCAACGAAATTTTTATTTAGGCTCCTGGCTTGCAAACAGCAGCAAAGTCGTTAAGCTGAAAAAAAGCGTGAAGAAATTGTCCTGACCTGCTTTCCTAGAAGTTGAGACATTGTCGTACCGTAAAATATTTTTTATTTAGTTTTTTAATGAAAATAAATAAACTATATATTAAAAAAAAAGCATATAAGAATGGAAATTGATCGTTATCAGTCTTTGAAATGGTTTTCAATAGCTTTTAGTCTTAAAAATTTTTTCGAAATCCCACTTACCCGTATAATGGCACATTGTTAGGATTCCAACCATGCCATAGAAGATGTTTCTGTCCGTCGAGGATCAGTTTCTGTGAAGAAAAATAATATTTCATATTCATGATAGTCCAATTTACAGCGAAATAAACTTGTTAATTTTATAAATTTACTTACAATTATTTTATCTATTTCTCTCCTGAATGGTAGGCGAACCGCATAGCCGTTAATCTTAGAGCATAGGTTCTCAAACTTTTTTGCTCATTAATTCGTTAATAACCTTTGAAGAAAGTTTTATTCTTGAATTTTTAACATACTTATTCAGTCAGTTACAAAATTAGGTGCAACAGTATTTTTTGCAAGCAAAAATTACCTCCAAGTCAGATCAAATTTATTCCTAATTGAGAAAACATGTCATAGATCAACCGACAAACGTTGGAAAGTTTTTTCCGTATTTTAGTTATTTGGAGAGCGACATAATTGCAATTTAGAGCAGCTAACGTCAATCTTAACCAGTATCACAAAACTAATCATCTAAACAGCGTCCCTATTACTCGGCCTAGCACCAGACAAAATGTTTTAAAATGATAAACAAAAGAAAAAAAGGCAAGCTCTAAAGTTTTTATATTTTCATTTATAAAGCTTTATGAAACGAAGTACAATTTCACACATCATTAAAATGAAAACCAAAAAATTCTTTTTACGTATCTTCTGCATAAAACTACAACAGTAAATTTTAGTTTTGTAAATCAGACATTGGTTGCTGTTTCCAGAAAGAGAAGCAAGCAAATTAAACTGCTTTTAGAAGATATTAATAAAAGAAAACAAAACTTATTTAAAACCAAGATAAATTATACACTTTACAAAACACAACTTTCCATTCTGTTTCTTTCTGTTATAAAGATCACGTACAAGTCTTATTTAAAATCAAAGTTGTCGGGGTGGGCTTTATGATACAGATAATTTAGAAAAGCTCTATCTTTTCCATTATACTTAAGCACTTTACATGTCACGCCGATCGATTTTTGATTTTGAAAAATAGGAGAAAAGAAATTTGAAATTACATAGCAATTATTTCAAATTCTTAATAGCAATTAGATCAAATTCTTTTTGTACTAATATTGATTTAAATACATTTGAATACAGTGAAACCTGAAAACAGTTCAAAAGGCCTAGCAGAAAATAGTCAAAGTTGTAAAAGTTGTTTAATGCGTAGAACAGCGATCAAAAGATTTTGCTAAAGCAATTTAAAAAATACAGTAATTAATGTGTACTATGGTAGACCACGGTTAATTCGGATTTGGTTAATGTGGAACTCGGATAAAACCGAAAGTACAAATGATTTTCTATATACTGTACTGTAATTCTTAATAAAAAGTTTCGGATTATCCGGACTTTATCTGATTTGGATGATTGGTCTGTCAAATCGAATTCGGATTAACCGAGGTCTGCTGTACTTTTTTATTTCAAGTAGGGCGTTTATATTTTGATTATACAGTAGTTAGGCTCGGTCCACACCTGGGGCACACGGAGTGATGGCCTTACAAAAAAGGAGGCCCGGTGCAAGAAAATTAGGAAAACCACTTTTTAGTGTTCCAAAATAAAGTGATCTCTAAAAAAGAAGGTTAACATTTTAGGGATGTCACCGTCATGGTGCTACTATGAAAAAACTTAAGGGGGGTCCGTTGTGACCACTCCATTCGCACCGTACTAAAGCAGCCATCACCGGTTTACGAATAGTTGGCATAGACGTTCGTCGTACCTTATTTCGTTTATTGAATTTCGGCCTTAAAATTCAGCCTAACATGAATGCTCTGCGAAATTCAATAAACGGAAAAAGGTACGCCAAGCCCGTTTGTCATCTACTCTCCAGGTCTTTCGAAATAATGCTGAGTATTGCGCGAGAAAAACTCTCTATGATATTGGATTGTACTGTAACTTTGCTTACTAACCTTGAAAGCTTCGTAAATGAAAATAAAGGATATAAGAGCCGAGAAAGATTCTTCAGTGTAACGAGTGACGTACGAGATTAGACTGCTTACGTCAAATGCAACTAGAAAAAATTGCATTATTTATCTTTAAAGTTTACCACACAGGTTACAGCGGTAAAATTACTTTTGTTTAATTTCGATCCGATTAAAAAAACGCATAAGTTATAAGAATGGATTTTTTATTCACTTAAGATTCTTGTTTACCTAATAGAATGCAAGTAAGACCAGTCCATAATCCAACCCAAAACCGAAATGAAATGTAATCAAGCCCGATAAGCCTGAAATAAGTTAGTATCTGTTAAAATACTGTTTACGTGATTTGTTTTAAAACTATAAGAGTTTAAAAAAGCAAGTAAACGCAGTTTTTCTAACATACGTGCACATTTCAAACATGATAGTCTCAAACACCAGAATAGGCCCAGTGCTGCCAATTATGGTCAACGGCTGTCCAGAGAAGAAATGATATATTACTCCTGACACAGCTCCCCCGAATATCGACTCCATTGTCCCCTGACAAATAAAGGTTTTTGCGTCACGTAACGATAATTTTAATTTGATAAAGCGTACAAAAGTGTTGCAAAAATTAGTGTTGAACAAAGATTAACAGCCAGATGCATTAACCCTTTGCGGTCTACCGTCATCACTGGGATGACAAAATACATGTTTTTGTCAACAAAAACTTTCAAAAACATCAAATACACATGCTAAGCTAAAGAAAAATTCAAAAAAAATCGGACCTGTGATGACTGCAATGGTAAAAAAAAAGAGGACCGCAAAGGGTTAAAATTAGTTTTGACTCTAAATCATTATGCGCTAGTACTGACTGATCAATTTCATTTACAAAGTTATGCATTCTACATCTCATAAAACATGTGACTCGAAAGATTTTTCAAGTTGAGCTGTTTACCAAGTAGCTGTCGGTGGCATCGCTAAGTAGCCCCCCGAAGGTCACAATCGGAGTGAGGATGGCAAAATAAAGAAAAACAAAGGAAGCGAGACATTGAATGCTGAGGCAATCTTTAAAGTCGGATACATAGAATGGAGCTTTTCGCTTGATATCGTTTATTAAACCCCCGAAAAGCCTGAAAAAAATTTGAAAAATTTCATGGTAAAATTATGTGCTTTTATTCTTGTGGTAAGACTTCTCTTTAATAGTTTTTTGTTACGTTTTATTGCTTCAAATGCACTCAAAATTAGTGTTATATTTGTAGAAGATTCGTTTTTGATATTTAAATTTTGTTTTTGCAAAGAATATTTGTAGTTACTTAATTCTTTCTTAACTCACCTGCCTGTTCTTCTAAGTTCGGGAGGAACACAATGCAGTTTCGGATCTTTATTGCCATCACACTCAGTCATTCCTGTGCGTGTTGACATCAAACGGTTTTTCTGGAAACTTTAATTTTTTAACAATTTGTGAAGAAAAGTTAAATATTCTTTTCTCAGATTTGCTTGTGCTTTTTGGGTTTTTTCCCCTTCGGGCTTTATAATAAAGCCTTTTCTTGCACGGATAATACTTGAATTTACAACTTGTGATCATCTTGACGTTCACAGATTTGATACTTTTAATAAAGTTTGACTAAGTTATATATTTTTCAATTTATAATTTAATTATGATATACTTGATTTGAAGGAAGTTCTTTGGGTGGAGCAATTCGAATTCGAGAGTCCCACACGCACGGCGGTAGTACGGTGACCTGATCCAGAAACTCATCCAAGCCGGAAACAAGTTCACCTTTTGTTTTAGCCTTGTACGCGACAAGCCGAAAAACCTGTTGCATTTATATCGAGTTCACAATTTATCTTTTACGTCTCAGGCTTTTTTTTTTTTTTTTTTGTTACAGCAAAAGAGATATTCATAAAAATTTCAGTGATAAGCTCAACCAATTATAATTAAACCAGCCACAATATTTGAAACAATAAAAAAAACCTAAACTTTTAATTTCAAATTTCCGTTAACTTATTTACTCATATCTATTCGTACTCAACCCAAACTCGAGCAAGAGGTTATTAGGCCCGTTACAAATCAAATTTCGTTGGTCAAAACAGAGTCCACACGTATACCAAGAGGAATTTGTTTTGTTAATTAATTTGTCAAGAAGGTAAAGGTGAAAAAATCAATTATTCCGTAATCCACTCACTTCATCTGTCATCATAGTAGCAATAGACCTTCCAATTTCGTGGTACTGCTTGTAACTCCCTACCGGTCCCAGGAGAAAAAATATAAAGCGAGTTGGAACAGGAACCTCGGTAAAACTTCCTTTAAAAATTTTTTTTAATCAAAATTTATTTTATAGTGGTTAATTTTTCTAAAAATCGCATTAGAAAAAGTTGAAAACTTTAAAAAAAGAAATAATTTTGACGCAATATGTTACATGCGCGTGTAATTAAGCAGTGAAAAAAAAATGGTAAAAATACGTTTTCATAGTCAAAATTCAAAACATGTAAATTTTAACTGTTTTCAAAGAATTTTTGAAAAGTGTTCCGAGCTTGTCGTTTTCAATCAAATATTCGTTGAAAGGCAGACACCCGTATTTTTGATTTGTTAGGTTCTAAAATCACCCGCGCAATCGGCTGAGTGGCGAATTCAACAATCGACTGTACAATGTAAATGAACTGAAATTTGAACTAGATCAACCAGGTGTTCTAATCAATATTGCAGTGTTAGAGCGTATAATACAATGTGTTTGCCAGGTGTGGATAATTCTTTAGAATTAACTCATCCTATAAAATTTTCTAATATATCGATAATAAAAAATCCTAAAAATCCTATTTGTATTAGTTTGCATAATAAAAAACAAAAACAATTAAAATATCTCAGAGGCTGAAAAAAATATATATCATTGCTAAGATAAAAAAAGGCTTTGCAAAAATTCTTAAAATATCAAAGCGAAAAGTATTTTAATTTTTAAAAACAATTAAAAAATTTTTTTGTCGCCAATGAGTTAAAAATGCTCCCAATTACGGAGTATACTCGTAAACTTAAATTTTTCGCAGTTGATCTTGTTTGCAAATAAAAGATAAGCTTAATCATAAAACCTATTAGCTAAACTTGTGGGGTAAGTTTGTTTTTATAACGGACGTAAAAAATCTAAGCGAAAGTCTTTTATCACACACTTCAGCATTTTTATGCTGCTGTTTTTAATCTAAATTATAGTAATGTTAAATACACACAGTAATGTTAAATTTCTAATTTCAATGCAACCACCACAATATTCATAAGTTTGCTGCCACAAAGAGTTTGAAACCTCTGCCACTGCTGCATTCCTTTTTCATCATTCAATCAATATACCAATTGTACTATACTGTCACATTTCATTTATAATTCTAATCTTAACCTTATATCTCTATAATTAATCAGTCTTTTAAAATAATTTTTTAGCTTTTGATTATGAAGCTATCTTTTCCGTGTACTGCGCTATCAGTACACCACCACTTCCACTTAATTTATTTTGTTTGTAAGTTGTTCTTATAAGCAGTAATGGCCTTATAAAAAGGGGGCCCGGTGCAAGAAAAATAGGGGGGCCACGTTTTAATGTTCCAAAACAAAGTGATCTCTAAAAAAAAGGTCCTCATTTTAGGGGGAGGCACGTTTTGGTGTTCCAAAACAGAGTGATATCTAAAAAAAAAGGTCATCACTTTAGGGGTGCCACCGTCTTGGTGCTGCTATGAAAAAATAGAACAACATTTTGCTTAGGGGAGCCACTTTTTGACGTTTTTTGAGGGCCTGGTGCGGCTGCTACACTCGTACCGTACTAAATAAGCCACTACTGCTTATAAATCTAAGGTAAAGATTTGTTTTACCGTTTTCATTCAAAGTATATTGTTTGACTGAAATTAAGGCATTGCGACATTTTGCTGCAGTATTACCGTACGTAATTTTTGTCTTAGGCGTTCAAGAAACGATCGGTATGTTTTACAACTATTAAGCTAATTCGACATTAAAGTTATATAACATGCTTTCCACTGTAACTTATGATTGTATTGTGATGTCATAAACTGCTTTATCTAATTGTTAAACTTAATATAATAACTGATCTAAGAAATCTGGTTCATGCTAGAAGCTTCGATTGCTATCTGATATATAGAAATACCGCTGTAAATTTTATCATTTCATTCCAGTTAAAGGGTTTAGGAATTCTTTGTGTTACTGTAGCCCGTGTGACCGTGCTTAAATTGTTTAAGGGTTAGTGTTGACGCCTTGGAAGCAATACTGTTGTGAAATAGAAAATTTTTTTGCTTGTGTGGAAGACGAACTACGGTATATAGTTTAATATTAGCCATCGAGGTGTTAATTTATTCTTATAGTAAGTCGGTACAAAATTGTTTAGTGAATTATTATTCGCAGTAGTTGGCGCAGTGATTTGCTTTGAAGTTTTGTGAAGATTAAAAATTTTACAAAAATTGTTTAAGTTTTTTTGATTTTTATGAATATATTCTTTATGATGAGAAACCATGGTTTCTTTCTATCTTTTGAGAAAAGTTTTCTAAAAAATCCATTAGTACTTAGCTAAAACTAACTATTTTAAAAACTTCAGTCTCGCGGCAAACTATTTCTTGAGCAGACATAAATAAAAATTTACACAGCTTTGTTTCAGCGCAGGTATTTGATTACCTAGTTCAGTGGTTTTCAACCTTTTTCATACCATGGCCCACTTTTCAACCCAAGGTAACTTAACGACCCACTTCGGTCAACAAAATTTAATTCCCGTCGCAAAAATCTAGTGATCTCTAAAAAAAAGAAAAAAAAGTCTTCACTTTGAATTTGTCTGCAATTTCTCAATTTTTGTGCCAAAAACATAAAAAAAAGTCCTCGCTTGGAATTTATTTTCGATCATAATGACTTCATTATACATACTGCTTTCGTTTTGATTTATGCTCTGCGGCCCACTGAAATCACCACTGTGGTCCACCACTGGGTCATGGCCCACTGGTTGAAAACCCCTGACCTAATTCAACAGGTTCTTTTGGGTTCCCGAGTAAAGTTGTGACGTATGCAATATATTTTTGTCTATATTTTTTCTACTTTACCTATCTATATATCCAAAATTAATAAATAAAACTACACAATATTTGAATAAAAACATTAGGCGACTAATAAGTAACGTGAAGTAACACAAGTGCATTATAGGTTTGTGATGGACGGTTAAGATGACAATTTTCTTTATATTTTTTAATTAAGCTCTTTTCTTTTTTTCTACTTAATTGCTCGGTCAGTTCTAAAAAAATGGAAATTCTATTACAGTCGTACAACCCGGGAGGAGGAAGTTACTCCCCAAAGCAGAAAAAATTTCGGCAGAACAATTTTTTCGGGCACCGACCGTGAATTATCTGGGCAGAAGGAAGTTATTTAAATTAGAGCGATCCGGATGAGTGCGCAAAAACAACTAAAATTTAATAAGAAGACCCCTTTTTTGTAGCCTATTCGAAAATTTATTTCGAAAAAATCTACCGTTTTTGTTCTATTAACAACTAAAAAAACCAGTGAAGACAAAAAATTCTTCTGGTTAAATCTGAGTGAAATTTGGGCATCTCCATAGAATGACGCAAAACCATGATTCAGGCAATCGTCAAAAAAATTTGCCCAAATTCGTTTTGCCACTCCAAAATGTTTTGGTCCGGCACGGCTATGAATTCTAAAATTCGTTTTAATGAAGGCGCAGCAAGGCGACGCTGGAAATACAAAATAAAGTCCATTGTCGGTCGCTCCTTACCCAGAGACAAAGAATCTCGGAAACGCACAAAGGCTGCAACGCGACGCGACAAAAAAGGGACTTCCCCGACTAAGATGTTTGCCGCTTCGGCCCCGGCAGGAATCTTCTTCATAAAGTAAGGCACCTGAACACAAAAGTTAACGTTTCATTCACACAATATGATGAGACGACCAATTTTTTGCAAAGCTGGTTTATTGATAATTTTAATCGCTTAAAATTGTCGCAACATGTCTAATTAGTTTTTCTGTGACTTACGAATTTAGGCTGAAGCGTGTAATAAAATTTTCTACTTTATATTTATTTCAGTTCAAATTTTTCATTGTTTGTTTTTTCACAATTTTTTTGCCTTTGCTTCAAAATAAAATATTCTTTTTATGAGATATTATGCCAACAATGTCAGTTTTTTTTTTTTTTTTTGGAAAAAATAAAATTTTTATTGAATTCAAAAAATTTCAGTATTTTATTTAGATCTATTAAAAAATTTCAATAACTTTCAAAATATGAAAATTTAATTACTTATAAAATGCATTTTCATTAGTTCAAAATTAATGTACACAAAATAATTTTTTTAATTGCTGTTTTTCAAGGGTTTACTTTATATTTCTTCGATTCATCACTGTAGTCTTCCACATTGCCGCTTTGAGATGGATTGCTTTTTCTGATACTTCGACGAATTTGAGAGCCTTTTGGTAAAAACCAGTAGATTAAAATAAAAATTAAATGGAAAATCTGTTTTCTTGCCTCTAACTGAAGTCATTCGTTGTCTTCCCTCTCCTTGATGTTGATGGGAACCGAGAAAAATTTTTTTCAACTTGTTCATGGTATCGCATTCTTGTGAAAGATGATTTTCAGAGGTCAATGAGAACAAAATAGTATCTTAAACAAAATTACAGCGTCAAAAATTTCAATCTTTTAAAGTCTAAAATGGTGTCGTCAAACAAGAAAAATTACTGTACAACATTGCTGCACGGTTAAAATTTTTTTAACTGTTTTTTTTCAATTTTGTAAAGTGATATGACAGTTACATAGAGACGCATGTCCGTGAAAAAAAAAGTGTTACAAAACATGTTTATTCAAAATACGACGAATTGAAGTAATTTCAATTACAATTTTTTTTTAAAACAGCTTAATTTCTTTCAGCCGTTGCAAACAATGTAACTTAAATTTAATTACACTGGTCAAAAAAAAAATTTTTTTTCTTGCATGGACTTTGAGAACGGAGTTAGGGTAACTTTGGGGTGCTGAATCCGAATCTGAGCTCAGATTTTCTCTATAAAATCACGTTTTTGTGCAATTTGCATGTTTTGTAGTGCTGCATTGTGTGAAAGTTGCTCATTCGCTCAGATGTTTGATGCCATTAATCAAGCACAAAAGCAACTTCAAAAGCATAGTTTTTAAACAAGTTTTGCGAAATGGGAAAAAAAAGGCCATGGCGCCGGAAAGTTGTGAGAAACTCAACTTCTTATTTCGATGTTGGATACGAGAACTAGCCATGAAGTTACAAAAATTGCACTTTGCAGACAAGGTAGTAAGGTTAAGAAAGGTTGTCCTTCTGAAACATATGTTTGTTTCTAACAGCAATAGTTTCCAAACAGGAGTGTTTGTTAATATGTTACAGGTTTAGTAATATTTACAATTCAGTGTTTTTAAAGCTTTTGTTCTGTTTCATCTTACGTTAAGGTCTTAACATGTTTGTGACTTCCAAGCGAAGAAAATGCTGCAATGACCCAGATATTTTCTATTAGCCTATATCTGTGGTTGTTTTACTTTATCATCTCAAAGGCGTAATATCAATAGTTTTATCAAAAAAATTTACTTTGCTTATTTTGAAGTACCGCTTGGTGACCAGGACAAAAGTTGGGCGCCTCACCAAGTTTGCACAACGTCTGTCGAAACATTGAGATCCTGGTCTCAAGGAAAGAATGCGAAGCTCAAATTTGGTGTGCCAATGGTATAGAGAGAACCAAAAAAACCACGTGGATGTCTGCTACTTCTGCCTCGTAAATGTCAAAGGATTCAACAAGAAAAACAAGCAACACTTGCAATACCCAAACATACATTCTGCTATGCGACCGATTCCTCATAGTGATAAAGTACCTGTACCCATTTTCACCAAGCTTCCGGACATTGATGAGGACCAGCTTAGGTCTTCCACGTCTTCAACCAATTCTGATGATGATGATGAAGAACAGGATATAGCGCACGAGGCATGGAATGCTGGCCGAGTTTTTTTGTATAGTCAGTTTGAATTGAATGATTTGATACGAGATTTAAATTTGCCAAAGCAATCCGCTGAAGTGCTGACTTCCAGACTGCAGGAAAAACATCTTCTCAAAGCTGGTACAAGTGTTTCATTTTATTGCAACCGGGAAGAGAATTTAAGAAAGTACTTTTAGTCTGATGGCCAGCTTGTTTACTGAACTGATGTTGAGGGGCTTTTTCTTGCTATGGATTTATCTGCATCTCGTTCAAATGCCTGGAGACTTTTTATTGATAGCTCAAAAAGAAGCCTTAAGTGTGTCTTGCTCCATAATGGTAACCAGTATGGATCCATCCCTATAGGACACTCTGTCACTCTGAAGGAAAACTACGAAAACATTAAGGTTGTGCTTGAAAGACTGAAGTACTGCGTTCACCAGTGGTTGATATGTGTGGATTTAAAAATGGTAAATTTCCTAGTAGGGCAACAAGGAGATCATATCAAACATCCTTGCTTTTTATGCTACTGGGATAGAAGAGCCAACGAAGAGCATTGGGTAAGAAAAGAATAGCCACCAAGGAATACAATAAAACCTGGAGAAAAGAATATCGTCAATAACTCCTTGGTTGATCGGAAAAACATCATTTTGCCGCCACTACACATCAAACTTGGACTAATGAAGCAATTTGTCAAAGCACTTGATCGTTCTGGAGACTGTTTTGGATACATTTGCTCAACCTTTTCTGGCCTTAGCTATGAGAATAAAAAAGCAGGGATATTTGATGGGCCTCAGATCAGAACGTTGCTCAGGGACTAGTATTTCGTGACTACAATGACTGTCGTTGAGGCTCGAGCTTGGAAAGCATTTTCTAAAGTGGTTCATAACTTCCTTGGTAATAAGAGAGCTGACAATTATATAGAGTTGGTGGAGGAGCTTCTTCTCAGTCTACAAGACCTTGGGTGCCGAATGAGTATTAAAGTGCACTACTTGCACAACCACCTCAGCGAATTTCCCGCGAATCTTGGTGACGTTAGTGAGGAGCAAGGAGAGCGTTTCCATCAGAATGTCAAAGTGATGAAAGAACGTTATCAAGGTCGATGGAACAGCAACATGATGACAGATTACTGCTGGAGTTTGATGAGAGATGTCCCTTACGCAGTTCATAAAAGATTAGCAACAAAAAGAAAATTTTTGATGCCATAATGTGATTTCGTTTGTGCTAAACTATGCGTTGGATTTGTGTGCAGTCGTACTGATTGTTGCGATGTGACAGTGTTATTTTTTCGTATATTTTTTGCTTGGTTTTGCTAAAACCTGCTAATGTAATTTTGTGAGAATGACACAAAACGAAAAAACTTAGATTTTCATTGATGTCGTACCTGTGCTGAGCAAAATGTTCCAGATTGTGTATTTTTAATATATTTCATGTATTTACCATTTATATATGATGTGGTCAATAATACACAAACACAGTTTAAGATTACAAATAGCTTTGAAAAGTCATTTTAAAGGAGATGCTGCCTTCCATTGTAAACATTATTCCACTTAAGGGCACTTAAACGCAACATACATTTTTTAATTTTTGGCAAAAATTAGCAATTTTTTAAAAAATTAAGTTTTTATATCTCAAAAACTTGACTTGATTAGCAAAAGCTAACACCAAATTTGGATTCAGCGCCCCCAAATTACCCAAAATCAGTTGAAAAAGTTCATACAAGAAAAATCGTGTTGACCAGTGTTATCAGCGGAAAAGCTCAGCTTGTTAACATTTAGTATACGAGCAGAAGGATAAAAGTTCAATGCTTAGTCTATCTGAGTGATTTTCGTTGTGTCCTGAGAGGAGGAGTTCTGTTATTCACTTACAATGGTGGTTCGGGTTAAAAGAGAAAGCTTTATATGTTTTACCAGCAATCTTTTCCAAGTTTTCTTCTTCAACGTCGAGAAGAACCACTCCGTTCATAAAGCATGATCGTAATTCAAAAAGATCATGAAGATTTAAAGAAGAAACATGCGGTTTACTCCATCGTTGCCCACCTTCTTCAACATCTTCTTCAAATTTTACCCACCTTAATATAAAAAGCATAAGACTCGATAAGATTACTAAAGCAAGACATGATACAACGCATTTCAATTAGAATTAATAAACCAGTTTCTCAAAAGTCGATCAATTAAACACTACTGTTTACTACCATACATCAAAGAAAATATTTCAAACGTATTTCTCCAATAAGAATTGAAACATTAACACTGAACAGACACTGCTTTTACCATGTGCAATCAAGTCACAAGAAGCTTGAACAATACAAGGTCTACACATAGCACTTTTTTTGCACGTGGCACATTAGCAAGAAATTTGCCCATGTAAACAAAAAAAAACTTTTAAACCAACTCACACTAACAAACATTATCATAAAGTTCATTCCAAACTATGTAAAAGAAAGACTATGGCACGCTTTTAACACAAAACTTCATTAAATCAACACTAGCGCACCATTAGGTGTAGCTCTGTCAACCCATGGTGCAGCATTATCCGGCGGCAATTCACATATGTCATCCAGTAAGTACAATACGAATTTAACCTCAATAGTTGTTCTTTTATCGCAGCCTTATTTTGGAAAGAGCCACATAACGAATGACAAATGGCGGTTGTGGATCGTAATGTCTAAACCAACGAAACATGTTTTTATCAACTAAAAAACAATTGAGGTCCAAAAAGTCTTCATATGCGATCAAAAAAGCAAAAGTTACAGATAAAGACTTTTTTGGTTTTCTTCCAGTTTTATAATCAAAGTAAAGTGGCTGGTGGTATTGTTTTAAAACTAATTATTATGCCGGCAAAAGCAAAAAGGTCATGCACACCTTCTCCAACACTTAACAACATTTAATTCTTCTATATTTAACTCCGCCAAAAGACACGGAAAGCACAAATCAGTATGACAGCGTTTCAAGCTAAACACCGAAAAACCCAACATCTCATTCAACCATCTACAGTATTTACAAAACAAAATAAATTGCAATAATAGAATAAAAAAATAGGCACTGGAATACCGGTATAAGTATGTCAAATTGAATTTGAAAGTGATTTTTCTAGACTTTTAAAAGTAAGACGAAGTACCAATTTGGAAATATTGAAATTGTACATTTAAACAAAACAAAAAAATTGCAATTTACAAACGTATTCATTCTTCACTGATGCCTAAATCATATCATTCTTACCTGGCTATTTCCTTCCACTTAGCTTCATCATTTATGAATTTGAGTTGTTGCATCTCCGTGAAGAGACAAGGAATATCGGAAGTAAGATCTTTGGAGGAATTGAAGATTTCTTTTCCCAAAATAAGCTGAACTTGTTCATTTGGAGGAAGTACTTTGTAAAGAATAAAAGTAAACTTAGAATGAAAGTAGAAACTTTGTTCGCTTTTTTTGCAAAAAAGGTTTGCTTCAAAATGTAGGTCTAAAAACCGTGCAACAAATTGTCAATTGGCAGCATTTTAAGTAAAATCGTGCCCTTAAAAAAGTATTCTTTTAAAGTAATTCTGCTTACCGTAACCTACTTTAATGCAAAAAATTTCCGCACAATCAATAGCAGCCTGCTTAGATTTCAATCAGCAATTAGTGTTTTTGATGTTTGAAGTCAGCTGGGCAGCTTGCTGGTTTTATGTACAAACAAGTAAGCTGTAGAATACCACTTTTTTCAGTTTCAGCGCGTGATATTGTGCTTTTCAGCTTAAGTAACTGGTCGAGTTACCAAAGAATTCCTTATAATTTGTTTTGTTTTTCAGAGCAAATTAAAACAAGCTTGTAGGTCGAGCAAGAATTAAATATTTAGATAAAATATCTATTTATTTATTTATTTATTTTTCTCTATATTTATCCTCCTAACTCAGGAAAGCGACGGAGACACTAATACATAGGGCAAGCAATTACCCCAACCTGCATCTGGAGATGCCAAGATATTGCTGTCCGATTGAAATTTATTAGAGATATGACTGAAATTTAGAATTGCTTGCCAAAACCGCCAAACAGGAGAAAGTGTCGTTAAGTGTCTTTCCCGAGGACAAAACAGAAAGGCACGAGTACGTTTTGAACCGAGACCATGGCGATCCCAATCTCGGCGCTCTAACCACTCGACCACGCTGCCAACAAGACAACATAGGAGATAATGTTTGAAATTTGGACTTAACACTACTGCAGCACAGCTTATCAACGTTTTTAAGTTGTGTTTTTAATAAAAAATATTGACAATTTATCGAAGCAATAAAATATGTGTGAACGTCACAAGTAAAATGCAGCAAGTGAACTTGCTCGTCAATCGCAATCCTGCCTTGTTAGCAATAAAACCCTCCGGACATTTAGACTTCAAGCAAGTTGCGGTTTTGTTGTTTCTCAAAACAACTGTTTCATAACTTGTAAGTAGGAAAAATTTTTTTAATCTGTTAATACTTTAGAAGTAATTCATTACAAATATTTTTTTGGGATTTTTTAATCTTATTAAATTTTCTTAAGCCTATTTTTATGAAAAAAAATTTTGACTAGCAAACGTTATTAATTACTCTTGTTTTGAGTTTATGCCATTGTTTTTTTAAAAAAAGAAGCTAAAAAATGTTAATTAGGGTAATACCTAATTGAAACTATGACAAAATGCCCAACAACTTCGAACCTGTTTGATTGCTGCAGTCATTGTAATCTGGAAGCAATTCATCCTGTTTCAGGATTGGTTGTGTTTCAGAATTGGAATCCTAATAAAATAAAGCATAAATAAAAACACATTTACTGTTAGGCTGTGCCTATTTAAAAAAAAAGCTTCTCAAATTCTGTCTTCTAAATTCTGTCAAAATCAAAATTTTTAAAAAGTACATCGTAATTATAAATGCTTTCACAAAGAAAATATATAATTATCAAACCAACATATACATTCTAAATCTAAGTTACTTTAGAAAATATTTAACATTTCCCCACCTCGACAGAAAGTTACTATGGAAAGAATAAAATTTGTTTGAATTTTTTTTAACAAAAAAATCTTATTGGGATTATAGCAAAAAATTTTATTCTTATTGGGACACTTATAAACTCTTTTCTTAGAATTATCTATGCGTTTCTTAACTTTCGACAAAAGTAGTTTCATTTTCGTATTTTTTCCTTACTTTACTAATGGAACACTATTTTTAAAAAATAATAATAATAGAACATTATTAAACGCTTGTTGGTGAAATAGCAAACAAGATTTCTTTTTTGTTTTTCGTTAAACGTGGAGAAAAACTAAACTTAAAAAATAACAAGTTAATTGCCGGTACGCAAAACTGTACCTCCCAAAATACAACAAAAATTTTTAGTACTGTAGTTAAACGTAAAAAAATAAAAAACCTCACAGTTCAAATTTTAAAAAATAAAGTATCGCGATATCAATCTTAATTAATGCGGATTTACTTCTTGAAACGCATCATCATCATTGTATTCATCCATTTTTTGATTTCAAATTTTTCAAAACTTCTGAGATCTTTTGCTGGCTAAGAATTTTACAATGAATATGAAAAAAACTTTCTGAAAAGTAATGCCAAATATTGCTTTAAACTTCAGTTAATTTCAAAGTATTTGTGACACTTAAGAAAACTTTCTGACTTTCTGTAAGTTCAGTTCAATTCAGTTTTACTTTTGCTAATAGAAAATAATTTTGTGTATAATATGCTGTTATTGCTTGCCCATTCATATTTGTTAAGCATGCAAATAAAACTCAACCGAATTGCTATTCTAAAAATTTTGTTTCTAGCTGCCTATAATAGGGAACACTTCGATGCTTAGATATTAAATTAATTAAAACCCTATTTTGCAATTAAGAGTCAATGTGCAACGCGAATAATGGCAATGTTGTAGCCATTTAAAAGATAATCTCCTCTATATAAGGAAATTTTTTGATAGAAGTTGTTTTTGCGGAATGATGATAATCCTGAGAACGCAGACAACCGCTGTTTTCGTCATGGCAGCACGAAAAACTGCAATTTTTTCACGTGACCTCGAGGCGATGCTGTCTTTCGCTGGAAAATTATTGAGGCAAAAAATAGCTACCGCTGACGGAAAGAGGTGAAAGCTTTTTTCTTAAGTTGATGACGTAAATTTTTAAATGAAAAGCCAGCGGCGACTGTTTTAGCGGGCGCTTATTTGACAAGCGAAAATACCGTGGAAACTATTTGAAGCGAGGCTAAACTAAAATAAATCCAACTTATTTCTATTAAATGAAAAAGAAAACAGTTAGAAAAATAAAACTACATCTTGAATGAGAATCGTGCAAAAACGTAAACTTTTTGATTTTATTAACGCGTCAATTTAAACCACGACAACTCAAAAACAAATAACTTACTTTAGTATTTACACAAATTTATTTTTCATGTAATAACCATAAGATTAAAACTGCGAAATTGGGAAGAGAAAAACGCTTCAAAATAAAATTGTTTTGTAATGCAATTCTGATTGCCAGTTGATTAAAATATTTTCTGCGATTCATAATTTGATTCATAAAAATAAGGCTGGTTGTTGGTGATTTGAATCGTACTTGGTAAGATTTTTCTAGTTAAACCTGCAGCTGCACGGTTTTAATTAAAACTTGTTCTTTAATCTCTTTGTTAGAATTATTCAAAGGTTTTTTTAACCACCGACTTACTTGGTTACAGATGTTAAAGTGCTCATAAACTTCCGAAAAATTGATCAAACTTTTTTATTTCTGAAAAAAGGTTTAAAAAATCAATTTAAATCTTGCAGAAATAAACAAAATGTACTGTCCTTTAATTTTTATGTAGCTATAATCTGTAAAAAAGCCTGTCAAAACTTGCTTGATAGATTGTATATCAAACATTTCGATTCGGTTTGGACGAAACCGATTCTGGCCGAATAAATCGGTTTTAGAATGCACATTGTTTGGCGTTTGTCTCGATTTTAAATAAACAACGCTTTTTGTGTTTTAAACAAGTAAAGAAAATGTCAATTATTCAAAAACAATTTAATTATTGGTTACTGAATCTTGTAGTAATTTTGTTAGAAAAACACATTTCATCGTCATTACACAATGCTTCAACATGCAAAACAGAGATTCGGAAGTAATTTTTAATGTATCTTAGAATGAAAGTATTTCTCAAAAAATTTGTGTTGTCTGTTAAACTGCTTCTGAGATTGAGTTATTTGCACTATGATGTAAAACCAATAAAATTGATTTTTTCGATAAGACCGAATTGTAAAAGTGTTTTAAATTAAACTTGTTTACTTTGCAATTCAGTTTTTAACGGTTTTTATTGCCTTCGCACCAAACCCAAAAATATTCATAGCATCGGTTCTTTTTTTGTTCAAAAATGCACTTCTTTCATGAAGACTTTATAGTTACTCTGATAGTATTACAATGATTGTTAACATTTAATGCCAATTTAAGCAATTGTAATTAACCGTAATTATATGCATTCACAAAATTGAATTTAAACTTTGTTTAAATATTTTCAATTATTGATTTCATCGACATTCATTCATTTGGCATAACTTATTGAACGACATCTTTTTCTTACTATGTTTATCAAATATCAATACAAAGCCTCATTGCCAATGCTATCTCGGAAATCACTCTCCGTGTTTCAAGGTTGTTTCTTGATGTAAAATTGTTCAATCATTATCACTCATAACAAGGTCTTCTTTAAAAGTGTTTTTATAGCTGTTATCTTCATCAGAATAAGCCAAATCTTATATTATTTCAACAATTTCACCATCGTCTTTTAATTCATTATCACTGCCCTTAATAAGTACACATAATTTGGTAACTTTTTCACTCGATTTTTTTTTGAACCTTCACGAAAGCACACCGAAGTAGCAGATGAGACTCATCTTTGCACAAGCAGGAACACTTTTTTTTAAACCAGTTACAAACGTTGCAAAAATGTAACACTCTGACAGACACTGAACAAAAAATTGCTTTGTGGCGTAAAGCTATGAAGAAATCAATGGTTTCTTTACACCTGGGCCAATAAAGAGGCCCACTTGGCAATCTACGCCTTATTATTATTAATTTTTGCAAAAACTTTTTTTAATATTTTTTCGTGTATATTTTTTGATGTTGACATATGTAGGCCTAGAATAAATTTTTTAGGGCATTTATTCCATTATATACTTAGCAAGAAATAGTTCTTTTTTTAAAAAAAAAACGGCCTTGATGGCCCGATAGTCTTTTTTGAAATTAGTAAAAGCAATAGACTTTCATCCAGAATTATTTAAGTCAATTCAAAAGTTTAATCTGTAACTAACTCGTAAAACAAAAAAGTTATGCTTTATTGTGTGGTTTGTTGTTGTGTTTTGTCGGAGTGCCTCAAAGAATGATATTCAAATTTGATTCAATAGTCTTAATGCAGAAAAAAAAAAATTTTAAAAGCCTTTATTTGCAAGAAATCGCTGAACGGCTGAAAAATCTTTAACTGCTTCAACGAACATGTTTTCCGAGTTTTCAAGTTCGTTGTTTAGTTGAAAAAAGGACTCAGTTGTGGGCGATTTCTGCAACCTTTTTCGAAAAATTAAAATGTGAACTAAGATCATTAGTATTTTGAAAGACACGTTAAGTTAGAAAGCCTCAATTTTCATCAAATACCTATTGTGATGAACAAGTGAACCTTTGCGCAGAAAACATTAACTCTAGAGGTGCATAACACAATATCCTTCGTAAACACATTTCATCACAGATACTTTAAGTTTCAAATGAACTGTTTTTATTTAATTTTTCCGCTTAATTTATTTTCTACCGGTATGACTCGACCTCTTGTGCTTCTTGTGCTAGTACGCCAAAAGCACTGGAATTTGGGTATTTTCAAAAACAAATTCAGTCATATTTGGGAAGCAATGTTGTTTGTAGTTCGAACAATAACATGAAATTTTAAGCCAGTTGCTTACTTAGTCTTGTTTCTCATTAAAAAAAAGAAATAACAGTCCGTAGCATAATCTTGCCCGTTTCAAATCTTTAGTTGCAGGCTGATCGATTTATTGTGATAAATAAGACGTTGGTTGACATATTAAGACGTAAACAAGAGAGTAACTGATGACTAGACTGTATGTCAATGGTATATCATAGGCTTGAGTAGAAAAATTTAAAAGAAATTTCATAGAAATATCTTTTTTTACCTCTATATTTATCCTCCTGTCTCGCAGTAAAGCGAGCAGGGGAAAGTGGCGTAAAGTGTTTTTCCCAAGGACACAACAGAATGGCAGAAGTGGGTTTTGAACCGAGACCATGCTGATCATCAGTCCGGTGCTTTAACCACTCGACCACGCTGCCGACACAATTCTTCGATAGAAATAGAAATAGAACATAGAAACAAATAGAAAAAATTCTTCGTAGAATTCTAACAAAAACATAATGCAAATTAACTTTTACTTTTTTGTTCTCTTTATTCATGCTTTTGTAAACAAAATTGTAAAAATTGTAAAAGTTTGATTTAGAATGAGCCTATCCGAACAAAAACCCTAATTATCTGAAATGTGAGGAATTTATTGATTAAATTTTTGATGAATGTATTGACGGCATGCGAAGCTTCGTGCCTCAGGCTACAATTACATCTATAAAGAAAATATTTGTATACAATAAATAATCTGAGAACGAGTGTGCTTATCTCATTCACTTTATCTCGACGCAATTTTTACAGTTGAAATCGAGTATAGAACCGAGTGCCAGTAACGTAGGCGGAAATTAGTCTACAATACCAGTGGCGTAGGCGGAAAAAAAATATAAAGCGGTAGTTTATCTTTCTGCCTTGCGCCTCCTTCATGAGTTTTTCCACAACTTCTAGCCTCCATGTAAATGAGCGACGCCTAACGATTTTATTTCGGTTGATAACCAAAAAGATGACGTTAGTCTACTAAGTAAATGCAAACCAAAAAGACAGCTATTTGAATATCCAAAGAAGGTTACTTTTGGACTAACAGGACGAACACATGTCTTCAGAAAATCGAATAAAGACAAAAAAACTTTTTTTTCAAATTGGATGATGAAAAGCATTTTACAAGACTCATACCTCATCTAGATAGCGAGGACCAAATAGAAACGATCACATAAATTGTGCAAAAAAACAATTTTGAATTTTCCAGCGAAGAGGCAGCTGGAAATTTGTAAATTTTGGTTTAATCTTCATTTGATTTAGACTGCATCTGAGGCAAGGCTTAAATTTTTTTTCTGTTTAATGAATTTTTGCGAACATCTATGTTACACTGAGCGTCGACACTCAACAAAGTTTAACGATCATGCAAAAGTACACCGAGCACACAGGTGTAAACAAGGCTGTTGCTTTTTTTTAAATTTTCAGATGTTGCCTTGAGAGGTGCTTTTTCCAGTTAAGAAGTACTAAGAGCAGTAGCGTATTTGGGGAGGGCATTGTGCCATGGCCTCCCTTTGGAGATCTTTGGAAAGAAAATCCGCCAGAAAACAAAGATAGATTTCATGTGCAGACCCCTTTTTCTTTTTATAGAGATTACAAGACCTCAAAGCACGGTTCCCTCTAAGCTGCGCGCCTGCGCGGCTGCGCAGTAACGAGGGAACCCCCGCGCAGTACTTTCGTTTTGCGTAAGTTTTGGCAAGACATGCTTGACATGGTTTCGCTGTATGAGCGTTGGCAAGGTTTGATTTTGGTAACAAAATAGGAAATCAAGAATCAAGGAATTGAAGTGAAAACCTTTTTTTTTTTTTTAGAGAACACCTTCATTTTGGGAATAAAATCAGGGAATTGGGGAGCAAATCGAAGTGAAAACCTTTTTTTTTTAGAGAACACCTTTATTTTGGGACAGAAAACCAAAACTTTCTTGCCTCGGGTAATATTCACCACTGCTCACACAGCCTTTCATTCCGCGCACATTAAGCAAGCTCTTAGAGGGAACGTTGCCTCAAAGACAAAAATTGTAAAATCCGGGATTGATTCATAATTGAAGACTTTTTTTTATTACCACTCGAATAAATTTTTCCCCTAACCACATTTGGTTGTGGTCGAATGGCTCCGCTTTCAAAAATCCTCGGTACGCCACTGACTAAAGAGTAATATTTGTTCAGCAATAAAAGACACGCAAATAAACAAAAAAATGCCCAATTAAAAAACAGGAACTGAGCTAAAAATATTAGAAGCCTAGAGTTTTTTATTGATCTATCAATGAAATTTGATTCGATTGACTTTAACTAAACTTAAATTTACCAACCATGTTACAAGAACTTTTTTTATTTTTTTTTAAAAGCAATTTTGTAATTGCTTCTTCTAAACAAAGTAACGAACTTTACTTTTCTATTGTTTATAAAAAAATTTTTAAATGTCCCTTTAAGAGGTACCTTCTCCGATTAAGAGGCATTAAGAGTAGCCCATATTTGTTAGGCAATAAAAATACACTAAGAAATGGTCAAATAAAAAACAGGAACGAAGCTGAAAATATCACAAGCCCATGGTAGTTCATTAATTTACTATAAATTATAATTTGATTGACCTAAATTGAGCTTAATTTTTCCAATGTGTTGCAAAAACTTAATTTTTTTTTTTCTAACGACAAACTTAAAACTATTCAATTGGCTTTGTACCATTTGAATCTGCAAAAATATCTTTAGTCCTTACTGTTTTTGAGATGCTTGCATATTGTTAAGCAGTTAATTGCTTGCTAATCGTTTTATAATTTTAATTGTTAGTTAAACTATTTGCTCAATTTTAATTTGTTTGGAATGTGACATAAACTACTATTTGCTTCTGGTTTATTTCTCCTCGCGAGCGTAAACTGCATCGAGTTGCAAACTTGTCAATATACGGACGAATTACAATTTTTTTTAGGTCGCCCTAGGGTGCGAAATCGTTTCAAAATTTGGGCAAAATTAAAATTTTTTGGGCAGCGACAAAAAATATTTGAGCAAAACTAGAATTTTTTGGACAGCGATAGGAAAAATTTGGACAAAATAATTTTTTGTGCATTGAAAATAAACACTAAAGGCGGAAAGTATGATTTTACGTGAATAGAAACAATTAGGTTTTGAAGACGACAATCAAGAAATCAGAGACAGATTCTAAATGAAGACCTTTCTTTTGGTCTTCAACCTAAATCTTAGACAAATTTTTTTAAATCTGTTACACGCTCGAAAATCATGATTTGAAAAACGCACAAAATCTGGAGAAAGCTTTATTGCCCCCAAACTTTTTTTGACTGAAACTTTTACGACTTTAACACAATTCCCAAGCTTGAAAACATTTTTAATGTTAAAATGAGTCACAAATACAAAAACGTTTGTTGCATTTAATAATTGAATTAATTTCAAGGAAAAAGGAGGCGAGGGCAGATTACCTAACAAGAGTTATAGTAGCACTCGGTAGTTTCGGGATGCACAAGTTTACAAATCATTACATAAATAGTCAACTTATTCGAATGGATAATTTACAATTTTCTCTCATGTGTAAACGCTAAAATACTTTCTATTGTTTTCATATCGAGCTGTTGTAGTACAAGAAAGTATCACATCGACTACATGGGCCTATCGACTTTTCTTCAAGCCATCTTTTGCCGTTTCTTTAATATTTTGGACCTTTAATCCCGTCCATATGGGCCGCCCATTAATCACTACACATAGAAATTGAACAGCAACATATTTTAGGAATCGGTCACGCTAATTCACCACAGTTGCTGCTCAGGTAACACGCTTTTTAGTTCGCCAATGACGTTTCAAAAAGCTGACAAATTTTTTAGGCAAAAATGAAAACCACACAGAATATACTTTTTATAATACGAAAAATATTTTCATTAAAAGGCATTATTATAAGTCACAAACACAAAAAATACCCTAACTGACACGGAAAAAAACAGTAGAGAAAATCGAAAGACGCAATTGTCCGAGAAATGATTTTATTTGAAACTTGAATTAAAACTTTATACTTTGACCGCAAGTTCACATACGAAAAGAACGATTGGAACAAAAACAATTAAAAGTTTGTTTCTTACGTCCCGCATATTTATTTATTGCACAAAATAAGGAATAGTTAACACAATATAGCTGTAGAATTATCTTGAGATTGCCTTTAACAAAACGATTATAAACGAAAAAAAAACGTATAAAATCATCTTCAACCAAAAGGTAATGCAAGCATACAACTATGAATTCGAATAAAAACTCTTTCAGAGCTTAGCGTTGAAAAAGATATATCGGAGAAATTTAATAATCGAGGTAAAACGGTTATTATTATAGAAGGGAATTACAGTACCGATTGCCAAGTCGTATTCCCTTTAATAATTTCACGTTCAAAGTCAGGATTTTGAAAATAAAACGCATGTTTGAAACTGAATTTTATTGAATTGGTGCAATAAGTAAAAAAATCAAGACAGTCAGTCGTATCAAAAGCTTGAACCAAAAAATACTGAAAAAAAAATCCATCTCATTTTGGCTTCAACATCAAAACATTGAACGAGACAAAAGGAAAAAGTTCAAGAACAACTACAGAAAAAAGTTTTCGTTTCTAAAAATACACAAGTATTCGAAGTGTTATGTGTAAGCAAGTAAAAAAATTAGTTGACTGCATCTTACAAGCTGTGGTTCTGATTAAACCCAGCCCGGATATCGAACCCGAGGCAGCTGCCAGCTGAAGCAGAGTCACAATGGTTCGAAACACGTACACACACCCGCATTCATACGAAGAGTTGCATTGAAGGAACGCGCTGAATAACACTCAAAGTGCATGGCAAACAATAAACAAAATCGAAGAACACGACGAAACTCGGAATCGAACCAGAACCCACAAAAGTGTCCGCATCCGAAGAATTCCTAGGAAGTCGACTTGAAGAGACTCCTCGATTTAGCCGGGCGGTCCACCCCGACAATAATCAACTTGCCATCTCTCAGACACGCCAAGATGTGCGTCATTAACTTGGTGACGTGCAAGCACGTGATTGGTCGGAAGAGTTGAAGACGAGAAATTTCGTTGAAGCTGAAACAAGATCGGCAAGGACTTTGAAAAGCGGAACAGTTTCTTTCACATTGATTCAAGTCACTACGCTCAAACAACAGTTGTCCTTTCTCATTAACTATATCAAACTGAAGATTCGCAGGGAGACTTCATATGAAACAAGCGTTACAATATCTGCAAGGGTCGCATTCAATACAAATCCCTCCCAGCGATACGATAAAGTAATGAAGGAACGATCGGCTCGACTTTTTTTTAAACAATAAAAGCAAACAGGTTGAACAATAGTCGCAGACTTACCCTACAAGCTCTCTGACGACTAAGAACCCCTTGGCATCACCCGTCACCAAATGTTCCCCGGAAGTAGTCATGTGACCGAGCCTAGTCTCCAAGCAGTCCAGTGCAAGATGCTTGCCGTTGATCGAGTACAAGTGCAGGAACTGCTTCTCCTGCATCGCAGAAAAAGACGATGAACTAAGACAAAGCGCGATGTTTCAGCAAGGTGTTTCAGCACGTGATCTGACCTCTTTGACCTCCTTTTTTGTGCGGGCGTACAAGACAATCTTCCCCTCGCTCGACATCACGATGGCGGGGACGGTGTAAAGCTCGGGGTTGTTGGTGAAGGGGCGGATGGTGCGGATGTAGTGGCCCTTCCGCACACTGTGCACAATGCATGTTCCATCCTGTTGATAATTTATTTTCATCTTTATATTTATCCTCCCGACTCGCAGGAAAGCAACGGGGGTGCCGGTGCTACGACAGTTGATCGAACGACTCTTGATCGAAACGACTCTTGATCGAAACGACAATTGATCAAAACGACACTTGATCGAAACGACACTTGATCGAAACGACACTTGATCGAAACGACACTTGATCGAAACGACACTTGATCGAAACGACACTTGATCGAAACGACACTTGATCGAAACGACACTTGATCGAAACGACACTTGATCGAAACGACACTTGATCGAAACGACACTTGATCGAAACGACAGTTGATCGAACGACACTTGATCGAAACGACACTTGATCGAAACGACACTTGATCGAAACGACACTTGATCGAAACGACACTTGATCGAAACGGCACTTGATCGAAACGGCACTTGATCGAAACGGCACTTGATCGAAACGGCACTTGATCGAAACGGCACTTGATCGAAACGACACTTGATCGAAACGGCACTTGATCGAAACGACACTTGATCGAAACGACACTGATCGAAACGACACTTGATCGAAACGACAATTGATCGAACGACAATTGATTGAAACGACAGTTATTGAAACGACATTTGATCGAAATGACCGTTGATAAAAAAAAATTTAATTTTGCATGTTTCTGCGATTAAATAATCTCTTTGTTAGTTTAAAATTAGATTTATAAAAAGCAGAGGCCATCAGTAAGCAAACAGTTTGCTTTTATTTAAAAAAAAATTTTTCAATGTCAAGGTCAGAGCTTTCTAACAAGGTCCCTAGACAAAGCATTTTTAGGGAGACAAGAAGCAGATTTCTTGTCATTGTTTCGTTAGATGCCTATTGCTGCCATTTTTTTGCATTCTTTTTACATTGTAGTGAGTTATTTAGGGAGGGGGAGATTGTGTCATGGGCTTACGCTTGCCGACCCCTCGCAGAAATCAGAGACAGATTCAAAGGGGAGACCTATATACAGATTCTACGTTTTATTATTTTAGAGAGTCTATGTTTTGGGGAGAAAAAATCGACTAAATTGGGACAGATTCAAAGTCGTAAATTTTCTCTTTTATTATTCGATCAAATGTGGTTTCGATCAAATGTCGTTTCAATTAAGTGTCATTTCGATCAAGTTTCGTTTGGATTAAGTGTCGTTCGATCAACTGTCGGGTCACGGGGAATATACATAGGCAAGCAACCACCCCGACCTGCTTATAGAATCCCACATTGCTTTCCGGTTGAAATTTTTTATTAGAAATATGACTGTAATTTATAGTAGCTTGCCAAAACCACCAAGCAAAGGTAAGTGCCGTAAATTGTCTTTTCCAAGGATACAAGTTTGGTGCAAGTAGATTTTAGACCGCGACCGAATCAATCACTTTTGCCATCAATCACAACGCTTTTAACCACTCGATTAGTTGTCAACTTCGCACATACAACTTGTGGTAATTTGTAGAGCTGCACAATCCCGATGTGAGCCGACGATCAGACGAACTGAATCGATGAGCGAAAGTCGTGGTTCGCGAGAACGCAATTTGTCGCAATCATGGCTCGGTCAGACGAAACCGAACCGATTCAGCTCATTGCATAACTAAATATCAGTAATTCAAACTAATTCATATCACGTTGCTTTCTGAACAGTTGCTCCAAAGCGAAGCTAATCGTCGTTGATCGCAGAAGCGAGCATCGAACCGCTGATTGCAGATATCAGCTGCATTGCTGGGGACCGGATTCATACAGAACTTTGAATGAAATAAGTTTCACAGTGATCATTTGAATGAACCCTGATCAACAGCGACAAACTTTGAATGAAATGAATTTCACAGTGATCATTTGAATGAACCCTGATCAACAGCGACAAACTTTGAATGAAATGAATTTCACAGTGATCATTTGAATGAACCCTGATCAACAGCAACAAACTTTGAATGAAATGAATTTCACAGTGATCATTTGAATGAACCCTGATCAACAGCAACAAACGGCGATGCACTTTGTTGCCTTGCCGACCGAAAGCGTCAGTCTTCGTCTAGGTAATAATCACTTTTACGCACAAAAGCACCTTCGACGACGAGAGAGCGACATCGAGTTCCGAGCTTATGACGACGCACGTGACCACTTCCTGGTGTCCGTAGAGGACGTGAAGGGGGTGAGCCGCGATGTTGCTTGACATACCGCTGGAGTGCGTGATCTGCAAGCAATGTCGGCAATCGGTCAATTGCACGGCAATTCGCACAGGAGCAGCGATGAAGCGAAGGCGATTTCAATCGTTTCGCTGAAGGCGAATTTATCTCGGTCACGTCTCGACTGCGATTCTCAAGAAGTGTTTTCACAAACAAGCTAATCCTGTTTACCATTCGAGCGTCTATATCATACCCGGGGCTTGTTTCTCGGCATCAGCAAACATAAATAAAAGTGAAAACATTTCCATCCGGAGGTGCTGAATGTTTTTCTTTAAATAAGCCGCGAAATTGAAGAAATGGTTTGTAATCGTTCACACTCACTTTCCAGATAATGCAGGTGGTGTCGTATGACCCTGACATGAGGTAGGTGCCGCCGTGATCTTGCGACAGACAAGTCACCACGTCTAAAAACACAAATCATATCAATTGCTTTGTGCTGCAAAATTAGTACGGCGAACTATTTTTAAAAATTAACTAAAGAGAAGGCTGGTTTTTTACTTTAATCAGTTTTTTGCACAATTGATTTGGAAAGCAGGGGCAAGATTTGGAAAAATCTTTTTTGAAATAAAATTATTGAATATGTAAGTAGCTGTCTAATGACGTCTGTTTCAAAACGATCCATTGTTAACTAAAATCTAGTACAGACAGATACACAAGTCAAAAAAGGGCACGAAATATAAAAATAACGCTCAAATTTTTTGTGTGATTAATACAGATTCAGCCGAGATTCGAAGTGAAAACCAACTGAAGTCGAAAACTTAACTGCTGAAAACGAAAGACTAACGAACGAAAGACAGAACGACGAACTGACCAACGAAAACGAAAGACACACGAAATATCTCACCGAAGTGACGCACAAGGGAACAGATGGGCTTGCCCCGGGCAGACATGACCCTGACGCTGTTGTCCCAGAATCCGGCCACAAAGAGAAACTTTGCGTCGTGGCTCACCAGGAAAAGATGGGGGGACAGACGGAGACCAGGAGAGAAGAACCCTTTCACTTGCTTTAATAACTTGCTGAAGAAAAAACGAAAAACTTTAGATAATTTCTTTGCGTGTTTATGTTTTTTCTAATCGTAGCAACAAACCAAGACGAAAATATCGATACATCAATAGCAATATCAAAAGCTTTTTTTAAAACTTGATAAGCCTTTAAAAAAGAAGCAGCTACATCAACAAAACAACATAAATACTCGTCAAATTCAATTTAAAACCGTTAATCCGAGGAGAAATTCAAGATTGACGATTTATGACAAAACGTACGACCATAGCTGATAAGATAAGCACGGAAATAACGTCAGTTCCAATAAAAAAAAACCGCAAGATCTCATAAATTCCCGACTGTTTATTTACTTGTTTATGTTACCGCTTCACCTCAGAGTAATTTGTTAACGCGAAGCTTATCAGGGGCGGTCGCTCGAACGCGAGAACATAAGCAAAACATCATCGAACCTGTTGTCAACAGATCCATCCTTCTCGAACGTGAAGTAGCTCGTGATGCTTTTGTCATACGGCAGCCACCCGTGAATTCCTATCACGCCGTTCTCACTCACGGTAATCATTGAATCCGGCATGCCTGATTGCAGAGACTGAATAAATGAATGCGATTGGTTCTTGGGCACAGTGACGAAGACGAGAGGATCCTGATGAGTCATGATCTGCAATAAATTTTTGAAAAAAATTGGTACGAAAAAGATCTGGGTTCGATTCCCAAAAAGGTAAATATCCGACACAGTTGATGCTAAAGAGTTTGACGGTTTATGACGTCATCGAAACAAGATGCTAACGGCTAGCCGCCGCAACTAGTGCACCAAGTAAGTGGCTGGACTGTCCAGGCGAAATGCTATTGAGACGGACACAGAGAACTAGTAAATGCTTTGGCAAAAAAACAAACGTAACGATTGTAACGGCCGTTTCGCATCAAGTAGCATTCACAAGTTGCTCTCAACACCAACGCCAGGCTTTTTGTCAATCAATACCAATCGAAAATGGAAATAGTCCGATATATAAGCATGATAAAAATACACTTTTCCAGAGTTTCTAAACTGGGGGTCCACAGCCAACTATCGACAGTACCGACAGGATTTTTCAATATAACAATAATTTGCGATCTACATTTTATTTTATCCAAAGCGTCATGAGCGCATTGCTCGAAACAAGTCTGAACTTGTCAGTCTTTTCGAAATAAGATTTAAAGCTCATGTGAAAAATTTCGTTTTGAACCTAGTGGAGCACATATTCCAACGAGTCTAGGAATCTTGCTCTAATCCAAAGCATGATTTGTTAGTTCGTTCATAAACTCGGCTAACTAAATAAAGTGAAATATCTGGATGCTTTTGCCAAACCTTTGCAAGGCCATCACAAGTACGCAGCTTCAACCCCTTATGAAAACACGCAAATCAACGTTTTTCGTCAGCTAAATCAAAAACAGAGCATACAAGCACAATACAGTCAGTGCATTCAATCATAACGTCCACAGCCACTTAAAACAACCGATAGCTAACCCCCTGAACGTAATATTGAAAACCATAAACATTAAAAACGAAAATAATCGCCATCGAAAGTTCATCTTACTTCGACGAAGAACGCCTTAAGTTCGTCAGGATGTTCGAATACGCTCAGATATCTCGCGTCGCCCGTTGTCAACGTCGACATGATGCGGCTGCCGACCACTTTCTTCGCTGCTTCCTCCTTCGTCATCCGCTTCGGATGCGGATCCGTCAAAAGCTGAGTAGGAGTCTGTCCGAAGTTGTTGATCATTCCTTCGACGGCTTTTCGATGAATCGGATCAGCAATGGCGTCCAAATCCACCGCTCCTAAAAGCAGTTACATTTTCACAAAACACTTCACCAGACGATCTTCGTAAACATCCAATAGCTCAGTGCGATGGAGACTCTGACTTGCGAGCAGCTCAGTGGGTTCCACTTTCAGTCCACTCGAGTGGTTTTACATTTAAGCCTTTAGAAAAGGCACTTCACAACAATTCCTGGGTCACTGTGCTTGCTACACAATGATGACTCAGTATAAAATAGAAACCAGGCCAATAAAGCACAACAATGATTTCTTTAAAACAGCCAGAACAAATAAGCGACCAAACCTTCGTAAGTGCAATAATAAAAGACGTTGAACGCTTTGACGGCTTCCTCTCCTCTCTGCTTGTATCCGAATATCAAATCGATCCAGTGGTGGAGGTTGGCTGACACGTGATCCGACTCCAGCGCCTGTCTGTGCTGGAAACGAGCGTTGGCGTCATTAAATCACATCGAGTAACAGCTATCTTAAAAACAACACCTTTATTTCAAGGCTAATTGTATACAAACAATACAGAAGAAAATTGCTTTTTAGAAAAGCAGCTCACTTGAAATATGAAGTCAGTTGGTGATTTGGCCCATTTCGGTAAAATAACGTCATTGACCGTTTCTTTTGAAAACTGAAGTTTTCCCAAATCAAAATCTGAACGAGAGACAACAAATCAATTAATGGTTTACAAAATAATTTGTGATCTAAACAGTTTTTATTAGGCACCTGTTACGAAAGCAAAGTTTTAAATTATAAGTTTAATCCAAATAAAATACACGTAAAAGCACTTTAGAACAAAACGCTGGTATAAACATGTCGACTCTTGACGATTCTAAATTTTTGTCTTGATAAGTTTGTTAATATTTTATTCCAGCTGAAAGCCTGCCGCAGACATCTTACGACGGTTTTTGAAGCAAAAGCGACTTGATTGAACTCACCATTGGAATTAACGAGAAACTCGGGCATATAAAAGAATTCCGGTATCAGTTCTTTCACGTCGTTGGTGGTTTCCATAATGGTATGGAAAGTGGCAGCCAAGGAGTGAAATTGCCGATCAGCCAGATCAAACCTGTGTTTAAACGAGCTTTATCGTCGGTGAAGGAAATTTCAATGTGGTCTTTTTCAAAATGGCTGAATTCAAATTTTTTTGAAAATTTTTTGATATCAAAAACATGCTAGGTTAAAATATTGCCAAAAGGTGTTTTGGTTGATTTAAAAAAAGTATGAAGACGAAATATGCAGAGGAAAAAGCGAAGAAGTAGATTAGCCAAGTTTGCGGGTTTGTTTGAACATAATCGGTATTTCAAAAAACAACATTAGCTATGCACCTAACGTCCAGAAACTCGAAATCGTTAAACAAAAGTGAAGTGAAAAATTTAAAACCCAGGCTAACGAGAAAATAAGGTCTTAAAAACGTCACAACCGCCTGCATGCTGTACCTGCCAGCTTGAAGCTGTATGTGTAAGGTGGTGAAAGGCTCCATTCGCAGCATGTAGAAGAGCACAGTGGCGGCGTTGGAATAATGCGAGCCGTAATGAAACTTGGACACTACTCCACTCGGGTCTTCGAATTGTTCGTATCGGTCTCTCACTGACGATCAATTCGACTTGTTTACGCTGTTTCGTAAGCTTAACTCGCGAAATAAACAAACTCACTAAACTCACATTTGTACAAAAGCATACTTGTACGAAGTCGCACTCACAAAGAACTTATTAACTGTTAAACCGTGAGGCATCTTCAAACAAACTGCAGACCACGTTCTAATAACGTGCCCCATACATAGGGCACCACATGGAACACCAGGTTTGAGGGTTCTGGATGACGAAACCCGAAGCTGGCTCAACACCATTACTGCAAGCATTTGATCCGGGCAGTACAGCGGCCTGGGGTAGTAAAAGAATAAACCCTCGGGCCAGTCCTGTTTGTGACTAACTCGGAGTGAATGTCTTTCCAAACGACGACGACAAACTGTTAAACTCAACATTCGCATAAACACACAACGAACTCATCCTGGAAAACACAAGAAACACACCTTCTTCTTCTTTGCTCGGATTCAGCACTCCCACGGGTCGCGACAAATCCCGGAAAGTGTCGGGGTTCTCCAGATCCAGCTTCTCACTTTTGTAATCTTGCAATACCCACGGAAACTAAAAATTTACGGATTACTTTGAACGGATCCTACTGCAAAAGCAACCGCGAGATGTCCCACTCACCACGGGGTACTGGCTGAGGTCGTTGTACGTCCTCCCGGCAATGGTGTTCAGTTGCATCAGGTAATCGAAGTTGCTGATCTCTCGCTGCACCCACTTCTGAGTCAGGTGTGACCCCTGTGACGTCACAAAATAGTTTAGTGCTAAGATTAAACAAGAATGCTGGCGGGATGGCTAAGTGCATAACACTCCGACTGGCAAGCAGAAGGACGCGAGTTCGATTCTCAAGTTTATCCGAGTAATTTCCGTGTCTCTCTTGGAACAACAAATCCTTAAATGGAATCATGCTGCTTGTCTACATGGTGACTAGGCTTGATGCAGAAGCAGAAACCAAATTAATAAGCGATGTAGAAAACCGCTAATAATTTCCGGGTGTGTCACGAATCACGTCGTGAGGGATGACGACACGAATCACCTCGTGAGGGATGACGACCGGATTTCACAAATTGCATTTTATTGCTGCTCTGTTTTTGATCTGTCGGTTTTATTTTTTAATCAATCGCTTTAATTCTCAAACAGCTTCTTTAGATCCCGAAGTAAAGCCGAGTGTAAAAAGCATGATTTATAGCACAATCTGAAAACAACTTGTTCTAAATCTTCAGATCAAAAAAACAATCTTCAGATCAAAAAAAAACCAATACGAGTGACGATGCGATAAGCGGTTTAAAACCAATCACGAATAAACAGTAACAAATCTAACTGACGCTGAATTATTTAAAGCTCCATAAAAATCTATCCTCCATGACTTACTTTCAACAAGGACTGGGGAGTGCGCATGCCGAAGTAGAGGAGATTCGGTGTTCGCACCCCCAACAACGCCTTGTAGACGGCTAATCGCGTGCCTGGGTCAGTAAAGTTGATGAAGTAATTGCTCTGGTCTATGAGGAACAACTCAAGGGCGCTTTTGCGGAGGTTGTAGCGACGGAGGTGAACTTCACGAAGCTGGGAGAGGGACCACTTGAAGTCCATGCCCGAGTCCTCTTCTGCGTGCAAGGCCAAAATTTATTTTTGGCCTCGAACAACTTGTTGGCTTTTGGTGATTCCCAATCGGATTATTTGGTCAATAGTAACGCAATGAAGAGAATTCGCTTTTTGAACCAATCGTAATCTCACTTTCAATATTTTAAACATGTAAAGAACTCTGATTCGATAACTCTATAAACAACGAGTGTTTGGACCGCCCATCCACGAACGCAGTGCGACGCTAAGAGCAATAGAGACAAGTACAAAAAAGAAACATTTGAAACTTAACAAAAACCAATTAACCCATATTTAAAAATAAAACGTACTTTTAAAATACAAAAATAGCTATTTAAAAAAATAAAGAGTGCAGCTGACCTTCTTCTGTTGATTTATCATAGAAATAAACATGAGTGGTAGTGACTTCCAACTTCCCGCACACGACATCCATCAAAGTGACAAGCTGGCACTCTTTGCTGATGATCACTTTCTCCTTCGCCGACGATTCGTCCCCAGATGAGCTGAGAAATCAACCAACTATGGTTACAACTAGGAGGAAACGAAATCGAACGAATATCGACAAAAGTCGTCTTTACACAATAGTTTTTCAGGAAGCGATTTCATTTTGGCACCCGTATTCATCTCAATTTAGTTTTTCTCAAGTAACCAATCTAATCAAGAGATTGTCAAAAAGATACTTTACTGCCCAAGCCACAGTCTCAGCTTACCCTGGGTGGGTGGCTAACATGCTCCACTCCTCGTCGCCGATTACGTCATCTTCTTTAGAAGTGTCGGTGGAATTGAGGACGGCATTGAGAGGGACGATCGCCTCTTGGGGCTTCTCCTGAATCGACAGGTCGAAGGTCAACACAGAGAAGCGGGCATTGTTACGTGGAAAAAACCTTTATCTGATCGAGCGACAGATTATCGCGCAGCCTGCTAGCGTCTTCATGTCGGTCGAAGTTGTAATTCTCGGTCAGCTTCAAGCGCATCCGCGAGAAGTTCTCGGCGTTCGACAATTTCCAGTAACTCGGGCTCGGAATTCTGAAAAACAGTTTTAAAGTAAATTGAAATTCCATTGGTCGAGATTCAAATCCGACGATTAAATGATAGCAACGCGATAAAACGTCATCGCACGCGCGACAGAAATAGGGGGGAGGCCAAATTTTAGAAACTGGAAAGGAGACCCTTAATATTTTATGATATGATAGTTAAATATTAAAAGGAAAGTTACTCCTTTTACTTTACTCGTAAAAATGCCCTTGTACAGTCAACTTCGGATATAAGGGATTTTCGCTTACAAGGGACTATTTCAAATGGTCCCAATGATTTTCAATGAAAGATAATACTAAAATATTCGCTTATATGGGATCCGGATATAAGGGATTTTTGCTAATAAGGGATTAAATTCCTAAGTCCTAATCATAATTTTCTATTAATTTCAGTCGGTTACAAAGGGATCGATTTTTTGTTTTTATGATGCGTCAAAATAACCAAAAGCGCGCGTTCCGATTTCAATTTCGCGGGCATTTCTGAAGGCGCGCTTTCTTCGCGGGTTTTTTGGAGGGGGGAATGAGTGAAAAGCTTCAAAAAGGGTGTTTTGAGCGTTTAAAACTTGCGTGCTTAAGGTATCGAATCGAATTTTGCGTCAATCGGTTACGAGGGATATTCGGATATAAGGAATTAATTGAGCTGGTCCCAGCGGATCTCTTATATCTGAAGTTGACTGAATATACCCATCTCAAAATTTATACCGCTTTCTTCATAGCATCGTCAATATTTTCTGTACTACAGATGTCTTATAAAAAAAAAAAACTTTTGAACGATTTTTACTTTATATGTAAGTGTATTGTAGCTTTGATGCACCCAGAACCCAAACCCGAAGGACAAGACATTTTAGAATCCCCAAAAATTGAAAATAAATATCTTTAGAAGTGCTTAAATATAAAAAAGCTGGTTAAAGTACTTTGATAGCCTAGTCGATGAAATTAGGAAATTTTTTGGTCAACTGCACTTACCCCTACTCAAGAATGCCGGAAGCGGGGGTGACAAGGGGGAATTGCCGTTTCTTTTCCGATTGCTTCGCAGAGCATTTGAATTAGCTTAAGTAGATTTTTTTATTTTAAAAGTATATTATTAGATGTAGCTTTTAGTTATTCATTCATTTATTTATCCTCTTGACTTGCAAGATAACTTAGATAAACTTAGGGCAACCATCTGGCGATTTCCCAGACCCACTTTCAAATATCCTCAGACTTTGCGGTTTGATTAAAATTTTTTATTTAATTTTTTTATTTTGTGTTTAGATATGATTGTCTACAGTAGGCCAATTTCGTGCTGCTACTTTCTTTTCTGAGGAGACAACAGAATGACAAAAGTAGGACTTCAACTGCATACGTTTGATTGTGTTCGCCATTAATATGAACTTGCTAATTACTTGTTTTTGTAACTTTTCAGACAAAATGTTTCGGCTATTACTTATGGAAACGACAGGCATATATCTCTGTAGTATCTGATATAACGTAACAGAACTTTTTGCTTTGCGTTGTAACTCCAGTTTAATTCGACAAATTATTTATCTCTTGTGGTGTAATAAATGGACCACTATATAATTTTATATATTGCAAATCACTGTTTAAACGTTAGTCTGTTTGTATCAATTTAATTTGCAATTATTCGAGCGAAGCATATTTTTGTCTAATTCATTTTGTGATTTGACACGTCCAGATTGGTTTTGTGATATTTTTTTAAATTTAATAAATCATGCTACTTGGCTTTTCCTTGAAAAAATACCCTAACTAATTAGCTTTTCCTCACCAACCTTTAATTCATAGTTTATAAATCCAACATTTGATTGATCCAAGTTCTTTAATGGTATTGGGACTTAATTCATTTTTTTCAAACAGTTTTTTTGGTGAAAAGCCCAAAACTATTTTCATCAAAGTTTCCAAAACCAAACAACCTATATTGGCATCACTGCTAAAAGAATCCTTGGGAAAGGAATTTGAGTATGACTTGAGAATCTGCTCAATTCGAGAAAAAATTATGCTGCTACATAAATCAACCTTTAGCAAACAGTTCATTGATCATTCCAGGCAAGCACATTTTAAAGCAAGTGAAGAAATATTTTCTGTTAATCAAATGTAATCAGCTGATTGTATAGCAACTGCATTTCTGGGATTAATTTATAAAACGCCGTTTTTATTATACCTAAATGCAGCTCAATTAGGTCGATTCTAATCCGTGTACCGGCTGCAGAAAACAAAGTCAAGTAATCAATTTAGCTCAAAGAAAAAACAATATAAGCCATACTGTGAATACTGAACAATGTATGCCAGTGTGTTTTAATGTGCTCATAAGAATAAAAAACATTTGAACATTTTTAATAAAAACAATGACTGCACAGTGGTAGGACCATAAAACCTCTGAGATAGTTCCAATTTTCTGCTACGTTGCCTGACATCACATTCATGGGCTCGGTATCGGTAAATTGTTCATTTCTTTTTCTCAGATTGTTGCCTTTTTTTTCACAAAAATTTACTTCTGACACCACGTTTCTTTTGTTGATTTTATTTTATTTTAAAAAAAAGAAAAAAAACGTTATGTTGCCAACAGCGAGAACATAACAAGAATGACTGTGTGTTGTTTTCTACAATTACGCAATAAATACAATTACCCAAGGTACGGTTATAAATGAATCAAACCCAAAAGGCCGTGCCACGGAACAGTACTTAATAAATAATGTTGGTTCGATTTTCTATCGTAACAGTAGTTAAGGATTTGTGACCAAATTTAGGAAAAAAATCTAATTGAGTAATCGTTTTGGTTAATATACTGTATACTGTACAACATACAGTATACACTACGTAAAGCAGCCTCATGGCTTGTCGTTGCATTTACCAAGAAGCTTGAGTAAATTTTATTAGACTCAGTATTTGTTTCAATGTCAGAAAAAAATTTGGAACTTTTTTTATAAACATTAAACAAAAGCGTGTTTAAAAAAGTAAATAGTTTGGCATGGGTCTACTTTAAAGTCAATAGCAATTACATCATCATAACCTCAAATTTTCAGGCTTCAGCATCTGTTATTTGATAAAAACAATCTTCAAAACTATATTTATTATTGGCACAGCACTCGCCATGATATTAGTGCAATTATTGCTCATTGGCAATGCTAGTAAACTTCAGTAGCCTATCTACCATTCATAATATTAGCATTTTTCAGCTATATAAGAAATTAATTTTTGTATCAATTTAAAAATTAGTTTATTTTAATGCTCTGTATCATTAAAAAATGCTTTGCCGTTTTGAATAAAATAAAATTGCTCTAAATTAAAATTTGTTGCTTTTTCATATTTTGCGCCCCATTGAAATTTACTATACCCATTATATTGTTTGCTTTTTCCTTTTTTTTTTGAAAAAAACAATTTTTTTATTATGTACATGTTTATTTACATGGATATATTTTTTTAAGGGTTTCACAAAAATTTAAATTCTAAACCTCCCCCCCTAACAGAAACGCGCGCACCTTTCCTTCCAGAATCCACGATCGCTCATCAAGAACCTCTTCGTCGCCCTCCACTGACGTAGCACCGATATATTTTGATTACGTAACGACTTCACGTTTTTGCTATGTCGCTCTTCTTCGGCGGTCCTTTCATTGTAGAAATCGGATTCGATCTGAGGGGGACAAAACAGAGGAAATATTCTGACGGTTAACAAGCTGGTCTCGAAACTCACGTTCGCTCGAAACCGTAATTTAATGTCTCCCTTTTCGCGCTCCCTCTGGTGGTAGGCCTGCATGAACTCCTCGGTGGTGGCGGTCCAGAATATTGTCATCATCGTGGTCACGTCGCTGAACGAGTTCAAATAGCGGTCCGAGTTTGGTTTGACCTGTGACGTAAAAGAGGAATGAAAAGTAAAGGTTGGATTCATACAAAGCTGTAAACCGATGATGATGACGCGATGATATGATGACGCGCCAAGACAAGATGATGAAGACCACGGCTACGGTTTCATTCTCGTTTTCGCACAAAACAAAAAGACACCACGTGAGTGTCAAAGTTAACCGTTAAATAAACGTTTCAAAAAAACACTAAAATAAGGGCAAACTTTAACTTTCAATTTCAAAGGTTACAGCGTACTCGAAGCCTTTTATTGTTGCAGGAGTAATTCACTGGTAAAAGTAAGCGTGCTTGACGTTGTCGGTCGCACGCGAAACGGCTTAAAAGTTACAAGAGACTAAACCGACACTCACACAGGCCTTGATGAAGTTCTTCCATTCGTTCGACACGCAATAGAGCAGGAAGTCGTCGAAGAACGAAGAATTTCCAGAGACGGGTGGAAGTTCGGAAAGGTACTTCCCCATTTCCAAACGCTTAAAATTCTTGTCAAGCAAATCGCGAATGAGCATGATGACGTATTCCTTGACGTCATTGTCGTCTATGACAAAACCACCGATAAATACGTATAATTTGATCGGTTAGAACAAGGGTGGGCAAACTACGGCCCGCGGGCCACATGCGGCCCGCGAAAGGCTCAAGAAAATAACTTTACTCTGTTTTCTCTTTTAGTCGTGATGATTTATAAAAAAATGTCATCACATTCATAGGCATACCAACCAAAAAAATTTGGTGAGGCAATGAAGTTTTGCACAAATTTTGTGACATTTGCCCAAATCATGATTTTCTAGTACTTTACGAATAAGATAAAATAATTGTATAAGATTCTCGGACAAAAACCATATTTCGTCCTAAAATCATGGTTTTCTCCAAAAAAAAAGGTCTTCACCTAAATTTGGTAACTATTTTTTTCAGTTGATTATTGTCACTACCATAAAATTCCTGACTTTATCAGAGTTTTTTGTGTCGCTGCCCGAAAAACTCTGTTTTTGCCGAAATATTTTCTTGTCATCTGTTCGAATAATTGAAATTTTGCCCAAATCTTCGAAACTCGCCGCCAGGTACGGTTATGATCACATTCAATCAATGTCCAAAATTTGAGATCACTTTTTTCGAGACGAAAAAGAGTATTTTGGATATTGATTGAAAACGATGATATTTTTTTTTAGAGATTACAATAGTGCGGCCCGCAAACAAAATCAGCTTGTAAATGCGGCCCTCGAGCTAAAAAGTTTGCCCACCCTTGGGTTACAAAAAATTTTTTCTATATTTTATGAAAATGAGAAAAAGTAAATAATAACTAGATTTCCACAGAGCAATTGTAAACAAATAATGTTCCAATAGATTCTATTTTTGATCACTGTCGCCATCAACCCACAACAAAACGTCGCCATCTTACTTTTAATGCTTTTTATCATCGCCAAATGAAGGGCGTAAAAAAGAAAGCAGACTTCTTCTGTCGACGACGGCTCCCTGGAGTGAACGAGATTGTGCAACTTGGCCGATGCCATGGCAACCAGACTCAAGTGGCCGCTATCGATGCAGCCGCACAACAAACGAAGCCCGATGCTGGCTAGCTCTGGCCACTCGGTATTGTGAGCGAGGTCGGTGTGGAGGCCCCATACAGAAAGAGACTCATACAACGCAAAGAAATTCTGAATCAGCTGGAAAAAAATTAAAAAAGCCAGTCGAGTCGAACTTGCTCTACACTATCAGAAGATTGCAGTTAAGCGCAGAATCTTTTTCGTCTCCGCTTGCTTACGACGCAACAAGGGTTTTAATTACTTCGTCTCGAACGAAGCAGTGAAACAGCCAGAATGCACAAAACCACGGAACTTCGACCAACCTTCTCAGTCCACAAACTGGGCTTGTGCATTCCGTCGGTCATGAGGAAGTCGTAGATGAGACGGACGAGCTCGGCGCAGTTCTCGTTCGCCATCGAAAACGTCAGGCCGGTGGCTTTGACGTAGTCGTTGACCGAGCACTCCCGGATGTCGCTCAGCGCGGCTTCCACGCAGTGTTCGAGCAACTTCACTTTGATGTCGTCGAGATGAAGCACGAGATCGTAAGAACTGGCGACCCGGTTCAAACAAATGAAAATCTGCCCTCGCTCCTACATAAAGTATCCTGATGATCTCTGATGCTCCTGAACTTGCGAGAAATAATCAAGAAATCAGCTTCAACCTTGATACCTTCCAAGAAGAGTTGTCTGATCCTCCAACTCCTCTCCACATGAGGAGGAAGACAGATTCAATTGCAAGCTCCACGAAGTCTTTTCCCATCCGTGCATCGTCGTGACCGAGAACGACGAACTCCTGCGCGCAACGGTGGAGACTAAACCTCGTTTCAAAACGTAACTATGACGACACGACACGTCACAAGCAACTCACTTCCGATTTCTGGCCCAGACCATTTACAAGACTGAGCCCGAACAAGTCGTTGACGATTCCGCTTGAAGTTGATCTAATCGAAAATAAGAGTTAGAAATTTTATCAAAATGAGTTGCAGATCGCGCAAACTCACTTTCTGGAGCGATTTGCTTCAAAGGGAAGCACAGGAGATCGTGGGGAGGACGGGCTGCAGGGGCTGTCGATATCAACGAGGGGCTCGTTCAAATCATCTTCAAAAGTTGTTGAAACAGTGGACACGGAAAAGCGTGTACTGGGCTGTACGTAATTCCGAGTTAGTACCCGGTATCGAAAACTTAAAATACAAGACAAGGACCTCGGAGGTGTTTTATGATTTCACCGTTTTCGATTTTTAATGCATGTTATAATTTTTCTAATTAATTTTTGGCACTGATTAAGAACTCCCAGTTATTTTCAACCTGTTGAATTTGAATTGTGTTGCACGAAGTTGTTGACTTGTTGCTGTGTAGGCTGCCTCTAACCATTGGAATTATTAGTTTTGTTTTTTGCTTTTAAATAAGTTGTGCACTGTGTGTTGTATTTACCTGAAGTTCGTCCGATGTAATGGACGAAACGTCGTGTGCAAGTTTTGCTCTAAGAAATATATATATAGAGTATATATATATATGCGCCTTTTATTCTATTTATTTATTGAAGTTTAACTACCTCTGATCTACACCAGAAAAACTTATAAATTTCAAATTAAGTACTATCCCTGGTAACAGTGATAACATTAACCCAGTTATTTTTATTACGACGTCATCGAAAATTTTAAGTACAAGTTATATAAAAACAACATAAACTCACTTCATCAGCGGCAGAAGATTCACAGTCGGTTTTGATAAAGAGCCTCGTTACAATGTCCTAAGTAAAACATGATTCCGGATTATTAAATCAGTTGAAACGTAAATATCGAAAAAAAAAATTCAATAGTAATGTAATAAGAACAAGAAGATATTTTAGAAACCCTTAAATTTAACAAAACTTTATAAAAAAAAGTAGAAAATAATTTCGTAACTACCAACCTTGAATCAACATAATTTATTACTTGTACTCGATGAAGTGTTTTAAAAAACTTTATACTAAGTGTGACACAAACAGCAGAAAATTGTCTTTGAGAAGAGCATCATAAAAAGTGCGGGAACAATTAACGATTTCGTTACTTTCGGCCTTCACAGAGGCGACCACGATTAAGAAGCAGAATTTTTTCTTTTTAAATATCTACTTCAAGCCATTAAAATTTAAACTCAAACAGAAAAAAGATGAGTATGAACACCAAGCAATGGCTGCATAGAAAAGTTGCACGATTAAGAGTTAGAAGTATAACGTCCTAGATTATTGCAGCACTATTAAGTATCAATTTTTATGAAGTTGAAATATTCATACAAGAAATAACAAACCACAACAACAACCTGCCAAGCTTTTTCTTTGGTGCAGTCTTGCAAAAACGAAGACTTGGAATAGGCGAGAGTGATAAAAAGATGACACAAACCCTTCTTGGTATCTAAATCAGCCGACCACAATAGACCGGCAAGTCCAATAAACATTGATCCGTCAATATCTATGTCAATAAAAAGTTTTCAAAAGAAAAGAAGTAGATACTTACAAGGTGAAACACAGAGCGTATCAAGATATGCAAAATATTACCATAAACACAAATAATTCTGGAAAACATAAATAGAATCAATAATTTGGTGCAATGGAATAAATGAAATCATTTCAAACTTTACTAAATAATGAAAATAATAATTTTATATTGTACACGGTAAGGCAATGGTTTTTTAAGTATAAAATTTTCTAGCGGCCCCTTAATCCAGTGTTTTTCAACCTTTTTTTTGCAATAGCATACGCTTTTAACCAAACAAAAAAAACTGTAAACTCTAGTTTTTAATCATGCTTTAAAGCCTAAAAAATGTACAATAAAAGTAAAAACTTTTTTTTGGTCTTCATTTTCTTGCAGCAATGTTTTTTCACTGTACTGATAAACAATGTTGCAATCCACAAAGTTGTACACGACCCAAAAAAGGTCTTCTCTTTAATTATACATTTTTTAAAACGGGTTGATATGAAAATCAAAAACCAGGGTACACAGTTTATTTTAGTTTAATACCGCTGTAAAAAAGTGAAAAGCACAGCTTTAATCCGCCAGTAGTTCAAACATTATTCACTGACCTTCTGCCCATATATTGACACACATTCGACCCCTTAAATGTTCCAATTGTGTTGTATCAGCGCCAGATGAAGTGAACTCAGACAGAAACAAACTTCAAAATATCTTATTCTCTTGAAAAGCTCAAGCAACAAGATGGTAGTAAATTTTTGATTTTTTGAATTAATCTTTGATGCGAGCCGAGCGGAATCGAACTCGCACCTGTCGTTTAAAAAGAAAACTTCGAACTACAGCAACCTCTGGTTAGTCACAGCAGCAAACAACACAAGGCTTGACGAGCTTATCTTAACATCTTTTTTACCCCTTTTTGCTTTATGGTTATCAGAGACAATAGTATATGCAAAATAGCAGCCAAATCAGTGGCTATTCTATTGCGCAATTAACAAACAAGAAATAAATCAAACATCAACGCACTAGTCTGTTTGAAAGTGTTCATGATGACCTTTGCTAATCGGCACGAAATGCTCAAATCCGTCATGAGCCAGAATATTCCGGAAAACCCGACATTGGCTTGTTTAAGAAACTGCTTGTGCTTTTCTAAAGCACGTTGATGTTTAAACAAGAGCAGCAGCAACTGAAAATCAGAAAGAACTTTGTTAGGATAAATTGTCACTTTAAGATCAAGATTGGTAAGAAGCTGATTAGTTCGTTTGTATTTACTCGGCACATACCTACGCATTGGGGCCTCTAGTTTTGCCGAACAGAATAAAAGTTATTGGTATATATCCCTAAGTAGAAATCTCTCATACACCAGAAAGAATTTAGACACAAACAATTCCTTCAACGTCAGAATAGATTCTAACTGACGCACGAATCCTTCTCAGCAAAATAGCACAGTTAAAAAACGAAACGCAAAGTTGATGGTTATTACGACTCCTCTAAAAACAGGCAGGTCCTTTTACCAATACTGGGGGATCATTGGTGGGATTTATGTATATGCAGTCCGATGCACAAGCGAACGATTAATCAAAAATACCATTATTTTTTAACAAACCAGTCGTGAATCAAGCATTGTTTTAACTTATCTTTCGCTTTCTATTGCACATCAATACCTTAGTCTTATAATGAGCACACACAGTGTTTTTTTTAAGGTTTGGCTTGAGGAACCTCTAAGCAATTTTGAAAGACCGAAAGAGTGTTCCTGAGCGTACTTAGCTTTGTTTACACTATTGTAGAAGCAGATTTTGAGAGACCGCTGGACAGTTTTGAGAGACCGTTTCGGTTCCTCAAAACGCCTTAAAAAAAACACTGAGCACACATATGAAAACTTAATGACTCGAAAAGCAGAAAGGTAATGATCAGGACACTTACTTCGGCAACAGCAATGCGGACTTGGTCGCTATAATCGGGAATGCAGAGAAAGGAATAAAAGAAATTTGCATATTTTGAGTCGGACAGCAGAGTGACGAGCTGTTCCCGACATTTACAGTGGAACAGCAACTTTATGAGATTCAAGGCTTCGCGTATCTACAACAGTATCAATTTCTTTTTATTTTCATCATTATTTATCCTTCTGACTCGAGAAAAAGTCAGAGGCGCTGCGCTTAGAGCAACAGTTAAACAATCACCCTGACCTACACTATATGTTAAGCTGTTGTTAAATTTTTTTTGAGATTTTTTTAGTTATTATTTGTAAAAACATAACTAAAATTAAGAGCTGGTTGCTAAGATTTCCAAGTAGAGGAAAGTACCGTACAGCGTCCTTTCCAACGACACAACTTAATGGAGCAAGCAGGTTTTGAACCGCGACCGTGTCAATCGTGTTCACCATCAATACGGCGCTCTTGTCGGCGGAATAGCCCGCGAGCAGAAGGACGCGAGTTTGATGCTCAGTCTGCCCGAGTGATATTTGTTATGCGCTTGAGTAAAGACACTTCACGACGAATTCCTTAATGGGGTCACACTGCTCGCCTAACATGGTGATCCCGCTAAAAACAGAAAGCAACAATTACGCCTGGCAGCCACACGACGACGACGGTGCACTTAACCACTCGGCCAGGCTGGTGGCAATTAATCACGTGAGCGTATTTTGGCCAATCTTTGCCGAGTTTTAGTTCTTTTGGTTTTATTGGATTTATTTCCAGTGAATTTTAAATGTATTCAAGGAGTTCAGCTAATTGTGACGCAACAACGTACTTGCTTATCATTTGATTTCGCGGCGGAGACGAAGTTGAATATCGCAGTCAGCTCTGGGCCCGTCACGTCATTCGCGACGTAAAACTTGATGAGACCAATTAACGAACAACGAATTGTTTCGGCATCTTTCTCCGTGATGCAATCGCTATGCGAGCTGAAATAGAAGTCGGCAAAGTAATTGCAAACTGGCGGTTAAGCTCTACGGAAGGTGTGCGAAGACGGAGACTTACGGTCTGAATCCTACACTAACTAGTATTCCATGCAAAGCCCTAAACTCTTGACTCAAGTTAGACTTTGACTCTGTGGCCCTGGTCAATAGCGACAATTTTTAGTTGAAAAGTGTCGGAATTTTTTCCGCGAAAAGGGTTTTGATAATAAACACAAGTGCTTAAGTGCAGGTTAACACGATGAGCGACGACGTTTGGTAGCCCTAAGCTGAACAACGGTTTTCATAATATTGCTAACCACACACAGAAAAATTTAAAAGCAACACGTTATCACATAATTTTAAGTTATTAAGGCTATTTAAATAAATATTTTTGTATAAATCAGCAATCGACCGAAAGACGTTTCAGAACTCTTAAAGCAAGACGCTATTTTGTCGTCGATGTAGCCAAGCAACCTGTAAAAGGTTTTGATGACGTCAAGCAAATACTGAACCCCGAACATGGACCGGAAGAACTTCTTCTTCTCCTTGATGAGCGTCGATATAAACTGAACGTGAGCGTACTGGGTGTCCGAGTCCGACAAGCACCACAATCTAGAAGAAGATACTCATCAGCTGTACCATGTCGTGCCGGTTATAAGCCACTCGACGTCATCGATTGATGACGTGGGCTAGTGACGCACAATTAACACGCATGCGCAGACAGTCAACCACAATAATTTACAACTTTCAAGAATAAGGATTTTCTCAATTCAAAGACACTTATCATAGTTGATTTTGAAAGCCATTACATCATAAAAATGAAAACATTTGACAATTTCTTTGGTTCAATAACGACATTGAAAAAGAGCATCTGCTTAAGAAGATAAAGTTACCTAAAATCAAATAAAAGATATTGATAAACATCCATCAGGAGATAGTTTCCGTCATTTTTTATTTCCGAAACAGTTTCGGAAAAGAACTGGATCGCCCACAATAAACTCTCGTTCAGCATGGCAGCGGGCATCTGTCCGAAAACAATCCCTTTATTGATAAACGAACTGTCCAGTAATACGTGAAATAACATCATCATCAAATTAAAGTAGGTTTGCTCGTTGATAAAACCACAACGATGACCGTATGACTGAAAATGACAAAAACTTCCTACTAGTAGAATTCATTCATTTATAAATTCATTTCAATTGGATTGTAATCAATTAAATTCGTGTGCTACTACTTATTAGAACAGTGATTGCGTATAAGGAGACAGTGACTAAACAATATCCGCTATTACATTCACAATAAAAAACCGAGGTGCGTCGAAAGTGCAGATTGAAACGGAATTCGATGTTGTGTAAATGTGGACAGTTAAAAACATTGGCTGTCCGCCTAGCGCTTTTTAATAAACCGCATATGTCTACAAATGCCGTTCATCAAAAAAAAAAAAAAAAAACAACAGGTAAAATTAAAAAACAAGGTAATTTTTTCTGGGTAATTTAAGAGTTGATAAAAAAGTAAAAAATTTTCTTTTCGTTTGTTTTTTAACAGCTTTAAACGCATTTATTTATTGGTTTCCCCATTTATTACTTTGAAAAAAACGCTCAGTGATTACCATAAAAACCAATACAGTTCGACAGCCCTACTTATTTATCTATTGTATAACGTCATTTTTTCGTCATTCGTACCGTCATAGCTTACATCATTATATCACAAGAGCATAACTTTAAAAAAATCAAAACACAAAGCTTTTCTTATGAGATGAAAGCAGAAGAGATTCAAATAGTTGATTTGAAAAAATTGTTTTACAAATATTAAGCAAAAGGCATCTCACTTTTTGAATGAGAGCGCCGATAGTGGACGCAGTTGAACACTTGAGCATCAATTCGGCGTTAGTACCATGACAACCGGTCACGTGATTACTACCAGCAATAAAACTGGCCAATACACAAACAAAGTTGGCGACAGGGTTCTTGACAGCGCCTAAAGTAATGATTATTTTGTTACAATGATTTATCGCTGAAGGCCGCTTTGCAATGCTGGAGACACAGCAATACAATCTACACGATCAATCATATAACGTGCAGTGAAACTCTTTTATGTTCAGGAAGTCATTGGGCCAGTTACAAAAAACTAAAACATTAGCTTGCAATAGAAACCAATCCGCTTGCCTTTAAAACTAATCATTAAACCAATCACGTGTTTTGAATTCGCTCAATACTAATCAAACTTCGAAAACACAAGCTTCTAATTGATTTCTTACACGTTTACAGAAAATGACTGCAAAGTCAGACCATTCAAGTCATCCCGGTTTGGGAAACTCCCGGGATTTAGTGCAATTCTGCATTATCGGTTTTAGCAAAAAAATTTTCTGATGTTCAATTGATGGCAAATACAACAAAGAGAAGTTTACTTTTTTTTTTTTTTTATAGATTTGACTAAAATTCTTAATAGGCTACAGTCAAACGGTAATACAGTATTAATATTACTGATGATTTTCAATTTCATTTGAGTAATTTGTTGTATCCCTGCGATTATATTGCTCCGTCAGTCATTCATGTGAATTTGATTTCGAATATGAAAACCACTGTCCTTGTTATGTTAAGCACTGTGACAACATAAGAACTATTATTTTCAAACTGCTTCTTTCTAAAATTTTGTTCAAAGTAAGTAAGCCAAGCTTAAATACAGTACTGTCTTGTTGAATTTACATGTTTTGCTTTTTGCGTTTTATGTTTAAAACTTTCGATTTTTTTCCTCTAGTATTGGGTTGTATTTTCCCGTTTTCCCGGATTTTTTTCAAAACCGGGAAATCGGAAACGCTATACTCCAGCATTGTTCAGATGATTGATTTTTATAAAATCGACTATTTAAAAAAATTACAAAAAATTATTGTAAAATCATAGAGCATTCCTTTTTTTTCAACCACATGTGTGCATTTTAATATGATTATCTGCTGTGGAACGGAAGAAAAAATAAAACCTTGATTGATTGATTGAGTATACATACAACACATTAAATTGAACTGGTATTGATTAGCGAACTAAAATAAAAATTTCAAAAAAAAAACAGACACGTACATATTCTTGTCGAAATCACGCTATCGGAACGTTTCAGTAAATCTCTGTAAAAAAAATAAATTAAAACATGAAGATAAGGACCAAACTTTAACATGCGAGCCTCACTTTTTCTTGATCATCATTGGTTCAGCATGGAGATTCGCTTCAGTAGCGTTATTATGACGCAGGTGAATGACGTCAAGCAGCGGCATGAGCACAGATATTCCGCCGACGCAGTTGATCGCATCCTGCAACGATCGACATTCGCTTGTTATGAAATGCTTTGAATTTGAAAGCAGATGTTCGTCCACATCTTGACACTCGCTGCTGATCCTCAATACGCTGGTTCAAATCTTTCTGAGCGCGATCGGGTAGGAAGTGTAAGCAGGAAGCGGCGAGAGTGCGTTTGCTATAACATCGCCGAAGATTTGGATTCATTGATTTAAGTTCCACGAACACTAAATCTTTGTTGTTGGTTCGAACACCGAACAGGGCAAGTGTGAAATGTCTTACAAAAAGTGGCCAGAGCGACGCTGAAACGAAGACCTTCGTGATCGCGTCCAACGGAGCAACGGCAGAATTAAGATCCAGTCGAAAATAACATGGAATGGTATAAGGAAAGTTTTCAGTTTCGGCAACGTAATTTGCATTAAAATTGTGCAAAATCGAACCAATATCTTTCAATTTTGTGTTCATTCATTTGACTGCTGTGCTAAATGTATCAGAATGTGCAACTTGGTTCTATTAATAAAGTGTACCTTGATGTCCCAGGTGCAGATCTTGTGGCCGGTAAAGGTACCGTGCCTGGGAGGGGAATTACCCGACAAGTCTTTGCAAACGTGACGATGACACCCCTTCGCTTCGTAATAAAGAACGACTTTGCTCGATGGAATGTCGTCGAACGGGTGTTCACTTGACCGTGACGTCTTCCACATGTCGGGTCCTGAAGAATTTGAATGACCTGACTAATGTCTTCGGTTCAAAATAATCGACAATACGACCACAATTTTTTTACAGATTTTATTTATACTATTGTTTTATACCATATATTTTATTACAATTTTTATACAGAGAAAAATTCGATTTCGAGAATACTTTAAAATGCCGTACATTTAAATGTCTGATTTCAAAATTAAGATATAAGAATCAGAAATAACTGCGGCTTCAAAATCCTGATTTGGGCAAAAATTAAAATGTCGTGTGGAAAATTAAAAAAATTACATTCAATAACAACGTCGATCGACAAAGAAGCTAGTCATATAAAATCATCATTAAAGTACAGTATTTGACTAGGACCAGGGAAGTCACCTGCTTCATACAAAGTTTTCAAGTGAGTGTCTTTTAGCGCGTCGTTGAAAATTATGACTGGACCAAGTTGGCCAAGCAATGAGGTGGCTTGCCCCCAAACGTCGTCTTGCGAGCCGTTGTCAATAACTACCACTCTATCGGTGGTTTCTAATGGACTTTCCCTAAAATGAGAGAAAAATTGAGCAATATCATTGACTACATAGCTGCAGCTCTTAGAAAAAGATTTATTTTCTTTTTAAAAGACACAGAATTTAAATCTTATTAAAGTCGTTAAAATATTTCAATGTAATAAATAACAGATTCTTTGTCATTATTAAAGTGGAAATTTCAGCGTAGCATGTCTCAGCATGATGAGTAGCCAAATTGAATTGGAAACCACACAAGCTCATTGGTTATAATCAGACACGTGATATTACATCCAAACAAAAACTACGTTGCTTCCTTTAACGCTGCTGCAGCAACGAAGCTTTGCGAACAAATTCGCGATCAACGAACTTGAAGAAAGACTTGATGGCTTCTGGGGAAGGGGATGATGCATTGGTTCGATGCCCGGGCGAGCCGATATGACACTGGGTAAAGTGACTGGAAAGAGACGGAAATCTGCAAAGCGTAAATGGTCGAGTGTTTCAACAATTACTTCTGCATTATTAGTTTTTGTCAATATATTTGTGTGCTCAAATTGCATTAAAAAAAGCTGTAATCAAAATATAAACTTAGACAGAATTTTTTAATGCCACATGAAGACGTTTTTTTAAGTCTGTATGTTAGTTTTCTGATGTAAGAGACAATCGAAAATACCTGAGAGGGGTATTTAGTTGAAGAACATTGTCAATATAGACTTGTATGATTCCATTGTTTCCAAACAGCTTTCGTTCCGAAGTGTGAACAACTTGAATGCAGTGCTGCAGCAAAAAATTGTAAGTAAAAGACTGAAAAATATACATTCTAAAAAAGAAATTAATGCAAATACTGAAAGTTTGCGACAAAGTGAAAATATAGAAACTTCTGAAAAGAGTATGACATAAACAATTTTTTTCAGTAAATACTCAAAAAAATAAAATTTTGTCAAGTAACAATTGAAGCGACGTGATTGATGATAACTAAGAACAAGTAGCATAAAAAAAAAAACAAGACTGACCCATTTGTTGTCAATTAGTGGATATTCATTAAGTTTGACAGTAAAGTAATTCTTTTTAGTGATTACTGAAAGAGAAAGGTGGCAGTCAGCAGTGAAAAAACCTTCCATTCCAACACCATGGTTATTTGTGAAGCTGTAACAAAACGTCAATCAACTTCCTGGCAAGCATTTGCTTGAACAAAATATTCTTACACAAGTGGCTAATCAACGAGCCAATTATTCAATTATCGGCGCACTATAAAATAATATAAGAATTAGTGCAGTGGTTAGCACATCGGTCTCCGGAGCGAAAACTTGGGCTTCGATTCCCGAATCCTGCTAATCTGACACAATGTTGACAATAACTTGTCGCTGCCGCAACAGCACCAAGCAGACTAGGCGTGACTTTATTAATTAGACGCAATGATACGGGCATGGTCACTGGAAACTCATGATGACAAGCTTTGGCGTTAGAAAAGAGAATAACCAATGTTGAAGACGAGTCCTTTCTGTTTAGATCAGAGGTTTTTAACCTTTTTTGACCCGCGGATTATTTTTTCAAGAAAAATATCTGATGAACCACTTTTGCTATGCTAACCTCATAAATGGCACTAGTTGAAACTGTATTGCTCATAAGTCAGTGAACTCAAAGGCATGTTCAATCTTTAAATAAAATAATAACCAATAAACTAATTAAGCAATCCCTCTTAACTTGCACACTCAAGCTAACTCTATTGGTACTTATTTAATTTTAACATCTAAACGATTAGTGAAAAAACATACTTTTAATTTTCAATTTATTTTAACAAAATATGCACATGCAATATACGTAGTAAAATGTATTTTGCAGAATCAATAAAACAGTCCTGAGCGCTAATGACTAACTTGGTTTTGGTGTTTCCGACACAAAGAATCAAAATCCATTTTGACAAAATTATTTAGTCTTAATCTGATACTTCCTCTGCTGTTGATATCCAATTTCCTTCTTTATTCACTGAATACAACCAGTGCAGCTGAAAATGCAGATTCCACCATTATCCATAAAGTGTGGAAGAAGATGCTTGCTTCTGCTTGTTGAAAAATAGTTGGATGTGAATCCTTTATCAAGATGAACGCATACATTCCTTCCTTGCTAATTCTTACTCGTCGTTTCACATCCTCTTCTAAATCCAATCGCGTTTCAACCAACTCGGACCTTTCATCTTCTTGCTCGTAATTTTCTAGGTCAAAAAACCAGAGTGGATAATCCATCTCCAAGAGATCCTGAAATTTCCTCTCAAAGTCTGCATGAAGACCTTCAAGATCAGCAATGCGTTCTGATGTAGGATCAGTCTTATTGAAATTTTCAAATGGCAACAAGTTCTTTTTTTATAATTGTTTTAAGGAAATGACTAATCTAGAATATTTTTGATTTTTTCTCAATAGTTTTCCGAATTTCTCGAGATTTGGCGATTTGTTTTTTGTGGTTAGAGTCAACCATTTGGGACTTGAACTTGATAAAGCTAATCACTTGTTCCTGCAAAATCACAAGTTTTTCAAGGCTGAGGCCTTTCGACTATCATCTTATCTCTGGGTGAAGCAACAGAGTTTTGAAGTTTTCAGTTTTATAAAATTGCACAAACACCCCATCATTCACTGAGTGTGCTTTGACAAAACTAATAGCAAGTATGGCAGCATACTGTGCCAAGTACAAGGCCAAGCGTAGTGTCGGGCTAAAAACATCAAAAAAGTTAGCTACTCAGACACCAATCAAACGCTAAAAAAAACTGCTGTAATCTAGGGCTTGTTATATAATTTACTTGTATGCACTTCCAACATAATTTAATACTATAACGATTACGATTTTCAGAAAAGTTTTACCAATGATTCATAAAACTCTCTGTGGACCACAATAAATTTCTGATGAACCACCGATGGTCCATCTGGACAGGTTGAGAACCATTGCTTTAGATAAAGCAAAGGCTCCACTCTAAAGAGATCAGACACGAAGCAGAAATGAGCCAATATGTAGTGGTTCTAACTAACCACCAGTGATTTTAACATCTGATGAGGCTGATTCATTTAGGAAAAGATTTTTCAAACACATACCTCTGCCCAAAGTACTTAAACGGAATTTTCGAGGTAAATTTGGATGCCAACAGACTCGTTACCCCTAAAGAAAATGACAACAACACAAATTACACTTACTTACACAAACTTATACATCGCTGTAATCACATCGCAAACAAAACAGATCAGGCCCACAAATCATTCCTCTTAACAATCATACAAACATTTGGAAAGAACACCTACACAACAAAGTAAAGCATTTGCTTCGGAACTAAAACAACCATCACTAAAATAGACAAAGCAAAAGCTTTTAATAAACAATTTATAAATCTCACTCCATAGAGCACAAACAAAATCTACAGACACATAGATCATACAATCAAGAATTTTCCCACTCACAAAATACTACTTACCACTACATAAGTGCGGCTTGACATCTTCAACAGCACAAACAACTCCACTGGACCTGATGATATAAACATCAGACACCTAAAACAACTAGGGCTATTTGCAATGAGATACTTAAAACATGTACAACATTTCCCTCAACACTAACACAATTCTACATCTTTGGAAACCTTTCCAAAACCAACGAAGACCACAACATTGTCACAAATTATCGACCCATATCACTTCTATCACCCATTGCAAGACACTAGAGAAAACGCTATTACCAAACGTTCTCATCATTTCTCATCAACAACACTCAATACAAACTGCTTTCCACAACATCTGTAACCAATTCACAAGAGGTTTCAACAACACAAAGCCTCCGCAACGCACTGTAGCTGTAGCTTCAGACATATGCAATGCGTTTGATACAGTGAACATTCAAAAAAGTATACAAAATTCACACTAACAAGTATTTCAAATATCATCATCAAGTTCATAGCAAACTACATTAAAGGACAACAAACATGCACTCAGTATTCTCAAATTCAAACGAATCAGCACTGAAGTACCACTAGGTGGAGTTTTGTTCCTACGTTATTTAACATTTACACCTTTGACATGCCACTACCCTCAAAAGACGTAAAAATCACAACATATACCAATGACAGAACAATCACAGCATCTCACACCAAACACTGTAAGGTACAAAAAATCATTTAGCAATACTTTCACAAAATCTGTAAATGGGCCACCACTAATAATCTTTGTATAAACACACACAAAACTACAATTACATTTTTTACACCAAACCCAATCACTTAAATTAAACAATAAAACATTATCCAGAACAAGAACAAAAATTCTTAGGAATCAATCTCGACTTAAAACTAACTTTTTCACAACACATAAACATCATCATCACCAAAGCAAAATAAACGCTTAACATTCTGAAAGCACTCACTTCTACCAAATGAGGTAAACAAAAGAAACTAATCGTCGCTACATTCAAAGCTATCATTCGCCCTATTTTGGTATATGCAAACACCATATGAAGCCCTACCATATCAAATATCAACATCAAGAAACTGCAAACCAATCAGAACACAGCTTAACGCATCGCTACTGGCTGCATACGAGCGACGAAACCAAGGCCCTTCCAATATATACACATCTCAAACGTCAAGCTGCTCAACTTAAACAACTGATTCAAACACAAACACACCCTTTACATGATCTTTATTTATTTTCAGATCCACTCAGAAACAAGAAAGCCACAATTTTTCATAACAACAAGCACACTAATATCATCATCATTTTAGATCCAGACATAATACCTGGGGAATGTAAAGAAAACATTATACACATTTACACTGCCATAACCTCACAATAACCTCAGTCCAGAAAAAATAACGAAGTTACCAACAACATACCGTATGACATTCATTCATCAGAACAAACATTACCACGTCATATGCGTACAAAACCGACTCAGCTCAGAGCCAACAAATCACCACTCTTGTGAAATTACATACATACAGTAAATCCTAATACTTAATGCCACAATGCCCACTATGCTTGACACATATACACATGATACTAATTACCTCATAAACTGTAGCCAGGCACCAACAAAACACCACGCCACTAGTCTGGGGAAAAAGGCTTTGAAAGCAGCACAGCTAATCCAAGAGTGGGAATCTAGATTGGCTTTTTTGAGAGGTTTTGGGACGTTATTTGAGAGCAGCAACAACAACAACAGTATAATAAAAAGGCTTATTTACGTATTTAGTTGATCACGTGCGTGCAAATGGAAGGACAAGACAGACCTTGGGATGCACTGTTTGGAAATCAATGCTGTAAAGCAGGGTAGCCAACTTGTTTGCTGGTAAGTACGACTTTAAAATTTTTTAGAAACTCACGATCGACCACCTCGAAATTGCGATCTTAAAAAGGAGTGATTTCAAAAAAAAAGTCTACTTTGAACCTGTCTCGGATTTTACTTTTAGTCTAAACTTTGTTTTACTTAGAGTTTTAAAGTAAAACATTCTGGGTTCACTCAAAATCAGAAGCGATCGGCGTGTTGACCATCACTGCTGTAAAGCAACGACAAAACGAGTGCCTTTATTATGCGATTGAGAACATAATGTATTTTAGAAATGACAAGAATGAAAATTCTTTTCTCGTCATATTTTTATCACTACTCGCATGCGTCTCTAATCAAAAGTTGGGGCAGTCCTCAGTTATTGTAGAATACTTTGTTGTTTAATTTTTTTCCGAATAGATAACCTGACTATTCGAATACAAAGTTACCGATGATATTGCAAACAGTTCGTTCAATATGTGTGATCTCGATTTGATAATACGTCGGCAAGAAAATTTTGGAAAAAAAATCAATCTGTTTTATAGGTTGGACTTAATTCCATCAGGTCGATATAATGCAATCAAATCATGTAGCCATTCCATGTTGTTGCTTATGAAACCCGAAATCACATCTTTATTCCGATTCAATGACAGAAAAAATAAGCTCAAAGAAAGAGTAGGGGAAAAAATGACCAACAAAACTCAGCTAACTACCCAAAAAGAAAATTGATTTCAAAAGAAGCTAAAAATACTTATAAAACTAACATTTAAAAAGCGAACAATACACCACATTGAAACACTTATTCTAGCCCGAAGAGAGCCGCCACCTTAAATAAACCTTATATCAATGAAAATAAGAATAAAGCTAACGAGCGGAAATCAAAAACAATTGACCAGAAATTGAATTAACTTTGAATCATTAAAGTGAAGAAATTGTTTCCAACTGAAATTTGGCAGCATCCTATTGTGTTGGTTTTACATTTATATACAAAGTTGCCGCAAGCCGTTCAAAAAGTTAATTTTTGATTTGTCTATGACTTTGGTCCGGATTTGTCTTTAGTAAAAGCTACCAAATCGTTTTGGGGTGCAGTGCGATATTTATCTATTAGGTAGAATGCCCTCTGAAAAAAAGGTAGGAAACCAACAAAATAGATGACGTTTTTTTACTTGGTTCAACAGGTCGCCCTGTAAGTTTTCTTAATACAAGCAATGACTGTTCAGTGTTGACACTAAATGTTAAAAGTATTTGTGCCAAAAATCAAAAAACAAACAACCTTACAGGAAAGTTTCCGGCTTATATTTTAGGTCAAAGCTTTTTTCTCCAGCAAAACGTCACAAATTATAACAAAATGAACAGTCCCTTTATGGAACATTAAAAGTGTAACACCAGAGACACAAACATTATCTGTAAACCGTAACCAAAAAGGAAAACTTAAGCTTTCTTTTTGAATGAAACAATGCGACTGCCAAGGTCAAGAAAAAATCACACACGGCAGCCTCTTAAAGCAATCACAGAACGAACCTGTATAATTGTCTGCGTTTTCGGTAATTTCTTCGGTGGGGCAAATACTCTAGACAAACCCAGCAATGCAAAGCGAAACCAGAACCTCCCCATTTCTGTATTGAGGGGGCAGTTATACCCTGATCAAATATAAAAGTATTGTCAATGATTTTAATGTTTTAAGTACTGTTTGGATAGTAAAAAAACGTTTCTATTAATATAAAACTTTGAAATTAATCACCTCGGTAATAGAAACAACAAATAGTTGCAAATAGTTTTAGTAAATAAGTGCAATGACACAGTAAAAACACTCACAGAGGTTTCGTCTTGCAAGTCAAAGAAATAAGAAGGCTTTATGTCCGACAACTTATGAGCCATAACTGATAAACTGTTCATTAGCACCTCGAAGTATTTATTCTGAAAGAAAAAAAAAAATCGATAAAAAATCAATTAACTTCTACCCATAAAGTATGTTGTAACTGGACGTTTTTACTCTCACAAAAATAGCATCGCCAAATCGACGTTGCAGATACTAGTAGAAAAAAAAATTGAAATCAAGTGATTTCGTAAACAGCGAAATCCGAACTCACCAGATGTTGATGATTATCTGAATCTTGCCGAAGTAATTCCATGAAAGCGAGCGTTTGCCGCGAAGACATGGAGTAGGAACCAAGGATTTCCAGGAGTTGGATAAGATTTAAAACAGTGCCTTGTTGTAAAGAAGGATGATCAATGAGCAAAGCTAAAAAAAACAAGAACAGCTTTGCAAAGCTGTTGCCTCCGAGAATCACCAGTTGGAACAATGGTCCCCAAACTTTTTGAGCCGGGGGCCAGATTCAGATTTCTTGGACCTCCCCAGGCCAAAGCGAGAAAAAAGTCTTCACTTCGAATCGATCTCTGATTTCGCTATTTTTCTCCCAAAATTGTAGTGATCTCTAAAAAAAAAAAGGTCTCACTTCGATTCGATCTCTGATTTCGCTATTTTTCTCCCAAAATTGCAGTAATCTCTAAAAAAAAAAAAAGGTCTTCACTTCGATTCAAGCTCTAGTTTCTCTATTTTTCTCCTAAAATTTTTTCTTAAATAAAAACTATCTTAGCGGGCCGTAGTTTGGTGACCACTGAGTTAGAATATAAAAAATCACATTACCGATAACTTTTTTAATCAGCTTGCAATGAGAAGCAATTATCTTGTTGGAAGTACAGTTCAAGAAGAGGCGAGTTAAAGTTTCAGAAAGCCATTTTTGCTGTTCGCTCTGTGCAAAGGTAATTGTAACAGTGGTTAAGATACGATAAAGGATTACGTAAAATAACAAATTAAAGTCGGATTGACCCCTGACCTACATCTGACGTGCACGTTCAAACTATCTTTGTTTATTTACAACATAACTACAGAATGCAAGGCTATGCTTATGACACGCAATATACTTAGCTCGTTTTCATTTCGGGTCATCTTAATATTTCAAGCGTATTTAAGAATATGTTCACCGGACAAGGTGCGTAATTCATTACAAAGTTGCATACCAACAAGTCTAGTTCGATCCATACAATCCTTATTGAAGTCTTTGTCGTGTACCAGACACAAAACGTTCGGAACATTGGAAAAAGAGAGAGAAAACAACTTACTTGCTTTATGTGCGGTAGCCATTCAAAAAGCATAAGAATAATGAACACGTTTTGAATTGGTTCAGGATTCGATAGCACCTCGCTCGATTCAACTCCCTTAAGTAAATAGTCGTTAATTCATCGTGAAATTCTTCTAAAGTTATGGAGGTGTTGCCAGGCAAATTATTAAGCTAAAGCTTTTAAATTCCGTTATAAGAGTAACAAAGTTTTTAAACGCTGAAATTACACATTTGTTTAAAATCAATCACTAAATCATACAATAAATTCAAAAAATAACAACAGACTAAACAGCAGAATTACGTACTTAGTTCAAACATCAATCTTAAGCAAAATACGAAAATAAATTTAAACGCTTCCTAATTTTAAATGAAGTCCCGAAGACAGTTATATCTTGTTTTTGTTTTTTTGTTGGAAAATATTGCCAAAATCGATTAATACGGTTCTTTAAATATTCAAATCAATAAGAACGTATCTGAAGAGTTTCATAAGTCTCAAAGCATACAGGAATCATAAACCTAATACTTTGTTTAAATTGAATATTTTCTCAGATAAAATTTTCCGTTATTTAAGGTAGAAATAGTCTATCGATGGTTTTAAATTACTAAATTCAATTTGAATATTGGCTGATTGCAAAGGCCGAAGGTAAAATGCGGCGAAAAAATGTAACATCAAAAAGCACAACTCCAAGGTGATAAATTTACGCTTGAAAAATTTGAAACTGAAAACATTGCAACAACAGGCACTGAAAGAACTTCAACAGCTAATGACAATAAATTAGCTTCAAACCAATAACTGACCATGCTTAAAAGTGCAAACAAAACGTCTTTTGACGGCAGGCACATATCTTTGAAGTGGCAAAGAATAAACGACGTGCCAATGTCTTTGCTGAACAAATCCTGAACAAAAATGAATGAAAGAAAAATGACAAAAAAAGATCCATGCTTTTGAAATTAGAACGCTAAACAGCAGCATAGTCATGCATGTCGAAACAACGATATAAAAAAATGCATGCAAAAACCCACTTTGGCGCTCATAGACCCAGCAACTAAGCAATTTATGATGTTGGTGAAATGAATGGAAAATCTCTCGTTCACTTCTTCACTATGATCGGCTTCTATAAACAACAAGCAGAGAGGTCGTGATCGGTAACAAGCGTGCAAGGTTGACATTAGTTTTACGTTGTCGAAAGTTGAGCAAAACGTCTTTGAGATGCTGCAAGCAGTTATTTTGCAAAAGCAACATTTGGAGCGTTGCTTTGTCTCTTGTGTTTAAAATTTCCGGAATGAAACCTAAACATTTGAAAATTGTTTAAAAATTGCAAACAAATATACCACCTATAAACTCAAACCAAAGCATAAACCAGAAATCCAGTGAGGTTTTTGTTTAATCGACGTAAAAAACTTGCCTAACAATAGTAGCTGAATGTCTGGATTCGAAGAAGTTTCTGAAAGAAGATTTAAATATTCCTCGACAATGGTTTTGACATCCAGTTGACACTATAACAAAAAAACAAAGATCTTAAAGTGTTGTACACAGACTGAACAAGCCATCAAGTTTTGTCTACGTTACTTGGATTGCTTACGTTACAAAAAAGAACAATTGTCAAACAAGAACAATTAATAGGATTGTCTACGTTACAAAAAAGAACGAATTACTTGTTCACGGGGAGAGTTATGAAGAGTATGAAGCATTGCGACCATGAGCTTCAAAACTAATTTAACAGTTTCTTCGTTTTTATTTTTCTCGTTTGCTTCACTTGTTTGTTTGCCTTGACGCAAGCAATTCGATAAGTACCTGAAATACAGTTTTGGGGTGACATTTAACAATATCCATCTATAAAATACTATCAATAACAATGGGAAACCAGGTACTACGACAATTGATCGAATGACACTTAATCCAACGACACTTGGTCGAAACGACACGTGGTCGAAAGACACTTGATCAAAACAACACTTAATCGAAACGACATTTGATCGAAACGACAGTTGATAAAAAAAAAATATTTTTGTATGTTTCTGCAATTAAATAATCTCTTTGTCACTGTAAATTAGATTCATAAAAAGCAGAGGCCATTAGTAAGAATCCAGTTTGGTTTTAATTTTTATAATTTTTTTGTCAATGTTAAGGCCATGGTTTCTCAACAAAGTCCCTGGGCAAAGCATTTTAGAGGGGCAACGAGTAGATCTTTTGTCATGGTTATGTTTCGTTTGATGCCTATTGCTTTCTTTCTATATTTTACTTATAAAGATTTTAATATTTTGAAAGTAGTATAAAATAAATCATAGTCCTCATAGTTCTATACCGGTATAGTACATTAAGCAGTTTTAATAAAATTTTGCTTTTTCTTGCTTTTTTTTTTTTTTTAATTAAGCTGCTTCCTGTGTAAAACGTAAATTTACAGCCATGATTATTGATCTTTTCTACAAAAGATCCGCCTTTTCTTTGCTCCTATACAAATTTAAATTTTCCAGTTCGCAACTATTTATAAAAACTACAAAACGAAGATTCTTTCTCGAGAAAAAATCAAGATGATTTTGCAATGTCTTGTTATAAATTTTCTTTTTCATTATTCGATGAAGTGTCGTTCGATCAACTGTCGGGAAAACCTCGTTTCTGCTTTTTTGCGTAGATGTAAAGGCTTGTTTCCACTACGAGCGCGGAATAAAATATTCTTTGTTTCTTTTATTGATTTTTTTGCTTCGCTTAGCGCTTAAGCGCAGAAAGAAGTAAAAAAACCAATAAAACGAAGAATGCTTCATTCCACGCTCGTAGTGGAAACGAGCCCATAAAACAGCAAGAACGTAATTACCGGTCCACATGAAATAAAATGTTTCTAAAACTAACTTAGTCAAAACATCCAAGGACGCGGCGGAGGTGGCGAGAAGAGCGTTTTTTTGATTTCCACACAAGATTGATCCAAACATGCGCAGTAGATGCTGTTGAAGCGAAACGTTTAGATTGCTCGAGTGAAGCTGAAGCGAATCTATATGGAAAAAATGATAGTTTGATTTCAAAACCAAAATTGATTAAATATGTATCCTATTCAACAATGTACAATCACTGAATTTTTAATAAAGAATTACCAAATTTTTTTTGATGGTGACCTAAAAAAACTAAAATCACACCAACGACAGAGTTGTTTACGCAAACAAATTTCCGGCGCTGATTAAACCATCTGAAATTGTTTTTGCAGAGCGTAGTTCAAACCTCAGTGCACAAAACAATTTTAAATATTTCTAAACTGCTTCAATTAACATTTTTCTTCAGTCATCTCATTGCAGACGAAATGCACGGGTTGAGAAAGCAACAGAACACGCTCTGCAGCATATACTTTAAAGTAAAGACCTTTGTTTTCTTGTCTTAATTTTGGCGTAGGGTTTTTGTCAATATTTTTAGTTTAGACTGAAAACAAATTTTTATTTAACTACAATTGTTTTGTGCATTATTAGGCTTGAATAGGACGCCAATCTTGTCTACCTTCGGTCTCCAGGTGACATAACAAAGCCAATTGTTATCAAAAGTTAATTTTACGCAATCGCTTGGAAATGTTTATCTTTACTTGACTTTCGAAAACAAAAAGTTTCTTTTCGTTCTCTAAATCCTATTCTTTGAAGTTCGTTGTCGTAAGTCGATAGCGTTGACTATGACAACTTTTGCTCAGTGTCTGGTCTTTATTTACTGTTTATGAAACAGTTGTGTCAAAATGCTCGTTCTATCGTGAAATTTAAAGTTTCTGGATTAGTCCGATAGTTTCCGTCAATCGAGCCTCGCGAGTTTTTTTTATTTTTGAAAGCAGTCCACCGGGTTAAGTAAATTAGACCACGGGGAAGAACCTGTGACAAGGTCCCAGACGTGACACGCGGCGGATTTTTTGGCGGGACGGCCAGCGATAAGGAGTTATTTGAGCAAAATCAAAATTTTTTGGGCAGCGACAAAAAATTATTCGGGCAAAATCAAATTTTTTTGGGTACCGACAACGAACTTCTTGCGCAGTTTCCAAAGATAGAACGATACAAATTATTGAGCAAATACTGTATAATTAAAATTTGATGTGAAGACTTTTTTTTAGTCAACAATATTTTTTGGCACAAAAGAAGGAAATCAGACACAGTTCCAAAGAGAAGACTTTTTTTTATTCATCATCCTATTTTTGCGATAAAAATTACTGTGCATTTTGTTTAACGTAACAGACACGATATTAACTTAATAAACAATAATTTTAATTTTTTCGCACGCTTGCGAAAAAAGTTCGCCATCCCTGACTCAGGCCGCTCTGGTTTTACTTCTCTTGCAAAACATTAACAAGCATTTTAGAATCAACTTTGAATATTGTAAAGTCGTGAAACAAGAAGCAAACTTACCACAGAAGAAAGGAATAACTTCGACGTTTAAAAGAGGAACATTGACAGATTTTGACGAGGGCGATTTTCTGCAATTGACACATACGAATTAGTGAACTAAATAAGAATTGTGATAGAAATATTATTAAAATTTAGTCATTATAGAATTGTCATCTCGGTTCGACAAATACTGTACTTTCTTAAATGTTGAATAATATTGAATTTATCACAATTATTGTTTGCAACAAATAGATTTTTTTTATTTATGAATTTTTAATTCAAGAGGAAGTAATTTCATGCTCTTTTTTCGGAAATCTCTAATTGTTAAAAAGATAATTTTATATCTTAAGCTTGAAACCATCTAATTCTTTACAAAAATAAAAAACAATTATTATAGGCCAGCAATGATTTCCAAATATTCTCGCAAAAGTGCTTCGAAGCAGCGCAAAAACTTAAAAAATCGTAAATAGTTGAAAGAGGATTGAAAAAATTAAAACTATTTTTAAATTAAACAACGGAATTAAAAGGCTAAAACCTTTAAAAAAAACATAGTTTTGTTTTGCTTATAACAGGGTTTTTAAATGGTACGTCATTTTAATACTGCGAAGGCGTCGTCAAAGCTGCCGTAACCGCCCAGTTCAGATGTTCCCCTTATTTACTACTTTGAAAATAGCGTGTCTTCACCTGGATTCATAGTAAAGTTTTCACCACAAAATCCGTAAATACAGCCGAAAAACTAAAAAAAAAGGTCTTCGTTTTATATTTGACGTAAATTCATTAAAGATTTTATCAAGAGAAGTTGTTTTTGTATATTTTAGACTTTAATGCGTCGTCAATTTATAGGAATTGAAAACCCCGGGCTTATAGGATTACCATACTCACTCTTGTGACTTGCTTTTCCAAATGCATAGTGGGTCGTATAGGAATTCAAAAAAATAGAAAGTTTCAGATAAAAATCTCTCCAAGTTTTTTCGGTCATTTTCAACATCGCATTTCTTTTCATTGATCTTTAACACAAAAGTAGACACAAAATGACTCGTTTTGACTCAAAAATTGAAACTAATCAGATCTTACCAAACTTATAACTTGTGAAGCTATCATAAGAACACTACTAACCAAACCAGAGGATAATTTCTCGAATTCGGGAGGGCGAGCCCTATGAAACAACTCAGTAAACTCTAAATAAAAAAACTCATCCAATAAACAAAAACGCCACATCCTCATAAAATCACTTGCAAAAAACAAACAAAAATAAGGCAAAATATCCTAAACGTAGCAATTTTAAATCATATAGTAAACAAAAAAGACCCAAAACAGGTAAACTGTAGTTTTTCGATTATTTGTTGATCGGCATTGGTCTATTTTTTTTGTTTGATTTACGAAATTAAACAATATAACCATGTTTTTGACAAAGTAATTAGTTCTATGTGTACGTTTTTCAATAACTTAAAACCAAACTAGCATATTTTAATTTCTTGTAGTTGTTATCCAAAAAATAAGGGCTCGTTTCCACAACAAGCCTGGAATGGAGTATTCCTTGTTTCTTTTTATTGACTTTTTCACTTTGCTTAGCGCTTTTTGCCGTTTTAAGCGCGAAAAAAGTAAAAAAATGCTCCATTCCACGCTCGTATGAAAAACAACCTTGAGGGCTTGAAATTGGAACACGTATTGGAATATGAAAATTACTACAAACAAGTAGTCGAAAGAGTACGAACTATCGGTAGTTTTCTTCTAAAAGCTTGAACGGACTCTGATTTATTAATATAACAAAGTGTTCGAAAAAGCGGATTATTTGGTGCAAGCTATTTCTGTTGTAGAGAGATTAAGGTTACTTAAATAACAATCAAATTACTTTATTTGCATATTCAATAAATGGATTTTTTTTTAATTATGCTATTAATTAAAAATTTTTTAATAGCACAATACAAAAAAGATAAACAATTTCTTTCAAATACAAAAGATGGCTATTTGTCTATACTAAGATTATTGAGCAATCCACAAAAATTATAATTTCCAATGTTGCTCAAGGTGTTTTTATTCTCTTACCAATGAAAACATTAATTTCAAAAATTACTCAAAATAATTAAGGTTTGTCTTCTTCAAGTTTTACTTTACATAAAATTAAACAACATAATTAAGTTTTTGGCAGGCCTGCAGATATAATAGAAGTGTAGCCAGTTATGGTACCTTATTTGAGCTTACGAGGCTCATTTTTCGTGTATTGCTCAATCGTAAATCAGAGTCTTATTTAAATTGAAGATCTTTTTGCAACCTGCTGACTTTAGCTAAATTCACAATTTGGCTATTATGAAAAAAAGACATCCCCTTTTATAATTTAAAAAAACAGTCATGCAAATTTTAACGCTATTTTTTTCCAAGTCCTCAAAAGCAGACAAAAAATCAAAATTTTTTCAAAAAAATTGAACACAGTTCATATCAAGAAAGCTAGTTGACAAAAGTGAGCTTTTGGACAAATTCACTTAAAATTACAACAGCCGTTTTAACAGACTTCGCATTATGATAAAGTTAACTAAAGTTTTATCTATACCATAAATGTATCGATCAAGTGCAACCTTTGAAACAACAGTATTAAGACACACATTAAAAGAAATGTGCATTTTATCTTTGAAGGTCGTTTTACCGTTTACTTTATTTCTTTTAGGATTATTTCTTTTTTTGTTTGCTAACGTTTATTCGATGTGACTATTTTTATTAACAAAAAAGACAACTCAAAATCAACAATTAAAAAACTTTTAGTCATACAATGGAGGAAGCCTGAAAAAGCGGAACACAGTTTACAACCAAAAATTGTTTTAACACATGTACCGTATTTTCCCGTGTATAAGAGACCCTTTTTTGTTCATAATTTTCACTTTAAAAATAGGGGGTCTCTTATACATGGGAGTAAGTCTTTTGATTACTAAAAAACTTTTTTCCTGAAAATTTTGCCTAAAAATTGAAGGGTCTCTTATACACGGGAAATTACGATAGCTAATAATTAAAAACCTCGAAACAATGGTAAGGACTTGAACCAAATACGTAGCCAGTCTAACATCTGGTAATTTTAGTTCAATCGAAACGTGCAATAAATGAAGAAGTTGCTGATTGACAATCTGACAAAAGAGAGAAAACATTAACAAATGGTAAAGAAACAAACAATAGAAAAATCACAAAAAATATATCTTTTATAAGCTAATGCTTATTCTTAATACCACTACAGCAAGAATGCGCAAAGTGCGGCCTTACTATATAGTATATAAACGTTACTAAATATTTTAAAAATTTAATAACAACGAGCAACGGTTACTTCAGTCAATTTGGCAGCATTAGTTTTCAAAAAGAGCGATTAAGAAATAAAATACAAGGTGTCCATAACGTACTTATCGCAAAAACCGCATACGGTAGAAACTTTAAATTTTCCACAGTGAATTATATTACCATGAAGTTTTTTTGTTATTTTTACAGGTTATTTTATTGTTAAAATAAGCAAGAATAAGTCATTTTTAATAAAGGCGTAAGTTTGCAACAAAGTACAGGGCATCCATAAAGTCTTGAACACAATTCCATAAAATTTTTAAACCATCTCTTAATGCTGTTAATGTGAGGAGGGTATAGTCCAAACTCATTTCTAAATTTACGTTGTACTGCAGTTGGTGATTTCAATTTATGGTACCAAAAAACACATGAGCTTTTTGTTGAATGGTCATGTTTCATACTTTGTTGCAAACTTTGTTGCAAACTTACTTTATTTTTTTATTAAAAACGACTTATTCTTGCTTATTTCAACAATAAAATAACCTGTAAAAAATAACAAAAAACTTTATGGTAGTATAATTCACTGTGGAAAATTTAAAGTTTCTACCTTATGCGGTTTTTGAGATATTAAAATTTTAAATGTGTGCAGGACTTCATGGACACCCTGTAGATTTATTTTTTATTTAGTTTTTTGATCTTTAATGGATAAGATAAAATTTGTGGTGATTAATACATTGTTATGTCAACTACTGCTTTAATGCAAAATCAGACCGCAACCAAACTAACTAAAAATTGTTTTTTTTTTGTTTTTTTTTGCTTAAATCACAATCCATACAGTACAAGCTTTATTTAATCTTTATTTCGGTTCAATTATTAGGTACATAGTAGGAATAGAACTAAGCAACATTGCTATTGCTATTGCATGCAGCCTACTATTAGTAGGCCTACTATCAAAGCTTTAAACTCTTTTCAAAAATAAATATAGGCACAGAGAATGTGAGCTGTATGTTTAAAAACCAGTATTCTCCCAAATATTTTTTTAGGCTTTTGTTTGTATGAAGAAAGCAGAAGTCAAAACTTTTTTTTGGTTTTTTTATTTCAATAAACTACAATTTCAACGTTTCTATAAATTTAAAACAGATTTTGAAGTGTTTCAGTTGTCTATCTTATATTATATTTGTAATAAAAATTCTTAGTTTAATAACTTAAAAGACATGAAAAAAGAGAAAAACTGCTCCAAGCAGAACACTATGCAGCAATTGCTATATGTCAAAAGTATATATAATCCAAAGGATATGAAACAAAACTTTTAACAACTAGATTTTGAGTGTTTACAAATATTTCTAAGGGTTTTTTCAAGTCATAAGATATCTAAGAAGCCATTTTTTTTATTAAGGTACAGTAGTTTAAAAACACTGAAAAGTAAAAAACTTTCGATCTTACTATTATTTTTTCAATAAAACTTTTATTGTTTGTCAAAAGTTTTACTAACACATTAAATTGACGTTTATGAACCAGTGGCTAAAAGCAACTTCAAACATTGGAGAGAATAACTAGATTATACACTAAAATCACAACATATTCCTGTAGTTAAACCTCAGCAAATGAGGTTTGAGCAATCATGAAAAAGTTCATAGTGACGATAAAAGATAGTAAAAATCATGAAAATATATTTAATGTAACATTTAAAATAATGGATCTTACATAAAGTAACTTCTTTGGAAAATGTTCAAGGATGACAAGCCCATTGTCTAAAATTGTATAGCACTGGCGGCTAGAATTCTTATGGGCATTTTTTTCTTTGGAAATCTACAATTTAAAATATAAACACAATTTATCAATTTGAATTCAATAATCAATTCAATGAAAATATGGAAACCTTACTTCATCAAAAGTGTTTTGATCCAGCAATACTTCATAGGTTTTTGTAAATTCTTCTAAATACTGTAGAAGTGATAATTTATCATTCTGCAAAATTTATATCAAAAATAATTTGTCATTGAACAATCACAAAAATCAAGAAAATATACATACAGTAGAATTTGCCTATATCAACACTTCAAAGGGATGAAGAAAAGGTGTCAATATATCCAAATCAATATAATTTCTTTCTAAAGTCTTGTTTTAGTTCAACATAAGAGCCTGATAAGAGTTAATGTGTACTTTAATCAACATTGCCACCAAATGCTGTGTTATTGCTTACATTCAGCTAAAACAGTGCAAACAAGATTATGAACAAGAGAAGAAATAATAAAATTTTATGCTATTTACACATAATACAGACACAGATGGGTCTAAGGATGTGCTGAAGCTTTGGCTTCAGCCAAAGCCAAAGGTAATTTTTGCCAAAGCTTTGGCTTCAGCAAGCAATTTTCCATTGTTATAAGATCCTTACACCTGATAGCTGATATTGTTCATTTATTATATCAAATACAAAGCTTATTACAAAATCACACACTATTGCTGCTGTAATGTGTTATTCCTCTGTTTTGAAACATGTTTGTTTACACTGACTTAGAGTTAGCCCCACTTTGTTCCATCTTTCCTTCTGTTGTGCTAGCACAAGCAAGAAGTATGGCAGTAAGATGCCTGACCTTTAGATCAATAGTAGTGTGTGCTTATGTTATCACTGTCTAAACTTTTAATTTGTAACTTTCTATGGTTTTGATATAAAATTTAAAAACTACTTGTGTGTCTGAGTGCTCAAAAAACATGTGTTGTAAATAATGTTGTTTTATAATTAGTCAGTAGCTATTAATTATATTGCTAAAGTGTATACTGTATTATATAATTGTTATAAACAATTGCATCTTAAGTGTATAAATATTATGATGTTGATCATTGATTTTTCAGATCTTAGCATTAACAATATGAAGAACTAAGCTATATAATCATTATTTATAATGCCTAAACAAGGTGAAAATTCCTTATGGGGTCCTTCAAAATAAGTAATGAAGATGTTAGCAAAGCTGTCTGCATACTTTGCAAAAAGAGTTAATCAAGAGAGAACAAGGACCCTAACAAAATGACAACAATAAATATTCAGAACCACCTTAAAAAACTTGAGGTAAAATTAAAATCCACAACAAATGTTGAAGCTTTGTCTGTGGCAAAGTGGCTTTGGCACATCCTTAGATGAGTCTAGGACAACTGGCTGCAGCCTGACTCTAATCATAGTTTCTATGACTCTAGGGCCAATTAGGCTGCGACCAGTTGTCTAATTTCAAATGCAGATGGTACTGATACAAAGCAATGCAGTGTTACTACAGTGCAACATAAGGTATAAATATTTACTTCTTTGTGAAAAATTCTTGAATCTTTTTTTGTTATAAAAGCCTTATTCAACATTTCTTGGTGACTTTTAAAACACAATTTATTTTAGTATTAGTTTTTGACTTTTTATAGGTCAACAAGCTTGATGTGTGCATTCATTTCTTCAACTACAATTGAGGAAAAAGCTACAATTGTGGCTATAAACAAACTAAATGCTTCGGTGGTGATAAAAAAGAGTGTCAATATAGGCAAACTCAAATGTACACAAAAGAGTTTTGCCAGGACCAATAAAAAAGTGTTGATATAGACAAACAGTCAATATAACCAAATTCTACTGCATATTTTATTTATTTATTTAGGTTAAAACGCAGCATATAAAACTATAAAATCACAACAGCCTGTTTTGCCAAAAACAACTCTTTTCACAATTATCTAAAACATAATAGAAACAAAAAACAAAAATAAATCTGCAAATACATGAGATATGAAAATAAAAAATCAAAAGTAAAAATTGAAATTAATACTAATTATTTAATTTAATTAATTTTATATATAAGTTGACAGAACTGGAAAAATGTCAACTGAAACCTTGTGCCACGACTAATAATCTATTCAATACATTCTTTGACTTAAAAAAACTTTTTAAAAAAGAGAATAAGTTTTGATTAACAAGAAATGCAAAATTAAATGATCAGTTGTATTTCATAGTAGAAATGAAACAAACTTTTAAGCCTTATTTATCTACAAATTCTATACTAGGCTTACTTTTATTATTCTTTTAAATTGTGTATGGTATTATATAGTGGTACAGAATCAGTTGAAGCATTGTTGATTATGTAGTGGTACAGAATCAGCACAAAATCTTTTAAACTTTTCAAATTTTAAGACTTTTTAAGTTTCAATACTTATATTATTGCTTTGCCAGCTTTTTCACTCACAGCACAATTAAAAAATTTTTAAGTTTAACAGCTCACTTTGTTCAACAAATTAAAAATTCAATCAATTTAAACACAAACTAAATAGTCAACTTTTTTTACATTTTTCACTAGTGAAGATCTTTTTATTTGGGTGTTTGTTTGGTGAGGGATTTATAATATTAAAGATTGAAAAGGTCTTCACTATAAAAAAATTTGAAACTTCTAGACTTTTTCAGTTGTTTTTGGAAAACTAAGATAAAAAAGAGTTTAACAATGGAAATGAGGGATTTAAGGTATTGAAGATTGAAAAGGTCTTCACTATCAAAAAGAAAAAATTTGAAACTACTAGACTTTTTCAGTTGTTTTGGGAAAATTAAGATAAAAAAGAGCTAAATAATAGAAATGAGGGATTTAAAATATTAAAGATTGAAAAGGTCTTTATTATCAAAAAGAAAAAAATTTGAAACTTCTATACGATAAAAAAGAGTTTCAAAATCAAGCAAAGACCAAAAAAGGTCTTCACTTGTCAAAAAGGTAAAAAAAAATATAAATTTTTAAGGTTTCTTTTATTTGCTTTTTAGCCAATGATCTGCTTAACAGTACATTTGGTTAAACTATTATTTTTTGTCTAGCATTATAAAGCTTAATTCGAAAAAACAATTTTCTGTTATAATATGTTTATTCTGTGACATATCAAGCAGAATACTGACAATAAAGCATTGAGTGATATCATTATTTTTTCTTGTTTTGCTAACATTGCGTTGCACGATATTAAAAATATTATAAAGTGGAGAGCAGCAACAAGCTTATTTTTTCCAACCTTTTGTTTACAGCACAACTGAATGGGTAAGATCATTGCATTCTCTGTGAAAACAATTATAAAGGTTATGGTTCAAAACCTACTGGCATCATTCTGTCATGTCCTTGGGAAAAACACTTCACACAACCTTTCTTTGCTTGGCATTATTCAGATCTTACCACCTGTTATGAGTTTTAAACTCGGCAATCGTTCCAATCAATTTAATTTATTATTCATTTAAGCGTGTTTTTCACTTCACACTAATTGTTTTCACAATTGTTATTCGAATGGGTTTTCAGAAAGACGTTTTCAGTTCTAACAAAGATGTAGTATTATTTTGTGTGTTGTAATGTTTTTTATTTATAATGTGTTATATTTTAGATCTCAATAAAATAGGCTTTTAAAGCCTTACAAAAGGTCAAATACTAGATAAATTGAATTAACATATTACAATTCAAAAGCCTATTTTTGTTATTCTGCTTTTTATATGATGGCTCAAGCAAACCTGAAATTTTTGCAACCAGAGAAATTAGCTATTGACCCTAGCTCATCATCTGCTGAGGATGACTGGAAGTTCTGGTTTAAAACTTTATCAATGCGTTGCCAGGTGAGAATGCTCTTAACAAATTAGATGTGTTGATTGCTCACTTAACAGCTCCTTTGTATAAACTTATACAAGAAGAAACTACTTGTGAAAAAGCTATTGAGACGTTACAAAAAATTTTTGTAAAACCAAGAAATGAAATCTATGCCAGGCATCTTCTAGCAATGGCACAACAAAACATTGGTGAATCTATTGATGAGTTCATCTTACGTATTGACAAACTGAGTCAAAATTGTAGTTTTACTGCTGTAACTGCTTTAGAATATAAAGATGCAATGAAAATAGACTCCTTTATCAGCGGTATTTCGTCAAACATAATTAGGCAGAGATTATTGGAGAGCAGAATGTTAACTTTTGTGGAAGCTTATGAAAAAGCTCGAGCTCTTGATCTTGCAAGAATTTCTTCAGAATCATATTCTTCAGATCAAGCCTCGTATTCTGGTCAAGTATGTACCGTAAATAATTCCCAGTTCAATGAATTAACTTCTAATCAGAGCAACACAAATGATCAAAATGTTAATGCTATACAAAATTGATCAAGTAAACAGTCTTGAAAATTTGTGTGTTATTTTTGCGGAGGTTTTACGTGGCATCCACAAGATCGATGTCTTGCAGAAAACGAAATTTGCAATTGTTGTGGTAAACTTGGACACTATGCTAAATGTTGTTTAAAACGAAAATCATTAAGTTGCGTGTCAAAACCTTTGTTAGCTTCAGTGACAAACTTACAGTCAACTTTTTCAGAACATGTACTTACAGCGATTCATATTAACAACATAGATGCTCATACTTTGGTTGACACCAGCAGTACAAATAGTTATATTTGTAAAAATTTTACAAAACAACATGGTTTGGACTATAAAAGTATAAAATTTGCTGCACCACTATTTTTGTAATGCTATCATGGAGATAAAAAAGAAATATATCAATGCACAGCTTTCCTTTAAAAAACCAACTTCTCAAAATTTTATTCCAAATAAAACCTCAAAACTATGCTCATTATATTTCATTGATGTTTCATCTCACTGTCATATCAAGATTTCTATCCATCATAAATCAGAAAAAAGGAATTTTATAACTTAAAAGCAGTTAATACAATTTATTCATTTAAATAGAGATTGACAGTTAATGTAAAGTTGTAATTTTTTTTTATTTTTGTTAAATAATATTTAGAATCTTATGCTAGTTTTTTCATGATGACTGTACAAATTTGAATAATATGAATTTTTGTGTGTTAGGCTCAATTACTTTGATTAACTTATAGATTAAAAAAAAAATAAAAATATGTATAACTGTAACTAAAATTTTAAGATGCTTTCAGAAAATTAAAATTAATGCAATACCAAACTTTTTCATGTAAATGTCATGTAAACCACCTTTTAACATGTTGATGTCTTGACAATAAAAAAATTTTGTGTGGATTTTTTATTGCAGCTGTCAGACAATAAAAAGAAATCAACAATATTAAACAACTAAACCAAGCATTGTTAGGACAAGATAAAGTTAGTTTTATGCAGTACATGACATATATCACTGCATTCATTCAAATACTCTTTATAATTACATATGAGAACAACTTGCAAACAAAATAAATTAAGTAGAGGAATGGTTTACTGATTATGCAATCACTACATAACAATAAAAAACATGACATCATAATGAAAAGCTTAAAATTAATCATAAAAGACTAAAAATCACTTTGAGGTTAAAATTAAGATTAGAATTATGAAGAAAGTGTAAAATATTTAGTTCTAAAATTTAAACGCTTTGCAGAGGATTTAAAAAATCACAAATAAAATCTGTATTGTCAGTGTTGTAAATTTTTGTAATCTAGGTAACTTTACAAAAAACAGGTTGTGCTTATATAATTACACTAGTTTTTAAAGCTGTTTTTGTCCAGTGTTATTAGTCACTAAGATAAAAAAATAACAGGTGGTATCTTTATTGTGATATCATATGCTTTTGTGACAAAAATCCTTCAGTACAGTTCAGTTTTCTTTTATTTCTGCTCTGTCACATATTAAAAATACAACTACAGTAGATGCCGCTTAATATGACCACCTTGGGACCAGATCATTTTGGTCATAAAAATCAAACCTGCCATAACCGCACCTGAATCGATGCTGTAAGCCACAAAAAGTTCAAATACCATCAAATTCATCATTTAACCTAAGTAACATTGTGAGGTTGGCAGTAAAATAAAGTACAGTACTGTAACAGTACAAGTGAAGGTAAAACTTAGTACAGTATGTAACAATATGTACAAGCGGTGGTACAGTATAACAAAGTAAATAACAGTTCAATTAACGTTTAACCACTTTCCTCTCACTCATCTTGGGAAGCTTTTAAAATTGCTCAAGAATTTCAAGTTTTTCTGATGCTGTAACATTTGTCTGAGCTCTTTTCAGTGACATGTTGCTCAAGCTGTAAAACATTTTTGGCCGATTTGAAACAAAGAATACAGTATGATGGACTGAAGTCAATTTTCTGGCTGTCAGAGTCCGAGTAAACCTATGTCATAGCAATGTGATTGTTTCATCATTAAGACCCGGTACAGAGCATACACACTACAGCGCACATGCGGCATGTGTACAGAAAGCACGCGTGTTGAAAAGGCAAAGTTATAAGTGTGTGGTGGGAAAAAATACTGTACTGCAATAAGAGAGATGGAGAAAATGTTGGTCATATTATCCGAAATTTGGTCATATTAAACGGAGAATTTTAAATGGAGAAATTCCAAACTGTACCAAATTGGTCATAATAAGTGGCGCCTACTGTATAATTATCTAATAATAAACATAATTAAGGCTTTTTCTATAGAAAAAAGAAGAAGCAACAAAGCAAGTGTATGTTGTAGCTTGCAAAGATAGTAATGAATTATTTATAGACGTTGTATCACAAAAACCCAGCCATTGGGGGTTACAAAAACCCAGCTACCAGGGGCACATTCCAGTATTTCCTGATGCTGGTCCCAAGCAGGATAAATGGGGAGGGTTGCAGTAAGAAAGGCAACCAGCATGAAACTTTTTGCCAGATTATAGGAATCGATTGATTGGTCAAGGTCCAGGTTACCAATGACTGCCTCAGGTGTTGCACTGCAGGCACCTGTGGAAATTATGCTACTGCTGGGTTTAGTGAAAACAAGAGAAGAAAGAGAGGAGTAAGGCAAGTGAAGAGACTGTGGAAAGGGAGACACATATTCATAATGGTTGGTACCTTAAATATTGGAACAATGACTGGAAGGGGGAGAGAGCTGGCAAACATGATGAAGTGAAGGAATGTAAACATACTGTGCCTACAGGATACAAAGTGGAAAGGAAGTAAAGCAAGAAATATTGGAGGTGGCTGCAAACTATTTTACAACAGAGCCAAAGGAAGAAAAAAATGGGATAGTGATAGTGGTAAGGGAGGAGCTGGTTAGAAGTGTCTTGCAGGTGAAAAAGGTGTCAGATAGATTGGTGGCCATAAAAATGGAGATAAAAGGGTCGATCCTAAACATATTAAGAGCGTATGCTCCACAGGTTAACAACAGCATGTCAAAACACGCTGTCAAGAAATGTTTAGACAAGAGGTGACCAGGATTTTGGGAGGCAAGGATGGGTTACCTGATTAGTGGGACAAAACAGCAGAAATGCTAAGCAGTTGAAACTGTGCTGGGAGTGACATTTAGGAAACGAAAAGGAGACAGGGAGACATGGTGGTGGAATGAGAAAGTTCAGGAGAGCATAAAAGAAAAGAAGCAAAGAAAGCATGGGACAAAATAAGAGATGAAAATACTAAAAAGATATACAAAAAAGAGTAAAGCAAAGAAGGCAGTTGCAATGGCAAAGGGATATGTTTATGAAGATTTGTTTGCTAGATTGAAAACAAAAGAAAATGAAAAGGAGTTGTACAGATTCACTAGGTAGAGAGATAGAGCAGGGAAAGATGTACAGTACATGAGAGTTATAAAAGACAAAAACAGTAATGTGATGGTAAATTCAGAGGCAGTGTTAAATAGATGGAAGGAGTACTTTGAGAAAATGATGAACAAGGAAAATGACAGAGAGCCTAGGACAGAGGAAGCAAAAGTGGTTAACGAAGAGATAAATTGCATCAGTAGAGAAGTAAAGAATGCACTGAGAAGTATGAAAAAAAGGTAAAGCAGTTAGGCAAGATTAGTTGCCAGTAGAAGTTTGGAAGTGCATGGGAGAGATGGGGATAGAGTGTATGACCAGACTATTCAACAGACTATTAAAGGGTGAATAAATGCCAGAACGGAGAAGGAGTGTGCTTATTCCAATCTATAAAAACAAAGTGGACACACAGTGCTGTGGAAACTACAGAGGAATAAAGCTATTGAGCCACACAATGAAGGTATGGGAAAAAATTATTGAAGCCAGGCTAAGGGATAGAGTAGAGATCAGTGAACAGCAATACGGATTTATGCCAGGAAAAGGAACTACTGATGCTATGTTTGCTTTAAGAATGTTGATGGAAAAGTACAGGGAAGATCAAAAAGAGCTTCATTGTGTATTTGTGGATCAAGAGAAAGCTTACAACAGGGTTTTGAGAGAAGAGTTGTGATACTGTATGAGACAATCAGGAATGGCAGAAAAGTATGTGTGACTTGTACAGGATATGTACGATGAAAGCGAAACAGTGGTGAGGTGTGCAGTAGGAACCACAGAAAGCTTTAAGGTCAAGGTCAGACTGCACCAGGGATCACTGTTAAGTCTGTTCCTATTTGCAGTGATTATGAACAGTCCAACAGATTAAGTAAGGAGAGAATCACCGTGAACGATGTTGTTTGCTGATAATATTGTGATTTTCTAAGAGACCAGGGAAGAACTAGAGCGAAGACTAGAATTCTGGAGGTATGCATTGGAAAGAAGAGGGATGAAAGTAAGTAGATCAAAGACCGAATATCTGTGCATAAATGGAGGAAATGACAAAGAAACAGTGAAGATGGAGGATACAAAAGTACCAAGAGTAAAGGGATTTAAGTATTTGGGATCAACGGTGCAAGAAAGTGGTAGTTGTGAGAGGGAGGTAAAGAGTGCAAGCAGGATGGAATGGATGGAGAAAAGTATCAGGAGTAATCTGCAACAGGAAGTTATCAGCTAGAGTAAAAGGAAAAGTGTACAGTTTAGTGGTGAGAATAGCAATGTTGTGGAGACGATGGTGGTCACAAAGAAACAAGCAGAAGAGATAGAAGTTGCAGAGATGAAAATGTTGAGATTTGCTATGGGAGTGACAAGAAAAGATTAGAAATGAGTACATCAGGGGTACAGTTAAGATAGAATGATTAGGAATGAAGTTGAGGGAGGGCAGGCCAAGGTGGTATGGACATGTCATGAGGAGAGACCAGGAGTATGTAGGAAGAAGGGTGATGGAAATGGAGTTACCGGGAAAGAGGACAAGAGGGAGGCTGAAGAAGATTTTTAGATGTAGTGAAAGAAGATATGGGAGAAGTTGGTGTGAGGGAGAAGGACATTAAAAACAAGATGCTTTGGAGAAACATCATATGCTTTGGCTACCTCTGATTGAAGGGAAAAGTTGAAACAAGAAGTATTACAAGAAGCAAGCTTGCTTCATCTCAATATGAATTTGCTTATAAAAAAAGAAACAAAAAATAAAAAATAAAAAGCCCAAAAAAATTAAGTTACATTGAGGTCATTTTATAAAACAAAACTCTGTCATGAGAAGTGCATTGGTGGGACAATAGCAGAGTTTGGCTCATAGAAAATTGATGCTATCACTTTGCATTAAGATGCTTTAAATTATGCTCAACATGTGCTTTAATTTTTTTCAATTTTAAAAGCTTTAAGTTTATTCTATTGCAATGCCCAATACCACTGCTTCTTTTTCTTTCTTTTTGTTTTGAGTGTGTCTTTGGTGGTACTATTGCATATTTTTATCTTGTCTTTGCTATTTGTATTCATGAACTAAATTACCTACCTATCTTTGCACCCTTGTCATTATCTTCATAGCTAAACCAATCTTTAACAGTATATCAACCTTTTTTTAATATTTTTTATTGTGCTTTTGTAAAGTTTTCTTAATGATTTCTCTTTTTCTTTTTACTGTTTGACTCTGTTTACTTATCACATGTTTTTTTTACATTATTTCAATTGCTAACTAATGACTTATTAGTTGTATGCTATTGCAAAAAAAATTTTTTTAAATCTGTTTGTTTTTTTCTGCTGTTCTGCTGCAGCACTGGATCAGCTTATTATTATTATTATTATTAATATTATTATTTATATGTATCTCTGACAATATGCATAACATTATCAAAGGAGGCAAAATTTTGGTTCTCTTCAAGAAGTCAAATAAGCATTTTTTTTGGTTAATCCCTTCTACAGCACCAGGATGGAATAAAAAAACAAGACAAAAAGGATCTCTTTAAAAAGCAATAGTAGCCACAGGGGAGATCTAGGTTACTTTAACATAAAAAATTGCCAATGGTAACTTATTGAAAAGACCTAAAATTTTTACAATTGCTTTTGTGTTGTTGTTTTGTGTGCATATGTTTTAAAATCAGTTTTAAAGCCATTAAACAGCTTTATTTGTTTTATTACATCATTTGTTTGCATGGCAACATATATAATGGCATAACATCGCCTTAAACACATACACTACGAGGCCAAAATAAAAGTCACGTGTCTCATAATTTATTAAGTCAATTGGACCACCCTTGGCTTTGATGACAACTTTCATTCAACTAGGGATTGAATCTACAATATTTTTCAACCTGCAAAAATCAACTTCTGGCCATAATTGAAACAATCTCTCCTCCAAATCAGGTAAAGTTCTAGAAAGTGGTTATCAGTTTCATAGCTTCCACTCAAGTTTATCCCACAGGTTCTTTATAGGATTCAAATCAGGGGATTAGGGCAGCCAATACATGTGCTGAAATGATCCACTGAATGTTTCAAACCAATTTTCCACTTTTCTAGCCCTATGAATGCGAGCATTGTCATCTTGAAAGATTCCATTTCTATTAGGAAAATAAAAATCCATTGCAAGTTGGACATGGTCCCCCAGTATCTCGAAATAGTCATTAGAGTTCATTTTATTGCTGCATTTAGTGACAGAACCTTGCCCATGCCAGCAACAAATCATCACACTGCCCTCAGATGCTTGAACAAAAAATATCACTACAAAATTCAAATTATTGCATAATTGACACAGTTAATAAGAAATAGGTAAGTGACACAGGTTTAAGTAAAAAATAATTCCGTGACCTTTATTTTGGCCTTGTAGTGTATATTGCTGTTGTGTGTTTGTTGCAAAATATACTTTATTTTTACCAATTTAATAAAGGTCAGTTTTGTTATATCAAGCCACTAATGTACACCTTCAAAATCTGTGTCCAGTACAGATTTTTTTAGAGGTACATGAGTTATTTTACAGCAACCATGGGCTAAATTAAAATCACCATACTATTGTGGCATCATAACAACTAAGCAATTTTGACTGATACTAAGCAGTTATGAATTCAAACCAGCCTTTTAATTATGCCAAAAAGTTTTTTAAGTATTGGGATAACAGGGCAATAGCCTGTACTTAGATTTTTGGTGAACACTACAGGTCTCTGAGTTTGCAAAATTATATATTTGGTAAGAGATTTGAAGCTGTAGCTTTTTATATCAATTAGTAAAAGTGTTAAAAAAAAGTTGTTAAAGTAGTGTCAATTATGCTAAAAACTTTTTATGTTACCAGAATATTAACTTTTTGTCTTGCATGGATCAAATCAACCCTCATCAAGTAACCCAGGGTGATACTAACCTTTTTTTACATATTTAAATGCACTTGAATTCTCATTGGCCAAGTAAGCTCCAATTGGAGAGAGAATCATTTGAGGCTTTAAACATATTAGTATAGGAAATGAGACAAGGCTATCTTTTATCTCTGCCTACTTAGAGTGAGTTGGGCAAATTTTACCTAGGTATTCCTGAAGTGTAATTGTGCTAGGGTGATAATGACCCAGGGCTACCTTTGATGAAAAAAGTTTAGGAGGGTTACCAGAGCAAAATTATAGGTACCAGTAACTATCAAATATCAAAATAAAAAAAAAATCATATAAAAAATAGATGCTTTGACAATAACTGTTAAATTGACAATAATTACAGAAAAATCAATTAGCTGAATTATATGATTATAAGAGTATTGCATTTTAATGGATTTGATTTTTTTTATAAAAACATACTTACTCTTGACAAATGCAAATTCCATAATTCATTTAAATAATGTTGAGTTTCCATACAGCCAATAATGGCTAAACAAAATTATACTTTAGTCTATATGTAATAAACTATAGCAACTCAAATAAATTTTGCTCAACAAATGTAAATAAATTCAAATATTCTCATATCAAATACAAAAACTATGCATAACATAAATTCATGTGAACCTAAAATATAAAAGTATCATTGTATGGGCCTACTTCAGCAGGCATATATACAATTTATTGATTAAATATTCAATTTTAAATTTTTAGTTTAAGCAAAAGTTATTTTAAAAAGAGGGTTGTTCCATTATATTTCAGCAAATTTTAAGATATTCAAACACCATGACCTCTTGGATTTTTTTATATCTGCATATATCAGAAATGGACAAAGTTTTCAATGAAAGCACCACATGTGAAAATTCAAAACTGCCAGAGAGCCACAAATTCTGTTTGAGATGTTAATGCAAATACAGTAAATAAAGCAAGTTTTAATCAAATGATAAAACAAATACAATGTTACACGATTTACAATTTTTCTTGAGATTTTACCATCATTAGATCTACTGTGGATTTCCACTTTATTAGCTAGCTTTTGAAAATCTGGGCAATATGAAGTCAAAGTGGTGCCAATTAATTTTCTCAAATCTTTATAGACTTGCATGAGGGGGTCTCGTTCACTATACGCCGTGGTGACATTTCGGACGGAAAAATCCCCGAAGGGGACTTCCCTGTTCTCTCTCGCGACGCATGTTTTTCCTTTGTTTCTTTTTTTTCTTAAAAACTTTTTGCTCCCACCACGGTCTTACCACTCCCGATCTGTTTCTTTTTTTACGCTTTACCCGATTCTTTAAACTAGCTTTTATCCATTTGGTTTGCCACTGTGTCTCAATTAAAAGCTCGAATTGTAACTTTTAAGTCTCTTTATCCATTTTAAACACAAGAGAACTGTTATATATAACAATCCTGCTATTAAAAGCTCGAATTATAACTTTTAAGTCTCTTTATCCATTTTAAACACAAGAGAACTGCTATATATAACAATCCTGCTTACAAGCTTGATTTTTTAAGCTTGTATTAATCTTCTTATTTGACCGCGGTGAATAGTGAACGAGATGGCAAAACGAAAGTTCGCATGATCAATTTTAAACCTTATTATTAAAAGCCACGGTGAATCGTGAACAAGATATTTCGCCACGGTGATTTGTGAACGAGATGGTGAAATGGAAGTTTGGGTCCAAAGTTTTAACTACTATAATACACTTAAACATAATAAAAATCTTTATTACAGCAATCCTGCTTACAAGCTTGATTTTTTAAGCTTGCATTAATCATTTTATTTGACCACGGTGAATAGTGAACGAGATGGCAAAACGAAAGTTCGCATGATCAATTTTAAACCTTATTATTAAAAGCTACGGTGAATCGTGAACAAGATATTTCGCCACGGTGATTTATGAACGAGATGGTGAAATGGAAGTTTGGGTCCAAAGTTTTAACTACTATAATACACTTAAACATAATAAAAATCTTTATTACAGCAATCCTGCTTACAAGCTTGATTTTTTAAGCTTGCATTAATTATTTTATTTGACCACGGTGAATAGTGAACGAGATGGCAAAACGAAAGTTCGCATGATCAATTTTAAACCTTATTATTAAAAGCCACGGTGAATCGTGAACAAGATATTTCGCCACGGTGATTTGTGAACGAGATGGTGAAATGGAAGTTTGGGTCCAAAGTTTTAACTACTATAATACACTTAAACATAATAAAAATCTTTATTACAGCAATCCTGCTTACAAGCTTGATTTTTTAAGCTTGCATTAATCATTTTATTTGACCACGGTGAATAGTGAACGAGATGGCAAAACGAAAGTTCGCATGATCAATTTTAAACCTTATTATTAAAAGCCACGGTGAATCGTGAACAAGATATTTCGCCACGGTGATTTGTGAACGAGATGGTGAAATGGAAGTTTGGGTCCAAAGTTTTAACTACTATAATACACTTAAACATAATAAAAATCTTTATTACAGCAATCCTGCTTACAAGCTTGATTTTTTAAGCTTGCATTAATCATTTTATTTGACCACGGTGAATAGTGAACGAGATGGCAAAACGAAAGTTCGCATGATCAATTTTAAACCTTATTATTAAAAGCCACGGTGAATCGTGAACAAGATATTTCGCCACGGTGATTTATGAACGAGATGGTGAAATGGAAGTTTGGGTCCAAAGTTTTAACTACTATAATAGGCTACACTTAAACATAATAAAAATGTTTATTACAGCAATCCTGCTTACAAGCTTGATTTTTTAAGCTTGCATTAATCATTTTATTTGACCACGGTGAATAGTGAACGAGATGGCAAAACGAAAGTTCGCATGATCAATTTTAAACCTTATTATTAAAAGCCACGGTGAATCGTGAACAAGATATTTCGCCACGGTGATTTATGAAGCAGATGGTGAAATGGAAGTTTGGGTCCAAAGTTTTAGCTACTATAATAGGCTACACTTAAACATAATAAAAATCTTTATTACAGCAATCCTGCTTACAAGCTTGATTTTTTAAGCTTGCATTAATCATTTTATTTGACCACGGTGAATAGTGAACGAGATGGCAAAACGAAAGTTCGCATGATCAATTTTAAACCTTATTATTAAAAGCCACGGTGAATCGTGAACAAGATATTTCGCCACGGTGATTTGTGAACGAGATGGTGAAATGGAAGTTTGGGTCCAAAGTTTTAACTACTATAATACACTTAAACATAATAAAAATCTTTATTACAGCAATCCTGCTTACAAGCTTGATTTTTTAAGCTTGCATTAATCATTTTATTTGACCACGGTGAATAGTGAACGAGATGGCAAAACGAAAGTTCGCATGATCAATTTTAAACCTTATTATTAAAAGCCACGGTGAATCGTGAACAAGATATTTCGCCACGGTGATTTGTGAACGAGATGGTGAAATGGAAGTTTGGGTCCAAAGTTTTAACTACTATAATACACTTAAACATAATAAAAATCTTTATTATAGCAATCCTGCTTACAAGCTTGATTTTTTAAGCTTGCATTAATCATTTTATTTGACCACGGTGAATAGTGAACGAGATGGCAAAACGAAAGTTCGCATGATCAATTTTAAACCTTATTATTAAAAGCCACGGTGAATCGTGAACAAGATATTTCGCCACGGTGATTTATGAACGAGATGGTGAAATGGAAGTTTGGGTCCAAAGTTTTAACTACTACTAATACACTTAAACATAATAAAAATCTTTATTACAGCAATCCTGCTTACAAGCTTGATTTTTTAAGCTTGCATTAATCATTTTATTTGACCACGGTGAATAGTGAACGAGATGGCAAAACGAAAGTTCGCATGATCAATTTTAAACCTTATTATTAAAAGCCACGGTGAATCGTGAACAAGATATTTCGCCACGGTGATTTATGAACGAGATGGTGAAATGGAAGTTTGGGTCCAAAGTTTTAACTACTATAATACACTTAAACATAATAAAAATCTTTATTACAGCAATCCTGCTTACAAGCTTGATTTTTTAAGCTTGCATTAATCATTTTATTTGACCACGGTGAATAGTGAACGAGATAGCAAAACGAAAGTTCGCATGATCAATTTTAAACCTTATTATTAAAAGCCACGGTGAATCGTGAACAAGATATTTCGCCACGGTGATTTATGAAGCAGATGGTGAAATGGAAGTTTGGGTCCAAAGTTTTAACTACTATAATACACTTAAACATAATAAAAATCTTTATTACAGCAATCCTGCTTACAAGCTTGATTTTTCAAGCTTGCATTAATCATTTTTTTTGGCACGGTGAATAGTGAACGAGATATTTTACCACGGTTTACAGTGAACACATGACCTCCTTAAAATACGGCCTGATTTGTCACATTTTGCAGACGATTGCTAACAGTCTGACGTTAAGTGTGTTTCTCCTTACAGTTGCTATTCAAGTTTTGTAGTTTAGTTACAACTTTGCTCTATACATAAGTATGAACTGGGATTATTTTATTACGACGAATTTGAAATAATTTTGGATAATTTCTTAATCTGCTGCGAATTGCTGCCCTTTTGCAGAATAAACGAGATTTTGTATTTTACTGTGTAGGGCCAAACTGCTCAAATGAGTTACGTTTCAAACATATATTTGGTTACTGCGGGCTTTCCTGGGGATGAGGACGCGTATCAACTCCGCGGAGTCCGAATAATCGGGCGACTCCCCATGGACGGGACCAGAGGTCCAGAAGTGAGAGGGTATAGTCGAATATGGCCCGACGTAGATGGTCTAGTACAGGCCAGTCAAGCACGAGATGTAAAAGATCCTGTGATTGAAAACCACAGTTGCTGCATGAAGGAGTCTCGGTTCAACCAACCCTGTTAAGATAAGAGTTAAGGAGAGTGGTGTTCTTGTTGCAGCGTAAACGGGAGAGAGCACAGAGAGCAGAGTGAGGGAGAGTAAGCTTTTTGGGAGATACTGGAGGGATTTGGTGTTTAAAGAAACCAGATTGGACACTGCGTCTCCAACTGGTGTAAAGAGATAGTCGTTGGGAGGAAATAAGGAGTGCGAGGGATACTGATATTTTGAAGGGATCACGAGAGGCTTCGGCTTCAGCTAGAGAGTCAGCTAAGTTGTTACCTGGGAGGGAAGAGTGACCAGGTATCCATTGCAGATAGACTATTTTGGATTGGGACAAAGAATTGAGGAGAAATTGGGTATTGGATAGGGATTTAGGGGTTAAATATGGTAGGGGGGGCAGAGAGGGTTGATAGAACAGATAAAGAATCAGAAAAGAGGGTGATAGATTCAAAGTTACATGTCTTGGAGTGCGAGATACACCACTCAAGAGTATGTAGGATAGATAGCAAAGGTTTCGGCACTGTAACTGGTGAAAGTGAGCCCTTGGCTCTCTAAAGAGGAATTTGTAGCTTAATGGGAGGAAGAATCGGTTTGGGACAAATTGTAAATGAAATGTAAATTTTTAAAAATAAATCTATTGACTCCCTAAGGAGGACGTTGTGATTAAAATCAGGCCAGGTAATACCATATCCATTGTCCAAGCGGTACTTGGCCATAAGTGAAAGCGCTTGATTAGAAAAAGGAAAAGTATTGTTTTATAAATTTTTTCCGCATTGAGTTTTTTTGAACTTTTATTGATGCGTTTTTTAGTATTCTTTTAGACTTAGCTAAGAAACGATAATTTAATAAAAATTACAATCAGTAAGGATTCACATCAACTTTTGACAACAGAGAAGAAATAGGACAATGTGTTTTATGTTTTAAGTTCTTGTTCATCATTCATTGAGGCCATCAAAAGTGAAACTTGACCTGGAAAAAATTTCTTAAAATTACAAGGATAAAGATATAAACTTTTTAAACAAAAGAAAGATAGTATTAAGCGTGACGTCTCTGGCGGAGAGCAGAACTCCCTGGCGGGATTGTATTATGAAAAAAGTAACATTTATTTTGGTTTAAATAACCGGTTATTTCAACGTTAATTAAATAAGTTCAGATGGCATTTTTATTTAAGTTTTTTTTTACGATTTATCTACCCAAAACTGTTTTCAACGTCGCTTTATGAAGTACTTGATGCGATGTAAACATTTCAATCAATCGATCAATTAATCAATCACGGTTATATTTTTTTCGTCCAGTACACAGCAAATATTAATATTACAACTCATATAAGTGGTCCAAAAAAAGCATAAATCAAGAACTTCATTCAAGTTTATTTCATCCAGCGTTTGCATAAACTTTTGTTGGTTGAAAAAGTTGAAAGACCATCTTGAAGGTCACCGATGTCACTAGCACCATAAGCAAAGTTTTACAAAATAATAAATGAGTTACTTGAATTATACGTAAAACACAACACATTCACGCAAAGAAGTAAAAACAGGTAGGCCTATATGTTTATATAAAACAGAAATTCAACAATTTTTTAAGGATTGCCATTCATTAAAATCATAAAGTTCTTCCTCCATTTTATTTTGTTTTTTCTTTCCTCGATCTTCATTTTTATTGATTCTTCTTAAATTTCTATTCATTTTCAATGACATTTTTCTTTTTCTATAATACGAAGATATTAAAAAACTGTGAACTAAACCAATTAGTGAACTAAACAACTGAAATAAAAGCAAAAGACCTGTGATAAAAATCACAATCTTTTCTGTAAAAAATACGTAATAAAAATTTAAATTATAGTAACTACAACAACATCCGAGATCACTGCTAATTAGAATCGATATTGAAACCAAATATCTTGGCATTCAATTTGTATTTTTACTGTACATCTAAATAAACTGCTCAAATTATTTTTTTACCCCTTATTTATATATTATAAAAAAAGTACGCTACCACAATTAAATAAAGCGATGAGATAAAGCTTTAAAAATTAGGGTCTTATAAATAATAAGCTTAAAAAATCAAGTTTCTATGCAGGATTGTTAAAATAAATAGTGTTATTTTATTGAAAATGTACAAGAGACTTAAAAATTATAATGTCACCTTTCTTTTGAGAATCTCGTTCACTGATCACCGTAGGAACAGATCTTGTTTGTTATTCACCGTGGTCAAATAAAATGATTAATGCAAGCTTAAAAAATCAAGCTTGTAAGCAGGATTGCTGTAATAAACATTTTTATTATGTTTAAGTGTAGCCTATTATAGTAGTTAAAACTTTGGACCCAAACTTCCATTTCACCATCTCGTTCATAAATCACCGTGGCGAAATATCTTGTTCACGATTCACCGTGGCTTTTAATAATAAGGTTTAAAATTGATCATGCGAACTTTCGTTTTGCCATCTCGTTCACTATTCACCGTGGTCAAATAAAATGATTAATGCAAGCTTAAAAAATCAAGCTTGTAAGCAGGATTGCTGTAATAAAGATTTTTATTATGTTTAAGTGTATTATAGTAGTTAAAACTTTGGACCCAAACTTCCATTTCACCATCTCGTTCACAAATCACCGTGGCGAAATATCTTGTTCACGATTCACCGTGGCTTTTAATAATAAGGTTTAAAATTGATCATGCGAACTTTCGTTTTGCCATCTCGTTCACTATTCACCGTGGTCAAATAAAATGATTAATGCAAGCTTAAAAAATCAAGCTTGTAAGCAGGATTGCTGTAATAAAGATTTTTATTATGTTTAAGTGTATTATAGTAGTTAAAACTTTGGACCCAAACTTCCATTTCACCATCTCGTTCACAAATCACCGTGGCGAAATATCTTGTTCACGATTCACCGTGGCTTTTAATAATAAGGTTTAAAATTGATCATGCAAACTTTCGTTTTGCCATCTCGTTCACTATTCACCGTGGTCAAATAAGAAGATTAATACAAGCTTAAAAAATCAAGCTTGTAAGCAGGATTGTTATATATAGCAGTTCTCTTGTGTTTAAAATGGATAAAGAGACTTAAAAGTTATAATTCGAGCTTTTAATAGCAGGATTGTTATATATAACAGTTCTCTTGTGTTTAAAATGGATAAAGAGACTTAAAAGTTATAATTCGAGCTTTTAATTGAGACACAGTGGCAAACCAAATGGATAAAAGCTAGTTTAAAGAATCGGGTAAAGCGTAAAAAAAGAAACAGATCGGGAGTGGTAAGACCGTGGTGGGAGCAAAAAGTTTTTAAGAAAAAAAAGAAACAAAGGAAAAAGATGCGTCGCGAGAGAGAACAGGAAAATCCCCTTCGGGGATTTTTCCGTCCGAAATGTCACCACGGCGTATAGTGAACGAGACCCCAAATTTTTGCTGTAGTGTAAATGTTCCTTATCAAAAAGAAAGGCTTTATTTCCACGCTATAATCCAACTTAGCACCTAATTAGAAATCTTCATTTGACCCAAATTCAACTGTGAATAACAATTGTACATTGTTCAATTTCGTTATTATTGTTTAGCTGGAAGAGCTACAAACAAAAGGTCAGTGAGCAACATGTGGCTCGCAAGCCACAATTTGCCCATCATTGGCATATATGATAGTCATCCGAAAATGATTAAGAATTTGAAATTTTTTAAAAATTTTTTAGTTTTAAAAATATTGCACTTTAACCCTTTCAAGACGGCATTTGCTGTCCAACAGGACATATATGTCCCAAGAGTCTTGGAAGGGTTAAAGTTTTGCATTTTTGCCATCAGTGATGCTGTTGCACAAGTATAAAATTATTTTAAATTGTTTAAAATTGCCATTTCTAATTTAAATTTGCCAAGAAAAGTATCTATTTATATCTTTTAAAATGTGAGGAATTCAAAATGTTGTGAAAATAAGCACTGCAAAAATAGCTATCACCAGTTTTGCTTTAATTTTATGTCCAACTTGAACTGCCTGCCCCACCTCCAAGATTGTTCAGTTTTTTTCTGATTGATTCCTTTAAGTAGAGTAGTTTTTCAACTTTTTAAATATAACATTTTCTAGCTTGAAACTTCTTTTAAACTAAAGTTATTCTAAAATTTGCAACCTCACTATTTTTAATTAATTGCTTTTATTTTGAATTACCATATTTATTCGAGTATAACACACACTCATGTATAACACACAATAAGCTTTTTGTTGGCATTTTTGGTACAAAATGTTGCACGTTATACTCAAATAAATACAGCGTATTTAATCAAGTACAACGCACACTCTTGGTATAACGTGCACCAAGCTTTTTGTTGGCATTTTGGTACAAAATATTGTGTGTTTTACTTGAATAAATATGGTACATGCTTTTTAAATGCCTTGTGTGTCAAAACAATTGCACTATTACGTGTATAAATATCATTATTCGTTAAACAATAAATTTATTTTAAAACAAAATTCAAATGTTTTTTGGAAACTTATAGTACAGGTTGACTATCACTAATCCGGCAATTTTGGGACCAAGAGAGTGCCAGATAATCCATTTTTCCAAATTAGTGATTGATTAGCCAAGAATACAGGAAACCAAGTAATTAATGACCTCATTTTAAATTTAAAATACCCTTTTATATAAGCACATACTGTTGGTTTTTTTAAAAGTTTAACCTTTTTGGATATTGACAATGATTTATGTTTATGCTTGTCACTTCCTTTATTCACTGGGGCCATGGTACGAGATAGAACTCTTTTTTTTACCAAAGTTTAAAAATCACAAGAGGAAAAGATTGCTGAATGCTGGTGTTTATAATTCCTGTGCAAATTTGTTTTTGTAAAACACAGCACCACCAAATGTTAGTGACCAGTAGTGAAAATAATCCCAGATAACTGATTGCTATTACCAAATTAATGATGGTCAACCACCACCAAATACTAGTGGCCAGTAGCAAAAATAATCCTGGATAACTAATTGTTCCAGATTAAAGATTGTCATATGAGTGATGGTCGACCTGTATTGGTATTGCCTGGAAGGTAAGAAACAATTTTTTGTCAAGTCTTTAGATTTGAATTCTTGCTTATCTTAAGTAGAGTTGTAAATTTTTACAATGAAGACATTAAGTCAGTCACTGAATCTAAGTACTAGAATGAATAATGATAGCAAATAGCAAAAAAATAAACCACATAGTGAAATAAGTTAGACAATTGCTAGTTTTATATACTGGTAAAGGCATCTGAATCCATGGCAATTTAAACAGATTTGTCTGAGTTTTTTACAATTGGATTCAGGTTAGTTTCACAAACAAAAATTGCTTACAGTGACTTCTTGAAAAAACCTGAAAATCACCTTGTGATGGGCTTGGAAGAACTATTAAAAGAAAGTTAACTATTGTAAGTTTGTCAAGAACAAAAACCACTCCCATCTTTATTGCATTGCAAGCATACAAATTTTGCAACAATACTATAAATACTGTAGAATTATTTTTTATACCCAAAGATGATTTAACCCAACTTTGTACAAAACTGAAAATTAGATATTAACTGGACATACCAGCATACTGTGCCAGAAACTTGCAGTTATCTTGTCTTAATTCCCCAAAATATTTGAATAATTTCTTTTAAAAGAATTGGTAAAGATAAAGAAATAAGTGGACAGTATAGTTTTTTTTCAATACTAGCAAACTTTGATCATACCAAATAATCAAGACCACATGACAGTTAAGTATGATGATCATTGGTAAATTGGTCTAATTGTTCTTTTGTTGCTGTCAAAAATCTTTCAATGGAATTAAAAATTAATTTTATGTCTCCATATGGACCCAAAAGAAACCTTTTTTGGCTACAAAGAGATGACATTTGCTGGGTTTCAAAAGATAACATTGTGAAACTGCTTTCTCCTCTGTTTTCTACATCTTAATCAGGACAAACATACAAACTTGATGGGCAGACTTTAAATCTGTATGCATGCTTTTTTCTTGTCACATGACAGCTATATGCGATTAAATGTTAAAATCTTTACTCATTCAGGAAGTCCCAGTGTCTAGTTATGCTTACCCAAGAACTCCTTTGTTGTCAAAAACAAAGAATTAATGAGAATTAATCTTTTGTTATATCTGGCTAAAAAACTGCCATAACAGCAATTACTGGAAAATCCTGTTAAAAAATCCTGGAACAGCAATAAGAGTAACTGCAAATAAACATTCATAATCACTTGATCTTCTCTTGCAGACTTGCATAAACCTACTTACAAACTTAAAATTTGTTGTAATTTATTGTACAAAAGTTTATAACAAGTTTTTTATTTATGTATCATTGAATCATGATTGCACTTGCTTGTACTACAATGGCAGTTTTTAAAGTCAAGTAAAAACTAAATATTATTTAATTTCTGTCTCATACATTATAAAGTTTTTTTCAACAGGTTTATGATTTATTTCAGCAACTAACAAACTTTGTCTCTTTTAAATTTTATCTGATCATCTATTATAAAATTTCAATTCATTGCAATATATATCAAAAATAGTAAGGTTGCAAATTTTTGAATAACTGTTATATTCAAAAAATTAAAGAACTACTCTACTTCAAGGAATCAATCAGAAAAAAACTGGAGGTGGGACAAGCATTTCAAATTGCAAGTCAAAATTGAAGTTAAACTGGTACTCGCTTTTTTCAAAGTGTTTATTTTGTTAATTTGACAACATTTTTGAATTCCTCACCTCTTAAAAGATATAAACAGACACTTTGCTCGGTAGTTTTGAGCTAGAAACGGCAATTTTACATTATTTTGGAGACCTTAAAATAATTTTAGACTTGTACAACAGCACCATTAGTGGCAAAAATGCAAAACTTTAAAGCCCAATATCTCTGAAACTGTAAAAGATTTTTTTTTATTTATTTATTTTCATTTTTACTCACAATCAACTTGAAATTAATCATAGTACATGTAGAAATAAAGACTGTGAATAAAGAAGCAGCGACTAAACGAAGTACGTTATGCGACTAAACAACTGACGTTGTGCATGGTCGCTGTACCTTTGAACAAAGCGATGTGATGTTAATAAGAAAAGGAAAGCGAAAAAAAGACAATTAATACACACATCCGAGCCATAGTCAGAGAATGTTGTGTAATCATGGGTGGGAAAAACAACAAACTCAAAGACCAAAAGGGTCTGGGTCAAAAAGGGTCAGGCAGGCAAAGAAATCCACCAAAAGAAATCCTGCCACGGGTCAAAAGGACCATTTCAAAAGCATATGGCTGGACAAAAATTTATATACGTAAAATAAAACATACAAATAGTAAACAAGAATAGGTGCAAAAAGAAGTAAATTATGTGAATTTTCATCCAACTGGATGGGCCGTAATGATCTGGATGTTGTCTTTGAAGTCGCATCGGGCTTTTATCGCCTTCAATTTCTTTGTCCAATTAGGTGGAGTTACCTGTAATAACAAAAACCAGCAGCAGATGTTTTAAAATTTGTGAAGTCTATTACCATTAAAAATTACGTTGTTATAAGGTGCTTTTGAAATTCTGTTTATAATTTACTATATGATTTTATCTGTTTAATGCTTGATGGGACTTTATTCCAAGCGAGAGGACCTCTGTATCTTAAAGATTGTTTAGTTATATTTAATCTACAAAATTAGGGATAGAATTTGGACTGGCTTCTTGTACATTTGGTGAAATTGTTGCTTACCAGGTTATTTTGAAAAAAATGATCAAAGCATGGTGGTAACATGCCTTTTATATATTTATACATAAAACAAGTTATTTGTAATTCGGTTATTTGATCAATTGTGATTATGTTGTTGTTTCGCAAGATGTCAGTAAGGTTAGGCGATTCCATTTGTTCATGCACAAATGGGGTCTCGCTCCTTCACCGAGTGTGGCGCCTCTGAGCAAACCGCAGACCATGTACTAACAGCGGGCCCTATACATCGGGCACCACATGGAGCACGAAGTCTGACGGTTTTGGATGACGAAACTCGATGCTGGCTTAATAACACCACTGCCAGCATCTGATTCAGGCAGTGCAGCAGTCTGGGGTAGTAAAAGGATAAACCCTCGGCCCCAGTCCTGTTTGTGTCTGACCTGGAGTGGATGCCCTTCAAACGATGACGACGAAGACGACGAGTAACGTTAGCTCTGTGATGTAATCCAAATGTCAATCGTATAAATTTATTAGCGATTTGTTGAATTTTCGAGGCTGTGTTTTTATTACCAATATGTCAAGTTGTAATGCAATATCTTATTTGACTGATTATCAGGGTGTTGTACAATACAAGCAGAGTTTTTTGTTAAAGTGTTTTGAAATTTTTTTGATAGTACCACAACTTACGCAGATTTTTTGTAGAACAAAGTCCATATGCAATTTCCAACTTAAATGTTCATGAAATATTATTCCCAAAAATTTCGTTTTAGGTTGCTGAGAAATAAATTTATTTCTGATTGAAATTGTCAGTTTTTTGATGGAGGCTTTGTTTTGGGTGTGCGAAAGATCACATAACGTGTTTTGTCAGTGTTTAGAAATAGTCGATTTGCTAGAAGCCACTTATCTATGTTCACTAACTCCTTGTTTGCAGCTTCATATAAGGTTTTACAGCAATTTCTTTTTAAAAATATGTTAGTGTCGTCGGCGTACATGCAGTAACCGTTCTTGGAATTTCGGCACGTTTAGCAAACCCGCTTTTAACTTTACGTAATCTATATACGTATTTCAATATCTCTGTGTTTGATGTAACAGTTTCAATCCGCTACAGATGTTTGTTCAGAGTGTAAAGAACGATTCTGAGTGAAGACCTTTTTTTTTTTTTAGAGAACACCCTAATTTTGGGAGAAAAATAGAGAAATCAGAGATGAAATCGAAGTGAAAACCTTTTTTTTTTTAAGAGAACACCCTAATTTTGAACCTGTTCTTAAAACTTTGAATCCCAACACTGAAACTGTTGTTAGCGAGTTCGATACAAAAGAGAACCTGTTCTTAAGATTTTGAATCCCATCACTGCGAACATGATACATTTTCGTAAGGTCAAGCAATTATTTAAATTATTTACATAAATTGAGAATAGTAAAGGACCTAAAATTGAACCCTGAGGAACACCATATTTTATTGACTTAGTATTGAAGCAGATATTATTTATTTCAACTAATTTTTTTCTGTTGCTAAGATAGCTACAAAACCAATCATGCGCTACACCACGAATTCCACAACGCCATAATTTGAATAATAAAGTTTTATGATCAATGGTATCGAATGCTTTAGATAGTTCAAGAAATATGCTAAGTACACGTTCTTTGTTTTCAAAAGCTTCAGCAATATTTTCAATTAATAATGAAGTTGTGTGACTAGTTGAGTGATTTTTTCTGAAGCCAAATTGATATTTATAAAAAAAGTTTTGTTTTTTAAGAATTTAGTTATTCCTTATTCTTTAAACAAGAATTTATTCTTTACACCAATGTTTTTCAAAGGGTTGTTGTGCATCATGTATTATGGAATCGAACTCCACACGTCGAAGAACTGTAATTTATTTTATTGCATCGCCTTTCTTGTACGCTGGCACTGTTCAATAATCAAGAATTATAATTATCGTTAAGAGAGTTATTTAAGTTGAACCTTTTGTACTATCTTCCGGTTTGGTTGTTCTTTATGTAGCGTATGTTTAATTGTGTGTTATTTCTTGCAGCGTCTGTTCTGTTCTCTTGTTTTGGGTCCTGGTACAATTACAGTTTATTCCCATAGAATACAAGAAAATATATTTTAAACAAAGAAAAACATTCACATGTTATTGAATTAATGGCCTGTGGATGGCGCTATATACTGTATTTATCTAATTAACAATATTGTTGAGGCAGAAACAATATGTATGTTACAGCGTCTCAAGTTAATTAAACCGTCAAATTCTAGTAATGAATTTTTTTAAATTAACCGTCTAAACTCAAGGGTGTGTCGCAAAATGGGCTTGGTTATGTCGCAAAAAAATAATGTTTAATTTTTTATACTTTATAAAAATTAAAAATGAAATAATGAATATCTTGAAGTTTTTGATGCACACTCTGTGAACGGCGCTGTTAACATTCAGAACATGCGTTAATAGAAACCACATTAAAAGTAAATTTTTCGGAAAGTTCGCAGATTGAATCGAGAGAAATTTTGAGCTTTGCGTGAAAAACTAAAAAGATTATGCGATCGAATAATTTTTAAAAAGAGTTGAGGCGCCTGGTCTTTGTTGATTGCGATGGTGAGGAAAAAATCCCAAGGTGAAGAGTTTGTGGTGACCTCGCTAATCTAAACAAAGCACTAAAACTAAAGTTCGATGAAAATAGTTCGATGTAAAAATGCTTTGATAAAACTGATGAATAAAAAATAAACTGCTGGCGATTTAAGTGCAAGCTGGTATTAATCGTAAAATTTATGACCTTATTGTTGTACAAGGCAGTAAAATTTACAACCCAACTACGAAAAATACTGCAACAAGCGATTTTGACGGATTGCTTTGTGTAAACAAACAATTGACAATGTGTAAAACTTTTGTAATACGATTTTTATCATAGTTGAACAATAGTGGAGCTTGCCAATCAGTAGTTAATACATATTTTTAAGGTTTGTCATAGTATAATGGATCGAAAAAGATTTTTAATAAGTTATCTGAAAAAAAAAGTTCAATTTCATCTTCCTAAAACACCCTTATTTTTATCTTTAAGACTTTCTTTTTCTCAATCGTTGCTTAAAAGTTTAAGGTAAAAATTCATCCACTCTATTTAATGAGATACCTTTTTAATTATTTCAAAATCCAGATGCTTTCTATAAATTTAAAATGAAGCCAAACGTTTTTTAGATCTAGACTAGACGACAATAAATAGGAGAGCTTAATTTTAATCCCTTAAAACAGCCAACTGTAAAACAGTGAGACAACTAGTAGGCTACAAACAAACAGCGATCGTTCTGATTGCGATTTGCATTATTCTCATCCGCATCTGTTTCACTCGTAGATAACGTTTAACTGCCGGGAATAATAGAGTTGATAAAGCCCCCTGCTTTCAAAAATGCCGTTTAAAAGCTGTTTGGCAACGACGTTCACTAAAATTTTACTAATCCTACACCTCGCACGTTTAAAATCTTTTGTGTCTGACAATCTAAAAAAACAATTAAAACTAGGGCTTGGAGAACCTGGAAATTTTATGATACAATACTTCACTTATTAAAATTTAGATAATCTAAAATGCTTATAAAAGACTATTAACTTTATCTTCACTTTAAAATAAACTTTTTAAATGTTTCAGTATATACTGACAGTGAACATCTAAATAGTGTTTCTAAATGTGAGCCACTTGGCTTCCTAGAAAGAAATTTAAAATCTTAAGGCAGGAAAAATCGCTTTAAGGAAAATTTTGAGAATTTGAGTACAAAGTTGACCAGTGGCGTGTGGTGACCTCTGAGACTAGTCATGCAATCGGCATGCCAAAACCAGGTCATAAAATTGGGTATTTTCAAGACCAATTTTCGTCCTAGATTCAAAATGATCTCCAACAAAAAAGGTCATCACTTGAAGTCATTCCAGCTAATGCACTTTTTGTCCTCAAAATGCAGTGTTCTCTAAAAAAAAAAAAAGTCATTACTTCTAACAAGTCTCCGATTTCTTACTTTTCGCCCTAAATTCACGATATTCTCTAAAATAACACAAAAAACAGGTCTTTGTCTCGGATCGGCCGCACATTTCATTCGAAACAAGTAATATTTTTCATCCGATTCAACGATATCTACCTCATCACGCAAAAGTTCGTTATGCAATTTTTAAAAATTTGGTCATGCAACGCATGACTTGCATGCCCTGACCGCACGCCACTAAAATTGATCCAAAAAAATTGCCACGTTCTTAGCTAATGAAACATTATTCGTGAGAAGAGTTAATTTAATTTTTTTAATTTTTATCTCTATATTTATCCTCCTGACTCGCAGGAAAGCGACGGAGACGCTATACATAGGGTAAGTAATTACCCCGACCTGCTTCCGGAGATGCCAAGATATTGTTTTATTAAGCTTCCGGAGTTGTTTTATTAAAACGAAGAATTTTTTTGTTTTCCCTTTAATTAAGATGAACCTCGTGGATAATAAAAATTTGAATCACCAATTTGGTTTGGGACAAAAGGTCTTCACTTTATATGAAAAATCTTTTTTTTAATTTTGGGGGAAGACGGCACCTAAGTTTTGAAAAGGAGAAAAGCGGTGAAAACTTTTGACAGCCAACGATCTAAACCGAAAAAAAGTAAAACGATTTTAAATCAAGGTGAATTTTAATTATAGTCGTTATACAATAGAAGTTTGAAAAAAATCCAACGTAAGAATAATCGAAAAATTTTCACAACTACATATGACTTGAGAGTGTTTACTCTTAAAAAGTTAAAAATCGACTCAAATAGTGTTAAAGACTTCGCAAAACTAAAATCATGATTCGAATCAGCCTTGTATACTAAAAAGTCGTAGTTTCTCGTTCGACTACCAAAAGAAATACTGACATTCTGATTTTGTTTTTACTATCGGGCCAAATTACGAACGAAATAACTGGTATTTAGTGGAAGCGTAATTTACGAATACTGTTAACAAGTGTTACAGTGACAATGAAATGAAAATTATTAAACGCATGATTGGATTACTGCACTAAACACATAAAACGAAGGTACAGTGTTGGGTCTACTAAAATTAAAAGAAAAAAGCATAACCAAAGCAAGGCTTAGAAGCGTACTATTAAATTCATCAACAGCAAATTACGAAGAAACGAGGAATTTAAAATCAGCTTGACTAAAGTCGAATCTGATAGTGCGTCACTTCTTCAGGCGGCGCTGTTTCATAGCGTTTGGTGCCACTTTGCAAAATCTTGAGAAGTTTAATGAATGGAAATTCGACCAGCATCGCAACAACGTAAGCCAGCATTGTCGTAAATACCACTGTGACTAAAAAGAAAAATTAACGTTGCTTTTCAATCAAACTGCTTAGTAATCCATTAACTACGATAAACTGTAAAATCTTCACTCAAAAGGTTATAGAAGATATTATTCTTGCTGCTAATCATTACACAGCTTTCAGTGATGGCTTAATAAAATAGGGACCTGATGCACGAAATATGGGGGTCTCTTGTAAGATTAAGAGCTTGTTTTCACTACGAACGTGGAATGGAGCATTCTTGGTTTGTTTAATTGATTTTTTTACTTCTTTCTGCGCTTAAAAAATCAATACAACAAAGAATACTTTATCCACGCTCGAAGTGGAAACGAGCCTTCATTTTTGAAGAAAATATAAAATTATCGTTTTTTGGTATTTACTTGTTTTTTTTAAGTGGAGTGGGGACCATAAAATTAACATGAAGTTTAAAAAACGAGGTTGCATGCAAAATGAATGGTATTTCATGCAAGTGAAGATGAAAAAAGATATCCACTTAAATTGAACAACTTTTTAAGTCTGTCATGGTGCCACTATTAAGGAAAGGCAATTCGTGCTTAAGAAAGAGTCCTTTCGGGGCCGTTTTCTCCATTATAAAGCTATCACTGTTGACAATGCAAGTGACTCACATATGAATGCTACGACAAAGAAGTAAACGCTAAAATGCGGCTGCACTTCCGTTGCTCCGATGAACCAATCTAAAACCAGTGGGTGTAGCAAGTAAGAACAGTACGTCAATCGACTCAACGGAATAAAAGCTTTCCAACTTAACAACTTGTTTACTGGACCTAAAAATAAAATTCAGTTGACACTAAATAACACACAAACTAAAAAAAATTCAAGTTTACCTCCGTAACCACTGACACAAGCAATAACTACCCAGGCTAGTCCAACACACCAGACAGGTCGGGATACAGCGTTGTAAAAAGCAGCCAGGTTATTGCTGAACTGTTCTCCTTTTGAGTAATAAGGATAGCAACAATAAATTATAAGATAGTTAACAATAGCAGCAGAAATCCAACCAAAAACCACTGTAATCTAAAAAGATTAAAATTAGTTTTAAGACGTACAAAACCAGCAAAAATTAAAAAGTAATTTATTCAGTGCTTTTAATAAAATTACTTCTTTAAATGCTAAAATATATTGCTCGGAGTAAATGTTCTTTTGAAAAACAAAAAGATATTTATATTTTTTAAAGAAAAAACTGGTAACAGTCAAAACTTTTCTTTACTTGGAAAAATTTTATACCTTCTTTATAAAAAAGTGAAGTAAAATTAACAAAAGCAATGTTACAAAACAAAACAAAAAAAAAATTGACGAGGCTTTGCACAACATGTAATACTTTTTTTCATAACCATGTGGTAAAAATTGAAACAATAAAGGAAAACTTTAGATTTTTCAAAGTAAAAACACCTTGTTCATTTTCACTTTATTTCTGGTGACAAAGAGAATATAGCCGATGGCCATTCCAACAACATAAGCTCCAATTCGAGCCCAAGGCTTTCTGTAAATGTCTTCTATATACTCACTGTAGGTGGTTTCATTTGAAGAAGTATCAGGCACATTTCCTCCAACAAGACCAGATGATGCAAGCTGAAAAATTTGCCTACAAAAATACTTGCTGTGAGTTATAGTTATACAACAATATGCAGTTAGAATTTAGACAAACTGTTACCAGTATGAAAAGCATTTAACATAATAATTAATAGCATCAATGTATAGCAATATGGATAAAATTTGCAATTGTAAACAGATTATGCATATAACATCAAAATTCTGTAAAAAGAATTGTTAAGGTTTGCCTTTTTTTCAACCTTTATTTTTATTTTTATTTTTTTAATCTCTATATTTATCTTCCTGACTTGCAGGAAAGTGACAGAGGTGCTGACCTGCTTCCGAGATGCCATGATATTGCTATCTGCTTGTAATTAGATAGAGATATGACTGTAATTTAGAGCTGCTTGTCTGGACCACCAAGCAGGGGAAAGTGTCGTAAAATGTCTTTCCCAAGGACACAACAGAATGGCACGAGTGGGTTTTAAACCACCATGTTGATCATAAGCTTGGCGCTTTAACCACTTGACCACACTGCTGACACCATTTATATATTATTTCTTGACATAGATAAACACATTCGCTATAGTTTTAAAATTTAATTCAAGTAAAAATCAGTTAAGTTTTGTAAAGAAAAATTTAAAACAAAAAATAGCTGAAAGATATGCAAATTTGCAATTTAGCAAGATCTTAGTTTTGTGTTTAGACTTTTAAACAAAAGTGATATGCAAATTATAAACAGGCATAATGTTCTGAAACTCATACGCTAAATTGAAGCAGGGGTTGTGAACCTGATTGCACTCACAGCCCACACCCAAAATTAAAAAGTTAGATGCAGGCCACAATAAACGTTTTGTTGATTTATTAAAAAATGGTAGTTTTTTGACAGATCTCACTTCTTTATCTAGTTTGTCATCTCAAAACCTTTTTATCTTTACTAGCATTAAACATGTATTTGTTCTACAATTTAGAGTATTGAAAAAAAGTTTTTGCTTGTATTTTATGGTTAATCTGTACAATTCATTTAACTTTTATAATAAATTTGAAGACAAAAAAAAAAAAAAACACAGCTGACTGGTTGCAGAGCACTGATTTTTTTTGGTGTTCACCTCGACATTAATATTTTTTCTGGTGACCCTACATTTGTATTATCATATACATTAGCACCATTCTGATCAAAGGAATTAGTGATATGTTTCTTGCCAATCACACATTTGCATTTAATTATCTTGCAGGCTGTATTTGGCCCAGGGGCCGCAGGTTTCCAACCCCAAAATTAAAACTTGGACATAAAGCACCCCAATCACATTGTAATTTCAAATTAATCCAAAATCTAGATCATTCAGTCATCACCATAAATGTTGGAACTGCATATTTTTGAGTTTTCTTTATTTTTCCAATTAAATACTTTTTCTTTGTTAAATGCCAACCAATGTAATATTCTCTACAATAAACTGTTTCCAAGATCTTTTTGGTCTTCCTGTTTACATCTTTTCACAGTTATAAGTAGCTCTTAATTTCGTCTAAAAAGTCTTATTCAGCAAAACAGAAAGCCACCAACATATTTTGCCAATCAGGTGAAATCATTGCTTATGCTGTGGTCACTGGTAAAAGTGTAGATCCTTGGTAGACATAAACCAAAGGGTTGTCCCCTTTTTAACTAATGCAAACATAGAGACAAAAAGATTGTGAACTGTACAAAAAATAAAACTGTTTAGAATCCCAAAATAAAATTCATCTGTCTACACCTACAGGCCATTTAATAAAAGGGTAAAATCAAACTTTATGTTTAGCTGCAATAGTGAAAATAAATTCTTGATTGTACAAAACTTTAAAATGACAAATGATATTGATGGAACAATTAACTCTTTCAATTTTTGTTAGTCTTAAAAAAGACTGTTTTCTTCAGAATTCTTTCAGCTAACTCTTGTCAGAAGAAGTCTGTCATGATTCATGTATGCCAAATGCATGGTTGCAGTTTGCTTGGCCTATGCTTTGTTTTGTCAGTCGTACCCGACTTCTCATTCTATTTAGCATGCAAAATTTTGTGCGGTGGTATTTCTGTGTTCTGGTTTTGTGTAATAACATTTTTGTGTCCCACAGTCGGTGATTTATACATTTAGTTATGCTTTCTATATATGTATAGTGTTGTGGCCATATGTATGCCATTTTGGAGATGAGGCAACAAAGTTATGAATAACGTTATACCACTACTCTGGGACAGAGACATGTTTATATTACAATTAATTAATAAATTTTATTTAAAATAAGTTTTGTTTGTAATATTGTGTTAGGTTTAATTTTAAACCAAACTCCCTTATCCTAACAAATCGTTGGCAGTGACAAACTGCAAGAAAACGTAGTTTATAAAGAGTTGAAAAGTATCAAAAAAAAAAAAAACAGCATCTCTGATTGGTTTAGAGTAATGTTTCTTAAAGTTTTTGAGCCACAAACCCCTATTTGCAATTTTTTTTTTCTGGGACCTCAATCTTACGTCACATCAATTTTTTTGCCTAACTAAAAAGGAAAGATAATACAAACCCAAAAATAAAAAACACTACATCATGTTTATTAACAAAATTGACAACATCAATATGTTGCAAGAGGTTGCTTTTTACTGCACAAGATATCAATTCTCAGAGCAATTGGTAACAAGTAAACTTGTAAATCAGCCTCAACTGCAAGTCTTGACCTCTATTTTGGCTTCATATCGGTAATACCTAAAAATGCTGTCTTACACATGTAGGCAAAAGGTAACAAAATTTTAGTTACCTTTTGTGAGAGCAATACAGTCATTTGCAAAAGTATCGGACCACCCTCAAATGAATAGCTTTTCCTACAAAAAAATTATTTTGGTGAAGTAAACAAAAGTAAATTGCTATCATATCATAAGAAAAGGAAAGAAACATGTGTAATATTTTATTTATTACATAAATACATACATTTTTAGTACTTTGTGTGTCCTCCATGAGCATCAATAACAGCTTGCAATTGATGAGGCATACTGTATATGAGGGATTCACAATATTCTCAAGAAATTTCTTTCGCATACACTTCTTTAATGACTTTAACTAACTCTGAGGAAGATCTGGCTGCTTTTGTGACATTAAATCCTTCACTTTAGACCATAAATTTTTAATTGGGTTTAAATTGGGGCTATTCCCAGGCCAATCTAGGATCTTGATGTAATTTTTTGTTAAAAACTGCATGACAATTTTTGACTGATGATAAGGTGCACCATCATGCATAAAAACGAGTGATTAATGGATTGCCATATGTGTCAGTAGCTTATGCTTTAACCATTCAGCATATTTAGCACCATCCATGGTGGTAAGGCTGGTATTTATTTCTTGATGATATCATTTGTGTTGAGGATGTTTTATAGTGGAGATGGTGTGTTTTTCATTAAATCTTTCTCCCACGGGTTGGTGGACATGATTTTTCTTTACTGTAAATTGTTGAAAGCTATATTTTTTTCAAAAAAAGCACTTTCTTCCAGTCTTCAATGCTCCATATTTTGCAATTCTTGGCAAACTCCAATCTCTTCTTTTTCATTTGGGAAGTGAGTTGTGTTTTTTTTGTAGGTTTATAAGATTTCAGGCCAAATTCCTTGCTGAGTTGATGTGAAATTGTACTAATACTAACATTAGTACCTTTAAGAAGCAAATGGGATCTGATTTTGTTACATAAGCTTGCTGGGGACTAAGCTACAGTGTGCTTCATGGAAGTATCATCTTGAGAGGTTGTTTTTCTGGGTCTACCACTTTTCTTTCCATTGCCATAAATTCCTTCATTTTTAAATTTAGTTATTGCTCTTTGAATAGATGACTTAATAATGCTTAGCTGTTTAAATATTTGGCACTATGATAGTCCATTTTTGTGAAAAGTAACAATTTGAGCACATTCCACTACAGTGTGATATGAATTTTTGGTCATTTTTAGCAAAAAAAATATGGGAAAACACTAAAATAAATAGATAAACTGTGAGTGAATGCGAAATAAACTTTCTGCACTGAACTTTAGAAAACAACTGACAATTCTGGAATGTGTACATGTGCTTTGTCATTGTGAATGATGCAATAATTAGCTTAAGTTGCCAAATCAACATGTTTTTCAGGTGGTCTGATACTTTTGCAAATGACTGTAGGTATTCGTCTGCAAAACTTAACCAAAAAGATACAAAAGGTTTTTAATTGAAACTAATCACTAAAGTTTGATCCAATAATAATTAAATTAATTCTTTTTTGCATTCAAAAAGATTGGTTTTTGCATAAACAAAAGGGTTTAGAATCCAATCAAAATTTTTCATATGTTTCTTTTAAAAAGTACTTTATAAAATGTTGTTAAATGTCAAAGAAAATTACTTCTATATAATAAAGGGTTTTCCAGCAATCTAACTATATAGAACTGGCCACAACATTGTCATTTATTCTAGTTTTCCATATGTTCAGTTTTTTCATGAATGATGTTATTTTGCTTTGACTAAGTAAAATACTGGCATCTTTTCCTAAAGTGACAAGTTTTGTTAATTGAGAAGGTTAAACATCTCTCCCAAGTATGCAAGTTTCCCAAGCCAAATTTCATCAGCTGCTAATGAAGCTAAATCCAAATTGTGTTCTTGAAGAAAAATTGAAAGCTCTTCTCACTGTTCAAACACACTTTCTACTATTTTTCTTTGCAACAGCCATCGAACTTTTGCATGGAGCAAGAGATTTGAATGTTTCAAACTCAATTCATTGTAATGTTTAAAAACATTTGAGACTGGAGTGGGCGAGTTTTGATAGAGTCTACAATTTTGACACAAAAAGACAAGACTTCAGACAATCATTTTCCAGATGTTTTGCACAGCACTTTGTGATGAATCATACAGTGCATTTTTGTAAGGTTTGGCACTTTTTCTTTAATACAAGCAACAGCTCCAAGTGCTTGCCAGTCATTATAGAAGCACTGTCAGTATATTTATATCCACACATTGCTCCCATGACAAATTTGATAACAAAAAAAATTGCAAAGTACGTTAAAAATGTCCAAACTGGTTATTTTGCTTTGCATTTGATGACAAAACACAAAATTTTTAATCATTTTTCTACCCCAATAATATTGCATGTAGACCAACAATTGTGCACAATTGGCAATATTTATACTTTCATCCAATTGTATTGCAAAATAAGTTTGTTTCAGTCTCTCAAGCAACTGTGTTTTTATGTCATTTGAAATATCATCTATCATTCTTTGTAGAAATGTGACTATTCAGTTTGTACTATTATGTCATAATACTGTATATTCTGGAGTATAAGACGACTGTCAGATAAGACGAAGTACAAAATTTGAACAAAATTTTGTAAATTTATCATATATCGGTTGTATAAGACGACTGCTAAATCATTTGTACATTTGTTATTAGATATAATACATTTGTTATGCACCAATGCACACTTTTTTCCTAATATCAATGTTATTCTCTCACTTTTTTTCCAATTTACGCATCAATGCACGTTTTTTTACTATCGATTTTATTCTCTCGTTTTTTCAATTTCACGCCAATGCTCTTACATAATTGTACACGCACAACAAACAAAGCACTTTGTTATGTCAATAACCACATGCGTTTGTAGGGGTATTTGCATTGTTGTTGAGCTTGAAAATATGTCCGAATCTGCGCTGACATGTGCGCCAAAATGATACTGATTTTTTTATATAAAATAAAAAAATCTGCATGTGAAAATTAAGATATGACTTTTATATTGGTTGTATAAGACGACCCCAGTTTTTAAGGTTGGTTTTTTTGACTTTAAGGGTCGTCTTATACACCGGAATATACGGTATATTGTTTGCCTGCACAATTATTTTTTGCTTCAAGCTTTAGTTCAGTAGCATGTTGAGCTTTAAGTCATTTTTGTTATTTAGTCTTTTATGTTGTAGGTAAAATGATTTTGTCATTTTAGTTATGTTTATAAAATTATATCATTTTGAAAATGAGTCACATTCTTTCATGATGAAATTGTTTAGGCTTAGTTAAGTTTCTGTTGTACAATGGTTATTATAGATTGTGCATACCTGGGTGGTGCTTTTCAATCCAAAGACACACCAGAAGTGTGCAATTTTGTGCTAGGGGCTTGTGCAATACAGGCTGGTGCAATTTTCCAGAGCCACACATTTAGCCATGCTGCTCCTGGGCCCAATTTCAATTGTGCTCCCTCAGAGGGACCAAAGCTAACTAGACCCATCATTGACATGGGCATGTCTTTAGCAGTGTAAAATGTGTTTACTCACTGCTGGCAAATGTTTAAGCAAGAATCAGGCATCAACAAAGCTTTAGCCACTGCACAACTCTTTCAGTGTGCCAGTCAGAGCTTAGGAGATAGTTGTTGAAATCAGATGCCAAGATTGTCTCTTAGCATCTGCAGGAGCTACTAACTGCCACACATTGACTTGCAGTTATCCCAGTAGCTACTGGCATCTTACAATCAGATCACATGCAAATGCAACAACTGCGAGGCAAACCCTTTTGGCACATTTGCAGCAAGAGTGCATGGCAAAGCAAACACATGTGCATTTACAGTTGATTGTACTTGTGGCTTAAAAGTTAGCTACACTGACCACATGATTAGTGATACCCTGCTCAATAGCATTGCCAACAATAAAATCTACCTAGAAATTCTTGAGAGTGCAGACGTGCTTACACATACTGTCAATGAGATCATTGCTCTAGTAGAAAGCAAGAAGATAGATCACAATACTGTCCCCCAACCGAGGTCACATCTGTGTCAGCTGTTAAGTGGCCACATTATGCAGACCACAAAGCATGTCATAATGCAACCCCATGTACACAATCCAACAATTCACCTGCTGAGTCAAAACAATCACACTCTCTGCTCTGCCAGTGACTTTATCAGCTTTACAAAAAAGGGCCTCGTGGTTAAAATACCAAACCTTATACCTTGTATATTAAATGCTACCAGACACAGAAACACCAAAAACATCACCTCGCTCCTAAAGTGGATCCTTCACCACCTGAACTAGGCCTACCAACTCTTGAATTCACATCTTGTATGGACCCTCAGATGAGTTTGGTAAGAACAAATCATGGGCCAGTCTTGAGGTACAGGCCAAACAAGTGCAACATGCCTTTGTCTGCAGTACATAGGAATGCCACTATGCAAGGCCACATTCTATTTGAATAAGGAAAACTACCTGTAATCTATTTGAATTGAATTTGAATTTGAATTCTATTTGAATAAGTTTTAAAAATAATTAAAAATTTTTCTAAATTTTATAATACAATGGCAAAAATTGAAGCAATTCTTAAGGAACTAAAGGATATCAAAAATTCAATGAACTTATTGAATCAAAATTTTGAAACAATGAAGCAAGACTATGAGATAATAAAGAAAGAAAATATTGAAATTCTGAAAAAGAATAAATTTTTACAAGATAAAGTATCTCTTCTAGAAAAACAGGTTAATAACCTTGATTTATATGGAAGAAGACAGAATTTGGAAATACAAGGGATTCCATATATCCCAAATGAAAATATTAAAAAAATTGCTGTCGATGTTCTTCAAAAAGTCAAAGATAATATAAAGATGGAAGATTTAGATCTCGTTCATAGACTTGGTAGAGAAACAAAAGACAAAAGTAACTTCAAAGAAAACCGATCAATTATTGTCCGATTCAAAACAAGAGAAACAAGAAATAGCATTTTTGAAAATCGCAAAAAAGCATACAAATTTACTGTCAAAGATCTTGGATTTAATAGCTCACACCATTTTTACATTAATGAAAATTTAAATCCCCAAACAAAATCTCTGTTCTTTGAAGCAAACAAACTGAAAAAAGAACATCAATGGAAATACATCTGGACCAAAAATGGAACCATTTTCACAAAAAAAGATGATAATACTCAAACTTTCATCATCAGAACTGATGAAGACTTACAAAATATTAAATGACTGAAGAACACTATTAGTAAGTGCTATTTTTACTTTGCCATACATATATTATTATTGTGCAGCATATATAATCTCAATGTGATTCGTAATCCAGATGACAAAAATATTAGCACCAACATGTACGGTCTGTAAAAAAAGATGTCGTAAAAACCAAAATTGCATAGAATGTGACAATTGCCAAAATAAATTTCATTACAAATGCACAGATTTAAATCCTAAAAAAAACAGTTGCTCTATGTCTGACACAATGATATTTTACTGTAAAGTTTGCTATGTGCATGTATTTCCATTCACCAGCTTAAGTGATTGTGATTTTATTAATATGTTCAAAGATATTGATTCTAATTTGGAACAATTAATTGATAATGTAAAATTTGCCAATCTTGAAGTATCAGATAACATCTACAACCATGAATATGTACAAAACCACTGCAACTATACAAGCTTGCATTCATTCAGTAAATTACTTAAGCAAAATAAATCTGAATTTGATTTAAGTTTAATACATTTTAACATGAGATCCTTACCTAAAAATCTTCATAAAATCGAAGATTTTTTATTTTGCTGTAATGCATTGCCCAAAATAATAGCTATTTCGGAAACCAAACTGAAATCAAGCAAAGTATGCAATGTGAACCTAAATAACTACTCATTCCTACATAACGATTCAATTACTCAGGCTGGAGGAGTGGGATTATATGTACATAGCAACATAAAATATTTAATAAGAGAAGATCTATTTATTGACTTAGAAGGGTGCGAAAATTTATGGATTGAAATTATCACCCCTCCAAACAAAAAAAATATGATTATTTCGGTTATTTACAGACATTCCTATTGTAATGTTGATTTATTTCAAGATAAATTATGTAGCGTACTAAAAGCTATTTCTTCTTATAAATATACTATTTGTGGGGACATCAATATTGATCTTTTAAAATGGGAAAGCAATATTCAAACTAGTAACTATATGAATGAACTATACAGTGCAGGGGCTGTCTTAGCTATTGATAAACCTACAAGATTAACAAACACCTCAGCCACACTTATTGATCATATCTACACTAACAACTTACTTAACAATGTACCAGTTGGAATTCTTATATACGAAGTATCAGATCATCTTCCAGTTTATATTGTATTTAAAGACATTATTACACAAAAACAGCAAAACCATGTGTACAGGGACATAAAAAATTTTAACATTGACACATACAGAGAAGAAATGTTTGAGAAACTCAATAAAAGTTACATTAAAACATTACATGACAACCAAAATTTTCTCTATCAAAATTTTGCTGAAATTTTCTGTAATCTTCTGAATTCCCATGCACCTTTAAGGCAATCCTCCCGCAAAGATTTAAGATTCATAAATAAACCATGGTTAACATCTGGTATTATCAAATCAATTAAAACTAAAAATAAAATGTTTAAAAAATGCTACAAATCATGTGATTCTCTATTAATTAAAAAATATAAACAATATTGTAACAAACTTACAAAAATTAAAAATGCTGCAAAAATCTCTTATTATACTGAAAAACTTGAGACAACAAAAAATGATATTCGTAAACAATGGAAAGTTGTAAATGAAGTAATTGGTAAAAAACATTTAAATTCTCATACACCTACAAAAATTGTTGACCAAAAAGGCAACCAAATAACTGAGCAACAAGAAATTTGCAATGAATTTAATAACTTTTTCTCTAATATTGGACAAAATATTAGTAAAACTATTCCTCTATGTACAACATCAAATAATCCAAGTTCCATAATTTCACAACACAAGAAATCCTTTTTCTTTACTCCTATTACATCCAATGAAATTATGATTCAAATTGGTAAACTGGACAATAAAAAATCACCTGGAATTGACAAAATTCAGAATAAATTTCTCAAATATGTTGGTGACATCATTTCTCCATTCCTTGCTGAAATCTTTAATAATCATATAAGATTAGGAAAATTTCCCCAAGAATTAAAAACAGCTAAAATAGTACCTATACACAAAAATGGATCTCATTCTTTAACAATCAACTATCGTCCCATTTCTATACTATCTTCATTTTCAAAAATTTTTGAAAAATGTATATACAAAAGACTTTATAAATACTTTACTTCTAAAAATATTCTAAGCCATGACCAATTTGGGTTCCAACAAGGACATTCTACAACTTTAGCTGTAACAGACATTTACAATAAGATTTTACACAGTATTGAGCAAAAAAAGTATACTTGTGCAGTCTTCTTGGATTTAAAAAAAGCATTTGACACTGTCAATCACTCAATTCTACTCAACAAATTACACAAATATGGCATAAGAGGAAACATGCATGAATTATTATCTGATTATCTAACAAACAGAATACAATTTACTGTCTTACACAACATCATATCTCAGCCAAATGTATTAAATACAGGGGTTCCTCAAGGTTCAACATTAGGTCCTCTACTATTTTTGATTTATATAAATGATCTCCCACTAATCTCTAACTTTTCGACAAGATTATTTGCAGATGACACTTGTTTAATTATGACTGACTCTAATCTGAAACTTTTAAACAAAAAAGTAAATATGGAAATAAATAAAGTTTCCCAATGGATGAATTTAAACAAACTGAAGCTAAATTATGACAAATGTAAATATATGCTTTTTAAACCTTCTAATAAAAAAATTGATGACAATATTACCTTCCAAATTTCATTGACAAATTCAATTAAACTAGAGCAGGTAAAATCCTTTAAATACTTAGGAGTAGTGCTGGACGAAAAATTAAAATGGACAAATCATATTCAATTTCTTTGTAAGAAATTAGCACAAGTTTGTGGAATTCTCAGAACTATAAAACCACTAGTAAATTCCAAAACTCTACTAAATGTTTATTACTGCATGGCATACTCAGAATTATAATATGGCATATTAGCTTGGGGAAATGCAAACAAAACCAACTTGTTACCACTCAACAAGGTACATAATAGAATTATTAAAATGATTCAAGAAAAAGAGAATTTTCAAACTAACTTACTAAACATTGAACAAATATACAAATTAGAAATCGGAAAATTCATGTTTCGCTATAATGCCAATCAACTCCCAACGTCTTTTATTAAATACTTTACATCAATACAATCAATACATAGCTACCCTACTAGGCTCTCTAAACAACAAAACTATTTTTTACCGCGATATCGATTGCAACAAAGCCAAAAACTTATTAGTTATACAGGAGCTAAATTGTGGTCAGAAATCCCAGAAAACATAAAAAAATTTTCCTACAAAAATTTTTCTAAAAAATTAAAAAATCATCTAGCTTCATCTACATTTTAGAGCCATCATAGTTTACAATATATATATTAGTGTATGCATTATAATCAAATGTTCACTTGCTGTATAGTACATTCTTGGGTAAAAGAATTATACTAATATAATTTTAAAGAGGAAAAGGAAAAATTAATAATCAATGAAAATTGTAAATCAATGATAAGAATAAACATTCTCTGCAATTTGTTAACTGTAGTTGTTTTCTGTTATCATATGGCGCCTTCCTAACTTTACTGCAATTTTGAGGCACGACACTTTTTTTTCAGGTTAATTATTAAAGTGTTTAAAAGATATAAAATAATGATAATCCTTGACCTGCACGCAAATGATTTATGCTCAATTTTATCTTTTTTTTTTTTTTTTTTGGTAATTAAATTTTTGTATATTTCTTGTGTTTCTCTTTTTCTTTTTTTTCCTTTTTTTTATGTTCTTAAATTTTTTTTTTTTTTTAGTATTGTTTTTCTTTTTTTTATGAACCTAAACAAAAAACTTAATAATTCAGTCAATCTAAAATAATAAACACCTCTGAGGCAGCTGGACTTGGTGATCAAATGATCTTTCGCTGTTTCAATTGTTTGACACTTATGTCATATCTTTTTTGATTGTTTTCTTTTTTCTTTTTTTTGTCAAATCAACAAATGTGACATGTGTTTATTGAACTTATAAAGCGTTATAAAGCGTTGGAATTGAAAATTGAAATTATGTATTCAAAGATGGATAGTGAACAATGGCACATATAAGTGAGCACCCCAAGGTCCAAGTAACAATTTTAGTTGATCACACTCAGGCTCATGGCAAATCCATGTCAGTCTGTGCTACAAATGCAACTGTTATTGCTGACAAAGGCACCCAAGTGAATATATGGTCTCTGGGTGAATTCTTGCAGTAGGGTTTCCCACATGAAATGCTGACCCCTGTGCCTAACCTGGTGGCTGCCAATCATTCCTCCATATCAATTGTGGGATTATACCACAAAAGAGCTAGTAACAAAACAGCTAGCCACAAAAGAGCTGGTATAAAAGAGGTACGGCCGTAAAATAGCTGGCTAAAAAAGAGCTATGCATTAAAAGACTTACATTAATTATCTTTAAATTTTTTTTTTCTATTCACATGAAAAATTAATAAAAATTTTATTTATTGTTATGCCTAGTCATAACAAAATGTAATTTTTAAAAATTTCAAGGGTAAGATTTGGAGTTAAGAAAAATATTTTAATTTCAATAATTTTCATGTTTGGTAAAGTACATATTAACCAAATATGTAATATTGAAAAACTATAAAAGTAGGAAATTTTTACCCAGGGAAAAAAGAATGAATAGCAGCACACTAACCCTAACCCTAGCTCTTTTATGTCTAGTCCTTGTATGGCTAGCTATTTTGTGGCACTAGCTCTTTTGTAACTAGCTTTTTGTAACTAACTCTTTTGTGGCTAGCTGTTTTGTAACTAGCTCTTTTAAATGGACACCCAATTGCAGATTAAATGGACACCTCTTTGCCATTATTCAAGGATTGTCATGTCGCAGTCATGTGCAATGCCAGGCCATGGTCTACGGCCCTCTTCTTATCGTATGATACACTAGCAACACTAGGGGTGCTGTTCCTCAGTTTTCCAACATTGGGCAAACATGCAAAAGTTGAGATGCAGGAATGTGCTGGTAAACCTGCTGCTATCACTAATGTGCACCTCACATGCACTGTTACTGGTGGCTGTGCCTCACCAGGGAATCAAAATTATTCTTGTACTTGCTCTCAATGTACTGCTATGCCACCACCCCCATGGTCACCGCTATTTTGCTGTATTCCTGAAAATAATGATCAATTGAAAACTTGGCTATTGGGGTGATATGCTTCCTCCACATTTAACACATGTTCACATTGCCTTCTTCATTGCATGGTGGGACCACCCATTGCAATCCGTGTCAGCCCCTCAGCGAAACCAACTAAACCAGCAAAATCTGGCTTCTATTTCTTTACATTGGCAACAACAGGTCCATGCAGACCTCCTTTGCAATGAAGCCTTAGAAATTCTTGAAATGGTCTGTCACAGAGAGCCTACTCAATGATGCCATCACATGATAATTACAAAGAAACATGACGATACATCTCAATGGACTGAAGATTTATTGCTGCTGAACAAATTCTATTGTTGTGAAACATTTGCGTCAGAAACACCTTTCAAGCTAGCCTGTTGCATACCAAGTAATACTTGGAAAACTGTTACTGAGGCTTGGAATGGACACCATAGCATTCCATTACACAAGTCACACCATCATCTTACCACCTTCATCATGCAATTTGGCAATATACAAGAGTATCACAAAGTTTCCTCTCTTTGGGAGATAGCTACAATTGTCACTTTACCACCATTTTTTCTGATTTTATGCAACCGAAGCAATCCATGGATGACACTGTGTTTTTTGATAAAAGCCTAGAGGAACATTGGTGGCACACCATCCAATTCCTTACTATAGTGGGCCGCACTGGTACTGTTCTCAACCCTAATAAGTCATTAATGCTAATAAGTGAAGTTTTTAAGGGTACTAGTATTTTAGTTAGTTTTGTGTTAAAAACACTTGATTGTCATAGCAAAGTTTAAAAATATTGTAGTAAAACTTATGGAGTGAAAAAAGTAGGTGTAAAGTTGTGACCAACTCTTTCGCAAACTGAAATTGATTAAAGATCAAAAGTTGTATGTCAAAACTCTCATGAAAAAATATGAGTTTAGATTATAGAGTACTATTTACAAAAATTTTCTAGTCATTGTAGTATTCATAGTATTTTATACTGTAGTAAATGTACTATTTATAGTACAATATTTATAGTAAAGGTTCACAACACATAACTTCAGATATTGTTAAAGACATGTTTTTTTATCCTGATTTTTATTCAAGATAAAAACCTGTGCTAAAAAAAACTAAATTTTAAGCCAAGATTTAATTGAGTTAGAAACTTTAAAAAACTACTAAAGTTTTTGAAGTAAGTTTTTGATTTAAAGTTTTTTGAAGTTTTTGAACAATTGTCTTCAAATATGATTTTCTAACAATTGTTGAGATACAATTTTTTTCAATATAACAAATATTTAGTTAAACAAGCTAATGTTATGAAAAAGAGAATAAAGTTTTGCTCAATGACATTGAGCAATTAAATTTTCTCACTATCTAAAAAAAGTAAATTATAATGGAATGACTCAAAAAATTCAATTAAAATTGAATTTTTTTCCTTTATTCTGATGTTTATTTCCTGAGGAGTGTCAGCAGAAAAGCTTAGAGATGAGTTTTTATGCTGGCTATTTACAAAGTTCTTATCTGTAATACAGGTTAAATTAAAAACAAAATCATTGAAGACATTTTCTTTAACTAATTCTAGTCATAAAGTTATTTTTTGTCTTTAGTAAAGTTACAATTTCAAATCAATAAAAATATCAACTCTCAGTTACATTCAAATACATTAAACAAATAAAAAAATTAAAAATATCAGGCTTAAGTTAATAAAAGCAAAGAGCAATTCTTAATGAAAAGAAAAGAAAACAAATCTTACCAAGCCATTAGACCAAAATTCATTCCACTCGACTGCTGTTTGGTGATAAATGAAAAAATTCCTGTAATTGTGATACTCGAAAAAAAAAGAAAAGCAATCAGACCCAGACCAACTTTGGGATATCTACACAACACAATTAAACATCTTAATTATAGGCAGAATGCATGCTTTCATTTTTTAAAACACTTTTCAGTAGACAATATAAACCAGTACCTGTACAAAAACCATAAAATAAAGGGAGCCAACAAATAAAACTGAGTGTCAACTGAAAGATACCATCCCCATGACAAACACTAATAAAAAATATTTAACAATAGAATATTGATTTAACAATTAATAGTTTAAAAAAATATTAATAACTTGATAAAAAAGAAAATTTGTAGCTTTTTTACATAAAAAAGATAGTTCAGAATACCTCATCTTCACGTGATAAGGGATAGAAATTACTGAAATACAAAAGATTGGTATACCAATATTTTTCACAGAAAATGATTAATGGTTGAGTTAAATCAGAAAAAAAAGGTCCCTCTGCCAGTTTAGGATACAAACTAATTGATATCAAGATGACAAAAGCATAAGGTGGAGTCAGCCTAAACAAAAAAAATCACTAAAAATTGAAAATAATATTTGCATAGAAACAAACAGTTATTAGTTAGAAATATTAGAACAGGGGTTTATAATCTTTCTTAGGTTTTAGTACCCAACAAACGATATAGAGAGTTTGCAGCATTCACAAGAAAACCTACTAACATTTGCATTGAATTCAGTAAGTTTTCAATTTAAACCTTTACTGATCATTAATCTTAAATCAAATATTAACATTGAAACTACTTTTTAATAAGACTAAATAAGCTATATACTGTAATATTTTTGGTCAAAAATATTACAGTATATAGAGTATGATAAAAAAAATTTCCTAATGAATATGTACAAAAGCTGGTGGCAACTCAGTTGAGAACCACTGTTGTTTAGTAAGAAAAAAATATTTAAAAAACTTATCAAATAAACAATTTTGGTTATGATAGTTTGCCAAATAAAAGAATAGTATCTTTAGGTAAAATTATACAACCAACTTTGAGAAGAAAACATCAAAAATTGTTGCCCTCAGATGGAAAAATTTGTTGCCAGCTCATTTTTGTTGCAAAGACTTTTCACAATTAAAAAAATGTTATTTACGTTTATCTTATACAATTGCCATGCCTGATTGTTTTAATGCAATTTATTTTTTAAGTTAATATTGCCAGTTCATATTTGATTTAAAGCTTGGTTTCTCACAGACTTAAACTTTATTTGTGATTTTCCAAATTTTAATTACTGCATTTGGTCAAATAATTGTGTCATTCTCTCTTTTTGGTCCATTAAATCTTTTCACTCATTGTAAAAAATAAAATTATGATTACAAATTTTCCTTAATCCTGTATACAAAAAACTACCAAAGGTTGGATCTGTAAAAAAAAAAGATCTCAGAATGAAATTAAATGCAATATCTTAAAAAAAATCTTCCTCATATTTATATTGTATTTTCCAATCGTTTAAGAAAAATACATTATTGACAGTTGTTAAGAATATAGATTTTACAATTCAAAAAATAGACTTCTTAATTTCTATTTTTGATAGCAATTTATTCTAAAATTGTCAATCAGCTCAAAGTGGATAAGAATGGGATTAAACATAACACAGTTCAAAGCAGAAAAACTTGTAAAAAATAGAGAAGAGTATTTAAAATCAAAAAGCTTTGGTTGAATATAAAACTTCAGTTTGAGACTATATTTGATGTGGTAAATCATGGTAATAGGGTGTATAAAAAACAAAAAGATAAAAAAGAATTATGAATGTTTTATTTGGTAAAGGAAAGATATGAAAATAAATCAAGAAATAGCTGCTAAATATTTAGAGGAGTGGTGCCAGACTATCTTTTGACTGTATCAAGACAGTTATCAAGAAAGGCCAAGTAGGAAAAGATAAGAATTCCATGAAATAACTCTTTGAAAAATTTGGAATTTTAACCAAGAATCTACAATTATATGATATAAACTGCAATACCTCAATCTTGCACGCACAATCAAACAGGGTGACCATAAATTATTAATGCAAGTTCAAAAAATTGCCTTCAATCTATTTTTGACATTATTTTAGTAAAGTTTATGCCAAAGGAAAGAATAATAAATTTTTATTTGATTATGCTTTTTTCGCCTTTTTGCTGTATTTATTTAATTATTTACTTATTTTTTGTCTTTTTGCAGATTCTTGAATTCCTTAAACTGTGCACTCCCCAGGAAAAGACCCAGTGCATGTCTTGGTTTAAAATAAGGGTGTCCAACCTTTTTGAGCCGAGGGCCATTTTGACCCATTGAAAATATTGGTGGGCCAAACAAACAAAACACCCTACTTTCTGCCCCAAAATCATAGTGATCTTTAAAAAAAAAGGTCCTCGCTTGAATCGGTCTCAGATTTCCCACTTTTTGTCCCAAAATCATAATGATCTCTAAAGTTTGAAAATAAACATGAAAAAAGGGATCTTCACATCAAATCTGTCTTTGACTTCTGCCAAAATTGACGGGACAGAGGGCTTCAAAAAATACTGTGCAGGCCACTCAAAACCTTTACATGGGCCATGGGTTGGATGCCTTTGGGTTAAAGAAACAAAATCAGACAGTTAGTTTGAAAGTTTCTCTGGAATTGGTTGTCTAATTTTGTCTCTATAAACCAAGACATGTACTGGGCCTTCACATGGGAGTGCTTATATAAAGGAATTCAAGAACCTGCAAAACAACAAAAAATAATCAAATAACTAAATAAATACAGCAAAAAGGCAAAAATGCAAAGAAAACATAATTGGATAAAAACTCAAAGTGTTTGTCTTTTCTTCTGCACAAATTGTACTAAAATAATGTCAAAAGTGAATTTATGACAAATTTTTAAAATTTTAATGATATTTATGGACACCTGTATATTGCTGAGATATTTTTAGAAATTTTCATTGGATGCCTATAAGCACATCATATACTTATTTGATTATGTTTGCCTGTTGCCATTGCTATTTCTGCAAAAACAAGAATGCTAAATAACCCAAGTAACAAAATATATTTTTAAACATATGTGCATATAAATAACATGCCTACTTTGAACATTTAATCAGTAATTAATTCTGAAAAGAGGTAAACATATTGATATTAGATTTTTTTATTGATCTTCTCTGAAATACTTTGTCTCACCAATGCATACTGTTTAGTTGTGCATTATGTAGATGATCAAGTTTATTAAGACCAGTGTTCTTTTAAGTGGTCATGGAACATCTAAGGAGTTCAATGAGGTTCTTAGTCTTGAGCATTTATAATATGAATAACAAAGTTAAGTAAATCTTTGGTGCATGTATGAAATGGAATTGCATTTTAGGTTACCATTCCAAACACTGATTCCAAACATTTTCATTAGGTTTTGATTGACAACGATATTTTTTATATATATTATTTTATCAAAATTTTTCAACAACAATTATTAAATGCAACAACTTAGTAAAGCAAATCATAGAATCAATAACAACATCAAATTAACTTACCTTAAATAGCGATGGAGATACATTAAAGGAACATTCATTTTTCCTTTTGATTTATTTAATTGTCGTAAACCCAAATACACTACAAGCAAACCACTCAAGAAAAAGAAACTATCAACCGCAAAAGAAGAATTTATAGCAACTTGATATTCATAACGGTTTAAAACATAGTGCGCAAGAGTCACAAGATTATCTGTAAAAGCATTGTTTTCATTATACTATGATTTAACTGTTTATAAATTCAATAAAAATCTATGAAAAATTGTATACCTTTTTTATTCATTATCACAATCAAATTAAGAAATAACAAAACAGCTAGTCGAAACAAACAGAAAAAAATATCTAATTATAACAATTAATAAATGTAGCTTAATAAAATAACTATAAAACTTCAAAAAGGCACCATTTTTCTGAATAAAAACTATAAAAATTAAATTGTTTCAAGTTCATAACATATGAATTTTTGCATCCTAGTTATTTTTACACTCTTTAATATGGAAGGAATCAATTCAGAGGTTTGCTCAGTTTTTGAGTAGAAGAAATCAAGTTGGTGATGAGACTGCAGTTGTAAACAGCAACATATTTTTTTGTGTTTAATGCTGTATGTAGTTTCAAAGTATAAGCAGGTTATGATCAAATATTTTTTATGAAATAATAAAAAAAAAGAATTCAAATGCATTAGACTTTGTAACTTAAAACATATAAATAATTTTTATCTTATTAAAAGATGGAAAGCTACATAAAAGGCTTAACCCTAGGATACATGAAAGGGATCAAAAGTAAATCCATGAAAAGGTTCATGAAAAGTTATGTTTTTTGGAGGGAAGGGGGCTTTGCACTTCACATATCTTCAACAAATTAGTTTTTTAATGTCTCACAATTTACTTTGTAAGCATAGACCTTCTTGCTCTTTACATTCTTCTGACACTTTTTCTTTTTATTGTGTGTAAACAGGCCTTAAAACAACTTTTTATAATTGCTTTTAAGACAACTTGCAGACAAAATAAATTAGGTAGTGGGTGGCATACCAATTACACAATCATTATGTCACAATTGAAAGCTCAAAAAATTATTGCAAAAACTGAAAATTAAGTGTAGGTTGTTTATAAAGGTAATATTATGAATGACAATGAAGTGTGACAGTAATGTACAAATTTGTATGAAACAAATGTTTGGATGTGAAAACAGTTTTTGTGATTTTGTTTTGAGATATACTGGAATTCCGGCTGGATTTAAAGATTTATTCCAGTACCAGCTGGAATCAATTCCATTCCAGCCAGAATTAAAGTGATTGTAGCCAATAGGACTGATTTACTTAGAAACATATCTACACTTAGTTTATATGTTAAAATTGATATAGGCTGATGTAAACATTTACTCAAAGATTGAACCTGCTAAATTGCACTTACACCTCTGAGTAATGGAAAATTTTTTGACAACTTGAGTATCACCAAGTTTTTGACAAAACTTGATGCAATACCTCTGTTCGATGCGTTCTGTCATTGAAATGAAATTTTCTGAAAATCAAAAAACCAATGAACACGTACTACACGCCTGCACTAAATGCTTTACACAGAGAGATACGAATGACGAATCGGCCTGAAACGCTTCACGATTACGCGTGAATGTGTGTGTGTGCAGCCACGCTTTGCACGGGCAGTTTGCTCATACCTTATTGGCGAGAGGGAAAAAGGTCGGATACTTTTTGAACAGACCTCGTATATTCCAAAATGGGGTGAGTGATAGTTTTGAATGTAAAAGTGTTTCAAAATAAAGAGGGTGATAGTTTTAAATGTAACATATGGTAATAGCATTTTCTCTAGTGTTTTGACAATGGGTGATAGAAGTGATATGGGTTGGTAGCTTGTGCCAATGTTGTGGTCTTTGTTTGGTTTTGAAATGGAGATGATTGTAGCATGTTTTCAATTACGTTAGTGTTGGGGGCAATGCTGTATATGTTTGTGAGGTATCTGATGTCAAGTGGCCCTAAATGTTTGAGGTGTCTGATGTTTATGCCATTAGGTCCAGTGGAATTGTTGTTTGTGCTGTTTGAGATGCCTAATTGCACTTGGGTAGTGGTAAGTTGTATTTCCTTGGTGGGAAGGGTCTTGATTGTATGGTCTACATGCCTGTTAACTTTTTTTTTTTTGTGCTATATGGAGTGACATTTTTGTGAATTGTCTGTTAAAAGCTTTTGCTTTGTCTATGTCAGTGATGGTCATTTTAGTTTTAAGGTAAATGCTTCTCTTCTGTTGTGTAGGTAGTTTTTTGTTTTGCTATGGTGTACCACAGGGAGTGTGGATTGCATTTGTGATCAATTTTGTCAAGATGTTGTTTCCAGGTGTTTACTTTGTGTTCATGTACAATATTTGTTTATTTATGTGATTGTTGAGAGTAATAATTTGTGGATCTGATTTATTTTCTTTGAAATATGGTTACAATGATGGATAAGCTTGGGGATATGCATAAGCAAGAGAATGTGATTCATGCTGTTGTGATTTCTTTTAGGAATGACAAGTCTGTCAGCATTCAAAATTGCCTTGAGTGTTTGTCTGCCTCATGAACATTTGTACAGTGTGGTCTGTAGGAGATGAGATCCTCAACATGTTATTTAAATGATGTCCAATTAGCTTTTTGACAGTTTGTTATTGTTTTTGAGAAGTGAAAGTGAGCTGTTTTGGTCTTGTGATGTATATTGAGGGTGGTGGTAAAGGTTAATGTTTAAATGTGAGGGAATGGATGGTTGGCTAGCTAGTGCAACAATGTAAATCTGCTAAAGCAGTAGTGATGTCTGGTGAAGTAGGCTGTTGTGATTGGTTGGGTGGTAGATGTATTGGAGTGTTTGTGTTTAATGTAGTGTGATTGGAGTTAGCAGAATGTCTTTGATCAGTTCTTTTTTATGATCTTTGGTCAGCATGTACCATAACAGCAAGTGAGCATTGACATCTGCTGTGATGATTGTGTTTGAAAGATTTGTTATGGTAGTAAGTGTACCAGATATAATTGAGTCTTCTTCTGTTTGTGTGAGCTGGATTGGATGTTTGAGTGAAATGTACATGTTTGTGATATGTAATTGCTATTATGTAAAAAAGTGAACTTTAATGATTTGTAGTTTAACCCATTTCCTGTGGAAAACGAGAATTCTTGTCTTTGGCAATTGCTATCTCCCTGCGGAAAATGAGAATTCTCGATTGCAGTCACATTTTTTCATGGCACTTACTTACAAAACCTTTTTACAAAGAGTTTTTACAAAGAAAAGTATGTTACAATAAATGTAACCATGAGAGAAGATTTAGTAAAGAAGTTCAAAAACTCTTTGTCTGCAGAACAGAATGTTTTTAAAAAACCTGTCCCACAAACTGAAAATGCAGTCACAGCATCTTTCATTGTTGTAGAGAAGATTGCTTGTTTTTCAAGGCCATTTCTGATGGAGAATTTGTAAGAAGCTGCATCAACAAGGTAACTAAGCTGTTGATTCCAGATCAAGCACATCTGTTTAAAAAGATTCGTCTTTTAAGAGCCACAATTTGCATAGAATTCAAGAAATCAGCCAGAATATATCAGATCAACTCTCTTTAAAAGCAAAATCATTCATGTGTTTTTCACTTGTGTCTGATGAGAGTAGTGACATAAAGGACACTTCCCAGTTAGCAATGTTTATTCATGGTGTTTCATCTGAATTAAGCATTCACAAGGCTTGGCTTGGTTTCACTTTGTGGTTGCACACGAGGCATAGATATAAAGGAGGCCGTCATTAGGCTTCTTTATGAGAAAATTTCTGACATATCACTGCACAAATTATGCGAATTGACCACTGATGGTTGCCCATCTATGACAAGCAAAAAAAATGGTGCTTGGCCCTCTTGAAGAAAAATGCCCAACAATTGTTTCCTCCTCAAGACATCCTCAATGTTCATTGCATCATACATCAAGAATCTCTATGTGCAAAAACTCTGAAAATGGATCACATGATGGATGTTTTCATAAAGTGTGTCAATAAAATCAGAACAAAAGCTTTGAAACATTGACTGTTTTAATCCTTTTTAGAAAAGGTTGGTGCCGAATATGGGGATTTAATTTACCATTGCGATGTTTGCTGGTTGAACAGAGGCAAGGTTTTGGAAAGGTTTCAAAATCTTCTGGAAAAATTTCACCAATTCTTGGATGAAAAGCAATCAGCTTTAAAAACAATGAACAGAAAAATAGTTTTTTATATTCTTTTTGAAGGTTGGTTACTAGACTTGTCTTTTCTGGTTAACATTGTTTGTTTCAAAAGCAACTATCATCTGGTAACATCATGCACTTTCAAAGCATGTCTTCTTTTGTAAGCAATTGCAATTCAAATTTTATTCCAGATTTTAAGAAATATGCTCACTATTGTCAAGATCTAAGGGAAAATTTTTATAAAAAGTTTCAACATTTGAATGGAAGGGAGGTAGAGCTTTTGTTGTTTCAGCAACCATTTCCTGTGAATGTTGTAGACATAACCCATGCTGAAACTCAATTGGAAGTGCTGGATCTTCAAGCAAACACTGCTTTAAAGGCTGCATTTATTGACCACAGACTTATTGAATTCTACCATCACTTGGATGATGACAGCTACCCAATGATTCTACAAAATGTGAGATTTTGGATATGCCAGTTTGGCAGCACCTAGTGCTGTGAGCAGGCTTTCTCTGTTATGAAGCTAAACAAGTCACAGGCACAGGCTCAACTCACTGATGAACACCTGGACGCAATTATGAGAGTTGCTATTTCTTCTCTCCAGCCAAACTTGCAGAATTTGGTAGACAGAAAACAATTGCAAAGCAGTGGTTTCATTGAGAAGAAATAAATGCCACTTGATCGTGAAAATTTTATGTTTGTATTACTTCGTAACTGAATAAAATACATTTTATTCTTTGATACTTCGTGTGTTATATGTGTTAGGCTCTTTATTTTAAAAAGATGTATATGCACATATAAACATGATGTTTATGAATTCATGCATGGATTCAATTGTATGTGGGCCAGCACGTTATACGCACCTATAAGACTGACCCAGCACCAGTTTTGAGTTGTGCACCCCTGCACTAGAGTGTTAAATGTTGGCATCCCAAGACCAGCCTTGAAGTGATAAAAACAGTACATTGCACCCACCCTCTCTGTTTTGGCTTTGAATCCATGATACATCTTGTTTTAGAATAATTTATACTTTAGCTTATGAGAATAATTGATTTGTATTGATTCATTAGATATCGGTCTATAATATTTTGTCATTTATAGTTCAAACTCATGTGACACTTTTCATTAATTTCTTTCTTTATAACTTTTTTTGGCTTCCACATTTCTTTACAAAAAGCCGTTTAAAATACCAATAGTGTACACAAGAGAAAAAGATCAATTCATTCAATTGCAAAAAAAATTTGGCTATAGTGTAATTATTTTTTAAACTTTGAAATTGCAATTAACGGATTACTATGTTATTTTGGCTTTTAATTTCCTAAACTTCTGTAAGTATCTTTAATACCCTTGGCACTAGTTTAAGTGTTATGTACATGATTACTAGCACAAAAATGAAGCACAAGGGAGAGTCAAAAAATTCTCAGACAAATCTTAACTTCTAAATGCATAAAAATTTTAAACTTTTTCAGATTTATACATAACTTTAGATTTTGATAGTAATCTTAAAAACTTTTATCATTCTATCTTAACTTTAACATCAGATAAGTATTGCCTCGAAAGAGTTAGTTTTTTTGCATCCTTCACATGGTCAATTTTGAGGCAAGAGCCATCATGACATTTTTATCTAAAGTAAATTGGAATCCTGTTGATATTATTAAAGCTTTATAGCAGGTGTATAGGGACTCTGCACCATGCAGAGCAATTGTTTATGATTGGATTAAACACTTTAAGAAGGGAAGAGAGAAACTTAGAGATGACCTATGAAAAGGGAGACCCTTCACCTCAAATAATGAAGAAAACATTGGCCTTTCCAGAGTCTAGTCAAAGAAAATTGACGAGTTGCTATTGATGAAATTTTCATGGCAGTAGAAATTTCACAGGGGTCAGCATTTTCTATTCTCAAAGAAAGTTTTGGCTTGAGCAAGCTTTCAGCACATTGGGTCCCAAAAGCATTGCTGGAAAATCATATACATGTATATCAATACAAAAATGTATAGACACTTATGGAGCTTACGCACAAAAATAAATTTAACCATTTAAAAAATAAAAATTTTATAACAATTGCTTAAAAACTCACCTTTGACTTACCCTTGTATCTATCAATCAAGCTTAGCACGGAGAGAATTACTTGATCACTCTAAGAACCATCTTAAACTAAAGCATTATTAGTTAAGGACCTATGACTCTGAGCTTTCACTGCATCTTCTGATTTTATGTTTTAATTGGTTTAAAAAAACTGTCAAAAAAATTTATGGATAACTGGCTGAACTTCTTTTATAATAATGTTTTTATGCCTACTAATCCTTATAAAAAGATCTGCAACAAGGCAGCTCGTAATATTATAAAACACTGTTCTGGATATTGATTATGTTTAATTTTTTTTGAATTATTGAACAAATATTCAAGGTATTAAAAGAACATTGATTCTTGATGATAAAATATTATTTCTGTCAATTTTGCAGCATCTGACAGACCTACAGGGTGTTCGGAAAGTCACTGTGCACTTTTCTAATAATTTTTTTTTATATTTCAGATTTTAATTCATTATCATTCATATTATAATCCCAATATGGTTTTAACAACTGAAAGAATGTGTATGGCTTGTTGAACACGTATTCCGAGTGGGTGATAGATACACAGATGTAGTGCAACAGCAGTTTGCTGAAAAATTCCCAGATAAACCTGTTCCACATCACAAGGCAGTTTATAACCTTGTTGATAAGTTTTGGAAAACAAGATCAGTGTATGATGCTGAACACTGTGGAAGGCCAGCAAAGCTATCAGAGAAGAAACTGTTGGACATTTCTGACAGTATGCTGCAAAGTCCATCAAAATCATTACAAAAATTAGCTCAGCAGCATGGTACTGGTCTTGCAACTGCTCATAAGGCTGTCAGAAGGCAATTAAAGCTCTTCCCATACAAAATAATGGCAGTGCAAGAACTGAAAACCACAGATCATGAGAAATGATTATGCTACTGCAGATGGTTTAACCCATTTATTGAAGAGAATATGGCTGATGTGTTGGATGTGACCTTTTTCACCAATGAAGCATGGTTCTATCTCTCAGGTTATGTTAATTTGCAAAATTCAAGATTGTGGTCATCTGATAATCCTTACAGTTTGCACGAAACACCCCTAAATGATAAGAAGGTTGGTGTGTAGGTTGCAATTTCCAGACGTAGAATTGGCCCTATTTTCTTTATGAACATAATAAACAGCGAGCACTATTGTTCAGATATTCTTCACACCTTCATCAGTCAGACGACAAATAATGAAATCAATTACTCATGGTTTCAACAGGATGGTGCTACTGCCTACACATCTGGCAGATCTATGGATTTATTAAAGGAATTCTTTGGAGACCGCATTATTTTGAAAGACGTGTGGCCCCTTGTTCACCAGATCTGAATCCACCAGACTTTTATCTATGGGGAGCAGCAAAATCTGCAGTGTATCAAGATCATCCGTGCACTCTGGATGACTTGCAAGTAGTAATAACAGCATTCATTAAGTCTATTTCAAGCAAGCAACTGATAGCGGTGTTTAGAAACAAAATAAGTAGGGTCCAAGCCTGTATTGATGTTAAGGGGGGTCACTTTCAACATAATTTATAATAGTCATTCATATTTACCTCCTGTATTCTATATTAAAACATGTATGTTAATAAATATTTAAGTGCATAGTGACTTTTGGAACACCCTGTACTCATACTACAGCTGTTACATTTTTGGATAAAACACGAAAAACAAATGTATAACTTTTTGATAAGAAAACTCTTAAGAGTAATGAAACTATTTAGTAATACTAAACAACCTGCATTATTCATGAAAAACAAGACTGTATGTCCAAGCATCACCCAAGTCATACTGAGAAACCTCAACCCATGAAGGCAAGTAATATCAATTGGTTTTTGAGTTGTATCTAACAAATCCTTGGTGTTTCGTATAACCGAAAAAGACAACAATAATTGGTGTCTGGTACCTAAAAAAAAAGCTTGGTAAAATTTAAAGATGTCAAATAACATTATTAGCTTTAAATGCAGTATTGCTTGAACAAGAGTTGATATGCTAAGTACTTGACCATGAAAATTGGATTAGCCAGAATAACTTTAAATAAAAACTAATTGTGCTTAAGAATGCTGTGTTTGTGATGGACATAGTCTTGGATCAAAACTTACTTGCATCATCTTTAAAACCAGGTTGAGGTAATTGGTTGCCCTTTGTATAGCACCTTCACATTTTCCTGTGAGTCAGAAGGATCAATATAGAGATGAAAAAAAATTAATATAGCGTTGATCACCTTTATATAATTCAAAAAAAAAACTTAACTTATCTCATTAAACTTAAATGTCCAAAATCTTGGCAAAAATGCAAGTTCCTATCCATTATATCAAGTTATACAACTAAACCTTATAGGTTATACTTTATTCATACAAAAAAGAAAAAATGCTTGGAAGTACAAGAAAGAAACAATGAAAAAAGGAAATACAGAAGAATCAAGATATTTGTATTTCAGAAAAATTGCATAATCTGCTTTATTGCCTTAAGATTAGAAATCGAAAACCAAAGCCAACCATTTGCTAAAAAACACTTCAGTTAACTGCATATCAGTTTATTGCAAAATTCAGTTAATTGAATAGAAATTCAGAGCTATTTATTTGATTAATCAAACAGTACTGCACATCAATAGAAGTAACTGTTGATTGAAAATGCATTATGAGCACATATGCACAATACTCTTGCTGCACATTCATGAGCAAACAGCTGTCAAAAAAACAACATGAGATTAAATTTGATCAAGCGTTACAGAGCATCACTTCTTCTTCTTCTTCTCCTTTCAGCCTTTCCCTTTAATCAGGGGTGGCCACAGCATATCATCATTCTCCAAACCTTTCTGTCTTCAACATCCATCTCCTTTGCACCAACTTCCCCCATATCTTCTTTCACTACATCTAAAAATCTTCTCTTTGGTCTCCCTCTTCTCCTCTTTCCCAGTACTTCCATTTCCATCATCTTTCTTCCTACATACTCTTGGTCTCTCCTCATGACATGTCCATACCACCTCAGCCTGCCCTCCCTCATCTTCATTCCTAACCGTTCTACCTTAACAGTACTCCTGATCTATTTGTTTCTAATCTTGTCTTTTCTCGTCACTTCCATAGCAAACCTCAACATTTTCATCTCTGCAACTTCCATCTCTTCTACATGTTTTTTTGTGACTGCTACTGTCTCAAGTCCATACACCATTGCTGGTCTTACCACTGAACTGTACACTTTTCCTTTTACTCTAGCTGGTAACCTCCTGTTGCAGATAACTCCTGATACTCTTCTCCATCCATTCCATCCTGCCTGTACTCTCTTCTTTACCTCCCTCTCACAACCACCACTTTCTTGCACCATTGATCCCAAATACTTAAATTCCTTTACTCTTGGCACTTTTGCATCCTCCATCTTCACTGTTTCGTCATCATTTCCTCCATTTATTCAAAGATATTCAGTCTTTGACCTACTTACTTTCATCCCTCTTCTTTCCAATGCATACTTCCAGGATTCTAATCTCTGCTCCACTTCTTTCCTGGTCTCTTTACAAATCACAATATCATCAGCAAACAGCATCGTCCATGGTGGTTCTCTCCTTACTTCATCCATTAGCCTGTCCATTATCACTGCAAACAGGAATGGACTTAACACTGATCCCTGGTGCAGTCCAACCTTAACCTTGAAACTTTCTGTAGTTCCTACTGCACACTTCATATTCATAAGAAACCTGTTACAGAGCATCACATTGTTTACAATACACAGTGCGAATATGGACACATTTTTTTGTTTACAAAATGAAATCCAAAATAAGGGGCAAAAAATATTAAACAAGCAACAATTGAAACATGTTTCAGATGATTAAACAATAAATACTTTGTGCAATATTAATTTGTGTATTTTTTTAGTCAGTTGAGAAGGTGCAGGCACTTACCTATTTTTTTTCATTATACATCATTCACTCACATTATGAGAATAGAAGAAAAAAAGCATAATAACTTCATACAAGAAAATGCAGATCTTATGTAAACAACAGGACACTAGTTCCTTTGCTTATTGAAGCAATGAAGAAACCAAGCAAATGCCACTGCAATTTATAGAAAATAGAAATTTCTATAATTCTTTGGTAATGCTATAATGAGTTCATTCTGAAATCCCTGTCATGAACTGGTGCACATAATGACACAATTCAGCAATAATTACAGTTAAAAGGGGGTGTTTTTACTACTTTTGGATAAATGCATCATTTGGTTAATTGCATAACAAAGCTTAAAAAATTAGCTCTGCAATTAACTGGATTCATCTATAGTTATAAATATAATGCTAGACAATATTAAAATTAATAATGAAAAATATCAAGCAAGCTATTTTAAACAGCACTTGATAAAGTAGTTTCAAATTCATTGCTAGTTTAAGTCTGCATCCAACAGGAAGCTAATTGATAGAGAAACTATACTGTAAAATTTCAACATAAATTTTCTTATGAATATGAGCTTGGTAGTAAATTTTTTTTTAAAGTAAGGCTTAAAGAAAAATCAAAATAAAAAGTGACAGATACTTGTATTAGCTGGTGTAGTTGTTTCAATGTAGTTGCCTTTAGCATCCAACATCATAGATTTTTTGAATTGACCATTGGTTAGACAATCATATATTGTAGATAAAATAATCATGAGTCCCAAAAAACAAATAACAATACTAAAACAAAATAAAAGTTATTTATTCAGTTGTCTTTGTACTAATATAATGGAAAAAAATCAAGACAGGACACCAAACAAGAATTTAATAATCAGCAAAAAAAAAAGAAAAATTAATAAAAACAATTAAAAAAATTGAAAAAGCTTAGCTCATTATGACCATGTCTAATACAAAACAATTATAGATATTAATTGGTAAATGAACAAGTCAGTTTTTTTAACAAAATATAATATACAGGGTGTCCACAAAGTCTTAAGACAATTTTATAAATTCATTAAAAAAATTTGAGAAGTGTTATCAAATTACTTTTTTTGCATATTAATCAGTTATTATTAAAGTTTTTACTAATATCACTTTTTTATTTCAGAGATGAATTAGATAAATAAGATAATTGAAATTAAATAAATAAAAAAATTTGCTCTTAACATTTTGGAAAAAATTGAAGAGGATGGTCACTTTCTTAACCGCATTTGCTTTAGTGATGAAGCAACTTTTCATGTGTCTGGAAAGCATAAAAAACATAATGCAAGAATTTGGAAAACTGAAAACCCACACATTACTAGGGAAATTGAACGTGACAGCCCAAAGGTTAATGTGTGGTGTGGACTTTTGTGTAACAAAGTTATTGGACCATTTTTCTTTGATGAAAAGACAGTAACAGCAGACATTTACCTTGATACTCTAACTGAATATGTAGGCTCATATAAAAATTTATTAATGCTTTGAATAAAAACTTCACTATTTACTTGATATTATTTAAACATTTCAGAGATTTCCAACTTCAGTCGTAATATTAATAAATTTTAAAAATTGTCTAAGGACTTTGTGGACACCCTGTATTTTCAATATATCTTTCTGGGGATAATAAATGTAACTACTATTGCTGATTTATATCCTATCTACATATTTGAAAAGCAAAACCCTTTCTGACTTTTAAATTAAAATTTTGTTTCAGGAAAGTGAGGAAAGTCGATTTGATGCAGCTTTTATCGAAACCAGATAACCTGCTCTATGTTGGACAAGAAATTTTGTTTGCACATAAAAACTTTTCAAATAACCAATATCGCAAACAACAGTGCAAATAACAGTGTTTCTCTGTAGAGATTTCAAAACTATGCATTTCTATTTTCTAAGATTACATTGTACAGTGCTTTTTTGCAATTTGTTAAGACCATAAATACACTTGTCATGCACTGATTTTACAAGGTGCCAAAAAATCTCTTTTCATTTCAAATTCCTACTTCAAGGCTAAACAGTGAACCAAACCGTCTGTAAAGAGATTCTTTGGTGCCTTGTAAGATCAGGGCGTGACAAGAGGCAGAGCCTTTGGGAAGCCCACACATGGGCACTCTATCAAGATAATGCTCCTGCTCACACAGCCCTGAGTATTTGTCTGGGATGGGACAATTTGGCCCAGCCATTTTGGCACTGCCATTTTGGCACTGCCATTTTGGTGCCAGCCATTGTGGCAGTGTGTCATTTTCTTATTCGTAAAATCTTGAAAAGGGTTAGGATTTAGGGTTTAGGGGTTAAGTTAAGATTAGGGTGATTGATTATACTGTTTTATTCAAATCTTTCTGCTAGTTTCAAATAGACTGGTGCCAAATGGCTGCACCAAAATGGCTTCACCAAATAGTTCTACCTGTATTTGTCAGTTTCTTAAGAAAGAAACATTGCAACTTTGGAACACACCCCATATTCCCCCAATCTGGTCCCATGTGACTTCTTTTTTTCCCTATGATCAAATCTATTCTGAATGGAACCCATTTTTCTGACATCAATTTCATCAAAATGGCTGCAACAACAGAGCTCAAAAAGATCCCAGAAAATGCCTTCCAAGAATGTTTTGAATCGTGGAAAAAGTGAATGCACAAGTGTTTTCAAGTGGAGGGGATTACTTTGAAGGAATTTAACTTTGGTATAGTCAAAGTGGCCAATGCGCAGCAAAAATGCCGAAAAAATTAACTTTTAATTCAATAACTTGCTTTTTGAATGTAATGAAGCCGTGAATTTAACTTATTTTATTTAACAATTTATTGAGGTGTTTAAAAACAATATTTTTTTTAAATTTAACTTCCGCTTCCGGAGCCGGCACGGCTTTTTACAAGATACGGGTAATGCACCAGCGATTGCGGTAATGCGCAGGCGATCGCGGTTATTGCGCATTTTTTTTTATTTTGAAAGTTAAACAATCATAACTTGGGTGAAATGATTTGAAAATTTTTAAACATGGGAAGGACTATCTGAAGGGGTGTTAAAGGGCCAAAATCCACCAGTTAAGCAAAATAAAAATAGCTTTAAAATTTTTTTTTTGCATTTCAAAAATTTGTCTTAATTTCTTGCCAAGTTCTCCTTTCACATGTTGTTTCTGTTTTATCAACGCATTATGTAGAACTGGAAGGGAATAATTAAGTCCACTGATCACAGGACAGAATTCTCCGTTCCGGGTAACGTAACTACATCTCTAAACAATTATTGTATAGTACATTATTTTCAAATCTATTCGATTATTTATAGAAGGAAAGAGCCTAACCTGCTTTTTCCTGATGTTATTAGATTCAGATACGTTTTAGGCAGGCATAGAAATAGTTAGGCTCCGCATGGAACCACATAATGAATAAAAGATTTTTTGTAATTATAAAAAAAAGAAAAAAAAAAGTTATTGGAATTCTAATAAGGTTTTGTTGTTTTAGAGAAGTGTTCGATCAGAGAAGAATAAGGCTATATTAGTTTTGAAGAACAAATTTGAATCGACAACAAAGATTAGAGTACACTTAGATTATTATAGATTACGATGATTTAGCCTCTTATTATTCGTAGTGGTCTGCTTTTTACAGATATCAATTTATTTCAGCATTTAGCATATTTTATGTTGTCTCGTTGCGTGTTATTAAGTAAGCAATAGTTCACGAAAGCTAATGCAATTAAATAAATTTTGATCAACTTCAGTGCATTCTTTTTTTGGTTCATTTCTGAAGAATTTTCATGCCAGTTGTTGTATAGGTCTATTGCTTAAAAATTTTTTTCTTGTCCACTGTTAATTCTCCCGAACTGCTTCCGGTGATACCAAGATATTGCTGTCCGGTTGAAATTTATTATTTAGATTTTTGTTTATTTATTTATTTCGATATAAATAATATGTAAATATACTAAGTAAGAATTCCAAGCAGAAAAAAGTGTTGTAAAATTTCTTTTCCAAGGATAGGCTACAACAATTTGACCTGAGTACCTTTGAAATCGCAACCATGTTAATGCAAGCACCATCAAAATGGCGCTTTTAACCACTCGACCAGGCTATATAAGTTTTTTAATTCTTAAAAAATAATTGTCATATGCAAGGATAGGCTACTTAACCTTTTTGTACGTACAAAGGTTCTTTTTTAAAACGGCTTAGACCTTTTTCTCAATTTTTTTGTTATTAATTAAACAACCAAAACACCTCATTGAAATTTTGTTTTTGAATCTAAAAACATCTAAATGCTCCAAATAGAAATACTTTAAATATAATTTCAGAAAAAAATCATCAAACCCTAAAGAAATCTCTGGTCTTCTCTTGCCCTTGATCATAAACATCAAAACATTGCACTAAGTTTTGCTGTTTCTGACCAAAGATGCAAGTTGAAAGCGCGTTGTTGCTATCATGCACGGTCGGGTTTAATTCGAAAAAAACGATTGAAGTGAAAGTTAATTTTAGATAGAAAAAGAGTTAGTTTTAGAGAGAAACTAGTTGGTTGAAAAAAACTAAGCTCTTCTCAAGTTTCTTAAAAATTAAAAAAAATTCAAAAAATTTTGGGCTTACGAATTCAATTTGCGCGGGTTTTTTCTTTTTTTTATCTCTTAGAGCAACTAATTTTGTTTCTTTTTTACTCTCACTCCAATTGGTTTTTCTTCAAATTACACTTGACCATTATGCGCATTAGACAAAACATTATGAAAAAAATATGGGTAAAGAACATCTTTTAATAAGAGAAAGAGAAAATTTTTTTTTTCGCTGTTTTTTGTTCAGATATGTTCTTGACCATTAGTAGACCGGCTAGAAACTATAGATCATATTAAGCGCTCAGTGTATTTCGCGATGTAAGTAAAGTTAGCAGGTTGAAGGACAAAGTTAAAAGTTTAAAAAAATGTAGTGGTTTGAAAATCGTGTAGTTTGATTTCAAAAAACACTTGAATTCGCTTCATTTTGATACTGACACTTTTAAAAGGAATAAGCTAAATTCTGAAGTAATTTTTTTTTTTTTCTTTTTTTTGTTTGTTTATTAAAAAGCTTCTGCGCATTAGGCGGTAAAAAATGGGTAGCTGCGCATTGGTCAGTTTGACTATATATTTCAATATTTTTCAATAAAGTTTTTATAACACCAGTCTCGTTACTTTTCAAACACACCTACCTTGTATCTTTTGGTTTGAATTCTGAACTTGTCTTTTGATTGCAATTATAAGTTTTAAGAAAAAAGCTAACATTTTATTTAATACAAATGTGTCAAAACAAAGCCATAAAAACTCACTAAAAACCAGCAGCTTTGCAACAGCTCCCCAAGAAAATTTTTTTTAAGTTTGTAAAAAATAGCAAAATAAAAAACAATAGCAATATAATCCCTACTGTGATTGGAAGTAATACAGGGCAATGATACAAAGAAATTTCTTCATTGTTTGTGGTTATGTGGCATAACTAACAATGACCTGCCCAAATTATTTTTGATTAAATAATTGTTGGATATTATTTGCTATTGTAAACTTCATTGTGGGGCACACAGTAACTATCAGTCATCAACACCAAAATCATCAAACAATTGAAAGCTGCTTTTCAATCATTTAATTTATTGCCACTATTTTTAGTTTTTTAAAATTAATAATTAAAAATTAGCTTTTAATTCTTTAATTTCTTGCTATTATTTAGTCATTGCTCAACCTTGAAACCTGAAAAATATAAAAAAATTTTTACATTTACTTGAGCAATAGTAATCAAAGTTAAGCACTAAATGCTGTTCATACCAAATCCTAGGCACTAAATTCTCTCTGTCAAGTTCTTGGAGCTGAATTCTTGTAAACTTTATTCTTATCTAGTTGATTCCTGATTGAATACATTTTTGAACATGTTGCTTCATTTGATTTTAAATCTCTTCATTTACTTTTACAGTGATGAGATCATGTATACTAAAATCAGAAAAACATGACTTTATTGTCATTTTGCAATTTGATCATATTTACAGGGTGTCAAGAAAGTTCCCGATCGATTTTTAAATTTAATGTAATTCAAAAACTTCAATGAATTATGAGAAGTTCTGTACATCATTTTTCCAATTAATCCTCCTTTTCAATGTTTCAGATACACTTTTCAAATTTTTTTGGCTAAAATAATAATAAAATGAGTAAAAGAGCTGCAATCATTCAACTTCATCGTGCGGGACATTCAAATTCTAAAATTATGAAGTTGCTAAAAGCACCAAAATCGACTGTTCGCGATACAATCTTGCGCTTCCAATGCTTCCAAGAACTTGGAACCATGGAGAATCGGGATAGGAGTGGACGACCTCGATCCGCTCGCACTCCAGCAAAGATCAAGGCCCTCAGGGAGAGAATTCGGAGGAACCCCAAACGATCCTTGAGGAAAACGGCTAAAGACATGAATATCAGCCATGAGTCTGTCAGAACAATTGTTGAACAGGATCTCAAAATGTCCCCATACAAAATCAGGACAAGACAACTCCTAACTGACCTCCAGAAGCGAAAAAGAAAGGAGAGGGCCAAAATTCTGCTGAACCGTCTGAAGGGAGGCACGGAGAAAGGCAAAATCGTTTTTTCAGACGAAAAACTCTTCTCGGTGGAGGCAAAGTTCAACACCCAGAATGACAGGATTCTTGGAAAGTTGCCCAAGGACCTCCCTGATCATCTTCGATTCGTTTCACGCCGACAGAAACCCTTGTCTGTGATGGTATGGGGTGCGATCTCCAAATCTTGGAAATCTCCCCTCATTTTTGTTAAAGAGGGGGTCAAAGTGAATACAGATTCGTATGTCAATGATATTTTAACCCCTGCCCTTGCATCGATGAAGGAAAAGTTCAAAAATAAGTCCTTCACCTTCCAACAAGACGGCGCGCCTTCTCACACATCAAAGAAGACGCAGAAGTGGTGCGAAGAGCACTTTCCTTCATTCTGGACCAAAGATTTGTGGCCACCATCTTTGCCCGATCTCAATCCTATGGATTTCTGTGTGTGGGGTATTCTGGAAAAAGAAGCTTGTTCTTCACCCCATAACAATCTGGAGGATCTTCGAGCTTCCCTGAAACGAGCATGGGAGAAAATTCCTCAAGATGCCCTTCGTGCTGCTTGTCAGAATTTCCGACAGAGGCTCCAACGTGTTATTGATACAGATGGGGGTCATTTTGAATAAACCAGATTTTTTTATGTTCATGGAGCTTTGTTCTATCACCACAATAAACCTTTTGTTGATTTAACCTTCTGTCATTAGCCCTATATAATTTTGTTTAGGATCGGGAACTTTCTTGACACCCTGTACTGCTTAATGGAGTTTGGACTAAGAACTATGAAAAATATAAGTTTTCTTGGTGTTGGATGCACTCAGTTATAACTGAAATATTGAAGGCAACATCAGGCATATAATAATGAAGCAACCTTCCAGGTGCAGTTAAAAAACTTTCTCTGCAGATATTAGATATATTTTTTTCTTCTTATCATTGTCATGATGTTGGCAAGATAGGTCAGTATGATAACACTTTGACTTGCAAAAAGAGAGGGCAGAAGTTGTGTGTTCAGTCTACTTTGAGTGGTCTGTTGTGCCCTAAGGGCAGAACTGGGAGCTACTGTAGAAGAGCACTAGCTCTGGCTCCAGCTCCTGAGCTATCATGTACTTATCCATTAGCTCCATCTCCAGCTACAGAGCTATCAAGTGCTAATCCACTAACTCTGGCTCCCCAGCCCTGTTTAATTTAAAAAATCATCATTTTGAAATTTTTAAAAAATATCATTTTTTGCAAACACCATGAATTAGCTGCATTGGCTACAGCTTCATGTCATCAGTTTATCACTATTCAATTTTAAGCTAAGAAGTTTTTATTAAAATTTGCTATGAGCAACACTGGAGCTGGAGCAAATAAAATTTTTGAAGCTCCAGCTCCAGCTCAACAGAAATATTAATAAAAGGCTTCAGCTACAGGTCTGAAAAAAATGCTTGGTTTCACAGCTTCAGGCTCTAGCTTCCCAGCCCTGCCCTTTGGAAAGGCACTTTATAAAAATTCCTAAATAGCCTTACCTACAAATGTAATTCCACTTAAAACAAAAAGTAGCATACAGGTCAGTACTACAACACAAAAGATAATCATGATTTTTATTTAAAAAATTTTTAATTGAAAAAGTTTTTAATTCTGTTTTTTATTTTAAAATGAAGGTTGAGAATTTTTTTCCAAGTCACAGAAAAATACTTACACAGCCCAAAAGCTGTGGTTTGAACTATCTTGATTTTCACAATACAAATTATTAAAGTAAACTACTTGTGGTGATATTTAGGTTTACTAAACTAAAAGAATATTACATTACATAAAATAATTAATCATTCCAACATTGATCGCAGTTGGGCCAAAATACAAAAGTTTGTTAAATTAATGTCTGCCTAAAAAAAATTTTTTTGAATCTAGATAAACAATGTTGACTTCTCATTTTTTATAAATAAAAGTGTAAATCATATAGTCGTAGAATTTTTAGATCACATAACACAATAAAATTAGAAATAATGCAAGTTTTACGTTTTGATTTTTTGCAAATAGCTGAAAAAGTCAAAAACTTAAAAAATACCAGGTGTTCATAGTTCTTTTACAATCTCAAAATTCTATTATAAATTTAGTTGATAAAATATCTTCACTCAATTTGTTTTATTAGAAAAATTTATTGAAGCTATTTTTCAATTTTTTATAAAAAACACTTAAGCACATCAAAGCAGTTTTTGATTTCTTGCTATGTTAGTAAATATAATAATCATAATAGCTGTTACGGCTTTAGTATTGTATTAACAAGTCTACTTTAAAGCAAAGAATAGACTGCAGAGGCAGGAAACCTTTTTGCTATTAAGACCAAATTTTCAAATTTTGAAGAAATGAGGCCACATAAGTTAAAATATCTGAAAAACTTGCATAATCACTTTAATCCAGTGGTTCCCAACCTTTTTTATATGGCAGCACACTATTAAGCTATTTAAATTTTTACAGCACACCTATTATATTGGTTGATAATAAAAAGGTCTTCACTGAAAATTTGTCAATAATTTCTTAATTTTTGTCCAAAAATCATGGTGATCTCCAAAAAAAAGGTCTGTGCCTAAACTCATGCTCTTTCTTTCCCTTTGAAGCTCATGCATAAGAACCACAAAATTCAATGACCCTAAATAATTTTTTAAAAATCTTTTGTGGCACACCTGGAGACCTTTCATGACACACCATTTGGGAACCACTGCTTTAATCCATCTTGGTTTTCTTGATTTTTGAGACCAAAAAAAATTGATCGCTAAAAAAAAGGTCATCTCTTTGTTTCTGACTTGGAATTGTTAATTTTTGTCCTTAAATTGAAGTGATCTTTAAAGATCTTCACTATGAATTTGTCCTGCTTTTCTTGAGTTTTTTTCTCTAAATGTAGTGTTTTCTAAAAAGTTTTTTTTTTATCAGCAGTAGCCATTCTCACATGATTCTATTGTCATGGAGGATGCAGGTTTCCCTCCTCTGGAAAAAAGTATACAGCTTAATAATGATAATTACATTCCAATTATATCTTTGGCAAACCAAGTATTTTCTGATGAAAAGCAAGTAACTTGATCTACAGTTCCAAGAGATAAAAATGACATCAATGCTGAAATATTTTGGACAGAACAAGAGTCAGGTAAACATAAAGCAATGCTTGATTTTAAGGGACTCTGTCATCAAAAAACAGCAGTTTTTAAAACAAAAAAGAAATATTATAATCTACAACAAATGTAATGAAAAATAGACAAAAATTAAATATTAAAGTTTTAGAAATATTGACCAATGTTACAATGAAATCACAATTTACTTACCTTAAAATTACCTGATTCTGTAAAAAAATTAACTATAATCAACACTATTATAGTAACCATATTGTTGCTTTAAATGCCAAAACTTCACTACAGTTTGTTAGTAGAGTTGGCATTAAGTTGACAAGTATGGTGGTACCTTGACATACAAGTTTAATCTGTTCTGTGACTGAGCTTGTACATCAATTTGCTTGTATGACAAAGTGAATTTCCTATTGCAATTTATGCAAATACCATTAATCAGCTCCAGCCCCAAAATGCCACACCATTTTTTTTGATGTGTCTTTAAATAAGAAAAGTGAATTTATAAAAAGAATACTGTATAAAAACAATAAACTTAATTACTACTGTAGATTTTTTTTGGTTTTGCTTAATTATCTTTGGGTCATTTCTCTTGCACAATTATGGCCTTTTTTTTGCAACTCTTTCTTCCATCTCAACAGATAGTCATTTCAAAAAATACTTGTCCAAGGAGGTTTGTTTCAACCTCTTTTTGACAAACATATATAATTAAAATGTAATTATCATTATTAAATATGATGATGATTACATTATTAAATATCATTAAGTATAATGATAATTACATTCCCAATTCTATTGTGACCTATATATAAGTACAAACAGTATGTTTTTGAAATGTATAAAAAATGTGTCATTACATAGTATCAACACATAACCAGTTGCAACTTTTTCTGGATATTTCTTCACCACCAAGTCTGGAACTTTCTTCTACATTGCCAACATTTCTTTTACTTTGGCAGTAGAGATAGCCACTTCCTCTGTCTCCTTATCAGAACTAATCTCACTCAGAACCTATGCTGCTGCACCTGTAGCTTCTTTAATTCCACTGTTGTCAGCTCCTGTCCAACTTTGACTCCAGATTTTGCTCATCTATGATACACACGTGGAAAGACCAAGTGAAGTGTGGGAAGGTGTGCAGTAGCTGTGCATTTCAGCATCTTACTGATTGCTGTGCCATCTACCCACAACTTGTACATCAAATATTGGCTCACAAGACAAAGTAAAAAATCATCTGAGATACAGCTCGTATCTTGGAAAACTCATATGTCAAAGTACCACTGAAATTTTAAATCATTGTTAACAATCCAGTTTAATTTTCTCAATGTTTTTGTACGCGGGCTTTTTTAAAACTTCTCCTTTCAGCCTTTCCCTTCAGTCAGGGGTAGCCACAGCGTATCATCATTTTCCAAACCTTCCTGTCTTCAACGTCTGTCTCCTTCACACCAACTTCCCCCATATCTTCTTTCACTACATCTAAAAATCTTCTCTTTGGTCTCCCTCTTCTCCTCTTTCCCAGTACTTCCATTTCCATCATCTTTCTTCCTACATACTCTTGGTCTCTCCTCATGACATGTCCATACCACCTCAGCCTGCCCTCCCTCATCTTCATTCCTAACCGTTCTATTTTAACAGTACTCCTGATCTATTTGTTTCTAATCTTGTCTTTTCTCGTCACTTCCATAGTAAACCTCAACATTTTCATCTCTGCGACTTCCATCTCTTCCACTTGTTTCTTTGTGACCACCACCTTCTCAAGTCCATACACCATTGCTGGTCTTACCACTGAACTGTACACTTTTCCTTTTACTCTAGCTGGTAACCTCCTGTCACAGATTACTCCTGATACTCTTCTCTATCTGTTCCATTTTTGTCGCAGATTACTCCTGATGCTTTTTTAAAACTAAGAAAAATTTTTATTTTTGTAAAAATTGGTTGGACTAACAAACTTATCATACACAAACTCTACTCCCCTCTGCAAAAATTTAAGTTAATTAATATTGTTAAAATAGTACAAACATGATGAGGGCTTAAGTAAGCTGAAAACATTTGTTTTCTTTTTAAAATATTTTTTAAATGTTTGTTTGTCAAAAAAATAAAGAATAATGAAGCCCCTAAGGGTGCTTTTTGAAATTGCTATGTAGTATAATATTATGTTTTGAACAGTTACTGGTAGTTTAGCAGGAGCTTCCTACATTTACTACTTGTTTCCAAATAGATTACCATTCACAAAAAAAGTTTCTAAAAATGTGCAATAATTTGACTTTTCTATATAGCCTACACATTTTTTATAACCTATATATTTGATTGTATCTATATACATATTAGTACGTTGATTACCTGGTTAATCAAAATATTAATAGATACACTGCAATACTGTCCAGCTATCTCATTGTCATCATATATAGAAATGCATTCATAATACCTTCCTTCCCACTTATAGTTTCCTTCCAAAATTCCACTTTCAGGTTTACCCCAAGAATCTAAGACTAAAATAAAATTTATGAAATAATTTAATTCACTTTTTTTCTGTTAATGTTAATGGAAAAAAAATTATCTAATTTTTATTTTAGGTAATAGGCCAGCAGTTTTAAATTTTTTTTCTATCATATAAGCCCTAAAGAGTAATAGAAATGTGCTGCAAGCCTCCTAAACCAGATACTTAATAAGTACAAGCAGCAGTTGCATTAGTATTTTGTAGACTTATTAATCATGCATCAGTGTCACATTTGACACAGCTTCTTAGCAACAAACTCTTTCATGTGAGGTTTAATTTCAGATAGTGTACAGTGCAGGTCTTCTTCAAGTCTTGGCTTGCTTAAGTACTTGATTTCATTTTTTCTTACTGCAAAGTAAAAAACGAGACTCTTTTTTATTAGGCTTGGGATTAATTTTTGATACTGTGTCATGAGACCATTCAATTTTTTCATTAACTGTATTATTGGATATCAAATTTAAGAAAGCTTGTTTGCTCTATCTTTTCTCAGTACCAGTTCTGTTGTTAAGTGCATAATTTTATTTTCAATCAACATGGCCTTCAAATAACACAAGATTTGAAGATTGTTGCTGAAATGCCCCACTACTTTTAAACTTAGACTTCTTCAAAAAGTGACTTTTCATACCAAAAAATACCTTAGATTTGTTGGCTAGAGCAGGCATGTCAATCACAATCTAAATGGGTTGCATTTATGGCATGCATGTGATTGTGGGCTGTGCATGCATGCATGAATCCTCAGATGCTAAACCTTTTTTTAACACCCAATGTAATAAAATGTCTTATGTTTACTAAACATCTAAACTAGATTACTGAAAAGTTAAGCTACTTTGTAGTTATAAATTTTTTTATATCAAAATAAGCCATTTAAAATATTTTTCAAATGTAAATATTTATAAATCAAAATCCAATTGGTTGCAAACAACCTTTAATTAATGCTGATTTAGTACTTAACACTTAATTAACTGTCCCCATGCTTGACAGGTTTTAAAATACTGGGATAAAAGTATTTCCAATCCCAACTTTCCAAACCTGACATCAGTAAAGATGTCAGTCTGGCTATCTGACAAGTTTTAACAATATTTGTTGGAAATAATGGTTTACAAACATAATTTGACTTAAACTACATCATGATTTCTAATTCTAATTTGCAAATCTTATTGCAATCTCCATTGTTTGCAGATAAAAATAAAACAAGTATTCCAACTTCATTATACTTTACTTTTAGCATAGGGCTCAACTTTTTACCAGTTCTAATTAATTATTGTACATTCAATACCTGAAACAATATTATAACCAAAGAAAAATAAAAATGATACAATTTGGTCTTCAATTGATGAAAGATCAAAAATCTTTTGAATTTTTCTAAAAGAACTTTAATAAGATTAGTATATTTTTTAAAGTTTTATGAAGATTTTGAATTGATAAATCTACAGTTCTCAAGTTGTTTGAATTGAAAAAAATATGCCAAAATTATATAATTCAGTTAAAACTTCATTCTATTGACTTGCAAATTTTGCAAAATATTTCAAAAGATAAAAAAATTTGGATTGCACAGGCTGTGAGTTTGACATGCCTGGGCTAGAGCATGATCATTGTTGTCAAGCACTGTTTTAAGCATGAAGAGTTCTATTCTACAAAGAGTCTTGTAACCTGGTTACTTTTTTGCAAGATACCATTTCAATTTGTATGTTCTCGTCATGATACAACCTTTTCTTTTCTAAAATTTTAATTATGAAAATGAATTATTAGCTAGTTAATAATAGACACAGAATATGATAAACATTAATTAAATAGTTTCCAAAATACAAGATATTTGTAAAATTAACACAAACAGCATAGATATTGGCATAAGAAAAATAATTTTGAAAAAAATAAAAAACTTTGTTAAGTTGTAAAATAAAGATAAAAATTTATTGATGCATTGGATAAGAGTCAATGTTATAGGCTAATATAAATGAAATCAATTAAGTTATAATAACAATAGAACAACATATAGACAATAAACAATAAAGTTTTATTAATTAAGATAACTATAAAAAAGTAAATACTTCTCAAAGCATAGAATTGAGATGTAGTAATATCCTTTCTTAATTTGTTCAGAGATTGGGCACAAGAGTTGTTAAACAAAATTTCTGTTGAGTTAATAAAAATATGGTCGGCAATATTGCTTAAAAGTATCAAATTTTCTTGTAAAGTTTTATCAAAAGATTGTGTGAATCTGTCAACATGATACTGAACAACATCAACAAGATTAACTGCTGTTAGTGGACTTTTTGATGTATATCCAAAATTGATTAAAGTTGCAAAAATAACAGCTGCCTTAAAGTTTATGCAGCTAATTAAATATGTCAGATACATGTTAAAAATTTAAATCTAATAAATGCAAATGAAACATGAAATTACATTAGCTATAAATTACACTTTAAACAAAAAATAATTAATAAGTTATTCTAAGCAACATGTATTATTTAAATGCAAAGGCACTAGTCTAATAACAGTGATAAAAAAATCTTTTAATCAAAAAAACTCGTAAAAAGATTTTGTTGTCTGAAACTGGTCTTTTTTTTCAGCACATGAGGTTTTCAAATACTTGCAATCAAAAATTTTTACTATTTGAAAAAAATGGTATACTATATTTTATTTTGTTTCAGTTGTTATTTTGTTCAGTATATAAAAAATGGTATACTATATTTTATTTTGTTTCAGTTGTTTAAGCAATGCTATAAAGTCTATCGTCTTAAAACTTTATAATATTCTTTTGTAATGAGACAATATTTTGAACCAAACACTTTTATGTTTACTACACAAAAACAAGTCTTTAGAGAGGCTTATCCCAATCATGGAAAAATTTTGGATCTCATTCACTGTTTGCCATTACTTATGTAAGCTTTGGGGATTCACCAAAATTTAAAATGTAATGAATTAAAATTGGTGACAAGTGAACAAAAACCAGCATTTCTGTATTAGCTATTAGAGCTATTTATTTATTCAGCCAGTCTCAAAAATCACCTAAGCCAAACATAAATATTTCTATTATTAACATTAACTTTATATATTATCCTAACATACAGGACTATATCAGTGGCATTATACTTAGGAGAACCATCAATCAATTACCCTAACCTAGTATAAATGTCTAGTTGAAATTTCTTACTGAGTTTTTATTTAAAATCATGAATGAAATTTGGAGTTGGTAAAACTAGCAAGTAAAGAAAGTGCTATGGTCTGTCTTTAAAAATGCAACAGAAAAATAAGAGTAAATTTTGAAATAAGACCATATCAATTGTTTTGCAGTGCTCCTACTTACATTTGGTCATGCTGCTGACAAACTCAATGTAGTTGCAATTTTGCTTTTTTTGATTTTCTGACAAAAACTGAAATAAAGTTTGTATATTCTTTAGAAGTGATATGATGGCTCATCTTTATAATTGCAAAGTTGTTATTTGCCAAACAAAAAAGTTGAACAATTTTTGCAGTTGTTTTTTTTGTCATGATTTTGAAGCCTAAGTATAATATACAAATATTAGTTCTCAACATTTCCAAAAAAGCACATAGAAAAAAATAAAACTACAGGGTATCCCAAAATTATCTGACACATTTGGAGTTTAAAAAAAATTAAATAACAAATTAAATAAAAATTTTTTTATTACTTTTCAAAAGTATTGGGTTGAGGAATATATTCATAATGTTTTTATATTTTCTTTTATTTTGCAATGATTTTTTACTACTAGGCAAAATGTATATATCTATTCAATAAAGCCCTTTCTACTGTAAAAAAAACTGTGCTGATCATCTTTTTGAGTATTTTGAGATTTTATTATTTGTGAGGCTTACATATGGAATATCTAGGGGGTAAAAAGCAACATTTTCGACACCTGCTATTCTTCGCTTTTCATCAAGGCCAAAAAGCTGCTGAAGCAGCCTGGAACATTTGTTAATTTATAATTTATTAATTTATAGCCATAACTTTTCATTTTTATTTTAATAAAAATCTTTGATAAAAACGCTACCAACATATTCCTCAACCTAATACATAAAATGCCATTTTATTTTAATTAGGTCAAAATTCATTTGTATATGTATATTTATGCATTTTATTTAATTCAGAACATCCTTATGAATTGGAAACTTATTTCAAAAACAACAAATTGGTGACCGCAGTACAAAAAACATTCTGTCTACACTTTGGACTTAAAAGACATGATTCCATACCAACTCAAAATACTATTTTATTATGGGTTGCCAACTTTAGAGCTACCGGATCAACATTAAAAAGAAAATCAATTGGCTGTCCTAGGACTGCCAGAACTCTGGCAAATGTTGATCCAGTAAATGCCTCAATTCAACAGTCTCCCAAATGTTCTGTATGTAAACATGCACTTTCACTAGCTATTTTGTAAAGCAGTATGCATAGAATTCTTTGCAAGGATCTGAAATTGCATCCATACAAAATGGTGTTGGTAAAGAAACTTAGTGAAAAAGATTATGAAAATTGCAGATTATTGTGTTTGGAGATACAGCAGCAAGTTTCACTTAATGATCTTGTGATTTTCAGTGATGAAGCACATTTCCACTTGAATGAAACAGTCAACAAACAAAATTTTTATTATTGGTCACATAACAATCCTCATTGCATAGTTTTTATGTTACTGTATGGTACACAATTGTGAAGATTTTTATTTATTTTACTTTGTTACTTTGCAGTAATTGTCTGATTGATGCTATTGCAATTACCTTGCACACCAGTTTGAGTTTATTGCCTATGCATTGTTATGTGTATCATTCAACACAGTAGTCAGCCGCATAGTTTGAGACAACTTGAAAGCTTTAATTTATCAATATAGTAAATGTAAAGTAATAACTAATTCAATACTGTTTCCTTATTTTGTTATTTGCAGAATACGTTGTTTTTGAGTTTATTAAAACCTAATGTATTAAACTTGTAAATTAGTAAAGGTTCCCACAAATTTAATAAACTCAAAACTCACCAATGGATAAGTTGCTATGGCCTAAAGATTTAGAGGTGGATCCTAATGCAGCAAACGCTGAAAAATATTCAAGTTTTGGCTTTGTACAGTTGAAGATTTTATAGAAGCATTAGTTGAGACACAGCCAGAACAAGCTCAAGCAAATTTTAACAAAAGACGTGTAGTTGTCAGTTGTTTATCCCCAGCTATCTATGAGTACATTGAAGAGGCTGAAACTTATGAACGAGTGATCAAAATTTTAAAACAAACATTTATCAAATGAAAGAATAACGTTTATGTGCACCACCTACTTGTGAGTAGACATCAAAGTTCTAATGAATCTATAGCTGAATATTTACAGGCTTTGAAAACTTTGTCTAAAGATTGTACGTTTGGAAATGTTACAGCACAACAGTATCAAGAAGAGCTAGTATGCAATTCCTTTATCAATGGCTTGTCTTCAGCCTTTATTCAACAATGTCTTCTTGAAAATGATGAACTTAGCATAGATCACGCGTTTAAACTTGCCGATAATTTGGACCGTACCTATCAACATGCAGTTTCTTTAAACACTTTTCAAATGCCTTCTGCTGGGTATCACACTGCCACCACTATTCCATTAGAGAGATCAACTTTGACTAAACAAAGTAGCGAAAAGTTTAAGGACAAAAGTGAGATCTTTGCGGCTTCTACTAAGAAAATTCAGCACAAATGCTACTTCTGCAGTGGTCCAATGCACACTAGTAGAGCAATGTGTCCTGCTAAAAATGCTGTATGCCATGGATGTGGTAAGCAAGGTCACTACATTAAAGTCTGTCGTAAGATCAAGTCTAACACAGCAGCTGCGTCCTCTTTAAGCGAATTTGACCATAACCTCGAAACTGTATGGAGGCAACCCCTTTTGGCTTCTGTTGTTGCTACTGCACCCAAATGTCTTAGCCATGCATTAATCAAAATGAAAATGAAAGGAAAAGAAGTGGATGTCCTCATCGATTCTGGAGCATCTGGCAATTTCATTGACAGTAAACTAGCGGCTGAGCTGAAAATAACTGTGCACGGTGGAGGATCGGAAATTTCAATGGCATCCCAAGAATTAGTGGCTAACACTCATGAAAGCCTGAAAACTTCTATACTAGTATTAAATCATAGCTACCTTCTGGACTTTGAAGTTATAGACAAACTCTGTACAGATGTGATTCTTGGCCAAGATTTCCTGCGTAAACACTCAGAAGTTACCTTTTGTATGGGAGGCAGTGACCCTCCCTTGAAAAGAAATGATAATCAATTAAATGATGCTGTGGCCAAGGTAGAAGCACCCCGTTTATTCAAATTTTTGTCTCCTGATTGTAAGCCTGTAGCATTGCCCTCTAGAGTTTATTGCAAAAAAGACCAAGATTTTATAAAAACAAAAGTCAAACGATTTTTAAAAGAAGATATTATAGAAACCTCTAGACCACCGTTATGAGCCCAAGTACTTGTGGTCAAATGGGGAGGAAAGCAATGTTTAGTTATTGACTATTCATCTACAATAAACCATTTTACTATTTTGGATGCTTACCCACTGCCGCGTATTGATTAGCTTGTAAATCAAATAGCCAATGATTGATTTTATAGTTTAATCGACCTTCGGGCTGCTTATCACCAAGTTCCCCTTCAGGAATCAGAAAGAGTCTACACCAGTTTTGAAGCATGTGGTAAGTTGTATCACTATAAGCAATTACCATTTGGTCTAACAAATGGGGTTTCCGCTTTTCAACGAGTAATAGACAATTTTATCAAATGACATAATCTTAATAAGGTTTATGCTTATCTCAATGATATAACAGTCACGGGTACCACTGAAGAAGAACACGATCAAAATGTAGAGCGTTTGCTAAAGGCAGTGGTATCAGACAATTTAACATTGAATAAAGATAAATCTAAGTTTAAAGTTACATCTCTGAACTTATTAGGTTATAATATCTCACATGGCAAAATTACGCCTGATCAAATTCGACTCCAAGCGTTGCTAGACCTGTCGCCCCCAACAAATGCAAACGAGTTAAAACATGTTGTTGGACTTTTTGCATACTATGCACAGTGGATAGAAAATTTTTCAAAAAAAGCTGCACCTTTAATGAACTGTAAAACTTGCCTTTTAACAGACAAAGGCCTTAAATCATTTACTCAACTAAAAAAGGACCTTGCTAATGCCAGTCTAGGAACTATTAGAGACGATTTACCTTTTGAAGTCAAGACCAAAGCCTCTGATCATGCAACTGCCGGCATTCTATCACAGAATGGAAGACCTGTAGCTTATTTTTCTAGACAATTAAATGCAACTGAAAGAAATTATCTGGCGGTAAAAAAAGAAGCTACTGCCTGTGTAGAGGCAATTTGAAAATGGCCTTGTTTTCTAAAAGGAAAGCATTTTTTACTTTATACTGATCAACACTCGGTCTCCTTTATGTTTGACTTAAGGAGTCGAAGCAAAATTAAAAATGATAAAATTCTTTGTTGGAGAATTGAACTAAGTCAATATTTTTATGATATAAAACACAAACCTGGAAACAGCAATGTAGCGCCTGTGCCCTCTCAAGAATAATATGTTCTACTATTCCTTCCAAGAACAGACTGTTGGGTTTGCATGACAGTCTTGGTCAACCTGGGTTTGCTCGTATGTACCATTTCGTAAGATGTTGCAATTTACCTTCCACAAGTGAAGAAAAGAAAGAAGTTTGTTGTCAATGCCAAACATGTGCTGAAATCAAGCCTTGTTTCTTTAAGCCTCTTCAAGGTCAACTTATAAAGGCCACTTAAACTTTTGAAAGGATTAGTATGGACTTTAAAGGACTGCTCAAAGGAAAGAACCCACACATGTCAGTAATAATTGACGAATTCAGCCAATTTCCGTTTGCTTTTCCATGCCAGAATATTAGTACAAAAACTGTAATGTGTTGTTTAGACAAGTTTTTTGCGTCTTACATTCACAGTGATTGTGGTAGCTTGTTCATGAGCCATGAACTAAAATCGTATCTAAGAGCATGGGGTATCACTTCAAGTCATTCTACACCATATCATCCATGTTCAAACAGACAATGCGAATGCTGTGTCCAAACCGTGTGGCATACCATAAAACTTAAATTACACGAACACTCATTGTCTGAGGAAAGATGAGAAGATGTAATTCCTGAATTGCTCCATGCTATACGATCTCTTGTGTGTTTCACAACTAATGAAACTCTGCATGATCGTATGTTTAAGTTCAATCACAGATCTATAACTGGTGTTTCTATGCCCACCTGGTTGTTAAAAGAAGGACCTGTGTACTTATGCAAATTCATTAAAAACAAAAGTGATCCATTGTGTGAACATGTTTATTTATTAGATGCAAATCCTTTGTATGCACATGTTCGTTTATCCAATGGGAACAAGACTACTGTTTCCATAAGTGATTTAGCCCCAGTACCAGAAAATGCTTATTTTGAAAATGAAAACAATTTGTTAATAACTTTCCTGACGCAACTCCACCTGCTTTGCTAACCAATGGTGAAACGTCTAATGTGCTGCCAGTTGTGGTAGACCAGACCGACGAGATGCAGCTAACTGCTGAAGCCGACCTTAACAATTTACCCTCTCAGTCTGCTAATAAAACAATTGATGTAGATGCAGTGGAGCCATTGGTAGTAATACCCTGGCGCTGCAAAAAAATAAGGTGTCACCCCAAAAGACTCCAAGCAGAGAAACTTGGAAAGTGGGTCAAATAACTATATAGGTCAAATAGTTTACAATGTACATTTGCTCTCACACCCCTTTGATGTAATCAAATTTAACCTGTGTGTGCTTGTGCTTGCATTTATTTATTTCTACATCTATTACTTAAATTGATTTACTGTCTGTGTCAGTACTTGCATAATTTTTTAAAGTGGGGGTGAATGTGAAGATTTTTATTTACTTTACTTTGTTACTTTGCAGTAATTGTCTGATTGATGCTATTGCAATTACCTTGCACACCAGTTTGAGTTTATTGCTTATGCATTGTTATGCGTATCATTCAACACAGTAGTCAGCCGCATAGTTTGAGACAACTTGAAAGCTTTAATTTATCAATATAGTAAATGTAAAGTAATAACTAATTCAATACTGTTTCCTTATTTTGTTATTTGTAGAATACGTTGTTTTTGAGTTTATTAAAACCTAATGTATTAAACTTGTAAACTAGTAAAGGTTCCCACAGCAATATCAAAATTTCACATTTGGGACTTGCACTTTTTCAAAGATGACAATGGTACAGTGACGGTTATATTTGAGCAATATTGTGTCATGCTAAGCACTTTTCTGAGAGCCAAACTGAATGAACTTGAGTAGGGTAAACCAGGGTAAAATGGGACACATTTAAACTTTTAAGTCAGTCAAACCAACAATTTTGAAGCAAAGTGTAAAATAATTTAGCAGTTTATGCAAACAACATTAGACCTACAAAATGCAAAAAAAACTGAAATACAATACCATCAGGTTTTAATCTTTTTTTAAATTAGGAAAGTGTCCCATTTTTCCCAAAGCAGGAAAAATGGGACATATGAAAAAGCTTTGTGAGTGTCCATCCCAATTTTCGTTTAATTAAAATAGTAAGATGCAAAGTTACTAGTTTTGTGAACCAAAAATATGATATAGAAGATGATATACTAGTATGTACTTATTGCAAAATCACTCAAGAAATTTCAATCACTTCAGTTTATTTTAAACAAAAAATGGGTCTCTTCAAGAAGTCACTGTAACCAATTTTTTTGATAAAACTAACCTGGAATCCCCCTTTCAACACCAGAATGGAATAAAAAAGAAACCAAGAGAAAATATATCTTTCAAGAAGCAATAGTAACTGCAGGGGGATGAAGGTTAGTTTCACAAACAAAAATTGCCTATGGTGACTTCTTGAAGGGATCCCAAAAAATGTGCTCATAAACCAATGACAAATTGTCCCTATCAAGCTTTGGAAAACATGCTCATGCAACTCTTCACCAGCATACACCACATTAAGTACTTCTTTAGTTGAGCCTTAAAGTGTATGCTGTGGTCATATAAATCTGGCTTTCTTTGAGACAGCTTTTTCAATAAGTTTAAAATGAATCACATCATTCATCACCTGGAATGTCATTTTTGAGAGGATTGTTTAACTGAGTTTTTTGAACAAATGTTATAACAATTTCTTTGAGCTAATATGATCAATTGGCCAAGTCTCCCATATATTCTATTGCTTCAACTAATAAGCCTCCTGTTTCTGCAGAAATGGCAGTGCTTCATCCAGATCCAAATTGTGATAAATTCTTTTTATTTACCCATCTTGAAAGAGTTGCTCATGGAATTCCAATGCTTTGTGCCACCTTACTTAAAAATTGCTCACTATCTTTCACAATCAAAACAGCATTTCCAAGATCATCTTTATAAAAAATGCATACTTTTTTTATGTAGTTGCAAGGCATGTTTAAACACACTAACTTTAACTTCAGGCTACTTTAGAACTAGATAACCTGGAAATACATTATGCATTAGCTCATGTCTCGCAATATTCTCTAGCCTACCATTTCTTGATAGCTATCTTGTATTAAAAGGTTATTTCTTATTTTTCTAGTTATTGCTCACATAGCACTATGAAAATATTGCTTAAACCTTTGCTGTGGTAACAAGTCACAACAGGCTATCAATGCTTGTATGAAAAGAAGTTTTTATTTTAAATTCCTATAAAAAAACAGAAGCTTAGATCATGTTCTTGTCAACTAAATACAATTAACTGTTATTGGGGGGGTGTGCTATTTTTCCCAGTCATGTCCCATTTTACCCCAGTTTACTCAATAGAAATAATGTATCATTTCAACAGGATGGAGCAACATTGCATGCTTCCACAATAGATGTTCAATAGGAATTCTAAAGGAAATGTTCCTGAATCATTTGATTTCTTTGTATGGTGATATAGGTTGGCCCGCAAAATTACCAGATTTAAACCCCTGCTTTTTTTTTGTAAAGATATTTGAAGTTAAAAGTATTCAGTTACTGTCTTCAATCTCTTGAAGAATTAAAACAAGTTATTCATTTTGAAATTGGTGCTATTGCACCAGAAATGATCCATTAAGTTATAGAAAACTTTCATGAATGTCTCCAGTTGTGTGTTAGCAATGATGGAAACATTTGGCTGATTTGATATTTAAAACTTTGTGAAATAAAATGGCATTCTATTAGGTCGTTACAAAAATAATGGCTGCTTGAAGTACTGTGTTTTGCAAAATTATTTTAACATTGTATTTGTTGTTTATTTTAGGTCAATTTTGGTATACATAATAATTGATGTGTACTCTTAAATACTTTTTAACTTATTTTTAGGCAAAAATATTTTTAAAGCATATAAGCCCTTAATTATAAACACAAAAAACATAACCTTTGCTTATTTATGTTGCATGAGTTCAAACTCAGTCACAATGCGTTCTAAACTGTTGCCAATATCAACTGAGCATGGGGAGATAGATACACAAGTGATCAGACAATATGAAGATGCTTCCAGAAATTCCGTAGTGTAGATCAGAGCCTTGAAGATGAAAAAGGCAGAGGACGAGTATGCAGTCTTGACAATAAACAATTGCAAGCAATTGTTGAGCAAAATTTATGACAAAGTGCCAAAGAAATGTTTGAGACACCTTTCCAATATCCTGTAAATGAAGCTGTTGCAGTGCTATTGCAATGCTGACAACAAGGGTCTCAATCTCAGTCACAGACAATCTTTAGCATTTTGTCAAGGATTTTGCTCAACAATTTGCTTACAATTGCTTGCAATTGTTCATTGTCAAGACTGCATACTCGTCCTCTGCCTTTTTCATCTTCACGGCTCTGATCTACACTACGGAATTTCTGGAAGCACCTTCATACTGTCCAATCACTTGTATATTCATCTCCCCATGCTCAGTTGATATTGGCAACAGTTTAGAAGGCATTATGACTGAGTTTGAACTCATGCAACATAAGCAAGTAAAGGTTATGTTTTTTTGAATTCATCATTAAGAGTTTATATTCTTTAAAAATATTTTTGCCTAAAAATAAGTTAAAAAATATTTAAGAGTACACATCAATTATTATGTATACCAAAATTGACCTAAAATAAACAAATACAATGTCAAAATAGTTTTGCAAAACACAGTACTTCAAGCAGCCATTATTTTTGTAATGACCTAATATGTACTTTTAATAAAAAAATATTTTCTTCATTCAATTTGTTATTTAATTTTTCTTAACTTACAAAAATGTGTCAGATCCTTTTGGGACACCCTGTATTTAAAGTTATATTTCAATGACATGCATTATCTTGTAATAAAAGCATCAAACAGCCAATTCATCAAATTATTAAGCTACTTTTATTAGCTGCTTTTTATGATGAAAAATCAGTGGTAATTAACAAAACTAGCTCTTTGTAAAATAATAGCTAAATCATAAAGCATTGTGAAATACATTTTTAATCATCAGATTCTAAAAAGTTTGTAGGTCAAACTTTTAAAAAAAGATACCATACGCCTAAAAAAAGTAAAAAAAATCTTAAAAATCAGCATCAAAAATATGTTTTTGTTTAAATTTGCTCTTGAGCAATGAAGAGAGTAATTTATATTTATCAAATTGAAAATCATTAAATTTCTTGGTTTATAAATAATATATTAACTGGTTAAAAACTAAAGTTAACAAATGCTAACATTCAAGAAAAGTTACACAACTTATCTTTTTTTAAAGAGATTGTGCATGGCTATTTAAATTTTTTTAAATTGGGTATCTTCAAGAAGTCACCGTAAGCGACTTTTGTTCATGAAACTAATCCAAACCCTCCCTGTTATTACCATTGCTTTTTGAAGACATCATTTTTTTCTAGTTTGTTTTTATTCCGTCTTAGGGCTGTAGGGGTGATTCCAGGTTAGTTTAACCAAAAAAATTAGCTCATGAAAAGATCCAAAAATTATTGTTGCGTCAATTCCAAACAAAAAAATAAAGCATATTTATTGCTCTATAGAGTATAGCTTTTTTAATTTATTTGAGCTATTAACTTTTTTCTGAAAAAAAAATTGCTGAGCCTTCCGAAGTGAGCCTTCTTCAGCGCACAAACAAAAAGATATAAGTTAGTAGGCCTACTACTCCCTAAATTGTATAAGCCTTCCAAAAGGGCGGTATCGTTTTCTTTCGAAATCAGTCAACAATTTAAATTTTTTAATTGAAATGATGTTAAAACCAAAAAGACAAAAATAACTACAACCTTATAAACCTTTTCATAAAATTAAAATTACTGAACTAGTTAGTCTAAACACTTCCACTACACATAACACACAGAACGAATTATCGCAGGTGCAGACATAAAGCGAGATGATTAGAATTAGATTCAGTGTTGCCAGAAACCTTTCCCAAAAAAAAGCCCAAATTGAGCAAATTGACCACAAAAAGCGCCAAAAAAATTTTTTTAGTAAATTTTAGTAAACGCTATGGTTTAATACGTAAATTTTAAAAAGTTGCAGCTCCGGAAACTAGAGTTTGGACCGCACATTTGGTTGAAAACCAAAGAAAAAAAGGTCTACATTTATAAATAATCGGTGGCACATTTCTGTGTCTCTTGATGCCGGTCCCAAGCCCGGATAAATGGGGAGGGTTGCGGCAGGAAGGGCATCCGGCGTAAAAATTTTTGCCAGATTTATAAAAATGCGTAATCATTGTAAATCCATACCGGATCGGTCGCGGCCCGGGTTACCAACGACCGCCTCAGGTGTCGCACAGCAGGGCACCTGCGGAAATTATGCTACTGCTAAACAAACTGAAAATAAAAGCAAAAAGAGAGGAGGAAGGCGAGTAAAGAAGCAGCGAGAAGCATGGAAAGGAATATGCACACTCATAAGGGTGGGTATCTTAAATATTGGAACGATGACTGGAAGGGGAAGAGAGCTGGCAGATATGATGGAGCGAAGGAATGTAGACATATTGTGCCTACAAGAAACTAAGTGGAAAGGTAGTAAAGCAAGGAACATTGAAGGTGGATGTAAAATATTTTACAACGGAGCTGATGGAAAAAAAATGGGATCGGGATAGTGCTGAGGGAGGAGCTGGTTGAAAGTGTCCTGGAGGTGAAGAGGGTGTCGGACAGACTGATGGCCATGAAGCTGGAGGTAAATGGGTCCATCCTAAATATAGTAAGTGCATATGCTCCACAGGTTAACTACAGCATGGGGGAGAAAAATGATTTTTGGGAAGACCTGGATGGATTGATAGAAAGTATATCGAAAGAAGAGAGGATAGTTCTTGGTGCAGATCTTAATGGACATGTGGGCGAAGAAAACATAGGGGATGAGGAAATAATGGGGAGGTACGGTGCTGGAACAAGAAATAAGAAAGGATCAATGGTTGTGGATTTTGGGAAAAGGATGGATTTGGCGATTGTTAATACTTATTTCAAGAAGAAAGATGAACACAGGGTGACGTATAAGAGTGGAGGAAAAAGTACGCAAGTAGATTATGTGATGTGCAGAAGGAGGAACCTGAAGGAAATGTGCGATTGTAAGGTAATATTGAATGAGTGTGTCGCAAAGCAGCACCGTATGGTGGTATGCAAAATGGCTCTTATGGTAAAAAAGAAAAAGGCAGAGAAAGTAAAGCCAAAGATACGATGGTGGAAACTGAAGGAGACAAGCTATCAAGAAGCGTCTAGACAAAAGGTGACCAGGATTTTGGGAGGCAAGAATGGGTTACCTGATGAGTGGAAAAAAACGGCAGAAATGCTAAGAAAAACAGTTGAAACTGTACTGGGAGTGACATTTGGGAAACAAAAAGGAGACAGGGAGACATGGTGGTGGAATGAGGAAGTTCAAAAAAGCATAAAAGAAAAGAAAGAGGCAAAGAAAGCATGGGACAAAATAAGAAATGAAAATACTAAAAAGGTATACAAAGAAAAGAAGAGTAAGGCAAAGAAGGCAGTTGCAATGGCAAAGGGACGTGTGTATTATGATTTGTATGCTAGATTGGAAACAAAAGAAGGTGAAAAAGAGTTGTACAGATTGGCTAGGCAGAGAAACAGAGCAGGGAATGATGTACAGCACGTGAGGGTTATAAAGGATGAAAACGGTAATGTGATGGTAAATTCAGAAGCAGTGTTAAAGAGATGGAAGGAGTACTTTCAGAAACTGATAAACGAGGAAAATAACAGAGAACCTAGGACAGAGGAAGCAGAAGTGGTTAAGGAAGAGGTAAATTGTGTCAGTAGAAAAGAAGTAAAGAACGCACTAAGAAGGATGAAAAAAGGTAAAGCGGTTGGACCAGATGAGTTGCCAGTAGAAGTTTGGAAGTGCATGGGAGAGATGGGGATAGAGTTTTTGACCAGACTGTTCAACAGACTATTAATGGATGAACGGATGCCAGAAGAATGGAGAAGGAGTGTGCTTATCCCAATCTATAAAAACAAAGGGGACGCACAGTGCTGTGGAAACTACAGAGGAATAAAGCTAATGAGCCACACAATGAAAGTATGGGAAAGAATTATTGAAACCAGGTTAAGGGATAGAGTGGAGATCAGCAAACAGCAATATGGATTTATGCCAGGAAAGGGAACCACCAATGCCATGTTTGCTTTAAGAATGTTGATGGAAAAATACAGGGAAGGTCAAAAAGAGCTACATTGTGTATTCGTGGACCTAGAGAAAGCTTACGACAGGGTTCCACGGGAAGAGCTGTGGTACTGCATGAGAAAATCCGGAATAGTGGAAAAGTATGTGCGACTAGTACAGGATATGTATGAGGGAAGCGAAACAGTGGTGAGGTGTGCAGTAGGAACTACAGAAAGTTTCAAGGTTAAGGTTGGACTGCACCAGGGATCAGTGTTAAGTCCATTCCTGTTTGCAGTGATAATGGACAGGCTAACGGATGAAGTAAGGAGAGAACCACCGTGGACGATGCTGTTTGCTGATCATATTGTGATTTGCGAAGAGACCAGGGAAGAAGTGGAGCGGAGATTAGAATCCTGGAAGTATGCATTGGAAAGAAGAGGGATGAAAGTAAATAGGTCAAAGACTGAATATCTTTGAATAAATGGAGGAAATGATGACGAAACAGTGAAGATGGAGGATGCAAAAGTGCCAAGAGTAAAGGAATTTAAGTATTTGGGATCAATGGTGCAAGAAAGTGGTGGTTGTGAGAGGGAGGTAAAGAAGAGAGTACAGGCAGGATGGAATGGATGGAGAAGAGTATCGGGAGTAATCTGCAACAGGAGGTTACCAGCTAGAGTAAAAGGAAAAGTGTACAGTTCAGTGGTAAGACCAGCAATGGTATATGGATTTGAGACAGTAGCAGTCACAAAGAAACAAGTGGAAGAGATGGAAGTTGCAGAGATGAAATTGCTGAGGTTTACTATGGAAGTGACGAGAAAAGACAAGATTAGAAACGAGTACATTAGGAGTACCGTTAAGGTAGAACGGTTAGGAATGAAGATGAGGGAGGGCAGGCTGAGGTGGTATGGATATGTCATGAGGAGAGACCAAGAGTATGTAGGAAGAAAGATGATGGAAATGGAGTTACCAGGAAAGAGGAGAAGAGGGAGACCAAAGAGAAGATTTTTAGATGTGGTAAAAGAAGATATGCAGGAAATTGGTGTGAAGGAGATGGACATTGAAGACAGAAAGATGTGGAGAATGATGATACGCTGTGGCCACCCCTGACTAATGGGAAAGGCCGAAAGGAGAAGAAGAAGAAGAAGAAGAATTTATAAATAACAACAATACAACAATTTTCAGGTAGTGATAACAATAAATGCTAACGGAAAATCTTTTTTCGGTCATCACTAGTTTTGTTTAGATCCAAAGGGAGAAATGTCACACATATTTAAAGTAAAGGCTTTTTTTGTTCATCATTAGTTTTTATGGAGGGAAACCAATCGTTTCTACAAAAGGTGGTTAAGAACAATTTAATTCAATTCAATTCAATTTTATTTGCAATCAAGGTATTACGTTTTAAAGTTCTTATTGAAAAAGCGATTGCGAAATAGGAAACAGCGGCTAAACGATATACGTTATTACACGCACAACGTCAATTGTGCGTGGTCGCCTTACCTTTAAAACGAAGTAGCTACTGTAGGCTACGTTAATTTTTTCTTGAAAAAAAAAAGAAAGAGAGAAAAAAGAAAACCATTAACTTATATTTTTTTAAAAAATAAAAAAATAAAAGTGTATATCAAAACGCAAAAAGTAGTAAAGATACTTTATCACAATAAAATATACACATCCGAGCCATATAAAGAGAATGTTGCATAATCATGTATAACTATTGCATAATCATATATCATGCATAACAAACAAAAAAGGTCATCGCTTTAAATTTGTGTGACATTTCGGCATCTCCGTGAAATGCTACGAGACCATGATTCGGGTAATCGTCCATAAAATTTTGGCAAAAATGTATTTACACCGAAAATTTTTTGGGCTGCTACGTTATTTGTTAACACAATGTTGTAATTAACACAACCAAAAGAGCCGCAAAAAATTTAAAAAGAGTTCCCAAAAAATACTGAAAGCACCAATTTAAAACTCAACGGACAAATCTAAAAAAGAGCTCGAAAAATTGCCCAAATACCAATTTTAAATTTACCGCGCAAACTTAAAAAAGTCGCCTAATTCGTGATAAATTGCCCAATCTGGCAACACTGATTAGATTGGCAGAGATTACTTAGCAACAAAAATTTAGTGATGTCAACCGCGCAGCTTACGCTGCCGTGTGCAGCGTTGTAATCTTTTTTGGAGAACCTTGCTGTGTAGTCTACAACGCCGCGCCGCGTGCAATTCATAAAAAGTTCATAAAATTTTTAAGCAAATTGTATTTTGCATAATGCTATTGCTTGGGTAGCCGACTTAGTTGCTTTCCATTTATCAATACAATGATAGAGAGCAAATGCCAGGTACATAATCAATTACTAACCTATGTAGTCTTTTCTAAATTAGATATTGTTAATGGCGCGTAAAGCATAAAAGATGAAAAAAAATATGAGAGAAACTTTATTTTATTTTTTATTTTGTCTCTACATAATGTCTTATAATTCCTTATCTGCTTTTCTATGTAAGGTGTTGCAACCATGCATCATTCTTCTAACTACTATATCAAATATTACTGTGTGCATGCTATAACGTTTAACGTTTTGTTGCTTCTTTATTCTCTCTTCAAAATTCTTTATTCTCTCTTCAAAATGTATATATATATATATATATAATTAACTTACAGACCACAAAATTTTTTAATTTAACATTAATTTTATTTGCCCCAACAGACTGTTTCACCTGCCTGGGCTTGTCACGGGGCGGTTAAAAATCTGAAAAACAAAATAAATAAATAAATAAAAATACAGTTTAAATGAAGCGCTTGAATTCCGGCGAAAAAGCGTAAAACAACAACAAGAAAAAAACAAGAGAAAAACTACAGTTGTAAGGTTAATTGATAAATGAATTTTATTGCCAAAGAAAAAGTGTTTTTTACGTAGCTTGCTCTATTGTTTGAAAATAATGGGTAAATATAAAAAGTTTGCATTAAAAATGCGTTAAAATTAGATTAAATAGTCTGCACATTGGAAATACGATAAAAAGATGCTAAAGAAATGCGTTTAAAATGACAATTATTAGGATATGAATTAAAAATTAAAACAGTAAATTTTTTTACAGGGTATAATTTAAGAATATTTTTAGTTCGATAAGTATGTATATATACTGTAAAAAAATTTACTGTTTTAATTTTTAATTCATATCCTAATAATTGTCATTTTAAACGCATTTCTTTAGCATCTTTTTATCGTATTTCCAATGTGCAGACTATTTAATCTAATTTTAACGCATTTTTAATGCAAACTTTTTATATTTACCCATTATTTTCAAACAATAGAGCAAGCTACGTAAAAAACACTTTTTCTTTGGCAATAAAATTCATTTATCAATTAACCTTACAACTGTAGTTTTTCTCTTGTTTTTTTCTTGTTGTTGTTTTACGCTTTTTCGCCGGAATTCAAGCGCTTCGTTTAAACTGTATTTTTATTTATTTATTTATTTTGTTTTTCAGATTTTTAACCGCCCCCTGACGAGCCCAGGCAGGCGAAACAGTCTGTTGGGGCAAATAAAATTAATGTTAAATTAAAAAATTTTGTGGTCTGTAAGTTAATTATCTAACCGCTCTGACTCGACGTCATTGAGCACTTTCCTGATGAGCACCGACCAAAAAAATTTTGAAAAATTTCTATATATAAATATATATATATATAGGCTATCTGTTTGCTTTACTTTGCCGGTACAGAGCTCAATAACCAAATAGTTAGAGCAGTATTTATTAATAAAAGCACTAAAATAAATTAAAAATTGACAATTAAAATCCACGACAGCCTATTTCATCTTAAGAATCGTCAGGTGGAAACTTATTCAAATAGAATCTCATGTGGAAACTTATTCAAATCAGGTGGAAACTTATTCAAAAGACACAACAGAATAACGCGAGTAGATTTTAAACCGAGTCCATGTTGATTCTATTTTAATAAGTTTCCACCTGACGATTCTTAGGATGAAACAGGCTGTCGTGGATTTTAATTGTTAATTTTTAATCTATATATATATACATATATAAGTATATTTGTTTTATTTCTATGTTTGTATTTGCAGTGCATCCAGAAAAGGTTTCCGGACCTGGTGAGGTTTCTTTTCGGGAGGTTTTCTTTACTCACCATGCTCAGTTGAGCTAAATTTATAGTTAGCAATATAGGGCGGTTGTCCCTCCCAATGATTTGCATAACCGTTCCTGCACTGCACATTTTTTGTCATTTTTTTTTGTCTTTAAATAATAATATTTAGTTTGGATTAGGTAACGCGGCCGTGCTTCTTATTTTTTCTCTTTTTCAACTCTCTCTATACTTTCTGCATGTTTAACGTTCGTCGTTGTGTCGCGTTTCCTTTTCATGCTTTACTTAATGTACATTGCATATACTTAAATATTGTTACTAAGCATGAATAAAATATCATCATCATCATCATCATCATCATCATCATTCTTCCTTTTTCTTCTTCTGCTATAGTCCTATATGTTTGTTTATTTATTTCTGTTTTTATTGTGGCGGAGCAAAAATAAAAGATACTGATACTGATAGTAACAATTTCCAGGATGTTTGCCTGCTCTGATGACTTGGCAATTATGCACTCAACATCTAACTGGAAGACATTAGAGGAGACTTTAAGTCTTCAGGTCAGGTTCTGACCTGACAACTATATTCTCGTACCTCCAGAAATGAAAATTGAAGCTCAGTACAGCCAAAACGGTGTTGACTGCCTTCCACCTTAATAACAAAGAGGTACTACACGAGCTTTCCATCACCATTGAGGGACAAGCCCTGCTTTAATGTGCTGAGCCTATGTACCCCGGCATAAAATTGGATAGAGCGCTTACAGCACGTTTCGCTAAAACGGTAAAATTGCTTGAGTCAATGCGAAAAAAATTAACAACACGCGTAGGGCTCTTGAGGCGATTGGCAGGCTCAACTTGGGATACTGACGCCACAACATTGCGTACAGCCACTCTGGCCGTGGTGCACTCTGCTGCTGAGTAGGCTACTGCTTGCCTGTCTGGTGCTGCAGTGCCCACTATCGGCTCATTAACAAGGCAATCAATGACACTTTGCACGTTGTGATTGGATGCCTGCGTCCTACACTAATAGACAACTTGTTTGTCTTATCAGGTATCCTTCCAACTAAGCTTCGCCGCAAACGAGCCATGTTATCTCTAGCTCGCCGAGCACAAGAGCCTATAAGCACATACTTTATGAAAATATACCCATTTTACAGATGACATCGACAGTTCAAATCAAGACACCCATTTGTGCCTGCTGCATTGGAATTTTTAAAGGATTTTTCTAAGTCGGACACCCCTGTGGTATGTTGGGCGGAAACCAAATGGAATACGGAATGGCAAAGTAACACCTCCTGCCTACGTACTTTCATCCCCGATGTCTACGCCAAACCACTGGGAATGTATCTAACCAGACCATCCTGGGTCAGGCTTAATCGCCTACGCACTGGTGTTGGTTTATTCCGATTGAAATTGTACAGATGGGGTATGGCTCCACAGCAGACTGTAAGTGTTGCGCGGAGGAGCAAACTGCTGACCACAGAATAACATCTTGCCCCATTTTCCATCATCCAAGCAAGGGGATTGGTCTGGAAACAGTTGATGAGGAGACAGTGGCCTGGCTGATCAATACCTGTCCTAACATCTGAAGTGTTTTTTAGAAAGAGAAATATCTACTCCACATAAAAAAGATAATATTACAAAAAAATTTAAAATTTATAGCTGGTTAAAAAGAATACAAATTTATATTTGGGTTCATACAAAATGTGTTTATGGATATAAAAAAGTTTTTTGCTGCATGTAAAAAATGTTTAAAATAGATAAACTACAGTACCGGTACTGGTATGTTGCATTTTGCAAAGCACCTTAAAAAAAGCGTTCACCAAAGCACCACTGAGTAATACCAACTGCAAAAAAAGGAGTTAGTAATCGATCAGTTGTCAATCTTGCAGTGACAGTTTAAGACCTATTTCTGTGTAAGAAAATAAAGAAATAAAGGCTTTTGCAAAAAATGATTTGTAAACGTATTAAAATTACATCATTTAGTTTTTTATTTTTTATCTTTATATTTATCCTCCTGACTTGCAGGAGAGCGACGGAGGCGCTAATACATAGGGTAGGCAATTAGTTATACTTATCAATTCACTTCACATTACTGTTGAATATTAAGCCATTATGCAACATAACAAAATCTTACCAGATTTAATTTTGAAAAATCTACGTAGCTGCAATGGCTTGTTTGGCAGCAATATTTGAAATCAAATAAATTGAATGAGAATAAAAGTTGATCTTAACTAAACTGATTAATTGGTTTAATTTACTTGTGTCTAATTTTTGTGATTAATTTTAGAATTGTAATTTTTAATAGTAGTTGACTAAGCCTTGAATTGAATGTACTTATTGAATATAGTTTAATAAAGTTAAATTGTAAGAACTTGATATACTGTTATAGCTGTACAAATCAGCTTAACACAACAACAACTATTGCTTTGTCCACAAATACATATCAAGGGTTTTGGTAAGATTTTATAGTTAAAACTAAGTAATGTATGCTAACATGCTTTAGTGATTAGTTTTTTCAAATTCTAAGCAAATTGCTTTTTAAAAAAAAAAAAACAAACTTGATAGTGAGCAAGATTTGTGTTTTTCAAAAAAATTATAAAAAATTATATATAATATTTTTATTTCCATTTATTTTTTTAACTTGCAGGAAAACATTGGGAGTCATTATACTAAGAGCAATTGTCTTGCAATTATCTTACCTGCTTTCGAAGATACTGAGATATTGTGGTTGGGTTGAAACGTATATTGTTTTTTAGTTTTGGAGATATTACTGATATTTAAGGGTGCTTGCTGGGATGCCAAGCAAAATAAAGTGTTTAAAACGTCTTTTCCATGGATATAACAAAATTATGCCAGTAGGTTTTATAATTGCTGAATCTGAAATATAAAGGGCTTACTTTGATGACTACAACAATGAGTATTGCTTGATCAAACACCTTTTTAAAAGGAGAAAAAGAAATCTTAAAATTTTTTATTTAAATGTATGATATTGTAGTGCAGTGCAATGCGGTGTAAATTTGTGGCAACAATTCTGCGATGCAGTGCAGTGTCGCAAACAAAAAATACTTGCGAGCTGTGAATACAAAATTTTATATCTGCGACAGCACTACAACAATTGTTATCTGACTCCGAGGAAACAACTTACAGGATAAGAAACTAGGTAGCTATGTGGGAATACTGCAGCCTATAAATTATGTTTAAAAAAATTAAGAATCATCACCTGTCTCAAAATTGATAGCCTACAGTTTTTTGGGGGAGAGTAGGCCTACGAATTTTAGATATAGCCTAACAGTTAATTTTAAGTGTAGCTCAGGGCCGTAGTTATGCATTTTAGCTTGGGGGCTAAAGTGAGAGAGAAAATGTCATTCAACTTAAACTAAAGGCCTTATTATTATTATTTGGTCTTCACTTAAAATTTGAAAAAAATATTTCAAAAGGTAAAATATATTTAAAAATATTAAAGGGAAAAATTCAAAAATATTTCCAAATGTAAGTAAAAACCAAAAAAAATTTTCACTTAATTTTGTAGCTAATGTGCATTATGACGCAACAATGCGTCAGTTTGACTACAAGAGTTTTTACCTCGCACGTGTTAACATTCTTGAGTTGTAAGAATTGAAAATTGTAAGACTTGAATTGTAAAGTGAGTTGCAAAATTCAGTTGTAAAGAAAGAGTTGCGAATTAAATGCGAAGATTAAAGTTGTAAAATAAAGTCGTGAAATTCGATTGTGAATATACAGTGATAAAATTAAGTCGTAGAGGAAAAATCATTCTTAATATGTTAGCCACCTTTCGCTACGTAAATGGCTACAATTTGAATGGCAAATCTCTATTCAGTTTGTTAAATTTTTCCTTTAAATTCTAAATGGTTACCTTTAAAGAGAATATATTTTAAAGTTTAAAAAGGGCTTCGGGACCCCCAAGCTCCCCCGCTAACTACAAGCCTGCTGTAGACTACTGTAAAAAAACCAAAAAAAAAAAGAAAAAAGATTATAACTAGCTTTTTATAAACGGAATTATTGTTAAAATCTAAAATCAGCAAAAAAATTACAAGTTAATTTTTTCCTATTAGGCTCATCGGTTTAACCCAAGAACACGATCGTGATATATCTGATACCCACACTCTTTGTTTCACGTGATTACTGCGTGGTGCGCTGAGTGAGTAATGTGGGTCTTACAGCAGATTCAGTTTTCTTGGTGCTCTTGTGGTGGTTGGTGGAGTCTCTTTGCTTGTACGCTCATTGGGCTGTGTGTTCTGGGTATAATTTACCCAGCACCGTGAGCATGTATAAACCTATTGGGGGTACCATATGACCATAGGCTAAACGTGTAATTGTGGAATTTATTAGGGTACTGTGTGGAATATTTTATACCCATAAGAACAGAAATTTGACATGCACATTGCAAAAGGACAAAAATTAATTTTTTGTAAATTCTCATAGATAATACAAAGTGAAAACCAGCTGAGGTTGGTGTTTTCACGATGTCTAGGCGTTAATACATGCGGCAATTGATAGTGGCCCTTTCAAATTATGGGCAGAAAAGAAGTTGGTCAACACTCCAAAGATGTTACGTAACTTTAAGAAGGTTATAAGCAGTGATGGAATTCAAAGATTTTCACGGGTTTGCGCAAACCGGTTCTTGGATTCAGCAAACCCGATCTTAATTTAATATCATCTATGTATCTCTATATCTCTATATAATGAGGCAACCTGTTGTTAATGAGTTCTATACAAAGGAGAACCTGTTCTTAAAATTTTGAATCTCAACACTGATTATGGTTATACAGTATGTATTGTCTGCGACATCTCTTTGTTCGCCACAGCTGCTCCACCAGGCCGCATAGTAATGAATAACATTTCAGAACTCCCATAATTCGCTGTTTCTCCCATGATTCGCTGTTCCCATGATTGTGTTCCTGTTCCAGGAACGAGGACAGGAAAACCCGCCACAGGTGCGCCGCCTGTGGAAGCCCAGTATGCCTTTGCCACATCTACCCATACTGCGGAGATTGTCAGCAGAAACCAGTACACAAAAGTAAAACTGGACTGTAAAATCAGATTATACTTTACTGAAACGCTGTAGTTACAGTTTCAGAACCTAAAACTATTAATTTATTATCATTTTTTGTGAACTAAAATCCACTTTCTCCCATACATTGTGTTGCTACCAGAAAGCTAGGAATCTCATATCTAAAGCTCCTACAACCGTGGTGTGAGTGGGTCATCCTCAAGACTTCAGTTGTAGTTTTTTATTTTTAATAAAATTTTGGTAATGTAATGAACTTTTTTTTTTGCTGTTTTTCTACTTATTTTGAGTGGCAACTTATCCACTAAATTTACAACAGTATTACCTATGATCAAAGGAGAAACGAAAGTAGAAATATTGTATTTTCTGGTACTTTTTTTAGATTTAATAAATTTTTATTACAAGTATTTTTTGTTAATTTCAAAATAGGCTTCTATATACTCCACGACCGTGTGTGACAATGTTATTATTTACGACCGTGTTCTAGGGGTAAAATGAAAGCTGAACAAAAAAAATATATATATTTGTAACGGGAGTTTTAGTCTAGAAAAAAGTATTTCTGGTAACTTGAAAACGCTAACTTATCAGGAATTATTTTTTCAAACAATTGGCCAATGTGAAAACGATTTGCCTGTCTTTGCCCGCAATCATTCAACTTTCAATCATTCAATCATTCAATCATTCAACAACTTCAATTCAACTAATTGGTCACATTTACATAGTAGACTAAAAAGGTTGTTGTCCCTAGGCTATTCAATTTAAATTTGAGTTATGTTATAAAAAGGCTGCAATGTGTAATATTTCTGGTTCTTGTTAATTAAACTCGGTTGAATATCAACTTAGGCTATGATCTCCCAACGCTGCACTGACGTTCTAACTTCACTTCGTTTACATTGATATATTCTATTTGATTTCTTATCCCTATTCAATTTTTTTATAACCTTGTAAAGCTATCAAATGAAGAAAGCAAATTAGAGGAAGATCGGCACAGCTTCTCCGCTTTTTAAACTTAAAATCTTTTTCTTCTAAAGTCACGGTCAGTATGAAGACATATTTTATCGCAGAGTCTACCTTGACGTTTGCCAATATAGCTTTTTAAAAATAAAACTGGGCTAATCCTAAGCAGTGAACGCGAGTCCTTTTGATCACAAGTCGATCGCTCAAAAAATTGAAAACGTTGGCCGAGTTTTCAACTGAATTCTGCTATTTTTCTGTTAATGTAGGCCAACGTCATAAAAAAGACCAAGAGCGGTTAAAACCGAATACGTGTAACCGAAACTACAGTCAGCTATTATAAGCCGACCTTTTTTAATCATTAACTTTGAAACTTTAAAAACCGCGACAGTTTAGTTGGTAAATAGCATAAAAAAGTCAAAATCGTTTCTACTTTTGCTCAGAGTTTTTTAAAAATTCTTTCAAAGTCTACTTTACCTTTGAAAAGGTTGTTATGAAACGTGTCTATTTTCTTTAAGCTAAATAAATAATTTAAGTGATCGACTTCAATTTACAAAATTTTAAATACTAGCTAATTTAAAAGAACAACCTTATATTTTTTAAAATACCATAAAACCTTTATTTCACCGCCATGGCGCTCTATTTTTCAACCCTTCCCCCATAGTGGTGTTCTATTAGTGGTGACGTTCAATTAAAAGGTGGCGTTCTATTTTTCGACTAGCTGGTCAGAATTTTGAAAAGATAAATTTTATGAATGAAAAGAAAAAACTCTAACACATTTATACAATTGCATTTATTTATTTGTTTGTAATCGTGCTGTATCCTGTCGAATCGTTCGTACGAGCGTGCGTGTGCTTCAACAAGAAGGTCAGGCGCAGTCTGTGTTGATTTTACCCCTTATTCGAATAGAGTCACCACCGATAGTGTAGTTGGCATTTAGGCCACCGCCATTAGTCCATTTAAAAAACTACAGGGACTTCCCAGCGTCTAAGAATAAACGTGCAATTCGACAATCCATTCTTCCTTTCTTACAACTAGAAAGGCGATTTCAGCCGTAACTATTGCCAAAATAGAAGAATTCATCAAAGTCGCCTTTAATTAGAGGTGGCGCTCTACTTTTCAACCCTTCCCCTATAGTGGCGCTAAAATAGAGGTTTCACGATATGTTTCTTCTGCATTTTTTGACCGATGGTATGAGTAGAAAATATTTTAAGTAGGCCTACTATGTATAAGCTACTATTAAAAAAGTACAATAATGTGCTGATTGAAAAAAAAACAAGAACTTTTATTTTCTTAGGCTGGTGTACATTGAGTCTACCGGCTTATTGTTTAAAATTAACTTAGGCATTATAAACTCACTTTTAAGATTTGTGACTTCTACCGGGTGCATTGCTAGATTGGTAGAAGCGGCATTGTGTATCGCGCATGCCGATGACCAGATGCTTTTTTTTTATCTCTGTATTTATCTTTCTGACTCGCAGGAAAGCGACGGAGGTGCTAATACATAGGGTAGGCAATTACCCCAACCTGCTTCCGGAGATACCAAGATATTGCTGTCCGCTTATAATTTAATAGAGATATGACTGTAATTCAGAACTGCTTGCCAGGACCACCAAGCAGGGGAATGTGCCGTAAAGTGTCTTTCCCAAGGACACAACAGGATGGCGCGAGTGGGTTTTGAACCGAGACCGTGTTGGTCACGAGCCCGGCGCTTTAACCACTCGACTTAAATATATCGAGTTTAAGTATCATCTGTGGTATTGTGCATCGCACACGCAGAACCCGAGCTCACTGCCCGACCACGGTTTCGAGATTTACTGTCTCGTCAGGGACAGTTTGCTGACCCCAATTTTGTTGCAGAGCTAGTCATGTAGTTTTGGTTTTGTCGCAGACCTGATGAGTGTTAAAACTTGAAACCGTAGTGAGCTCGGGTTCGGCGTGCGTGATGTACAATACCACAGATGGTACTCTTTGGTGTAATCTGTTTTATTACTCGATATATTTTAGCATCTGGTCATCGGCGTGCGTAATGCACAAAGCCGCTTCTACCAATGCAGCAATGCACCCGGTAGAAGCCACTAATCTTAGATTTTTCTTTTTATATATGACCATTGACCAGCTCTGCGACAAAACTTGGGTAAGTAGACTGTCCCTGAGAAAAGTTTAAAACTCGAAACCATGGTCTGGCAATGAGCTTGGGTTCAGCGTGAGTGATGCACAATGCCATAAATGATACTCTATACTACCATCTATTCTATAATTCAATTTACTCATTTTTACCAATGATAAGTAATTTCTTTAACAAGCTGTTCACTCTTTTGCAAATCTCCTTTTCTCAGAACCTATCCTAATCTCTTAATAGCGTATAACTATACTATCAACGTGGTTGGCTAAGTAGACCTATATAACTGAAACAAGCTGGTCAACTTTCTCAAATTTTTACCTCTATTTATTCTCTTGACTCGCGGAAAGCGTCAAAGACGTTAAACTTGGGAACCCGACCTATTTCCGCAGATACCAAAATATTGTTGTCAGTTAGAAATTTCCCATTTGGTTTCATTTCTAGATGAATGAAATTTAGAGCTGCTTGCCGAGATCACCGAGCTTTGGCAAGACACAAAGTGCCGTTAAGTGTCTTGCCAAAGAACAGAATGGCGCGAATATTTGTTGAACCGGGCCCGTGTCAATCACGTTGGTCAACAGTCACAGCGTTTTTAATCGCTCGACAACGCTGTCGACTTACACTATCCACTGTATTTAAGCAAAAATGCCACGTCGATGCTAGCACCATCTAAAAAGTGGCTTATGTATGCTGAAATCGTGAAATGGCACTGTTATACTAAATTAAAGAAAATGCGTTGAGATTTGAAAGAAGCTTTAAAACTCCGATTGGTAGAATTATTTTCAACATTTTAACGTTGCAGCGCTGAAATTGTTTTGCATTGGCCGTAAATTCGTATGCAAAAGTTGGCATAAAAGTGTTTCACGATGAAGGTTTTTGACTTTATATAGGGCCTCTTAATGCCAATAATTAAATAGCCCAAGCCGACGCATGGCAATGACTTGCATTACCGCAAGTATGACGTTGTATTAAATCAAGTAATAGCAAAATTCTAGTTTTGATTTTTGTCTTTAAGCTTCTTACGTGTTTGTCTCAGAGTTGGAATTACCCTATTCATATTTTTCCTTTCGTCTTGGGCTATGAGACAAAATTTCATAATTTACACTTGCCAGGCACAATTAAGGGCGGGTTAACTTATAAATACTAGAGTGCTTTTTACCATTTTGTTAAATTTGTTTCTCTGCTTGGAAGGTTTATCTAAACAGCCTTCATACCATGCGTTTTTTTTCAGCTACTGCTTTTATTGACTTAATTGAAGTTCAATGGCCTACTTTAGTTTAGTTTAGTTATTGCACGCTTAGTTGCAATCGAAGTAGTTTGCAGTTTTCAAAAAGTTTGTAATTATTATACATTTAGACTAAAAACATTACATTTGACGTATAATGAAATAACAAAATTTCGTGGAATAAAATAAGAGCAATAAAAACATACTGGGATAAAATTTAAAAAATTATAGTTTGTAAACTACTTAATCGGTTTGCAGTAATACATCGATTAAATTTTCGGAGCATTAGGCAGCAATCTTAAAATAATAAAATTACTCAATACAGGTAAACAATTTATAACTCATAGTTAGATATTAATGTGAAATAGCAGAAATTCAAATAAATTAAGCTGTGATAAAACTGCATGAAAAAAAAAGGCTTAAAAACGCATCAACTTAATAAATAATTGATTTAAAAAATAATCTTTTCACAAGATTATTGCTCAAAATTAAAAATATTTATCGATACATCTCTTAATTAAACTATCATAACCTATAAAAATTAAGAGAACGAGTAAACTTTTCAAAACTATTAAAAATACAAACAGTAAAGTTTACTTTCAAAAGCCAAAGAGAGTTCAAAACTTTAATAGTTCAACTCTAAAAATTACCAATTCTTAACTACTACATTAAGAAAGACACTGACCTGATGTAAGCAGTGTGGATTTTTATAATACTTTGTTTCAATTCGGATAATATAAAAAATGTCATCAAAATTTGAAACTTCTTTATACAGTCAGGCATTTACAGTACAAGTGTATTCCTATTGTAATTTCTCTTTTAAATTACAGCTAAACCAAATAGCAGGTACGCATCAAAACAAAAATATATTGCATCTGCATTAACTACTAGCCTCCTACAAATAAATTACTAACTGTATCGTTAACAGTTCTTTGATATTATTTTGATGATTGCATGCGAAGTATCAAGTAAACCATAAACATAATCTAAATACTTTTTTCAAACTTAAAGTCAAAAATCAAAATTACAAATTTTTGACCGACCTAATTCGGTTCAGTAATATAAAAAAAGCACGGGTGAAATAAAAAAAATTATCAAAATCAAGAGCTTGATACTAGTGGATTTTCATCGTCGTTTTCATCTTTAGGTGGCGCTGTTTCATAGCGTTTGGTGCCACTTTGCAAAATCTTGAGAAGTTGAATAAATGGAAATTCGGCCAGCATCGCAACAACGTAAGCCAGCATTGTCGTAAACACCACTGTGACTAAAAAGAAAAATTAACGTTGCGTATAACAATAAAACTTTGATATGTAAATTAATTGAAGCGAAAATTAACAATACATATTATTAAAAAACATCCTTTTTCTATCAACAATGGCACAACCGACTGATTCAAAAGCATAGACTAAACTAAAATTAGTGTTAAGGCATTCTAATTTAGCGAAAAAATGACAGAAAATCACGAGTTTTTAATTCATTTTGCATTATTAATGGTTTCAACAATTACGCAAAAAAATACTGAAAAATGACATCAAAAAAGTTTTTCCTGACCAAGTTTAATTTACTACTAATTAATAAAAACTCATCTAAAAAGACAAAAACTGAAGATAAATAGGTGAATATGGGTATCCCTTTCTTTACTGTGCTGCTCGAATTTTATGTCTTAAAATGCAATTAAACATCCAAGTCTAAAAACTCAAATCACCATTAGGGTCATTATTTTATATTTGTAAAGTACAAATACAGTCAAAAAACACATAAAACCAACTAAAAAAACTAATAAGATATTTTCTGTGTCTTTCAACACACTTCTGGTGTTAAGAATAATTAACGATAAATTCAACTTACAAATATAAATTATAACACTAAGATAAATGCTAAAGTGTTGCTGCACTTCCATGGCTCCAATAAACCAATACAAAATCAGTGGGTGCAGCAAGTAAGAGCAATACGTCAATCGACTCAACGGAATAAAAGCTTTCCAACTTAACAACTTGTTTACTGGACCTAAAAATACATTTAGAGTAATAAAAAATAAGATAATTATATTCCAGAAAGGAAGATCTAATTAAAAAACTTACCTCCGTAACCACTGACACAAGCAATAACAACCCAAGCTAGTCCAACACACCAGACAGGTCGGGATACAGCGTTGTAAAAAGCAGCCAGGTTGTTGCTGAGCTGTTCTCCTTTTGAGTAATAAGGATATAAGCAATAAACCAAAAGAAAATTGACAACAGCAGCAGATATCCAACCCAAAACAACTATGATCTATGAAAAATTACAGAAAATTTATGTTTCGGCACGGATAAAAAAAATTAAAATGATAATGCGATTTCGGCAGATTTGCTGACTAAAAATTCTCAAATAAAAGTTCAAATAGAGACAAGCCATTAAGTTTAGTCAAAAACATAAGATCTCAATCGCTGAGAAGTGCGTTTGTTTAATTAGATAAACCAATTATTTTTTCTGAGTTTACTTATGATTCTTTTGAAGAATTTTAAAATTAATTATAATTAAGCGTAAATATGCATCAGAAAACAATAAAATCAAATCAATTAAAACAACAATCAAATTACTAATACGCCACTAAAATTTCTGATTTAATTTTTAAACTTTTATTAGTCGTTTTATTATTTTGGACTGATAAACATAACAATGAGATTTATGAGTTTAGGTCAAAAGTTAAACGGAACTAATTACATTAAAGTTTACGTTTTTTATCAAAAAAAAATCTAAAAACGGTAATAACACTAATAACGAAATAATAAATACTAATAAAAAGTTTTTACAATAGGTTAGGTTAAAATGATGATAAAAGCAGGTTAAAATGAAAGCAGAGAAAAAGAAAAATTACAATAAAAGCAATGAATTATCTGAATAAACAATAATACGCTAGGGTTAAGTATTTTTTAAATTATTTACAGGTGGTATTGTAATTTATTGCTTGATTTATTTTTTATTTCCTATTGTAAAAAGTTTTGTATAATTTTTGTAGTTTTGTTATTAGTTTATTGCTAATTTTTAAGTTTTTTATAATTAAAAACATTAACTTTTTTGTAATTTGCTACGTTTAACTTTTGGTCTTGACTCATAAATCCCATTGCTACTTTTATCAGTCCAAAATAATAAAAATAACTTATCGTCAGCTTAACTCAAGAATTTTAGTAGCGTACAGTCAAACCTCGGTTTACGAACACAATTCGTTCTAAAAAGCTGTTCGAAAACCGAATTGTTTAAAAACCGAATCATATTTTCCCATTATAAATAATGTATAAAAGATTAATTCGTTCCACGCGCCAAAAGAATAACTTATTTACCTGTTTACAATATACCTTATATATCATAAAATAAAACCATTTCTTCCAAGAGTAAATAAAACAAAACATAACAAGTAATTTACATTTACACAACTTTATATAGCATGAAAATTTACATAACAATATATATTTAATAATAAATGTATTTTTTTTCCTTGACCAATATCATTTCTCGCTTTCATTGGATCCATGACTAAGGGCTAATGAAGAGAAAAGAATGTTTTGTACAATAAAATTGTAAATGCACAGCGTAACAATGAATGTTATAAACGTAACAATAAAGCACAAGAAACAATAAAGCAACGTAACAATGAATGTACTGTAACTTGTATGCTGGTGAACAAAAAAAGTTGTTCGAGAACCGAATTTTTGTTCGAATACCGGGTTATTTTTAACTCAAAATTTTTATTCGAAAACCGAATTGTTCAAATTCCGAGACGTTCGTAAACCGAGGTTTGACTGTATCACTAATCTAATTGCTGTTTTAATTGATTATATCAATGTTTTCTGATGCATTTTTAAGGCTCGTTTCCACTAGGAGCGTTGGTGGGAGTATTCTTTGTTTGTACTTCTCTAAGCGCGTAAGCGCGGAAAGAAGTAAAAAAGTCAATATACAAACAAAAAAATAATCTCTCCAATGTTCTTAATGAAAACGAGCCTTTATGCTTAATTACAATTTGTTTTAACATTCTTGAAAATGGTGAAATGTTACTACGAAAACGTTCGACAAATTTTTTTTATGAATTGCCAAAATTGATTAAATATTTCCGAAAAAAAAACGGAATCGTTCTGCTGCTTGTAATAACTCTTTGGATTATAAAAGTTTCCTCTCTTTTAAAATTATACAGTGTGATCAGAAAGTCACGGTACACCTGATATCATCCAGGTTTTGGTCAATATAAACAGTCATATTTTGATTTGTACAGTAGATATCTAGGATGTTGAACAATGTCATCCCATCGTCAGAAAATTTTTGAGCCGTTGAAAATGGTGCTGTCAATAGAAGAAAGGATTTTTTTGGTTGAGCATGTATTCCGTGCAAACGGTGAATACACTGAAGCAGTGAAGCAAGAGTTTTCGGAAAGGTTTCCCACAATCAAATTGGTTATTTTAAACAATAAACTGGTTATTTTAAACTTGTAGTTATCGATTTCTAAAAGACAGAATGTTGCTTATGCATTGGGATTACAGGTGCACAGTGACTTTCTGATCACACTGTATTAATGATGTTACGGTTCAAAGATTAACCCGAACAATATTCATTTTAGGGTTTCAGTTAATTTTCTTTTTCTTTTCTGAAATCGAGTTGTCAGGTTTGGACAAACAAAAAAAAATTTAAACTTTTATTTAAAGCAAAAAATACCTTGTTCATTTTTAGTTTATTTCCTGTGACCGACAGAATATAGCCAGTGACCATTCCCACAAGATAAGCTCCGATCCTACACCAGGGTTTTCCATAAAGGTCTTGAACATACTGACTGTAAGTGGTTTGATTAGCAGCTGCGTTGAGCAAGTTTCCTCCATCGCCATCGGATGACTTGACGACTAGTCTGAAAACCAAAATGTCAGACTTAAAATGTCAGCATTTTCACACTAAACTTTTCACTTAACTACGAAACGAACAAGAATAACACAAATTCGAAATATCAAAAAGTTAAATCAGAGTTAAATTAATTCCTTTTGCTATTGAGTAAGAACAAATCATTTCCTTTTTTTCGAAACACAGCTGCTCATGACGTCAGTGCCGTTACAGTTTATGCATTACTAATCTCTCTTTATCGGAATGACCAGCTGGAGAACGTCGGAGGCGCTACATTTGGGGCAACCGTCAAGCGATTAACCCGACTTACGGAAAAGCCACGGTATTGCTGTCCGGCTGAAACTTTTCAATTATACGAGTAGTTATAAGTATATTATTTATAAGTAAGTTATAAGTATATTATTTTTTAAAAAAAAGTTACAACTAAAATTTAGAGTTGTTTGCTTAAGACCACCAAGCAGAGGAAAGTTCCGTAAAGTGTTTTTCCCAAGGACACAGCAGAGTAACGAAAGTAAGAATTGATCCAAGACCATGTCGATCGCGTTTGCCATTAATACGCCGGTCCTACCTACATGGCCACGCTACGGACAATGCTTTATTCCTCACATTTATACTTGCATTGTAGTTAACCCTGCTAAGAATGCCACAAGGTATAAATAAACCAAAGACAAATGAAGATACTTAAAAAATTTACAAAACTTACTCTGCCATAGAAGCAAAAAACAATGTCTCAGGCTGCTGTTTGGTGATGGACGAAAACACGCCTGTAATTGTGACGCTCACAAACAAAACAAATCCAATCAAACCCAGACCGATTTTCGGATATCTGCAAACAAACTAGCACGTCTTTATCATGTGCCTAACGCGTGTTGTCAATTGTTACACAATATAAAAGCACAGAAACGCATTTATGTAAATAATATCAACATAATCAAGTTACCTGTATAAAAACCACAAAAAAAGGGGGGCCAACAAATAAAATTGAGTGTCATTTGCAAGATACCAACCCCATGCCCAACACTAAAAAAACAAAATTCACTGAAATTAAAAAAACAAGCAACATCTACAAACTTAAAACAAAAAAGAAAAATACCTCATTCGCAATGGAATCTGGATACAAATTATTGAAGTACAGTAGATTAGTGTACCAATATTTTTGACAAGCGGAGAGTAGCGGTTGCGTGGATAACGACCAAAATGGTCCCTCTGCCAGTTTAGTGTACCAACTGATTGAGATCAAGATCAAGAAAGCATAAGGAGGTGTCAATCTTGATAAAAACAGAACGTTGATAGAAAATAATAATTATACAATGCAAATAAAACCTCAAAGATAGAGACGATAGATGTTAGACAGAATCTTTACGTCTGGGTTTTTTTTGGCTACAAAATTTCGGACATTTGCAAAATGACTGAAAAGTTTTTGAACATTTCAAGATTTTTTCGGCAACTTAAAATTTTGCAGAAGCGTAATTTCAAGTTGCCAAAGAATTTTGTTTGGATAATAATATAAACAATAAATTTAGCCAACTTTTTTGGGATTTAATGGTTTTTGTAATAAAATTAAACTCAATAGCATAAAACACCGGAATAATTTTTTCTTTTTTTACCGCAATCGACCAAATCGTAAAATCTCGGTTTTAAATATAAGGCCATCTGAATTTTTCAGAATGTACCAGCCCAAGTATGTCCAACCTTTTTCGAAGTTGGGCCAGATTTCATATCGAGCCGAAGTCGGTGGGCCGCAAAAAGCTGTTTGCGCAGAATCTTGCTCCGATTTCTTAAGTTTCGTCCCTAAACTCAGGTGTTCTCCAAAAAAAAAAAAAAGGTCTTCATCTATTTTCTTGCTCCGATTTCTTAAGTTTCGTCCCAAAATTCAGATGTTCTCTAAAAAAAAGGTCTTCTCATAGAATCTTCTCTTATTTATTGATTTCCGCTCGAAATGTCTTTTCAATCTCGAACTCTTCTTCGTAACCTTTATTATACCCAGAAAACTGGAAATCGTCGCTGGGCCGCATCAGAACTGTAAGTGGCCGCGGGTTGGACATCCCTCTACTAGCCAAATTATTACATAATAGAAATCTTTACAATTAGAAAAAAACTACAGTACTACAAGTTTCATTGTGCAAGGCTATTTTAAAGTTGTAAGGTAACTGTTTCATGACAATTAATAATTTGGGATCGTAAAATCTGACTTGCATTAGCGTTTTCCTGTTTTATCAAATAAAGCAATTAAAACTCATCGGCCGTGTTTGATAAGCGCGTGGGCATAGCGTGAACGATATTTCGTGTATAGTTAAAGCATCACGCTAAATCTTTGTTGAACGTAGTAGGTACCACAAATGGCAAACGTAATTATAGATCAAACTTTCGTACAAAACATTTAATTTTTTTCGGACATATTGCCAAAACTTCGGACAATGTCCAAAAAAACCCAAAGCTTTACGTATTTAAAAAAATCAGAAGTGAAACCTCTAAGAACTTTAAAAAATATATCAATGATTGCAAACAAATTAAAGTTTATTGAATAAGTGTGAGGTAAATCATTACTATTATCACCATATTATATCGAATCGTGAGAACCCACGGTCGGTTAATCGTGCAAGGGATCTACGAATAGAAGTTAATCCGTTTAATTTTCGGGCAAAGGAGGATACCGTACCGCTTGTAGCCTCTGAATTTTGTGTTAAATAGCAATGTAAATACCGACTGCACATTGACTATAGCTATGTTGAAGCAGATGGAAATCAATTCGGTTGATTTGCGGGAATTCTGAGCATTTCTAATTATTGCTGAGGAAACTTTTAAATGAAAAACTTTTGAAATTTTTCTCAATTTCAAATATTTTTAGTTTGGCACGACGAAACTTAAAAGTGGAAATAAATAATGGAAAAGCGACTTAAATGTATTGCATTTTCTTTTGTTTAAAACTTGAAGGGCGCAGATCCGCTGCTTCTCCTAAAAATAAATCCCTAAAGTACATAAGTAAAAAAACTGGGCGAAATTCAGCGCGTGCTGAATCTTTGGCTCAAATTCTGGTTTGCTGAATTCTCAGCGCCATATTATTAACCCAATTCTATTTTTTACAAAGGTAAGGCGAAATTAAAATAATAATCAACATTTGTTGATCGAAGTTGTTCAAATATAAATATTTGTTTTGTACTTTTTGTCGACACCGCCAAAATGAGAATTTGAGCATCAAAAAATTATAAAATTTTGTAGCTAAAATTATATCTTGCAGTTAAGAGTCAACGCAGCAGAGCGGTCGATAGAATGATTATATTCAGGGCCGTAACTAGCACCGGGGCCCAGAACGAGAGGGCCCCGCATTGCTACATTTTATTGTAAAATATTTACGTTAAAAACTAAAGTAAACTTCTTAATATTTTGTTTAGAATCCACACATATATTCTTTTCGTGCATCGTTTTTGTTTATTACATGAGATTTTTTTGTTGTAGCCTACTTAGGGCCCCTTTCTAGCCCCTTAGTGTTTGTGTCTGGCTCGGTTCCTTTTGTTCTTATACAACTTATATGTTGATACAAAATCAAACATCATTTTCATCACTTACAACTATTATTTCATCACTTACAACTATTATTACTTTGTGATGAAATGGTTACAATCATAAGATTTTAAATTTTGCAATTGTTACAATACGCACGCTTTCAATTCAAATTTGGCAGCAGCGTAGCTGAAACTACAAGCCCGCAAAAACACATGTCAGGAAGCAGTAATAGTGAGGACTGAGCTAGTACAGCTAGCATAGCTAGTACAGTAGGAGAAAAACAAAAAGTAAAGCACTAGCCTCAAGTCTTTGCAGGATATTTTCTGTATTTGAATCGTTGAAGGCCGGCAGTAGGCTAATATACGTATTTAGGCTATTCTATCGAGACGTCAGCGCGCCTGACTACAAATCTAGCTGGTGCTGAAGATCTGGTTCGATTCTCACTTCGGTTGCGAGTATAATTAAGATGCCAATTAATTTTTGAGGTTACATGCTTTCAGAATTTATAAACTTTACAAACTGTTGTCTAAATTTTATTAAAAGTTTTATTATGAAACTCTAGTTCAGTGGTTCTCAAACTTTTCAGAGTTTTCAGGTCCGTGGCCCCTTACGTAGATTTTTAAACACCCGGGGCCTCCTGCTTAAAATGCTGTACCAAAATTTAAGTGAAGACTAAAAAAAGGTCATCACTTTGAAATTGTCTCTGATTTTGTCATTTTCGTCACAAAATTTAAGTAAAGACCAAAAAAACAAATAGGTCATCACTTTAAAACCCGTCTCTGATTTTTTCAATTTTCTACCAAATTTAAGTGAAGACGAAAAAAATAAAAAAAAGATCATCACTTTGAAACCGTTTCTAATTTTTTCAATTTTCTCCCAAAATGCAGGTGAAGACCAAAAAAAAAAAGTTCATCACTTTAAAACTGTCTCGGATTTTATCAAATTTATTTCAAAAGTAGATTGAAGTCCAAAATGAAGATTCTTCTCGTGGCCCCTGGGTAAAGATCCCAGGGCCCTTTTGAGAATCCCTGCTCTAGTTGACTACTATTTAGTATGAGAAAAACTCATCAAAGCGAAGCAAAAAAGACACTAGCTAAAACAAGAAAAGTAGCTGAGGCAGCCAGAAACTGTCTGTGATTGAGTTCGTGGCTAATTTAACTAGAAATATCCGAACATAAGCATGGTTTAACAACAGCTGGGCATGTAGCTTCGGCGAGTTGTGTTAATGACGATGCCAATCATACTACGCAAACGGTCATAGGCAGGCTTGTCCATGGGATATATTTTTCTGTTCCATCCCATCCCATGGCAATTTATGCCTGTCCCATCCATCCCATCCCACGGGATTCCCATTATAATATTAATATGGAATACAGCTCAATTAAAATTATTAAATTTATGAAAGTCACAAAAATAAACAGGAAATAGACTATGACGTCACTGCTTCAAATCCACATCAAGTTAAAACAGCGCCACTTTTTCATAAATTACCAATAATAGGTAAAGACATAAGGTTAACTTTGGTGACGCACCAAAACGTAACCTTACATAAAAAAAGGCTATCTGTATTTATTGATCTATCCGGTTTCCTACCACAAAATAAATAATACTGTAGATTTAAGTATATAAAAAAAGGAGAGGAAAAAGCTCTTAAAAAGTAAAAAGTATAAAAACTAAGGGTAGCTTTGACGTAATCAAGTTGCTATGACATGGCTACTGTCTCATGGAAAATACAAATGTGTGCTGTCCCGTTCTATCCCATCCCATGGGAATGACATTCCCATGGACAAGCCTGGTCATAGGACAAAAACTATTTCCATAAATTTTGTGTAAGAAAGTTGTAGCAATGCTGCTGAAGCTTTACGGAGTCCTGAGAATCATTCATTTGCAATCGGATTGCACAAATTAATAAACGGATTTCGTTTAGCAGAAAGAGCATGACATAAAAAACTGCCGCGGTCAAGGATATGATGGCGCTGCAGTGATGAGCGGGAAGTACTTCGGCTTGCAAAAGATGATCCATATGTGGCTCCACATACTTACTACGTGCATTGTGCTTCGCACAATTTAATATTGGTGTTAAAAGTTACCATGGAAGCCCTAACTGAGACCGGTCAATTTTACGACACCATTGAGTCAGCATATAATTTTTTAAACATAGCATTGTGCGGTGGCAAAAGCTTCAGAATGTTCATAATCGTTCTTTCTCAAATACTACATAAAAAGCGTTAAATTCAATTCGGTGGTCTGGTCTATATGATGCTGTCTATTCTTTGAAGAAAATTTTAAGACGTTATCAAATGCTTAACTTACATAATACTTACCAGTACAAAGCCAAATAAAAGAGATGAAGCTGCGACAATAAAAAAGTAGATAAAAAACTTTGACTAGTTGTCTAGTGCAAGATTTTGCAGATCGTCAATATTCTTTCGAAGCTGTGCAGTTTAAACCAATAGACTTAATTTCTGTCCATAAACTTTTGCAAATTGCTGCTCAAGACATTGCTCATCTCGAAAGGAGTGTTAACGCAGTAAGTTGGTTTTATCATCAATTGCAAAGCTGCCCGCAGTTTTGTATTTCATGCCTCGAATTTCTTCGGTAAAAACATTTTGTAATTTTGCTAATCAGCAAATGACTCAATTGAAAAGTTTTTCTATAACACCGAATCGTCAAAAAAAAAACAGAAACAAACACAGTGATACCGGTGCTGAAAAAAGTAGACCAATTGAATTGTGCTCAAAAAATGGGCGTCTCATAATGAATGTCTGCACCATGACCTTAATTGACGAAGTTACGACATTGATTATATTATACAGTATGTGAAATCAAAACTACAGGGTGTCCACAAAGTCTGGGTACATAGGGGATAAACACATAATTTTAAAACAAAAGAATTTTATTTAATATTTTGCGATAAGACCATCCTTTTTGTTTACTTAAGAGTACCAACTCGATTCTTTCTTCTTTAGACAGAGCCATCATTCGATCTGAGGATGAAAAATAACATAAATAAATATAATAGTAAAATTCCTATGTACCCAGACTTTGTGGACACCCTGTAGAGTTAGGTTTTTGTGATAGATTTAAAATTGAATAAACGAAATTGTAAAATACAAATGATAAAATTTAAAAATTACCAGGAAACACAAATTAAATTGTGTCTAACAACGTGTATAGATATGCAAAGAGAAAGTTGCCGATTGTCATGTTAATTATCGGGTAAGAAATCAGTCCGAGCTAGCAAGAAATCATGACAGAAACACAATGCAGCAACCATGATGTGAGCACCTAAAATGCTATGATTTTTACATGGACAATATTTTTAACGTGCTAGGTATTCGAAGAAGTTAATTTGTTGTAGAAATTTTGAGGGAATAACAGAACAAAAAACAAAACAAAACTCTTCAATGAACTATTTTACGCCGAAGCGTTAATGACTTCACAGAGCTTATCTCCGGAACAATGAAAGAGTCGCAGCGATGCGTATTAGTTGGCAAGACAAGTGTGGTTTGGTAATCAAACTTAGACATTCCAGAAATCCAACCTTTAGGCAAAAAGACAATAATTAATTATTGCAAATTTGAAAAAGATAATGAAACTGATTTGGAGCCGTGAAAAATTGGTTTTAGCTATTACTTTTCAATTTTTGCGTTCGAAAAGTGCTTTTTAAAAATACCGAATTTTAAAACGGGATTTTATTAAAATGGTTTCAACGGTGAAAATCTTAAACTTGCTTTGGCATATCACGTGATAACAAACTGGTTTTGCCTGTTAAAATTTTTTCAGATTGCTGGGTGGAAGGCAGACAGCCGACGATCTAAAGTTCACGTTCAGTTGGGTTATAAAATCCTGTTTACCTTTCAGGCTACAAAAATATTTGTAATCAGACAGAAAAAAGTTTTCATAAATGATTAACTTTACCGAAGGTCAGCTGATTCAGTAGCAACCGACAATCGGATCTTATGAAACGTTACAGCAAACAAGTAACCTTACGCATTTATGAAGTTTATTTTGTATTGACAAATAATGCCTGATACGAAAGAACCGAACTATACGAGTATAACGCTGTTATGTAAGAAAATTGCAGAGTTCGTGAATTTTTAAATGTTGCGTCATAAGAGTTCAGCCGTTAAAACATAACCTTTTCAAATACCTTATATAACGATGCAAGTACATTATGGGAACATTCATTTTTCCATTTCTTTTTTTCAACTGCCGCAAACCCAAGTAAACCACAAGCAAACCACTTAGAAAAAAGAAACTGTCCACCGAAAAAAAAGCATTTGTGACCGCTTGAAATTCGTAATGGTCTACAGTGTAACGAGCAAAAGATACTGAATTATCTGCAATAAAATTTTAATACTAAATAAAATAACTCACTTCCTTAGCACTAAATTAAAATTTAAAAAATTGTGACAATATTGGAGTGTTAAAGAAATGTTAAACAAAATGTTTTGAATAAAATAATTCAACAAAAATTTTTTAAACGTTATCAAGTTATACGTAGCCTTTTTGTTGATTTTCGAAAAGCTTTTTAAAGATCAAAATAATTACGATGAGGAATAGCAGGGTTACGCACGTTAAAATTTTTATGGAACTAAAGGTCTTCTATTATCACGCAATACATTATATGCGTATTTTGAATAGGCATCAGAAAAACCCTACAAATTCTGCGACAGGCTTTTCTCTTTGAATCTGTCTAAAGTATAATTTAAAAAAAGATAAAAAATAATGGTATTTAAACACGAGATTACGCAAGTAACTATCTAATTAGTACTAAAAAACCAACCAATATAAGCTATGGAAAACAAAAACGAATGTCCAAGAATGACCCAAGACATACTGAGAAACCTCAAGCCATGAAGACAAGTGATATCGGTTGGTCTCTGAGTTGTATCTAACAACTGCTTAGTGTTTCGTATAACAGAAAAGGATAGCAACACCCGACGTTTGATGCCTAATGATTAAAAACACATTTGAAGTTATTACAAATCATATTCAAAGCAAACTTCAATCCATCACTTGAATACAGATTTTGCATTTGTCAGAGCAATTTTTGTTAGAAATATAATATTATTGTGTATTTAATCAGAAAGTTATTGATGTTGTATGAAGAGTTTTTTATTCATTTTTTTGAGATATGATTGAAATTTAAAAGTGCTTGCTAATGCTGCCAAGTAGAGAAACTTCTGTAAGTGTTACCAAAGGCATAAGAGAATGACAAGAGGAGTAGTTGACCAAGACTGTCTCAATTGTGTTAGCAATTAATGTAAAGTTATTACACTGCTATTTACTTGACCACCCTTCCAAATTCATAAAAAATTGCTTAAACTGTATATTGATAAAGTCAAGCTACATATGTGACCAATATTTTGCTGCATCAATGATAAGCCACTTCATCGTGGTGGTATAGACCTCTTCCATGCACTCCAAAAGGATGGGTTGAAGTGTCTTGTCAATTTCTCAAGGGTCTTATCTTTGGGCAACCCCCTATGGACATTTCTCCTTATTTTTTGTACCTGCTGTCCATGAGCAGTCACAGATGGTCAGCAATCTTAATCCTAATTGACTGCTCCCCCTCTTCGTTTACCAACCTATTGCTCTTCACTTTCCCTTTCTTTGCTAAACACTTTCTTATTTCAAAATCTCTCTTTCTGTATATCTATTTTGCTGCTGTTGCTCATTCTTTTACTCTTTCTCATTAGTGGAGACATTCACTCCAACCCTGGTTCTATACATCCCTGCTCTATCTGTACCTGTCGAGTCATTTGGAGAAACAGGTCAGTACAAAGTGATATCACTCCCTGGAATAATGGCTTGGTTCCTGGCAGACTGGGAAGGGAAAAGCAGGAAGTCATATAAAATGTACTTAATGTTTCAATGTTGCCTCTCTGTCCTTCTGGACTGGATGCTGGGCGACCAGCTATAGCACCAATTGCTAAGAATTATGCCATTCTTCATGCCCTTAAATGGTGTAATTCTCATTCCTTGTCCTATAAATTTAAATCCATCACCCAACTTAAATTTAAATTTAACTTAAATTAAATTTAAATCTGTCACCCAACTCTCCAATCTGTCCTTTCAACTCCTTCTGCTTCCTTGCCATATCTAATACTCAAATCTCTCACTGATACCTAATTTCTTTTCAATTCTTTATCATATGCTAAGGTAATCCATTTCCAATGGATAACTAGTCATTCTTTTCTTCTAGGCAATGACTTAGCAGATACCCTAGGTTTGGGATGATATATCTATGACCCAGTAGTTGAATTTCAATGACCCACCTTATGTCTCGAAGTTTCTAACATGTTTAGAAAAATTCTGGCAATTTAGGCCAGATTGGTCATGAAGACTTTTTCTTTTTTAGTTTTCAGCTTGAATTTTGGCCGAAAATAGAGCCAATGGCCCACTCAATGGTTATTTTGATAAAATGTCAATTTTTGACCCATGCTATGAAAAAGGTTTGCCATCCTGGGCATAGGTAAAGATGGTGCCACTCAGAACCCCTTCATTATACCACTTACTCTGTTTCCTCTCTTATTTCTTCCCAACACCTATCCCTTTACACCAGTTGGATATCCAATCTGGTTTCTTCCAACACCAAATCCCAACAGTATCTTCTAAGGTGCTTACCCTCCCTTGCTCTATTTGCTGTGCCCTCTCTTGTTTATGCTGCAATGAGCACAGCACTCTTGCTACATACCTTTACAGGATTAGTCAAGTCGAGACTTCTTCATGTAGCAACTGTTGGTATAAATCACAGGGCATCTTTGGTCCAGTCCTAGACTGCCCTGCACTTGACTCTCTGTGTCTGGCCATCTTCAGCCACTCCTTCACTATTCTAGACCTCTGGTCTTATCCCTGGAGAAATATTGAGAATCTGCAGAATTAATCTGCACTCTTATCCTAAGGAATGGGTCAAGTAAGCCCACAACCAACACAAGTTGAAATAGCTTAATTCACAAATAACATTTAACTTAGAAATACTTGTATCAACTTCAGAAATTGTTTCAATGTAGTTGCCTTTATCATCCAATATCAATGATCCTTTGACCTGGCCATCAGTTAAGTAATCATACAAAGTAGAACAAATAGCAAAGAATCCCAAAAGACAACACACAAAGCTAAAACAAAATTAAGACCTAACTGTTGGTATTGCTAGTAAAATATTATTAAAAAAACAATTAAAATAATATAAAATCAAAAATAGGTAGTAACGATAATAATAGCAAAAGAGTACATGAAAACAATTATATTAAGAATGAAAGCAAAAAAATTTAATGAAAAACAAACCAAAAACTACGAGTATATAAATAATTCTTGTTAACTTATTTTGATCAAAACCAAAACTAGCTTAAGTTTGTGGCTCCTACCTGAATAATCAAGGTTGCCATTTAAACTGACTAAAAAAAAATAAACATTGGTAAGCACATTACAATTTTTTAAGACAATGTTTGTATAAGTAAGTATAAATCTTAGATATAAGCGCAAAATGATAGCCCTGCATGTAATGCTACACCAAAAGCGAAATTTTAAAATACATTGCCCATGCCAGTGGCTAGTTTTTTGTTGAAAAAATGTAAGAATAAGACAAAAACAAGAAATGCTATCTGAGGCATTGCAGATCACATATGCCCATCCTAAATCATTGCCTGGCAGTGATTGTATTTGCAAGCTGTTTTTAGTGCATACAATCCTGATGATTTTATAAAATGTAGTGCAAAGTTTATATTTGCTTGCTGCATTCAGATTGATTTTGTGAAATATTGTGCAGAGCTTATCCAGTTGTTGCAACAAACTTTTGGTGCTCAGTTTGCAGCTGTTATTTTTCCAAGCTTAATTTTTGTATTTTTATTTTTACTGTCTTTCCTTCTCCTGTAGTAACCACTGACTGATTGTGATGTCAAAACCATTACTGCCTATATTGTGTAACTTGTTCAACTGCATATGACCAGGAAATCACTTGTCATGAAACCCACTATCACTTGATTTTTATTAGGAAAGAAAACTATTATTGTTAAAAAAATAATAAGTATCCAATCAAGATATTTGTAAAATCCATGATGACATGCCTGTTAGTCAGGAAACAGAGTTAAAGACCAACAGATCAGAAAACTAGGGTCAAACCTGGTCAATTACAAGTCGTTTCTAAACTATTGAATAGTTTTGTACAGTTGCATGCTGCAATTGTCATTTCCTTTTGATGATGAATTATAATCAGGACTCTTTGTAATAAACAGAACTTGAGTAGCAATGAACTGCAATATCAAAAGACAGAAACAAAATGTTCAAAAAAATTTAAGGTCATGGTAATTCCAGCTTACACAAATTTCTTTATGGCATCTTCAATAGTTACATATGGAGAAAAATTATTTTTGTAACATTTTAAAATTTTATTATTATCTTGCCCCTTTAATTGACTTTAATGACAATAACATTAACAAAAATACAAATTTATATGTCATTTACTTCATGGCTGGTTGTTTATGTTGAACATGATTTTATAAAGCTGATTTTTAATTTTGACTATTTTGACAGAGTTGAACAGGATTATATAGGGGAGTTGTATTGTGGTCAAGTAGTTAGAGTACCCTGATTACAATCAACACGGTCTTGGTTCTAAACCTACTTGTGCCATTCTGCCATGTCCTTCGGAAAGACACTTTACGGCACTTTCTCCTGCTTGACAATCTTAGCAAGCAGTTCTAAATTTCAGTTATATATCTATAAAACTAAAAAAACAAAATAAAAATTTGAAGTGGACAGCAATATCTTGGCATCTCTGAAAGCAAGTCGGGATAATTGTTTTACCTATGGATTAGCACTTGCGTCACTCTCCTGCAAGTCAAGAAGATAAATAGAGATAAAATGAATAAAAAAAAGCAAAATTGCTGGGATTAAGGAAATTCAACACCTGATTTTTTTAGCCATCTGTGCTAAATCAAATGATGATCTTTTCCTGCTACAAATAATATGTAATTCAAAACAGGTGCAAAGTTTGAGCTATTGTTTGTTTGTTAGTGAATTTTGCAAACCAGCAAAGAAAATCATCCAATTCATAAAGTACTTGAGTAAAACTAATAAATCAAAATGCTAAACTCTGCACATTGCCAAAATTTGTGAGCACCAAATCATGGTTCTCCGAGTTATCAGGGCATTATAGTAATGCCTTCAAAACTTGTATTGAAAAAAAGTTAGAGAAAATTTAATTTCTCATGTAAAAAAACTTTTCCTGTTTTTCATTTCATGCTACTTTTTCCTGTTGGAAACAAAAATGCGCCTTTTTTTCTATTATTTGAAAAACCAATTTACGACCACACTGTGCTACAATGTTTGAGTTATGATTCATATTTGTCATTAGAGCTTTGTAAACCTTCTGGGTTATGATTTACATTCGTCACTATTGCTTTATAAATGTTCCAAATTTAAATTTTTATTTTGTCATGGCTGCATTGAAGACAGAGTTGATAATTTTCTTTTAAAATGTCTGATTTATTTTAATGCCCAAAAATTAAGTTTATCGTATTGTTGGCAGTACATTGAATGAGTTGCATTTTGATTCAGTACATAGTGATGCATCATATTAACTCAGGTCTAGAATGCTTTGGTGTGACACATTATAATCTAATATGTTGGTTGTATCTAACCCAAACCCTTGACGAAAAGAACATGGCACTAAACTGGGCCATTTCCTATTAACGTGGTTAGCACTAATATAATGATTTTAAGGGTTTCAGTTGTACTATTGCACATAACAATATTTAAAAGAGTTTTTCAATTAGAAACTTAGACTCAAATACACTGTTTTAAAGTAGGTCTGAAAAATGCTGGCATTTAAAGATAATTCAATCTTATGGTGACTGGTCAATATAGTGACAGTGCCAAATAATTTGAATCTTTATTTATTCAAAATCTTTTCTGTGTAACTTTTTTTAGTGCCAAATAAAAAAATTAAAATAAAAACAGAAAAGTTAGGTTTTTAGTCCTTTTCTGTTGTTACATAAAACCATGTAATTATTACATACTAACAACTTATTGTTTGGTGAAAAAAGCAACTTGCTTTCTTCAATTAATGAATTGATAAGCCAATAAAAAAGATCAGATCATCATATACATCATATACAATAGTTGATGACATGATGTGACAAAAAATCACCAATGAATATTAATTGTAAGTTAACCAACCCATTAATGCCCAATTTTTTTTTCTGGGCAGATTTTATTATTACTTCCACATTTTGCATAAAATGCCATCTTAATTCAGATTTTTTTCACACTTTCAAAGAATTTGCAGTAGTTTCTGTGTAATCAACTGTTCTATTAAAATTAACAGTATGCTGGACAGATTAGGTAGCATTTTTTGTGAATGCTTTACACTGCAATCAATGTAGTGTGCATCAAAAACATGTGAATAAAAGCAATTAAAAACACTTTGAATGAAACAGCATGAGTAAATTATGTTCTTGATGATTTCTGAAAGTAGTTTGCCAAAACCCAAGCATTTTATTTTTAAGTTTGTTACTCTCAAGCACTGTTGTGATAGCTGGGGGAAAAATCAGAGGTCTGGTGATCTCATAATCATTGGGTTTTTTTCCATAATACAGAGAAAAGTTGAAGCCGTACCTGCTTTCACTGCACATAGCCCATAGTTTGTAACCAAATCTTATTGGTTTAGCTCTGATAAACTGCTTGAATGAGTGATGTCCATAATATCACACAATCATTTCACCGATGGCTCAATATTTCTCAAAGATCTCCCACTGATGAAAATTTTTATTGAGCAGATCCATCAAAGGCTTGATTATGAAAGATTTGTCATCCTTGTTCTCCTGAGCCTGGGAATTGTCTTGAAAGTGGATTACAGATTTCAGGGTCAGGTATGCATTACGACTAAATGCATTGCAGATGATGCCCAGACCTAAATCCTTTTCCTTGCTCCATCAATCCCTTTTGTTTGGTAAAGTGTGATAGCCACTGAACAATAAAAATCGATGAAAACTTGCATCTCCTCAAAACACACGATTTGTTCTTTTGTGTTATTGCATATCAAACTATTTTATCAACAATGAGTTAATAAAACTTAAGTAAGATTCCAGATTTTCTAGTTTCATAGGCTTAGTATCATCCATGTTTGACTACTTATTGTAGACAAAAATTTTCTTTTTCCAAGCAACTTTTGGTCTTTCTTTCTGTTGCTTTTTAGCTGGAGGGCTTGGATCTGCTGATGTACATGGCATGTTAGAGCCATCTTTCTTGTCAGCATTTACAACTTTTACAAAACTAGAAAACTACAAAACATCACAAACTAAACGTGTTGCAGTATCTTCATCATTTAATTTGTCCTCATTGGTAAGGTCATCTACATCTAGAAGAATTACTGCCAAATTCTCATCATAAAAATTTTTCAAGCTAAGTAATCAAGAGCTGCTTCAAGATTCATAAATGCTTGTGATTCATATTGAATGGACTTGAAGTAAATCATGTAACACAATCACGTTTCTAATACTTAGTTACTGTATCTATAAAAAGTAAAACTTATAATTTTTTGTACGCTTTGCTACATGTAATTAAACCTAACTGGTTGATAACTTTTGATTTTTGAAATCTACATCTAAAGCACAAGGCACTAAACTCTCTATATGCACTTCTGTGTTTACATAAGGTCTTTACATGCAAACAACTAAAACACAGCTGGATAAACACAACTCAACTGCTTGAGCCAGTTGGATTCAAGCAAATTGGACAACCCCAAATTAGACACCAGAAAATTATACAACTGTAATTAGGCCTAACAACTTTGTTTTTGTAGCTCTTTGCTTATTGTAGCCTACATGTTAGCTTCATGGCACAGTTTCTAGCCTCGCCTCTCACTCTTAACCATCTTTATTCTGACTGATGCAATGTACAAAAAGTTTGATTTTTTTCTTACAGCTGTATATTCATCATTGTTTCATCTAGAATCATCATTGTCTAATTTTCCAGCTACCAAGCCAGCAGAACAAATGCAGCTTGTAAATGACGAAAAAAGTGCTGATAACCACCCAGCATTCTATTTATAGTACAATGATGTTAGCATTAATATTATTTGGTAAGAGTAATAATTTTTTAAAAGCTTGCTCATCAGTAAGTCTAAAACAATTTATAAAAAAGCCACTTCTAAAGAAATGCTGAAAATTTTCGTTTTCAAATTTTGCATGTAGTCCCAAAAGGAACTGACGGTTAGCAAACAAAAAAACTTCTACTTTTACATACACATAATCTACATTTCAAAATAACAAAAATGGCTAAACTTTATTGTTGTGACAGCTACAAGGGTCTTGTCAGCCAATAGATAGGTGAAAAGTGCAAGTTTAGATTTTAATTCTGTATAATCAAAACATAGATTACTGTACTATAAATAGAACACTGGGCGTTAATGAATTAATAAACTTTCTTTATGTCAATGTAAGACATGGTTTTAAACCCTGCAAAAAATCAGTGCTGTTGTTTTTGCTTTTTTTGAACAAACATCAATCAAGCCACAGTGCTTTTAATAAAGTATTGTCATATTATTATTGTCTTATTGCTAATTCAACCACAATGCCAACAATAGCAACAACTATTATTTGTGGTCGAGCAGTTAAGAGTGCCATGATTGTGATCAAATTAGACTTGGTCGTGGTCTAAAACCTTTCTATTGTTCTATTGTGTCCTTGAGAAAGACATTTTATGGGACTTTTCCCCAGTTGACAGTCTTAGCAAACAGTTCTAAATTTTAGTATTATCTCTATAAACTAAAAAAAAATATTTCAACCAGAAAGCAATATCTTGGCATCTCTGGAAGCAGGTCAGGTAATTGCTTTCCTTATGTATAGCAACTCTGTCACCTTTCTGAGAGTCTGGAGAATAAATATAATGATGGATAAATGTAAGTTTGTAAAAAACAAACAACAAAAAAGGCGAATCAAAAATATCTGCAAAAAATTTTAAATCTAAATGAAGTACAATTATCTTTTTTAATTGCAGAAAAATAAGGTTTGCTTCAATACAGGTAAGGTATTAAGATTAAGACTTATAGATATATAGTTAGCACTTAAAAAAACTGTTTTTCCAAATATTCAATAAAGGTTTATGAAAGCATTGAATTAGGTGCTTAAGGTTTAGAAACTTTCAAAATCATTTCTTTGGTTCTTTTGTACAAAAAGAGAAGATAAAATCTGCAAATAGCCTATAGGCAATGAAACTGTCACGTGTTAAAATTAAAAATCTGGATTTATGCACCTATTAACTTAGGAACAATAAAATGCACATAAGTCAAAAACTTATACTAACATTCCAATAATGTCTTTTGCAAGCCATGCTCTTTCTGATGAGAGGCAATTAACTTCATCAATAATTCCAGGAAGTAGAGATGTGAACAGTGCTGAAATATTGTGAGCTGAGCAAGTATCAGGAAAACATGCAGCAATATTTGATGCCAATGGTGCCTGTAAAAGCAAACTATTGACTATAACTTTTTATATGCAATAGCAAACAAGCAATTTAATAAATAATTCTACTTGTTAAACAAATAAAATTTTATTTAACATAAATTAAAAAAGTTAATACAGGTTGAATGGCATGAAATACAATACTAATGTTTTCATTATTATGGATTCAAATAAAAAGTTGAATATTCTTGTACAATTAGCCTTTATTGTTTTTTTTTTTTTTGATTATTTTTTGCAACTTTTTCCTGTTGGATAAAAAGACGTCTGAAAAGCTTGGGTTATTGCAATTGATAATGAAAAAATAAATACAATAACCATATGTATGATGCAACAATTAAGCCCTGCAGATTCATAGGACACCAGCAAACCATTATGAAACACAATTAAACAAATCAAAATATAAAAAAAAGAAAATAAAATTTTTCAACAACAACATTTAAGATATGAACAAAATTAAATTGCCCAACTTTTATATCAGAAAATTAATATCATGTTCAATAAAGAAATGAAAGGAAACAATTACATACCAATAAAAAAAGTTTTTTAAATCCTAGAAATTTTTTATTTTTTAAAGATTCTGATAAAATTAAAATAATTTTTGTAAGACAATTACTGGTTATAAACAGCTGATCCATTTTAATAATTGGTAAATATTTTCAAACTACAAAAATGTGGCAATAATACACAAATTACCGTGCCAGTTGAGAAGCTTATTGTTATATTACAATATTGTCCAGTTATCTCCTTGTCATCTTGTGCATTAATGCATTCATAATATCTTCCTTCCCATACAAAATTTCCCTCTAAAAGTCCACTTTCAGGTTTACCCCATGAATCTACAACTAACATGAAAAAAAAGATTATATTTCTATTCATTTTAATAATAATGTGATAAATAAAATTTAAAATATTACTAATCATCTTTGTAGCAAGCAATTTTAATAGAGCTTTATTGTTAATATTAGCATTATATGAATATATTAAACACCCATAAAAAAAAGTTGTATTTGATTTAAATACTGAAACCTATGATAAATTACAAAACTTTATAGACATACAATTACAAAAAAACTACTTTTTATAGCGTAAGGTTTAGATTCAACAACATCAATCATCAACTTTTTTAGTGATTTTGCACAGGAGTTGTTAAACAGTATTTCCGATGACTTGTTAAAAATTTTTGCAGCAATATCATTGAAAAATAATAAGTTTTCCAGAGAATGATGATCAAAAGCCCTTACAACTTTATCAGCATGATACTGAACAACATCCACAGGATTAATGTTTGTTAGTGGGCTTTTTGATGTATGTCCAAAGCTAATTAAAGTAATAAAAAACACCAATACTTTAAAGTTAATTGAACTGATTAAATGGAAAGGATACATTTTAAACTTAAACCTAAATAAAAGCATTTATTATACAAAACTAGTTAACAATTTTTATAACAATACATGTTGAAAAAACTTTCAAGTCAAATATTATGCTAACATCCCAGAAAACAGGCAGCACATGCTTTTTTTCATAATAATCTATGTTTACAATTTTACTAAGAATCACACTAATTTTTTTTAATCAAGAAAACAAATCATTGAATGTATAAAATTAAAACTAAAATTTTATAAATTAAAAAAAAGTAATGTTTGTTTTAAAATGAAAACTTTTATGATAGGCTGATCATGTTTATCAGTTACTTAAAATAAACACAATAAAGGTTTACATTATTTTCTGTCTTATATCATAATCTAATTATTAACTTGATTTAATGACCTGCTGCAATTATATATAAACATAGAAAACAACTTTCAAAGAAGCTTATTGTGTTTGTTTTTTTAATTCAAAAATTTTTTTAAAAAGCTGTAAAAAATCATAACAAGTTTCTGATCAAATTGGAATGACTTGCGCAATAGTGACATTATTTAAACAGTCATTTCCTGGTCTGTACCTTATATAGACATTCAACATAAGTTTGTTTTTCTAAATTTTGTGTCATTAGAAATTCATTAAAGAAACAAAGGTATGCTTTGGGTATATGCCAGGTGTAGAAAAAGCCTAAAGATTGAATTGTTCTTATTTAACCTTAAGTTATCCCCTCAATCATCTGATGAGTATATACCATATGATTCTATAAGTAACAATTTATTCTTTAATACTGTAGTAGGTTTTCAATACTAAGTACTATAATGTAAACAAAACGCTGAAAAAATTATTTACATAACTTACATTTTAGATTGCATTGTATTTGTAATTATCTTGGCAGTATTGTACCTTTTCACATTTTCAAATGCTAAGGTATGCACTGGGTAGATCTAAGTTAGTTTAAAAAATTTTAACAAAAACACTGGTATATAATATAAAATTCATGGAAAAATTGCCCTCAAGTTTCTCTTAGAAGTGAGTAGTATTTCACAAAGTTGTGTTATTAAAAAACTAAGTCAACTTGAATGCATTTTTGTTTTTAATGTCTCATCGATTTTAATAGTTGACACAGTTTTTGCTGTTAATTTAAAATATCATACACAAATTGCACATTATATTATAGCATCACATTCTATATATCAGGCCTGGACACCACGCAACTCCAGTCAAAACTAGAGAAACATTTTTTCAAAGAAAATAATCTTTTTTGCATATTTAAACATAAAATTGCATGACAAAAGTTAGATAATTGCTATTTTGTTTTTTTGTAAATTCTAAAGTAATAGAGCAATATATTCTAAAAACACTAATCAAACCCAAGTATTTACTACTGCAATTTTGAGTATTATTACTGCAATTTTTTGCATACAATTAAGAAAATCTAACAGTATTTACCTAAAAAACAGAGCAAAATTTAACTTTCATTCAAATTATCAAACATATAAAGCAAGGTACAGTAGTATGTTACAAAATTCTTAAACAATAATTATCCAATAAAATATACAGCCAAAGACAAAAGTTTAAGGACATTTCATATTTTTTAATAATTCTGTGGGAAAACTGCCACAACTTTTGTTTCACCCATTACTTTCACACAATTTTGATGATTTATTAGTTACTTAGAATAATTAAAAATGCAACAAATTTGCACAGAATTGAAACAAAATTTATGATTAATATTTTGTGGGACTGCCCTTGTTTCTGATGACTTCTTGTATGCAATGTGGCATACTGTCAATAAGTTCACAACAATAATCTGGAGAGATTGTTCTCTCCCAAACTTCTGTAATTGCTGCTTGAAGTGCATCAAGATTTAAAGGATGCTTTTCGAAACCTTTTTCTTTATGAGCTTTTATGATTTTTGTATGGAATTCAAATCTGGACTGTTTCCTGGCCACTCCAACATTTGGATACTTTTTTGCTCCAAGAAATTTTTCACCACCTTGCTACGATGACATCAAGCACCATTATGCATGAAAATCTCACAGCTGTAGGTTCTCACAAGGAGCTCAACCTTGCTTTTTTAACAACTCAACAGATTTTTCACCAATTATTGTGGTTCATGGCAGCAAAAACAGAACTACAGCAGGCCCCATGAAGGACATTGCTTCCCAAATCAATTAGCTTGGCAGGTGTTCTATAGTTGGGGTAGTGTACTCCCCATCAGGCCTCCAAACCTGATATCTTCAAACAGAAAACTGCTGTACAGAAAAGTCTTTGAAAAAACACCTTTATCCACATTTCTATGTTCCAACTAGCATGTCTCTTGATGAAGTCCAGATGTTTCTTCTTTATCATCCATCTGAGTCAAGTATAGTTTTTGAGCTGGCTTACATGATTTGAAGCCAAGTTCCAGAGACAAACTGAATTGAATTGTTTTTGTACTGACTGCTGTGCCAGTTTTCATCAACTTAGCCAGGGTTTTTTGGAGGTACTCATTGGAGAGTGAGTAACTGCCTTACACATAAGATGGTCTCTCTGCTGGTGGTAACCCTTGGTTGGTCAGACCCTTTTACATCTATAAAAACACCCTCATTTTGGTATTTCACAATTATATTGTGCACAGCTGTTTTGCTAACCCTCAACTTCTTTGCAATTTGACATAGAGAAAACTTTAAATTGCTAAAGTTGCAATTTGAGCCTGTTCTTCCATGATGAGAGACTGCTTTTTGGCTATTTTTTAAACCAATAAATTTAAATAATTTTGACTAAAATGCAATCTTGCATACAATTTTTGAATAGGAAAGAAAAAAACAGGGTCATACAAAGATTAAATATTAACACAATAACAAAATTAAGCATTATGGCACAATAATATCTATTACTAATCAAGATATAAGCATTTAAAGCTACATGTTGGGTTTTTTGGAAAGTGTCTCTAAATTTTTGTTGCAGACTGTAAATACAAAGTGAATTAAAACGGTTGATTTTTAAATAATAATAAGAATAAGAGAAACTTTTGAGCATTATGACTTTTTGATGCAATAAAATTTGTCATATCTATTCCACATTTAAGAGTAAGTCTTGCATTAGCAATGCAAAACTTTTCATTAACTAAACTATCTACTAGTCTCTTCAAGAAGTCACTGCTGGCAATTTTTGTTCGTAAAACTAACTCAGATCCCCCTGCAGTTACTATCTCTTTTTGTGAGATTCTTTTTCAATTGGTTTCTTCTTAATTCCATCCTGGTGCTTAAATTGGGTTAGTTTTATTGAAAAAAATTACTAACGGTGACTTCTTCAAGAGACCCCTCTCTACAACCTTGTAAAAAATTACTTAAAATTTTTGAAATGAATCTGTTGAAAACATAACCAGCACAGCATAATCATGACTGATTTTAACAAACTTTTAATTAAATCTAATGTATCAAGACAAAAGCTGTACTTAATATATTTGCTAAATTTTTTTCTTCTGGCTGCCTATATCTTTAATTAATTCTACCTATTTGATCTTGCATTTCAACATTTTATTACATAAAGGATTCACAGCACTTAACAGATTATTAAAGCAGATATCTACATTGCATCTTTTCACATTAATACAGAAACATTTTAATAAACCATGTAATTTTGCTGGATCATAGAAAATTTTGAATCTAAAAACATTCACCAAATATTTAATATTATGCCATTTATTTGGCTTTGGATGCATAGGACACATTTAATTCAAATTAGATTGCTTTAAGAAAAAACTTTAAACAAGTTTTCAATTTGACTGTCTTACGTAATTTGCTACTTATTGTCATCCTTAAAAATACTTTCATCATATTTTTCAGTTAGACAGTTTTTTTCATACGAGGGATGTTTAAAAAGTAATGGGACTGTGCAAGTAATTATTTTATTTCAAATACCACATAAAAATTACAACTTGTCTCCTTTGAAGTAAACATTCTGGTTAATGGTTTGGCCCTGTGGCAAGAGATCCAGGTCAACAATTTCATGAACATCAAAGAAAATGATCAGCATCACCTTAATATTTGACTTGAACAGCCTCACTTTCTTCAGTCTTGGTGACAACGCACTCTTCCATTTAAGGTTCTGCCATTTGGTGAAGGGATCATAATCGAAGATCCATGACTCGTCACTGGTAACAACTCTACTCAGCAGATCTGGTTTAGTTTCAAGTCATTTCAGGATGTCTTGACAAACTTGCACACAATGTTTCTTTTTCCCATCATTAAGCAACCTTGGTACCATTTTTGCACAGATCTTTCTCGTCCCCAGATCTTCTGTAATTATCCTCCACACCTTCTCACTGTTCATGATCAACTCATCTGCTATCATTCTAACAGTAAGGCAACAGTCATTACATACTTTTTTCTCACTTGCTCAACATTTTTATTCGTTCTGCTTGTTGTTGGCCTTGCACTCCTAAGGTCATCTTCCACATTCTTTCTTCCTTCTTTGAACCACTCGTGCTACTCAAAAATCCAAGTTTTTGGCATAGTGAGATCATTATACACTTCTTGGAGCAAGTTGAATGTTTTAGCTGGAGTTTTTCCATGCCCAACAGAAACTTCAAGTTGATTCATTGTACGATGCCGATCATTTGTTAATGAAAAAAAGCAAAAAATCTTAATTTATTAAATATATCCCAAAACCAACTACTGTAAAGCACCTTTAATGAAAAGCCTTGAAAAAGCATATGTTAGTCACAGAATGCTGAAACTGCATTTTTACAACCACAAGCATTGTGACATCTCAAAAAACAAAGCTTTTATCACTGTTGTAAACATTGCTTGTGCAAAGCTTACAGTCCTGATACTTTTTAAATGCACCTTATACATTAGGGCAGGTGAATATTATATAAAAAAAAAATATTATTGTCAGTTAATCATGGTTTAGTTGGATATGTATCAAATTTTTTAAAAATATAAAAATAGAATTTATGCGATTGCTTATCCCGTGCATTAGTGCCTCCATTGCTTTTTTGTGACTTGGGAAGATAAATATGGAGATAAAATAAAAAATAAATAAATAAAGTTACTCCCAGTGGATGGTTCAATGCACAAAACTTTGAAATTAGGTTTCAAAAATTGTTTTTACCAGCTGTAGCAGAAAAACCAAAACCAAAGCTGATCATTGGGGACAATCTCCCATCTCATTTTTCAAGTTAAGTAGTAACAGAAGCTGCAAATCATAACATCACATTTGTTACATTACTATAAAAAACAATGCACATCTGTCAACCCCTCGACATTGATGTATTTTGTCAAGCTAAGACTGCTTCAAAAAATATTTTAGACAACTGGCGAAGAGACCAGAATAAAAAGCACTATACGCAAAAATCAGTTCCGACTTTGTTAAAGGTTTGTTTAATCAACTATGAGCACAGAACTTAGTCTCCGGTTTTTAAGCAAGCAAGATTTTTCCTTTGAACCAAGTGAAGTCTTGAAGTGACTTGCACAAGCAAACTGAGATCAAGGAAAAAAAAAACACTTTAGCCACCTTAAATAATTCTGTTCTGGACTTGCTCAAAAATCATTGTGGTATGGATGAAAAACATCAAAGGTCAAACAAGCAAGTTCAAAAAATCATATTAGGAAAACCAGATACTTCTCTACCTTCCACCAATAAGCAAAGTTCCAGTACTGACAGCACACGTGCAGAAGTGCCACCATCAAGTGCAAGAAACCAGGCATCTTTTACTAGCACTGGTATTGGTAATGATCTGTCTTCAACAGATGATGATGAATGGATGTATGCAAACTGTAAGGAACCACGGGATAAATGCAGCAATAACAGATGGATCTTGTGAGATTTATACAATCAAAACTTTAATTTACAGTGTTCTGGAGTTGAGTATCACACAAAAAAATTACTACTCACTAGATATTGAAAGCATGCCTTTTTGATGTGCTGACTGTGAATGACTTTAAACTGGCTATTATTCATATTATTGTCATTTAAATAACACAATAGATCTCAGACAAGTAGATCTTTGCTTTAGCAGTGTATCACCAATCCAGTTGTCCAAGCATTGAAACAACATTATTTAGATTTCAAAAATTAGTTTTGCAAGGCAAAAATCTTGAGTTTTGATTCCAGTTTATTTGGCCCAAAAATTTGTTTTGATCCATTCAAATACTCTGCAAGTACTTCAATCCAACAAAAAAACTTTATGAAGACATAATGCATTCAAAGTTACCCTTACGAAAGGCAAATTTGAATGTATAGTGCAGTTTGGTTTTGTGCAAATCTTTGCATTTTGACTTAGAATATCTGGAATATGATAATGCAAAGAATATTAAGTTTTGCCAGTTACAGATGCTGAAGGCCCTAAGTGTTATGTTTAGCTTTTCAGAAATTTCCTTTCTTCAACATGTCAGGTGTGATGCAATAAAAACAATAAAAATCATTCAAAGTCACCAAAAAGAGATTAGTAAAAGCATCAAAATTATTTTGAACTTTTTCTGTTGTTTTCTATTAAGATATGATATAAATTATTTAAAATAAATGTCAATAATTAAAATAACATTACAGAGCTAAGATTCTAAAGCTTTTATCAGATTATTTAAAAGCTATAGGCTGAATGTTTTATTTACTTTTGATGTAAGTTCAGTCAATGCTTTTACTATGAGAAATTGGTAATTTTGTTTAAATTCTTCAAATGCTGATTTTAAATATAGGCTTCTTTGATATCTAACACATGAGTCCAATGAGAAAGCATCTCTATATTCCATGGGTCAGCTCAAGCGCCAGATTCAGAAGATGATTTTGATCAAGGGATGCACTAATATTTACAATGTGAACAAACATGAAATTGATTGAAAGTGATGATCTTATTATTTAGAGATCACCACAATTGAAAATGAATAGATAATAAAGTTATTTAATTGAGGCTTTTGCAGGCTGGACAGAAATTCATGAGAGATTTTAGTTTGCCCACCCCTGCTTTTATCTTAATGGCATGTTTTTATCTTAATGGAGCTTTTGTTATTACTAAATATTTATTCATTAATAAAATTGTTTTGAACTAATGAAAAAATATGACACTTTACTGCCTGACAAAAACATTCAAACAAGGGATAAATTAAAAACTGTTTTATAACTTTCTGGCCAATATCTTAAATATCAAAAACATTATCTCTAGAACTGTAAAGAATTGCATTTAAACATATCTCACTTGCATCACTATCTTTTGAAAATCTTTTAAAATTTTTCCAAGATTTTTTATAAATCACAATATTACATTAAAAATTTACACTTACATTGTATTTAAATTCTATATAAAACTTTTATGTTGCATATACAGGGTTTTTCAAAAATAAAAAGCAAGTTTTACTTGTAATATATATTGCTTCAAATAATAAAAATAATGAGTGAAGAACAACAAAGACAAGAAAGAGTTACTGTGAATCTCCAAATATTTGATCAAATAAAGCAGCTATATACAACAACAACCAGGGAAGCTAGAGTTTTTTTGCCTGGGGGGGGGGGGAATTTAAAAAAAGGGCACTTTTTTTGTTAAAAATGCCAACATTGCCAACACATTGCCAACAAAAGCAAATTTTGGGGATTGCCAACAAAAGCAAATTTTGGTAGTCATGTTGCAATTTGATATTTTGGTTGACATGATAGAATTTCTGTTTGCACAGGACAGACCAGTATCTCTGAAAAGTTTTATTTCGTTAATCTGTTGTTTTGGTTTGATCAATTTTTCAGCCAATACCAACTCTTTTTAATAAACCTAGAGTTCAAAATCTTAATTTTAATGTGTGCTGCATCTTGCAAAAGCCTTTAAGTTGACTCTGCCATGACCACTCACTGTGATAGTGGCAATAATAGCCAATTTTACACAAGTTTTTCTCAATTAGGCTAGACATTAAAAAAATACAACTCTATTAACTGGTTACTAAACCAAAAGATATCCAACATAGGCTACTCACAACTAAACTTTTGTCAAAAGCACACAAGCTAGTTTTGAAAACAGCATTCAACAATTGCAACGCCCATGCACGGCAGCCAAAAGCAGATGGATACAGATTGAATGCATTTTGCTTGGGAATATCAAAAAATGTTCTTCACATGCTAATCAGTGAATGGTCTTTTGTTACCCAAAACAAAATGCAGGCCAAAAACATTTATGCTATCAAGAATACCAAAGGTTAAAATAGATAGAGCGATAAAAAACTTAAAGAGCTATTAACAATTGGATAAAAGAAAAAACATAATTACATGAGCAAGAATGACCTTTACATTGAGGTTTGATGTCAATTATTAGACGCTGCGCAATTAATATAACTGTAACCCAAAATAATTTATTAGTATTTTGCTTGCTAAGAAAGTCATTTGCAAAGGCTTGTAAATTGCTATTGTTTAACAAGTTCAATGAATATTTGCAAACATTCAATTATTGAGACTGTTATCTCTCATATTGCTTCTAAGCCATGTTTTCATTCTTCTCATGACATTGAAAGACCTTTCTTCAAAAGCCACAATGAGAGCTACACCACAGTAAATTTACAGCAATTTCTGTATTTTCAAAAAGCATTTCTTGCTTATCAGGTTTTTGCTTAAAATTTTGCACACTGTTGATATCTTTGTTTCTTTTTCCAGGGGCGTGGTACTTTCTTTGCTAAATAACCTAATATGAGCATGTAGGTCTGCGAGTTCTTCTGTAAACACATCAAAATGAACAAGACTTTTAAAACATTATGTTATAATCACAATTATGGCACACATTTGTACCACAGTCCTTTAAAAGGGCTAAGAATCTCACGCGTTTAGTCTTAGTGTTTTTATTTTTAGAGCTTAATGTCAGCCATAAGTGAGTATTGAGTAGCCAAGTCAGACAGCTTGTGTTACTTGTTAAAATTAGATTATCACCACAATTTCTTTGCTTCTAAATCCAAATTTTTTTATTATTACAGTGATTTTCGATCTATTTTGACATTGTTGTGACCAAGATTGACACTGTTGCAATCAAGATTGACAAGTTGCAATCAAGATTGACACTGTTGCAATCAAGATTGACAGCTATTAAAAAATTTTTAAAATAAAAATTTTAAAATAAAAATTTTAAAATGAAAAAAAATTTTTAAAATAAAAATTTTTTCCTTGACATTATAGATTAGCCTATTTTTGAAATTTTTAAGCTTATTTTTGATTAGTAATAAAACACTGTTGCAATCAAGATTGACAGCTAATAAAAAAATAAATATAAATATAATAAAAAACTCAAAAAAGTGTTATTACATAATGGGTTGATGATGATTGTCTGCTAACACTTAATCAATTAAGAGCAAAGGTGGCCGACGTGTATAGTATCCAGGTTTCAAATTCTTGTATTCACAGGGTGCTGAGAAACTTTCATTATGCAATAAAGAAGGTCGATACGATACCCGATGCACGCAATAGGAGCAGTACGATTGAACAGCGCTTTAAATATTCAATCCGTTTTAGAGACCTCGAACAGGAAATTCCTATTGAGAATTTTATATTTATTGATGAAGTGGGGTTCTCTGTAAGTACTCGGCCCAAAAGAGGAAGAGCAGTTGCCAGGCAAAGAGCAACCATGCCAGTCCCATTCTCCATTCCTACAATCAAGATTGCAACAGTGTCAATCTTGGTCGCAACAATGTCAAAATAGATCGAAAATCACTGTATTACTAAAAACTTTTGCTCTTTGTGAGCACTTAGAAATTTTTTGATGCTTTATTCTTTTTTTTTAGAATGCTTGGTATAGTTTTTGTTAGGAATACCAAAACTACCGGGATGGTAGTTGAGATGGTAGAAACTAGGGGGGGCAATTGCCCCTCCTGCCCCTCCACTTCTGGTACCCCTGATAACAACTAAACATGAGCTGCTTAAAATTAAAAATTTGAAATTACAAGCTGAAAGACTCAAATTTGTAATTTCAAGCAGCTCTTGTTTAGTTGTTGTTGTATATAGTCACTTTACTTGATTAAATATTTGGAGATTTACACCAACTCTTTTCTTTCTTTGTTGTTATTTACTCATTATTTTTATTATTCAAAGCAATATATGTTACAAGTAAAACTCACTCTTTATTTCGAAAACCTCACTATTTATTTTAAAAACTTGCTCTTTATTTCAGAAAACTTGCTCTTTATTTTTGAAAAACCCTGTAAATATTTTTCTCTATAAACTGCAATTAAAGTAATTCCTTTTTTTAATATACAAAACATTTCAATAAGTCATTAACCATTTAACTTATGACAAATTTTACAAACAAATACATAAGTGTTGGCAGTGTGGTTGAGTGGTTAAAGCACCATGCTTATGACCAACATGGTCTTGGTTAAAAATCCACTCGTGCCATTCTGATGTGTCTTTGAGAAAGACACTTTGCAGCACTTTCCCCTGCTTGGTGGTCTTGGTAAGCAGTTCTAAATTACAGTCATATCTCTACTAAATTACAAGCGAATAGCAATATCTTGGCATCTCTGGAAGCAGGTCTATGTATTAGCACCTCCATTGCTTTCCTGCGAGTCAAGAGGAAAAATATAGAGATGAAAAAAAATAAAAATAAAAATAAGCTTATGCCCAGTAACATAAAATAGCATATTTATGATTTAATCTGTAAAATAAATTCTGCTGAATATAATTCTAAAACATGGCTGGTCATTTCAAAATATGTTTTTATACAACAATTTTATAAAAAATTTTTATTAATTTTTTAGATTACAATTTGTTTATTATCAATATTGTTACTAGTACAAAGCCAAAACAAAGCATCGTTAAAACTTTTCATGTTTACAATTAACTTTAAAGTCATACTTAATCAATAAGTAACAAATAAAACAAAAACCACCTGATTTTAAATTCAACCAATGTGCTGTCTGCAAGTTTAATTGTCGATTATCAACTTATTACTTAAAAGAAAAAACAAAAACAAAAACGGGTCTCTTCAAGAAATGACAGTACGCAATTTTTTTCGATGAAACTAACCAGTTATCCCCCTACAGCACCAGGGATGGAATAAAAAAAAAACCAAGAGGAAAAGGATCTCTTTAAGAAGCGATAGTAACAGCAGGGGGATCAGGATTAGTTTCACGAACAAAAAGTGCTTTCGGTAACTTATTAAAAAGACCCAAATAATTTCGCCTACAGTTTTGGGACTGGAGTCACACAGCGTCTAAGAGTGAGAGATAAAACGCCATATCTCAGTATCATCATAGACTCTACAATAATTCCTAAGAGTCTATGGTATCATAGTCAATGATTCTATTTGCTATTTTGGTTGTACATAAGGGAAAACCCCAACTTAGGGTTTTGTTGTTAAAAATAAAGAGTCATTTAAAATAAAATTCCGATTCTGGTTTAGGTTCCGCAAATATTATTTTAAAAGGTTCAGTTCCAGTTCAGGTTTAAGAAAATTTTATTTTTTGGTTTAGGTTCAGGTTCATCAAATTTTATTTTTAAAGGTTCAAGGTTCCGGTTGAGGTTCGGAAAATTTTATTTTTAAAGAATCAATTCCCGTTTAGCTCCGATTCGAGTTCAAAGAAAACAATTAATAGAGATTTTCGATTTATTTATTTATTTTTTATTTTCATCTCTGTATTTATCCTCCTGACTCGCACGAAAGCGACGGAAGCGCTAATACATAGGGTAGGCAATTAACCCGACCTGCTTCCGAAGATGCCAAAATTTTGCTGTCCGCTAGTAATTTAATAGAGATATGACTAGTGATGGGATTCAGGGGGTTCGCACGGGTTCGCGCGAACCCGTTCTTGTTTCTTTTACAGACATTAGACCTTTGTTTCTCAATCGCCTGTCCGCCAAAAATATTCCAGTTTACGCCTCAATTGCAGAATTGTAAGGCTTATCGGTTATTACGGAATAAAACATAAAATTTAAAGCTGGTTGAAAACTACATGTTCAGTAATTTGCAGCATTGTGACGTAAAACGAAGCCCGAATTTCTACAGAAGTGTGGTACGCAGAACAAAGCATTTAAGACACTAAATACTTCATAGACAGTGAACTAGCCTAGAAGTCAGTAGGTTCGGTTCAAAAAACTTGCAAATAAGGCAGATAGTTTAGGTAAATTTAGCATTGTTTGTTACATTGTACTTTGTTTTGCAGTTTTGAAACGATAATATAGGTAAAGTAAGTATATTATTTAAATTAATTGACTTTCTATAGTGAGATAGTCTTATTAACTGGTCACTAGTATTTTTAAACTCAAAACTGTAAGACTGGAACCCTAAAATGAAGAGGCAACAAAATATTTTACAGTGCTTTCGGAAAATTTCAAGAACTGAAGTTAGTGTTGATGAAACGTGTGCATCACAAAATAATCAACAAACATTGGATCATGATATTACTACCCAAGATTCAGATGCTTTGAAAAGTAATGGTAGCAAGACGAGTGAAGTTTCAAACCTTCCAGAATGCTGGAGTATAAATCAATTTAAAAGTTTTAAAAAAAAATATGATGGATTAATCGTTCACGATAAAAAACTTGGTTGTGATTACTGTGGCAGATTTGCTTCGACATCAGTACATACTAAAGGGCTTCACTTGTCAATGGAATGGGCTAACTGCAGAATTGTAGCGTCAGGAAAGAATAAAGAAGTTCAACAAGCTTCTTTAAGAAAAAAGATGAATTTACACTTCTCTTCCCAAGTGCACCATGATTGCGTTAAGCAGTTAAAGGATTGTTCAAATAATATGGTAAAATGCATTGATAACTTAAATGAGAAGCATATGGATTCTACGATTAAAGTTTTTAATACAGTGTACAGTTTGGCAAAAAGAAGCCGCCCATTTTGTGATATTGAACATGAGATTGAGCTGCAAATAAAAAACGGTGTAGATATGGGTGTAGGACTTCATTCTCGCAAAACTGCTGTGAAAATAGTAGACCATATTGCCACGCAAATAAGAAAAGAATTATTCTTAAAAATCATTGAAAAAAGTTTAAAAATCTGTATTATTATTGATGAAGCCTCAAACGTGTCAAGTAAACCCGTCCTTGTAATATTTATAAAGATCGAGGATTGCAATATTTCTCCAATGATTTTTTTGGATTTGGTTGAATTGGGAGGACAGGGAGCAGAAGAAATCTATACATGTTTATTAAATAGCTTGCATCTTGTTGGATTCGACAAAGAATATTTGAAAAATCATCTAATCGCTTTCTGCTCAGATGGAGCAAGTGTAATGCTCGGTCGGAGATCTGGAGTAGGCATAAGACTAAAAAATGATTTCCCTAATATTATTCTTTGGCACTGCTTAAGTCATCGCCTGCAACTAGTTTTAGATGACTCTGTCACTGATATAAAGCAAGTAAACCACTTTAAGATTTTTATGGATAAAATATACACTATTTTTCATCAGTCAAATAAAAACCAAATGGAACTTTTTAAAATTTCTGAAGAACTTGGACAGCAAATTATAAAGATTGGTAGAGTTTTCGGGCCTAGATGGTGTGCTTGCAGCTTAAGGTCTGCACTTGCTGTATGGCGTGCTTATTCTTCTTTGTGGAAATATTTCTCTAACTCGACAAAACATTCAGGAATGGATAACCGTCTTAGCAACAAATATTTTCTAGATGATGTAGCTTTAATGATAGATATACTACAAGAATTGTCCTTTCTTTCTGAAGCTCTTCAAGGTAGATGTGTAACTTTGACACGAGCTGAGAAATTAATATTAAGAACTATTAAGGCATTTGAACTACTCATAGAAAATAAAGGGATATTTGAAAAGAAAATTGATGACAGAATTGCTTCTGAAGAATTTAAAGACATCCATCTTATAGAAAACCATAAATTTGGTCGCCTTCCCCGGAAAAAGCTACTTGAGGTTATAATTGAAAACATGCGAAAGCGACTGATAGATAATGAACATTTGACATCAAAAAATAATGACCAGGAAAAAAAAAATTTTATCAAGTGATTAATTTGTTAGAGCCAGATACCTGGAATATTCAGGAAGTTGTTGTGCCCTGGCTAGTTGCAGAAGAAAAACTGTATAGATTCAGTGACATTTTTCATTACAAAATTTCTATTAATGATTTCCGTGATTATGTGGAAAGTGTACTGCAAAATTTCAAAGACCCTGTAATACCTCAAAGTGTTCAAAAAGCCAAAGCTATTATAAACACTATTGCTGTCAGCTCTGCTGAAGCAGAAAGAGGTTTTTCCAGAATGAATCATATTTACTCAGACAAGAGAAATCGTCTTACGGTTGAAAACGTAGCAAATTTGATGACAATTAATCTTGTTGGTCTCCCTTTTGAGACATGGAATGCCAGTCCTTTTGTCAAAACATGGCTAAGAAAAAACCACAGTGCTGATGATCCAAGGTTAAAGCATAAAGTACTTAAGGAATATGATAGCAATCAAGTGGCCATTTGGAATTATTTAAAATAAGAAATCTCGAATAAAGCACTGTTGGAGACACATGCATTTTTGTTATTAAAGAAAATAAATATGTTTGTTAGCTGAACAAGATAAATTTTATGGTAGTATTCTAATTCTCTGAATGTATAATGAGTATGTTGCTCCTTAGACGGGCAACCCATACAACAGTTGAGAATGGAACATTCTATAATATAAATGCATTAGGGCTTTTGTGGGGAGAATGTTTTTTTTTAACTTAAATAGGATTCTTACTGATCTTGAAAGTTTAAACCAGAGATTATTAATGTAACTTTCAAATGTCAATTGGTTGTCTATAACAATTGCAAGATATTTTGTTTTCTCAACGTTATTTATTATCGTGTTATTGTATCGTATATTAATATTATCAACTGTTTATTTTTCAATTTAGTAGAGATGATGAGATAATTAGTTTTAGAAGGTAATGAGCGAACCTGTTGTTAGTAAGTACGATACAAAAGAGAACCTGTTCTTAAAATTTTGAATCCCATCACTGGATATGACTGTAATTTAGAACTGCTTGCCAGGACCACCAAGCAGGGGAAAGTGCCGTAAAGTGTCTTTCCCAAGGACACAACAGAATGGCGCGAGTGGATTTTGAACCGAAACCGTGTTGATCACGAGCCCGGCGCTTTAACCACTCGACCACGCTGCTGACAAATATGTTTGGTTCAATCCTTAATTTAATATAGTGTTTTTTATTTCTTTGCAAGTGTGTAAACCAAGAAAATAGATCATAGACGTAGTCATATGACACAAAGAATTTGAAAAAAAAAAACGAAACAATTTTGTTCAAATCATGGTCTTGCACAATTTTACCACGAAACCCAAACGCAAAAAATATAACTTAGCCGAATATATTAGCTTTTTTATGTATCCGAAATCTTTTTGGCGACCAAAAAATTAATTTATTTATTTATATATTTATCCTCCTGACTTGCAGGAAAGCGATGGAGGCTCTAATTATAAAGGTAAGCAATTACTCCGACCTGCTTCCGCAGATGCCAAGATATTGCTGTAGGGGAGAGGGGGGCACATTGGGACTCGGGGCACAGTAGGACAAAGTATTTTTTTAAAATTCTAGGAAACATAGAATCAAAATTCTTTGTGGTATAATTAGTTACCAAACAGCCTTTCTGCTAACATAAATTTTATTTCGATATCATTTACTAGAAAAAAATAAATTCGAAATTTTATTTTTTAGGACTAGTCAGTATTTTTCCAGGTAGTTTTAGCGAATCATATTGTATTTGTCTGGGTAGTTTAAATGATTCAAGTTTGGCTGTGTACTATACTATTGTTAATATGCTTCATTTAAAACTGCTTGATTTGTAATTTGTACGAGGGTCAGTCAATAAGTAATGAGACTTTTTTAATAACTCAAGTTTGCAATGACTGGTAATCAAAAAATGCTTTTTTATTTTTCAACATAGTCTCCCTCCTTTGCAACACACTTGTTCCATCTTGATATTAGATTGTCTATTCCTTTGGCATAGAATTCCGTGGACTGGGTCCTTAGCCAGTTGCTCACAGCAGCCTTCACTTCTTCATCAGTCTGGAAGTGAATTCCCCTCATACTCTCTTTGAGTGGGCCGAAGAGGTGAAAATCAGATGGTGCAAGGTCTGGGCTGTAGGGTGGGTGTGTTAGAAGTTTCCAGCCTAAATCTTCAATTTTGGCTAGGGTTCTTGCTGTTGTGTGGGGCCTTGCATTATCCTGAAGGAGAATCACACCTCTTGATTGAAGTCCTCTCCGTTTGTTCTTAATGTCTTTTTTCACTTGAGTTAGCAGCTCACAGTAGTTCTCTGAGTTCACAGTATTGCCCCTTTCCAAGAAACTGATAGTGATCGGCCCATTTCTGTCCCAGAACACAGTGAGCATGACTTTCCTTAAACTTTTCTGAGATTTGAATTTTTTCTTCACTGGGGAAGAAACATGCTTCCACTCCATTGATCGTCGTTTCCATTCAGGTTCATAATGAAAGACCCAGGTCTCATCAGTTGTCACTATTCTCGATAGAAATACATCTCCCTCCTTTCTGTATCTGCGTAGTGATGCTCTGGAAGCCATCAGGCGCTGCATTTTGTGATCATCCGTTAACATCTTTGGAACCCAGCGACAGCTGACTTTTGAAAAACGCAGCTTCTCATGCACAATTGCGTACACTGTGCCATGGGAGATGTCCAAGTTTGTAGCAATTTCATCTAAAGTGACCCTTCTATCAGATTTGATCAGGTCTTCAACTGCCTGTACTGCTTCTGGGGTAGAGACATCCACAGGTCTTCCACTTCTCAGATCATCAGTAATGCTTTCGCGTCCATCTTTGAATGCTTGCACCCATTTGTAGAAGTTTGCTCTAGACATACAGGAAGGACCATATTGTCTTTGCATTCTAGACAGAATCTCACATGATTTTACACTCTCTGCCAACAGAAATCTGATGACTCCTCTTTGTTCCAAGCATGAGCTGTTTCCTAGCCTAGTAGTCATTTCAATTTATCGTCACACCTACAGTAATCTGAAAATAAACAAGTTTTGTTGTAAATAAGATGACAACTCCATTCATAATCATCACATAAAATTTCAGTTGCATAACTCCAAGAACACCAAAGTAATTGAGAAAGTCTCATTACTTATTGACTGACCCTCGTATGAAGGTTAAAAAAAAACATTCAATTTTTGTTTAGTGATGGGGTTGAGGCACAATGGGACATGTAATGTGGGGCACAATGGGACAGTGTCCTATTGTACCCCATAAACACAATTATTATTGTATTAGAGTGCATTGTTGTATAAACTAGTAATAGAGGCAAACAAGAATAATAATAAACGCATCATCTTGTATAAGTCATGAAAGAAACTTATTTTCTCTATCAAATAGTCAAATAAACATCAAAGCTAATTGTATCTGGCTGTTCCGTTCCTAAAAATCGCCCAAATTATGTAGATTCACAATCTCATAAAAAATCTCTTTGATTTCGCGTTGGTCCGGCTCAAATAGCCGAAGAAATAACAGTTTTATAAATAATTTAAATATTTTACATTTATTTATAAGAAAACGGCAACACTGCTTAATTTCACGAACTTTAAAGTAATTTCCAGAACTATCCGATTGACCTGTTTTGTCTATGACGTAATAGTTGTGTTTGTGATTCGGATAATGTCAGAACATTCGAGTAACCTTACTGATTGGTATAAATACGGTTCGCTGAAAAGCAGCATATTAATTCGATGTTTCGTTGTGGTAACTTAAAATTGGAAAATTGTTAACTGTGTGAAGTCATAGTTTTTGAACGCAAGTCTTTGGTGATCTACGTGATTGTGAAGAATTAAGCTATTGAGCTTTAACCTGTTGCTTTGATTTATACTATTCGGGCTCCTAAGTGGATTGGAGCATATTTCTTAATAAAGAAGATATTGTGGTAGTCTGAGCTGTGATTTAGCTAGACTATATTTTTGCTGTCGCTGGTTCGAAGGTCAGATCCAGCAAGAAGATTAAGAATTATCGTTTAGTAGACACCGAGATTGTGTTATTGGCGAGGCCTTCTTAACAGGCGCCAAAAAAGGTAGACGATTAAACAACGTACTAAGTTACCAAATAAATTTGCTACAAAATTTAAAAAAACTTAAATTTGTGGAAGTAACAAAATTTCAAAAAACTTTTTAACATCGGAACAAAATTTTAAAAAACTATTTACTAAATTCTACACTGGCTATATTAAAAAATATAAGTTTGCAAACTGAAACAAACCAGGCTTAATAATCAGAAACACTTGCTTATTAAAAAACGGAAATATGTACCCATTAGCCTTTATTAGTAGTTAATTATAGATTAGTTGACAAAACTCTGACTAATTTTATTTAACCCATATTAACCCAAGGGTAGAAAAAATAGAGAAAACTTTCTGAATTTTTTATTAACAACTAAATAATAATGTGTTACAAGAAGAAAATTGTACGAAAAGTAAAACTGCATTTTATATCTCAAAGCTATTCATAATCTAAAATAATAAAAAAAAACAGTTATTTTTAGTTAGAAAATGCATTTGAAATAATGACTACAAATGTAGTCATTGGGATAGTTCGGGTTAATATTAAGTTTTTATTTCAATATCTGAATATATATACACTGTCTTTTCTATTTGAGTAAAAAGAGTTGGAATAAAAATAATCATCTGGAAGAGATTGGCTTTACGGCTTCATGAAAAGGCATACTAATCTTAGTTTAAGAAAGCCTGAAGCCTGCAGCCTTTCCAGGGCTACATCATTTAATAAACATGCAATTGAAGAAATTTTTTTAAAGCTTAAAGAAGTTTATAGTAGAAACTCCTCATCTGCTGATGTATCCAGACTTTACAACTTAGATGAAACTGTAACTTCAACAGTTCAAAATCCAAAACAATATTATCACTTTGAAAGGAGTAAAACAAGTGGCTCAAATTACTAGTGCAGAAAGAGGAACATTGGTAACTACATCTTGTATAATAAATGCTTTAGGTCATGCTCTCCCTCCAGTGATGGTTTTTCCCAGAACACATTTTAAACAATACATGATAAATGAAGCTCCTCCTAGCTCTTTCGGATTAGCCCAACCAACAGGTTGGATGACCAGTGTGCTATTTTATGATGTAATAAAACATTTTGTAAAATACACAAATGCTTTAAACAATAACCCTGCCTTGTTGATACTTGATAACCATGAATCTCACTTATCAATTCCTGTCATCGATTATGCAAAAGAACATGGTATTATGTTGTTGACCATTCATTCTGACTGTAGCCATAAGCTACAGCCTCTTGATGTTTCTATTTATGGACCTTTTAAGTCATACTATCATGCAGCTATGATTTCTCGACTTCAACAAAAACTAGGAGTGCCCCTTACAATGTACGATATTGCTGCATTGGTTAAAGTAGCACACAAAAAAGTCATGACTCCGACCAATATTATTGCAGGCTTCAAAAAAACCGGAATATTTCCTCTTGATGAGCATGTATTTCAAAAACATGATTTTGCACCAAGTTTAATCACTGACCGGTCTTTCGAAGATAAATGTAAAATTGCTAATGATGAAAATACAATAGAACAAGAAAGTGCAGCAATTACTGTGGAACAAGAACAAGAACAGCAAAATAAAGATAGCTTCCCTTCTCCTCAACAACTACTTGGTTGCCCCAATGCAAAAAAAAAAAAAAAAAAAGAAAAGGAAACGCCAAAGTAGAAGAAGAAGAAACAGCATGGTATTGACAGATACACCTCAAAAGAAAAACCTTAATAGCTACCAAAATGAAAGAAAAGTAAGCAAACCGCCACCCAAGCAGGTTAAGAATGCAAGGAGACATTTGCATAGCAATAGAAATTCGGATCAGGACAAAATGCCACAACTTTCAGACCACTCTTCTGAATACCTTTCTGATAGCAGCAAAACTTCTGAGACTGCTAATTTTTCCAGAGCTAAATAAGCCTCCTGAAGTAAATGATTTTGTGCTAATCGAGATTAACACATTGCCCAAAAAATATTATGTGGAAAGATAACAAAACTTGAAGATGCTGATAAAGACTATGAAATTTCTTATATGCGCAAGAAACATTTTTCTTTCGATTTTTTTTTCCTTGTATTAAAGATGTGGCATTTGTAAATAGAGATGACATCAAAGTTATACTGCCCACTCCAACAGAATGTAGAACAACCACCAGAAAGAAATCTTCTCTTAAGTTTAGCTATGATTTCTGCTTTCTTAATGTGTTTTAATGAATAAAAGTGCTTAACAGTGTGTATGATAGTACTCTGTCAATAAACCACTGAGTTTGATCAATGTTTTATGTCAGTTAGGTTTAATTAAAATTAAAAGTAATAAATTTTTGTTAAATAATATCTTTAAGTATGCTTTCTAAGCTTAAAAATATTTGTCCCATTGTAACCTATGCTTTGTCCCGATGTGCCCCCCACTCGGGGACAAAAAAAAATTTTTTTTTAGATTAATTTCTAACTTTATGCAAATGACATTTTAATAAAATTTTGACTAAAAATGATAGGGAAAGAGGTAATGAATTTATGTACAAAATTTTAAAGCAGTAGCATCTTTGATATAGTCGTGATGGAAAAAAATGTATTTTTCGTCCCATTGTGCCCCCCTCTCCCCTACGCATGTAATTTAGTAGAGATATGACTTTAATTTGGAACTGCTTGTCAAGACCACTAAGCAGGAGAAAGTGCCGTAAAGTGTCTTTCCCAAGGACAACACAGGATGGCACGAGAGAATTTTGAACCAAGACCATGTTGATCATATGCACGGCGTTTTTGCAACGGCGCGCTTTAAATCACTCGAATCAACGACGACGGCTCTTTAATCACTCAACCACGCTGCCGACAAATTTTGTTATGTTTAAAATGTTATGCGTTAAAATAATCAATTTTAGCCCATAAAAGACAATTTTATGATTGAATCTGCTTTTCAGAACATTGATATTAACAATTTGGACTTACAATAACTTTTTTTCTTTTAATAAAAATTTTTACAAGTGTATTTTATGCCTCGAAAAACATACTCAGTGCCAGAAAACTCAGATTGTTCTCAACTGAAATTTCTTTTGCTGATGAACAGGTTGAGACAGCAATTGCCCCCAATGGCATCCACTTTGTAAAGTTATTTTTACAGTCAAACGATATCTCAATGGTGTCAACTGGCATGTATTTCGGAGTAACATAGAACTTATTTTTAAGTTAGTTAAAAAACTTTTAAAATGATCGCATTTCTGATAGATCTATATATAGGTTTTAAAAAGTTAATTCCATTCACTCGCAAGCTATTTAGTTGTGAATTGTAAAACTAACTTTGTGTATTTTAACAAAGTTGAATGAATGTATAATAGGCTAATAATTTTGCAAGCCTCAAAAGTGCGTGTGAAAATCTTTTATAGCCTAATTTCATTTTTCATGTCAAGTTCTTTGGGATAATTTACGTCAATGACAAGGTCTTAAAACTTCTTTATACTGGTGTTTGCATGCATTTATCAGATTCGGTTTGGATCGTCAACTTACACACAAATATACAATGACAATAACGTGTAGCAGTAGCAACCTTGCCTATCTTTTTATTAAGTATTTCTTTTTTATTTTGTGTGCATGTCATAATTAGTGTTATAACTTGGGTTCGGTCTAGTCAATAATGTCAAATTTTTTAAAAATTTTATCTTTTCAAATTCCACATAAAAAAAAACACTTTTTGTGAATTTTGAAATTTTTTGAGCAGTTATGAATCGTTTTAATATTTTCTTTCTGCATTTTATAGCAGGCATTCTAAAACTTCTGCGGCTGCAAACCCATTAGCGTCAATCACTTTGTATTTTTTCTTTATAATTTTTGAATCAGCAATATGCTGTATATTTTATATATTTTGCAATATTCCACTAACTTCCACTTTTTCTAAAAATTTTTAGCACCCTTACCTTGTGGTGAACGATTTTTAGTTAAAAATCTTTGATCTATGTAGTAAAAAATATTTTCCAATTTAAAATTTGGTAAAAATAAACTACGTAATTATATTATTCTTACGTAAGTAAAAATAACATGTTTCTCTAAAGGCAAGTTCGTTGTAAAATGTCGGCTCCAATTATAGTAAAAGAGCGCCGCACTTATGGCGAATATAATTGACAGGGTGGCCATTTAAAATCTACTTACATCATTCCGTTATAAATTTAAGCTAAAATTGCACTTTTTTTTGAAGCAATATAGTGGTGCTATCCAGCCGGTTCGAACCGGTTCGCACCGGTTCGAACAAACCTGTTCTTAGAATTTTTTTAGCTCAGAGAACCGGTTGTTAACAATTGCTTCCTTAGATTTTTCTCTTAAATTTGCATTCAAAAGAAGGTTGCTTTATTGAAGGTGAAGCATTATTGCTTTTTTTTATTTCAATTCCTGATTGGCCGCTTTTTTTTAACCAATCAGACTCGTTCTCCTTTCCTATATAAGCACGATCGGATTGCTCTCAGTTCATTCTGACGATTTCTTCAAACAATTGTCAAATAAAAAGTCTTCGAGGAATAATTCATTCATTCATTTTTATTTTATTCTTGACCACCAACATGATCAGTAAATTTTACACATTTAAAGGTGGTCCGAGAGTCAAGAAAAGGTAGACGCAAGAAAACGTCAGACGTTAAAACATGCAATAAAAAGGCACGGAAAAAAGTAAGAGAAAAAGAATACGAAGCATGCCTGCGTCACCAAAAGAACAAAAGAAAAAGAAAAGAAAAAAAAAATTCAAATAAAAATGTATACAAGTGTAGACATCCGAGCCATATGAAGAGAATATTGTATAATCATGGGTGGGAGAAACAACAAATTCTGTGACCAAAGGGGTCAAGACCCAAAAGGGGGTCAGGTAGGCAAAGAAACCCGCTTTTTAAAAGTACATGTATTTTAAAGTTTTGTATCGCCAATCGACTCTTCGATTTAACATTAAAATAAACATATTGCATAAAATGTCTTTACTTTCTATTGCCCTGCAAGCCAGACGTTTAAGCGTGTCAAGAGCTGAAAATTTAATAAAAAGGTCCATTAAGGCATTTAAAATGCTTAAAGCAAGTAAGAAAACCTTTAAAAAAAAATAGAAGAAACTGCTGCTTCTGATGCCTTCACAGTTGTTAATTTTATTGCGAACCACGGATTTCATAGCCTTCCTCGTCAAAAGTTGCTTGAGGCAGTAACAAATAATACGAAAAAAGGTGGATGAAATGTGATCATTTGGCAGCAAAGGAATCAGAAAAAGACAGACAAATTTATGAAATACTAAACCTACTTGAACTAGATTCTTGCATAATTGAAGAAGTTACTGTGCTTTGGCAAGCTGCAGAGGAAAAACTAAGTGAATTTCAAAAATTATTTTTTCATAAAATTAGCATTATCGATTTCCGTGACTATGTGGAAAACGTGCTTCAGGGTTTCCACAATCATGCAATTCCACCAACGATAAAGAAAGTTAAAAGCATTCCAATACTATTGCTGTTAGTTCAGCGGAGGCGGAGAGAGACTTTTCAGTAACGAATATCACATTTTCAGAAAAGAGAAGCCGCCTTGCTGTTTCAAATGTATCAAATCTTTTGACAATTATTTTGACTGGCCTGCCATTAGAATTCTGGGACCCCACTCATTCAGCAAAAACGTGGCTCAGAAAACACCATACTGCTGATGATACCAGTGTAAAGAAAAAACAACCAAAAAGCTACAGTGACAATCAAATGGCTGTGTGGAAATTGTTAAAATGAATTAAATTCAGATAAAATGATTTTGTTATTATTGTTTGAGTTAGCTCAGGATGCACTTTGGCTTTTTCGCCACGTATTATACCCTATTTATCTCTATTCTGAAGGAGATTTTGCTTTCTGCTGTGCCCTTGCAATTAAACCAAACATTTCCAAACCCTTTTTACAAGAACCGCTTTTTGAGCTAGTTAGTCGCCTGCCTCTACAGAGAAGACCTTTTTTTACGAAAAGCCTGTATTATTTTTTTACCTTTCTGATAAATCCAGTTCCTGCAACATTTGAATAGCACCGCTTAGTGCAACCAACAATCTCTAATCCAGAGTGGTCTAAGTTCGTTGATTCTGCAAGCATTTTTCAAAATTTGTCGAACTGGCGAGCCGTAGTTCGTTGGTAATTATCACATAATTCGAAAAATGGTAATTAGAACTTAAGTCTTCACCTTCAAGTAATTTATTTCTCACGCATCTTGCCCGAGACTTGTAACACAAGGTTAGTATACACCAAAAAAAAGTCTTCACTTATCAGTTACGAAAATAATTGCTTACAACAATATTTTTAACATAACCCCTGTTATATTTTTTGGAAAGATGATTAAGTCGTCATACTGCCAGAAATTTTGGAACGACATATGGGTTAATTGATTTCAAAGAGTGCAGTTCGCCATCCCTGACATATAATACTTAAATTTCCTCCAAGAGTCACAGATAATGCTGTTGCAGGAAACATGCAGCCTGCGGGCCTGGGTTTGGACCACTTGTTTATTACATTTAACCTACTACAATTTTGCTGAGTTCTTTAGCTTATAGCTTTTCTCTTTTGTAGCTTTTTACTACCTAGTTTCGTCTGAGAAGAAAGTTAGGTCCGTTGAAGCACTTTAATTTGTTTTAATATGAGGCCGGTTTTGAGGACGGGCAGCCTGTTACTTATTATAATACTGCAAGATGCCTGTAGACCACTGCTTAACAACCTTCTTTCACTCACGGTTCAGGAACGTCCAAACTTTTGCGACTGAAATTGTAAAAAAATTTAATTGGATGAAAGGAAAAAAAAGTTATTGATTTATTTTTAATCATATACATGTAGTAGCCTTTCTAAAGTTTGAGTCAACGAATTGCCAAGGAGTTTTACAGCTTTAATTTCCAACAAAAAGTATTTTTAGATTACCGTTATTCGCCAGCGCCCACCATGGTCTTGCGGCATCGGTGGTGGAGCGCTGCTTTAGTCAATAGCGTCACAACAATGGATTGCTTTGCTAAAGCGGTTCCACAATTTTTGGCCATTGCCAGAAAATTACCTCTGTGTATTTTCTATCTGTCTAATTCAAGACTCACAGTTTTAAAAGTTGCTGTTTACCTATTGAAAATTGCTGAAACTAAGTTACACCATATCCAGTTGTTTACTGCCACTAGTGTAGGAGTATTTTCAGGGCCGACTCCGCGACTTTGTCGCTAATTGGGCTCGTGTTTGGTGCTGATGCAATCAGCAGTAGTAGTAGTTTGTTTTTATTTGCACCCAAAAGAAACAATTGATAATAATTGAAGACAAAATAGAGCAAGGTTGCGAATAGGGAGACGGCAACTAATGCAATCAGTTGCAAAGGAGTTACATTAAATATATTTTTTAAATACATTACATTAAACAAGAAAGTTACATAGGAGATGCAATCAGTTGCAAATACACAACAACTACACAGTAGATTATTACTGAAGGTTAAAGATAATGGCTAAGTTTTTGTAATAAATTAAAATATATGGTGGCTAAAACTATAAATTTTTAATCATCTGTTATACCTTACCAGAAAACAAAGTTTTGTTCAGGCTCCTTGCCTATGGTTACCATACAACTAATGATTGTTGCATCACAATAGTCACAATGCAAGACAATTTTCTGAATTCAGTCTCCGGCTATTTCCTTACAGCCCGAGTTGAACATAAAACTTAAACAAAGAAGTGTTTGGTTCAACAGTCTACACGCGCTTGTCCATTTCTTCTTTCTCTTTCTCTGCGCTAATCTATGGCTATTTCTCCGAAGCACGAGTAGAGTATAAAAGTTACGCAAAGAAAAATCTGCTTTGACAGTCTACATGTGCTTGTAAATCGCTACTGTCTCTACTTTGTAATTTAGGTTATTTATCAGAGCTTCAAGTTTAACATAAAAACTAAGCAAAAAGAAAGATTACTATTACATAGTATACAGTACTTATTCATCGTCCTGTAGGGGGTTATAGTATAAATGTGGTTTATAATTAAAGATTTTACAATATAGGTGGTTTATAATATATAGGTGATTTATAGTACAAATATTTACTATAAACCACCTACAGGACAACTATTAAGTACGGTCTGACATCATATAAACTTTATACTGTAGATGTCAGATGTTTTGTAATGAGCTTGAGTTTTGTAGAATCAATGTTGATTTTAAAGAATTCAAATTAAACAATGTCAGGTTTCATTTTATGACTCGGCCGAGTCCGAGTAGCTCGAGTAAAACATTCAAAGCAGTAGTCTTTAATCAATGTGTTGATCAAAGTTCTTCACCTCCGTAAGTTTCTTTCTAAAAAGCAGAACTTGTGCGCTCCAATTATTTAGTTTGTTTAAAAAATGTGATATTTTTTTGCTCTTGGATTCCTGTAACTTAAGTTAAGATTTAAAAAGATTTGGCATTTCAAATCGAATGTCAAATAAGTGTCTTTTTTGTTTTCAAAACAACTTCGGAGAAGAAAGCAAACTTAAGCATTCAATTTAAAGTAAGAGAACATTTGCCCGATTTCTCAAACTGTCTCTCAGGCAACAATACAAAGTTAGCTGTTTTGAAATTGTTCAGCGCGCTTCGGTTCGGACGACCCTGGCCGAACGAATTCAAGTATTCGGTCTGCTAAGAAATATTACGCAAGATACAAATGAATTAAAGCAATAATTTAAATTTGGTTATGATGAAATATTGACGTTTTGTTTCTTTTTAATATTGATTTTTGATGGTCAGAAGAAATTATTTCTTCTCAGATTAAAAAAGATTTAAAATATTTTATACCATTAGATGAAAGGACCAATCAAAAAATATTTTTTATATTCATTATAATAAAGGTCGTTGTTTAATAGAAGAAAGGGTGGGGGCATCCCTACTTTACAAAAATATTTTAAGATAATTTCATTAGAAAAAAGTTTTCTGAGGTTTAAGAAAGAACAATTTGCGGTGAAGCATCAAAAAAATCTTTAACCTGACTCTAACATTTTTTTCTTTTTTTTTGAATCAATATTTTTTTGTTCATCTTTTCCTTTTTTTTGGCCTATTAGTGACGAAATGTCTACGCAGCAAAAATTTTTTAAACGATATCGTTGTTTCATTTATAAATTCTTTTTATTATGCTCTAAATCATCCTTTATTTTAGTGCGAGAAATTATTAAACGCGTTGAATCGGTAAAAAATGTAGAAAAAGTTTTTTTTAGCAAATTTTGATTTTGAGTCAAACCGCGTTGGTTGTTCAAAAAAGATAGATGGATAGAAGTACGAAAAGTTTAAAAATTAACTATTGATTAAAACAACATTGGCTTTTTGACAAAGGTTTTGTGCCTGTTCTGTCCACTATTGCTTTTACCAAAACGAAATATTTTTAACAGTTTGAAATGTGGTTAGTTAATTCAGTTATGCTGAATATATCACAGAAAGTATGATTATCGCTATTGCCATCGAATGACGATGATTTCTCGCGGTGTAAATTGAAACTCCAGTTAATATTTATTACAGCTTTTTGAGTGAAAGTTGTTGAAAAGACCGACAGAAATAGATACAGCTGTGGGGCCTGTATTGAAACGGTGTATATATAGATAAGAATCTATGGCTTTAGATATTCACGAAATGCAATGTTTCGTAAAACATGTAACAAATATTTTCGTATTTGTAATACAGTTTATACGGAGTTGGTGATTTAAAAAATTTGGAACAGACTTATTAGAGCTTTTATATTAACGTAAATTAAGTAAAAAGAAAATTATTCTATATTTCGTAAATCGATTGTTATGTTTACCCTTAAAAGGCGTTTAAGCATAAATTGCTTTTCGGCCAAGGAAGAAAAGGCTTGTAAAACATCGTTAAAAGTATTTATGAGTTATATTAAATAGGCTTAAATATTTTCAAAACATTTCTACATAATTTGTGCAAAAACGTAACACATTGTTTTTTATGGGGCGAGAGACTGATTAGCAGACAATAAAAACTTAGAAAAAACTTTATTTTACATAAAGGCTGTCTTGCTACAAACTTATTAAAAGATTTATAAGACAGTTCAAGAAGCTGCAAAGAAAATAAAATGAAATGATGTCGTCTTACTGTCCCACATATTTTACTTCGTAAAAAAATATTTGTATAGAAATATACCATCTTGCAATGTACGTTAGTAATGTTTTTACAGCCAAATAAAGTTTTATTTTTAGTTTAATCTGGATGTTCCTATCTCGTACCTCCTGCAATAATATCTTGCACTGCCGGGAAGGCCCAACATTTCTGGTTGACCATTGATTTAATTACATTAATAAGTTATTTAAAGATTTTTTTATTTGTTTTGCTGTTTTTATGTTGCAGCACAAGTAATCAACTAAGCTTAGCTTGTTTTCTGCTGTGTCTAAGGATGGCAACTTTCGATTATGAAGCTTGCCAAGATGCGGCTCAATACTTGCGAATGACGCAAGAAGAACTTCTGGCCAATCAAACGCAAAAGCCCGATGGTAAGTACAAGATTTGTACTTTAACATGACAATGATGTCAATATTTTATTTATCATCAGCAAAAGCGTCTTCCAGCAAACTTTCAATTGCTTTGAATCTAACCTAGTCTTCTTAATATTTCTTGCAGTTTATACAGCAAAGAATGTTTCTATTTTTAAACCTGGCAAGTGGCTTATTTTTTTACTTTATACACATTACAAAAGTGGTCAAATTTTCTGCCTCGGTTTTGAATTCAAAATTTTGATTTTGTTTTCAATTTACTTTTTTATAGTTCTAAAATATTTTTTTCCGCTCTAATTACGTCAATTCGCTCTCGTGGGAATTTTTGAAGGTAAAGAGGGACTTAGGATCAAAATTGGTTATATTTATGTATTATGCGAAATGAAAGAATAGTTTATAATTGCTAAAACCAATTAGAATATTACTATGTGCAACTTAAAGTAGGCCTAGATTCGACTATTTACTTCTTGAATAAAAGCACTTTAAAAGATTACACTACGTGTAGATAGGACCGAAACGTATACATGTCTATAGCCTAAAACTGTTATTGTTTTTCCGATTTATACATTCAGGCAAGAAATACATTTGGTTCCCCGATAAAGAAGAAGCCTACGTCAAAGGGGAATTTATTAAAAGTGAAAATGGAAAATGCACCATCAAAGCAAGTGAAAGCGGAAAAGTGAGTTATTTTTGAATAGAATTGTTTATTATCGAACTGAATTGAATTGCAACACAAATTTGTTATTCTCCGGATAAATTCATAATTTTTTTTGCAGGAAATGGTAATCAAAGAGGATGATATGCAAGAGATGAATCCTCCCCGCTATGAAAAGTGTGAAGATATGGCTAACATGACCTTTCTGAATGAAGCCAGTGTTCTCAATAACCTTCGCTCTCGTTACGAATCCTTTATGATTTATGCAAGTTTCATGAATGTTTTTTGAATTTCAAAGCTTAATCATTAAGCTTAGATTTATTACAAGGTTCACTTTGTTCCCAATTGAAATTGATTAGTATTTGTGAAACGAATAATCAAACTCTAAATGTTTCTACTAATCACAATTGTAGCAGTCTCTAAAAACTGATACTAACCAATGTTTGGTTTTGAAAAAGAACCCAAGGTTTTTGTTTGGAAGGTACACGGAGCTCTGTTTAAACTGATTCGAGTTTCAAATATTACAAAGCTTCCGCTTTTTCATTTATTTCAAATTCAAAAAAGATCATGGTATATAATAATCAACTACTGTAATTTAAGTTGTTCTTAGTGTATACTATTGATCTTCTTTTAATATTAGTTTTGAAAATCAATTTTACGAACAAATTAGGTAATTTAGACAAGACTTAAATTAAACATTGAAACATTAGTCTACAAAAAACTTTCATATCAACGATTTCATATCAAACTTTCATATCAACAATTTTTTTAAACATTGAAACATTAGTCTACAAAAAACTTTCATATCAACCAAAAAGATTAGATACCAAAACCAAAACCAAAAAAATCTGCAACAAAAAAATACCAAAACCAAAAAAATCTGCATTAAAACAAACTTGTGTTTCTTAGACTTATTCGGGTCTGTTCTGTGTGACGGTTAATCCATACAAAATGCTTCCTGTCTATGCTCCGTACGTTATTTCTGCGTACAAGGGGAAAAGAAGAACAGAAATGCCCCCTCATCTTTACTCGATAGCTGATAACGCTTACACGGAAATGCTGATGAGTGAGATAACAAATTATTTGTCGTTTCTTAGCATAAAGTTTAAACAAAACTAAAAAATAATATATTAATTAAAGGACTATATTTGAATGTTTTTTTACTGTTTGGTTTTATTCGCTTATTTAGGTTTATTTTTGATAAAGACTTAATATAGTAACGCTTCTCAAAATCGATACCAGAAAAAATCCTACAAAGTACTTTTTAACCAAACAAAACAAGAAGCGTCTTTAATTCTCCATCAACTCAGCGTCTGCGCTCTAGTTCTTGCAACCTAATATTTACACCTTATACTAGCCTGCAATCTCGCCGTTTAAATTTCAAGAAGCCGCTTGGTGGCAGAAAACATCACCGTTCTTTTAAAATCGAATTTAAATTTTTTGTTTGCTATTGGATCTTCTTACGCGCCATCTTTTATAAATAAGCTAAAATATTTAGCTTTTAGAATATGAGTGTAATGCGTATATAATTTGCCGGATTTTGTTCATATAATTTACTTTAGAAGCGTAATTCAAAGAAAACTTTTTTGGTTAAAATTTTTTATGATCGTTTATTTCCTAAAGTGGTTTTAATTTATTTCTTAAGTTAAAACTGTGCTTAACTGAAAAAGAAATATAAAATTAAATTTTAGTAATGAGTTTATCATTTGATTGTTTTTAGCAGTGAATCTATTTAAGACGAAGAAAGCGTTAAAGCCCGTTTCCACTACGAGCGTGGAAAAGAGCATTCTTTGTTTCTTTTATCCATCTTCGATTGAAGCGAGCGGTTAAAATTGAAGCGAGCGCAAAAAAAATCAATAAAACAAAGAATGCTCTTTTCCACGCTCGTAGTGGAAACGGGCCTTTAATGATCAATTAATTTTTTTAAAAGCTTTTGTTATATTAATCTTTTTAAAGTTTTTTTCCAAGATTTGTTATTTATGCTTACTTTTTTTATAATTTGCTTAGATCGAGAAAACCAATCCATGTTGATTACGTAAGTAAAGTTGTTACATGGATTTTATCAATAAAATTTATATAAAATATTAAGATTTTTCCTTTTCCAGCGGAGAATCAGGAGCCGGAAAAACGGTGAACACTAAAAAAGTTATTCAATATTTCGCTCTGGTAGCCGCGCTGGGGCAAACGCAGGACTCCTCAAAGGTAAAATTCAATAAACTAATTAATTCTATGTATAGTAAAGCAATAAAGGCCTAATTCCAAAATTATTTTAAGATTTGATTGTGAGTTGGAGAATTTATGTTTTTTAATGAGTTTTGGTGTTTTTTTTACCAAAAATTTGATTGTGTGTTTCTTTAAATTTTCACACCAGAATTCGATTCGTGTTAGTATTACTCCTGATTGGATTTTAAGAAATTAAAGTAATCGTTCGGATGTGCTTAATAAGAAAAAAGAATTAAAGTTGAAGGACTAGGTTTAATGCAATTTTTAGTAGCAGATGTTGTTCTGATTCTTTGTCACTTTATACAATTTATCCGTTATAGACCTATTAGTTTTAGTGATGCTTTTTTTCTTTGTTCAGTTTTATATTTTACACGTTTAACTAAATTTTGACATGCTGTGTTAACAAGCAAGCAGAAGTTGAACAGTAAAACCTTGAATCATAAAGCTTTTATGAAAATTATCATTTTTGCAACACATAGCTTCAGCATTAAAGACTATGACTTGAAATAGGTTGCAATGATTATCAAAGTTAGTTTTATTATCGATGGCATATTGAAAATTTAAAGCAGTTTGTCTGTTATTTCGTTGTACACAATTATCTGCTGGATCACGAATGTGTTTGTACTAGTATTCTTCAAGTTCTTTTATTATTTTTTGAAGAATGTTATCTAAAGTAGTAAAAAATAGTTTTTCTTAACTGGTTAACTAGGAACCAAAATAAAAAAAATTGTATTATATTTAATATAGGGAACATTGGAAGATCAAATTGTCCAGTGTAATCCTGCTATGGAAGCCTTTGGTAATGCAAAGACTGTCAGAAATGACAACTCATCAAGATTTGTAAGTTTTTTTCGTGGAAGGAACATGATTGGCCTATCACTTACCATTAGTAAATTAATTTATAGATACGCAAAATTTCTTTAATGTAAGCTTACCAACGCTGAAATACAATGCTGCAATAGCTATACGTATATTCCTAACTACATACTATACATTTCAGACTTACAATATTAATTTTTTAAAGTCAAATATTTGTTAAAAAGCTAAATATAAAAAGCACCGAGAGCAAAAACTCTTTTTTTAAATATTGTCCCCCTAAAAATTTTTTCGAACTAACTAAAGAAATATTTCTACCAGAAAATAGAATAAAACCAATAAATTTTACTTTGCATGCATAAAAAATGTCGTTTCTCGGTGAAAAAACACTTACGTTTGTACAAGCAGATTGTTTCAACAAACGTTTTTTTATCTGCATTAAGAATCACCCCTTCTTCGTCTTTTCCTTTTGGCCTTTCCCTTTAGTCAGGGGTGGCCACAGCGTATCATCATTCTCCAAACCTTTCTGTCTTCAACATCCGTCTCCTTTTCACCAACTTTCCCCATATCTTTTTTTACTATATCTAAAAATCTTCTCTTTGGTCTCCCTTTTTTCTTCTTTCCCGGTAACTCCATTTCCATCATCTTTCTTTCCACATACTCTTGGTCTCTCCTCGTGGCATGTCCATACCACCTCAGCCTGCCCTCCCTTATCTTCATTCCTAACCGTTCTACCTTAACGGTACTCCTAATGTACTCGTTTCTAATCTTGTCTTTTCTCGTCACTCCCATAGCAAACCTCAACATTTTCATCTCTGCGACTTACATCTCTTCTACTTGTTTCTTTGTGACTGCCCATGTCTCAAGTTCATACACCATTGCTGGTCTTACCACAGAACTGTACACTTTTTCTTTTACTCTAGCTGGTAACCTCCTCTAGCAGATTATTTCCGATACTCTTCTCCATCCATTCCATCCCGCCTGTGCTCTCTTCTTTACCTCCCCCTCACAACTACCACTTTCTTGCACCGTTGATCCCAAATACTTAAATTTTTTTACTCTTGGCACTTTTGTATTGTCCATGTGTACTGTTTCGTCATCATTTCCTCCATTTATGCAAAGATATTCGGTATTTGACCTACTTATTTTCATCCCTCTTTTTTCCAATGCATACTTCCAGGATTCTAATCTCTGCTCCACTTCTTCCCTGGTCTCTTCGCAGATCACAATATCATCAGCAAACAGCATCGTCCATGGTGGTTCTCTCCTTACTTCATCCGTTAGCCTGTCCATTATCATTGCAAAAAGGAATGGATTTAACGCTGATCCCTGGTGCAGTCCAACTTAACCTTGAAACTTTCTGTAGTTCCTACTGCAAAACTCACCACTGTTTCGCTTCCCTCATACATATCCTGTACTAGTTGCACATACTTTTCCACTATTCCGTATTTTCTCATACAGTACCACAGCTCTTCCCGTGGAACCCTGTCGTAAGCTTTCTCTAGGTCCACGAATACACAATGTAGCTCTATTTGAACTTCCCGGTACTTTTCCATCAACATTCTTAGAGCAAGCATGGCATCGGTGGTTCCCTTTCCTGGCATAAATCCATATTGCTGTTTGCTGATCTCCACTCTATCCCTTAACCTGGCTTCAATAATTCTTTTCCATACCTTTACTGTGTGGCTCATTAGCTTTATCCCTCTGTAGTTTCTACAGCACTGTGCGTCCTTTTTGTTTTTATAGATTGGGATAAAGCACAATCCTTCTCCATTCTTCTGGCATCCGTTTACCCATTAATAGTCTGTTGAATAGTCTGGTCAAAAACTCTATCCCCATCTTTCCCATGCACTTCCAAACTTCTACTGGCAACTCATTTGGCCCAACTGCTTTACCTTTTTTCATCCTTCTTATTGCGTTTTTTACTTCTTTTCTACTGACACAATTTACCTCTTCGTTAACCACTTCTGCTTCCTCTGTCCTAGGCTCTCTGTTATTTTCCTCGTTTATCAGTTTCTCAAAGTACTCCTTCCATCTCTTTAACATTGCTTCCAAATTTACCATCACATTACCATTTTCATCCTTTGCAACCCTCATGTGCTGTACATCTTTCCCTGCTCTGTCTCTCTGCCTAGCCAATGTATACAACTCCTTTTCACCTTCTTTTGTTTTCAATCTAGCATACAAATAGTCATACGCACGTCCCTTTGCCATTGCAACTGCCTTCTTTGCCTTACTCTTCTTTTCTTTGTAGATTTTTTTAGTATTTTTATTTCTTATTTTGTCCCAAGCTTTCTTTGACTCTTTTTTTCTTTTATGCTCTCCTGAACTTCCTCATTGCACCACTATGTCTCCCTGTCTCCTTTTTGTTTCCCAAATGTCACTCCCAGTACAGTTTCAGTTGTTTTTCTTAGCATTTCCGCTGTTTTGTCCCACTCATCAGGTAACCCATTCTTGCCTCCCAGAATCCTGGTCACCTCTTGTCTAAACGCTTCTTGACAGCTTGTCTCCTTCAGTTTCCACCATCGTATCTTTAGCTTTACTTTCTCTGCTTTTTTCTTTTTCACCATAAGAGCCATTTTGCATACCACCATACGGTGCTGCTTTGCGACACACTCATTCAATATTACCTTACAATCGCACATTTCCTTCAAGTTCCTCCTTCTGCACATCACATAATCTACTTGCGTACTTTTTCCTCCACTCTTATACGTCACCCTGTGTTCATCTTTCTTCTTAAAATAAGTATTGACAATTGCCAAATCCATTCTTTTGGCAAAATCCACAACCACTGATCTTTCCTTATTTCTTGTTCCAACACCGTACCTCCCAATTATTTCCTCATCCCCTATGTTTCCTTCGCCCACATGTCCATTAAGATCTGCACCAAGAACTATCCTCTCTTCTTTCGATATACTTTCTATCAACCCATCCAGGTCTTGCCAAAAATCATTTTTCTCCTCCATGCTATTGTTAACCTGTGAAGCATATGCGCTTACTATATTTAGGATAGACCCTTTTACCTCCAGCTTCATGGCCATTAGTCTGTCTGACACCCTCTTTATCTCCAAGATACTTTCAGCCAGCTCCTCCCTTACCACTATTCCTATCCCATTTTTTCTTCCATCAGCTTCGTTGTAGAATATTTTGCATCCACCTTCAATGTTCCTTGCTTTACTCCCTTTCCACTTTGTTTCCTGTAGGCACAAGCATTAAGAATCACCCCAACAAGTGTAAATGCTCGTTTCTACTACGAGCGTGAAATGGAGTATTCTTTATTTCTTTTATTGATATTTTTTTGCTTAGCTTTGTGCTTTAAGCGCGGAAAGAAGTGAAAATATTAATAAAACGAACAAAGAATGCTCCATTCTACGCTTGTAGTGGAAACGAGCCCTAACCGCTTTGGTAGAAAATTGTGCCGTGTTTTTATTGTTTTCTAAGATTTAAATTTAGCATTGCAAAGATTTTCTATATCACTGTACTCTTATCGCAGGGTAAATTTATTCGAATTCATTTTGGAAGCACCGGTCTATTAGCGTCTGGAGACATCGAGCATTGTAAGTGCTTTTTTCTATCTTATACTTACTGGTTCTATCAATGATTTCCTAGTGTTTCAGTTTAAATCAGACTGATGAATATTGTCAGATTTGCTCGAAAAGTCTCGTGTAATCTATCAGCAAGAAGGAGAAAGAAATTATCACATTTTCTATCAAATCATCTCCGGAGGAAAACCGGAGCTTATAGGTGCGTCGTTGAAAATTTAATGTTGGCCTTATGAAAATCCTTAACAGGCTTTATGTGAACATTCAGATCAACTTCTTGTTTCAAAGGATCCTTATGAATACAAAAGTATCTGTCAAGGTGTCGTGACAGTTGACAATCTAGACGATGCTTCCGAACTGCTCCTAACTGACGTAACTGGTTGCTAAGTAGTGTTGTAGAATAGAATGCGTTTTTTTCAGTTAATATCTTTTAGGAAAGCTGTTTTAGATTGCGTATTGTTTCCTCTATTGTTGCTTGCCATTTTGTTTTTTCAGGAAGCTTTCCACGTTCTCGGTTTCAGTCAGGAAGAGATTAACGGCATCTATAGATTGATGGCGGGAATTATGCATCAACAAAACATGAAATTCAAAAATAAACAGCGAGAAGAACAAGCAGAGGCTGATGGAACTGAAGGTTTGAGTCTAACAAGAAAATTAATAATTTTTTTTAAATTTAAAATTCATCAGTTCCTCTGATTGTACCAGAAGAACTGATGAATTTTAAATTCAGTATTATTCCTAGCAACAGTGTTTACATTAAACTTTTTTGGTTTATAATTAAACTATTATATTTTTTACAATGCTTGTATCAGGTTTTTAACAAAACATCATATCACTGCCGTATGAATTTCAGATGCTGACAAAGTGGCTTATCTATTTGGTCTAAACTCTGCTGATTTCATTAAATATCTTTGCCACCCCCGCGTGAAAGTAGGAAACGAATACGTCACTAAAGGTCAATCTTGCAGTCAAGTAAGCCAATTATAATAAGCCCATTGCTTTATTTGTGAAGACGACGACGATTTTTTTTGACTAGCACAACAACTTGTAAAATGTATTTACTTTAAAAAAGTGGATTTATCCTCATAAAAAAACATGTAACAGTACAGAACAAAGCAATTAAACATCAATAAAATTTTTCTAGGTGCTTTATTCAGTGGGGGCTTTAAGTAAAGGGTTATTTGGAAAGCATTTTGATTGGCTTGTCAAACTTATCAACCAAACACTAAGCACAAAGCTTCCTCGAAGCTTCTTCATTGGTGTTTTGGATATTGCAGGATTTGAAATTTTCGACGTGAGTAAAAGTTTTCTTTAAATTGTCTAAATTTTCGTTTCTAACTTTTTTAAAAATTGCATTTAATTCATTTTTTGACCAGCAGAACAATGGAAGTTATATATATAGAAAGTAGACTGGAGAAAATTTTGACCAGAAAATTTTTTTCTTTAAAATTTTAAAATTTATCTTTTGATAGAAATTATAAAATTGATTTTTGATTTAAAAGTACCGACAATTGAACAAGTAACTTTAAATCGAGCTAAGCATTTCTTTCCCGGATGCAATTTTCAATTTTGTACCCAAGGAATCGTAATCTACATATTTTCAAATGATCAAAAATTCAAAATTTTTTTCTCTGCTCATAAAAATTCTATCACTCAGGTCTTAGAGCGATCAAGGAGCATTCCATGTTAGTTGTCATGGCAAAGCAAACAAACCAATCTGTTTCATATATAGCGTTTGCAAATATATCAAAAAATAAATATGATTGATTTGCAAATGTACTGAAAGATAAATATGATTGAACTCTAAAGAGCTGAGTGAGAATTTTTTTGAGCAGAGAAAAAAATTTGGATTTTTGATAGATTGAAAATATGTAGATCACGATTCCTTGGGTACAAGATTGAAAATTGCTCCCCGGATTTAGATATAAACGCGATGGAAATACTATTTACAAAAAAATACTTTGACAACAAATTTATATAATTTATATCAAAGTATGTTCTTAGATAAAATTTGCTTCAGATTATAATTTTCAAAACTTTTTGTCTTAGAGCAACAGCTTTGAGCAATTGTGCATCAATTATACTAATGAAAAGCTTCAGCAATTTTTCAATCATCACATGTTTGTTTTGGAGCAAGAGGAATATAAAAAAGAAGGAATCCAATGGACTTTTATTGATTTTGGAATGGATTTGGCTGCATGTATTGAACTGATTGAAAAGGTAAAACTTAATTTCTTTTAAAAGGTTACAGCATTTGTAGGGTACCTGTATCATTTCCTTTTATTACCCTAGTTAGTATCATTTTAAAATAATGTTAGTTTTTATAATAGATTTTTGCTGTAAAATGTTATCAAAGCCACGTCAAATAAATAGCAAAACAGTGGTTTTAACAAATATAGAACACAAACCTTATAGGAAAATACACAACTGTACAAAGCGGAGGGCAATTGCGCTTAAGATGCAAAAACAGTTGTTTTTTAGGCATTTAGCATGCATTTTTTTGGGTAAAGAAAGTTATTTTACGTCTATTTTGGGCTTGCATTATTTTAAGAACGATTTAATTTAGAAAAAAATTTAGTTGTGATGTGAAATCTTTTTTTCGTTTTTTTAAAAACCGATTTCAAAGGCATCAATTTAAAGTCAGAAACAAGTAAAGATCTCAAAAAAGGTCTTTGCGTTAAATCTTTTTGAAGTTTTTTACTCTCCATGAAATGATGCAAAATTACGGTTTGAACTAAATTATTTAGCCCCCTCTAAATGTTTTGGTCTAGCGCGCTTATGGGCATGTAGTCTAATTTAAAAAAGTTGTATTGATTTTAACTTTTATTTGCTTTTTTCTAGCCTCTTGGTATCATGTCGATTCTTGAAGAAGAATGTATGTTTCCTAAAGCTACTGACAACAGTTTCAAAGAAAAACTGTATCAAAATCATCTTGGAAAGAGTAAAGCGTTCGGCAAGCCAACAAAGAAAACGAAATACGAAGCTCACTTTGAGCTATATCACTATGCTGGAACGGTAAGAATGCCCCGTCTGCTTATAAGTATATGACGATGAGCATGTTTCGGATAGTTTATTATTGATTAATTCTTAGAACTCTTTGTCCATGTTTCAAAAAATCTAGTTTAAAAGTAAAAAAAGTTAGACGTGTGTTAAAATATAAATTTCTAAATTGATCAATTTGATTTGAAATCAGATGTTATTTTCTACAAGGCTAATAACTAATAAAAAACTTTAATTATTGTTTAGGTTGCCTATAACATAGCTGGTTGGCTTGAAAAAAATAAAGATCCTCTTAACAACAGCGTAGTTGATCTGTACAGAAAAGCATCAATGAAACTCATGCAAACTATCTGGGAAGGTTATGTCAGTCCTGATGAAGGTAATTTCAAAACATACATCTTGTTTCCAAAAAACGCTTTGTTTAATTACGTAAAAGTAAAAAACATTCTGTGTAGCTGCTAGTGGTGGAGGCGGAAAAGGTGGAAAGCGAAAGAAAGGGGGGTCATTTATGACGGTTTCGGCTTTACATAGACAGTCTCTTAATAGTCTAATGACAAATCTCAGGTGAGATTTTCTTTCGTTTCATTCATTTTTTGTACCTTCTCGGAATTATTGAAATATAATCTCAAGTATTCTATTCGAATAACACCAAGAAATAATTATTTAATAGAGAAAAAACTTACGACGTTTGTTCAGGTCCACCGCCCCCCACTTTGTCCGTTGCTTGATTCCAAACGAGCGGAAGAAACCGGGCATGATGGAGTCCCACCTGGTTCTTCATCAGCTGAGGTGTAACGGTGTATTGGAAGGTATCCGCATTTGCAGAAAAGGATTTCCCAACCGAATTCCTTACGGCGATTTTAAACAGAGGTGTGTTTTAAAATTATCATTATGCGAAATTAAATTTCAGTGAATTAAAAAAAATTTTTTTAATACAAACTAGAAAAATACAAAAATGATTATTGATGGTTTTTTTTAGTTTGTTGTTATTGTTGTCTGGTTGCATGAATTAAAAAGTTACGAGTTTTGCATAGCTTTCTTTATTTTACCAAAAAAACCTAGATTTAGTCATTTTTTAAAGGCACTTTTTTATGTAACACTGTAAACATAAGTGTGGGCAAATAACAAAAAATTTTATCAAACTAATTATAAAACAGTCAATTTACTTTTTTTTCATTTCATTTTATCTCTATATTTATCCTCCTGGCTTGCAGGAAAGCGATGGAGGCGCTAATGCATTGGGTAACAATTACCCTGACCCAGAGTTGTAAACGGGCCGACTAGTTCAGACCCGAAAAAGCCCGAAAATTAAGTTTAATCAAAAACACGTGTGAGTTTTGTGTTTTTGTGTCTTTAATTCAACACTTTTACGTTTTTGATTGAATCGCTGCTTAATTTTCGGGCTTTTTCGGGCCTAAACTAGTCGGCCTGTTTACAACTCTGTCCCAACCTGCTTCCGGAGGTGCAAGTGCAATAACCAACAGTTAGCAAAAAGTTTTACAATTTTGCTATTTGGTTTTATTTCACTAGAACCTAAAAATACACTTTTACTTAGAAAGCAAGCAAACACAAAACACACAAAGGCATTGGTTGATTATAACTGCGCCGCATAACATCGAACATGCGCTTCCAAAGACGACTAGATTACTGCGTCTGTTTTCATGCACAAACTTAAAACCAATTATTACTAAACAGTGTTACCATTTAAGAACAATTATTAGGACACCAAGATATTTCTCTCCGTTTAAAATTTTTTGTTTTGTTTTTTTAGTTTTAAAGAAATATGCCAGAAATTTAGAACTACTTGAAAAGACCACCAAGCAAGGAATAGTGCGGTTAAGTGTCTTTTCCAAGGAAACAACAGAGATTAATTAATCAAGCAATCAATTAACACTTTTATTTTTGAGAAAAGATAAATAAAAACACGAAACGCTAAATAAGTAAATAATTAACATATAACATATATATACGTAATAACATCTTAAGTAAATTAAACTGCCGGGAGACTGTAAGTTGATTTTTAAGTCTTCGAGTCAGCAGCTACCTCAGACGCAAAATTGCGGATCATCAATTAGATTTAAAGCGGTTTGATTGATTTCTTATTAATTTTAGTTGTAAATCGTCAATAAGAAATCTTTTAGCTGTGTTTCAAATAGTTGGAAAGATGTTTTTTTTTATTTCAATAGAAAGATTGTTCAAAATCTTAACTCCTTAATAAACTTTATGCATCGTTGTTGTCGCGAGATATGGCAACGAAAAATGTATCAAGGTTTTTTGCTCAAAAAAAGACCTAGATGTATATTTTCAAAACCAGGCTTGTTGAAATAAAAAATTGAAATGTTTTATGAAAGATTTTTTTTTATAAAATTCGTATGAAAAAATTTAGCTACTTCAAGCTTGTAAAGATAATAAAGTTTAATAATTTTTAAATTATTTTAATAGGTGTAGCTCTTTTGCTAAATTTACAGTTGTACGTCGATGCGTTAACTGAACCAAAGGTCCGATTGAGAGATTAAACAAAGCGTCCCCTAACTTTTATGTAGCTCACCATAAATTTGTAAACTAGCTGTAGTTAAACAAAAGTAAAAAATGGTTTTTCGAACTTTATTTATACATTTGCGGCACTACAAAAACTAATATTAATCAGGAAATTTTTCAAACTGTTAAAAAATTAAAAAAAAACTACTTGTGAATTTTTCTTTTTTAATAGAACCAGCAATTTAATTTGCTCTAAATTTTCTTCTTAGCAGCAGACGGTGTTTTGCGTTTTAGGTACCGAATTTTAAACCCAAACGCTGCTCCCGAAGGCCAGTTTATGGACAGCAAAAAAGCGTCTGAAAAGCTTCTCGGAAGCATCGACATTGACCATGAGAAATATAAGCTCGGTCACACCAAGGTAGAAAATTGTTTTGATATTTTGTTTTATGGTTGAACTTTGAAAATGAGTGCAGCAGACAAAAGCTGAAGCTAGTCTGTAGCGGCAATATTTTTACGCCAAGTTGTTGCAAAAAGTTTTTGTAACTTATCTCCGCTCTATAGCGCCAACACGGATTTTGAACCGAACTGTTTCAGTACAACATAAAACAGACAGACTGAAAAAATCCAGATCCTTTGTAAAAAAAAACAATCACTCGTTTAAATTTTTCTGCGCAACCAATATTTTTAAAGTTTAAAAAATTGACGAAGCAATTTAGCGTTTTGTTTTTAGTCAAGCTCTATGTTTAACAATTGAAGGCAAAAATCTTGAAACAAGAAAACTTCACAATTTTGTTTAAATTGTTGTTAGACCTGCAATTTCTTAATATCTCGAATGACGATTTTGCTTAAAATGTTAAATGGAGATGTCGGGAGTCGAACCTGAGACTTAATACATGCAAAGCATGCGCTCTACCATTGAGCTTCGACGAGGATGGGATTCGAACCCACGCGTGCATAGCACAATGGATTAGCAGTCCATCGCCTTACCACTTGGCCACCTCGCCTGATGCAATGTTACAAGTTTTAACAATTCGATTCTTTGTAGATTTTTTTTAATTGAAAAAAACGTTTTTTTTTAGGTATTTTTTCGAGCTGGAATGATCGGTAGACTTGAAGAGCTTCGAGATAACAAGTTATCTTCCATCTTTAAATTAATTCAGTCTCGAATGAGAGGAATGTTAATGCGAAGGGAATATCAGAAGATGATTGAAAGAAAGTAATTAAAAATCTAAAGCTAAAAATCAAATTATAATTAAAATGTCTTACTTCAAATGATTCTGGAAAACTTTTGTAAAATCGCTTTGGCTGGAACTTATTGCTTTTTAAACTCTAAGCACCTACGCGCACCCTTGCGACGTTAAAACGTTTATAAAACTTAAAAATTTTCAGGCATGCTTGCCGAATCATTCAATCAAACCTTCGAGCGTTCTTCGGCATGGCTAACTCAGAATGGATGAAGCTGATGTTTAAAATCAAGCCGCTTTTGAAGACAGCAGAGGCTGCGAAGGAATTAGAAACTCTTGAAAGAGAATTTGGAGAATGCAAAGTAAATTTAGAAAAAGAAATTAAGAGAAGAAAAGAGTTGGAAGAAATGCAAGTTTCATTTGTTCAAGAAAAAAATGATCTTCTAATGCAACTGCAAGCAGTAAGAACCTTTTCAACATTTACTTCAAGTCTTTAACAAGCAAATTCTTTAAACTGTGTATTAGAAATTTTTTTTTATCTTTTTATAACTAAATGTTTTTTTTGAGATTTGCTTGCCAATTCATTATATTTTGGGTTTAGTTTTCAAATTTTTACTCATAAAATGTATCTTTCGTTAACTAAACAAGCGTAATTGAGTGATTCTTTTTTTCATTTAACTTATACTGCATTAAACGCTGCAAAAAGCAATTGTTTTTATATATTTTAAACTGGAACTGTTTTTTTGTATTAGTCCATATGTTTGGTGAAAAACGTCTATATAAAATTGAAGATCTGTTACTTCAAACAGCGTTTGTAATAACTTCATTCGGTTTTAAAGGATTTTGAAATTGGTAACTTCCAATTTTTGTTTTGTAAATTTAAAAGGAGTTGACCTTATGACAAACTCATCCATTTGCAAAATTATCTGACACAGATTTTGTTTTTGATGATTTTCTTTTCAGCAACAAGATCAAATTGATGATGCAGAAGACAGATGCGATCAGTTGATTAAAACAAAGGTTGAGTTGGATGGGAAGATTAAAGAAATCTCCGAAAGACTAGAAGATGAAGAAGAGTTAAATAATGAGTTGGTGTCAAAAAAGAGAAAGCTAGAAGACGAATGTTCTGAATTAAAAAAAGATATCGACGATTTAGAAATCACTTTAGCTAAAGTCGAAAAAGAAAAGCATGCTACTGAAAATAAGGTAAAACAACTTTCATGAAAAATGTGTTTGGATTGGGTACTTGAATTCGTTTCAATAATGCTTAAAATTATTTTTTTCAGTTGAAAAATTTGCAAGAGGAACTGGCTTCTCAAGATGAACAAATAGCAAAGCTTCAAAAAGAAAAGAAAGCTCTTCAAGAAGCTCATCAACAAACGTTGGATGATCTTCAGTCGGAAGAAGATAAAGTGAACAGCTTGACAAAGCAAAAGTCAAAGTTGGAGCAGCAAGTGGATGATGTAAGACTGTTGACAGTGCTTGCAAAAATATTAAGTGTTGACTTTTAACATTATTTTGTAAAAATTTTGTTAACCTTTAACAATAAAAAAATGTAATTTTTTTGAAAGTTTATTAATACTCTTGAAAACTAGCAAATGTGCTTTCATCACTTACGAAAAGTAAATGAATCATAGAGTAAAAATTCTTGTACACTTCACTTCTGCTAAATATTGTACTCTGTTTCTAAAATAAAATAGAAAAATCCCTAATTTTGAAAGTAGTTAGGTTACTTGAAAAACCTTATCGATTCTATACTTGCTTTATAGCTCGAAGCATCGCTCGAGCAAGAAAAAAAGCTTCGTATGGACTTGGAACGAACTAAGCGAAAGCTGGAAGGAGATTTGCGATTGACACAAGAGACGGTGATGGATCTGGAGAACGACAAACAGCGTCTTGAGGAGAAGCTAAAGAAGCAGGAGTTTGAATACAGTCAACTCGCCACAAAGCTCGAAGACGAACAAGCACTTGCGAGTCAACTGCAGAAAAAGATCAAAGAACTCCAAGTAACTAAATGCATATTGATAATTTATCGGCTGATAGATCAGTGTGCTAACCCTCTGATTTGCTATCAGAAGAACTCGAGTTCGATGCTTAGGCTACCTAAGTGATTTCGGTTGTGTTCTTGCAAATAGTACTTTATAATGAATTACTGCATGGGTTATGCTGCTTACTTACAATAACAACTTCACTTTATACAAAAAGCAACACCTGGATCACTATCAATAAGTCAATAGGATCAGCTATACGATAGGGATAATAATTGTATTTTATAGCTTTTATCAGCTATTTGTTTGCCATTTAATTTTAACTTTTTTGCTAATTATACTAAAAAGTATTAAAATTGCTCAAATGAAACCTATAATTAACAAATTTCATTTGCTTTCTACCAGATTCAAATATCGATTTCTATCAGCTTTTTGTTTGCAAAATAACCAGAATGTTTTAAAATATGTACAATAGTTTATCGCAGAGTTTTCCTCCTGGTACGTTAATCTAGGGCGTCGCAACAACTTGTATTAATGCACGACGTACAAAAGTCTGAAACATACAAAAACGACTCTTTTTGATAAATTTAATTCAAAAACAAAATGAAAGTTCACTTTTGAAGTAAAAAAAGTTGTTCTTTTATTAATATATTTACGACATCCATGCGTCGTGAATTATTACAAATTAAAAACGTATAAGACATTCAAAGGTTCAAAAAAGACAATTTTTATGCAGAAAATTAAATTGTCTTGCTCATGGTGCTTAACCAAAAACCTCTTTTTTACAAATAGCTATCGAAAACTTACTGTTTTAATTAGTTTAAGCCCGTATCTTTAATGTTTTAAAACTGGGATGTTTAGCAATTTAAGTTTTCTTCCAGGCACGAATTGAAGAGCTTGAAGAGGAGCTTGAAGCCGAAAGAGCTGCTCGAGCTAAGATTGAGAAGCAGCGTTCAGATCTTTCTCGGGAGCTGGAGGAGCTGAGCGAGAGGCTGGAAGAATCCGGAGCAGCGACGTCCGCTCAAATTGAGTTGAATAAAAGGAGGGAGGCTGAGTTTGCAAAGCTGCGTCGAGAGTTGGAAGAGTCCAATCTCGCGCACGAAGCGACGGTCTCGACTCTTCGTAAGAAGCACGCCGACACCTCCGCTGAGATGAGCGAACAAGTAAATTGCTGCAATAAAATTTCTGATGCTTTCATTTGACTTTTACTTTTGTTTCTGTTTTGTTTTATCGACCTATAAGAGATTACTAGAAAATTGCAATCTTTTGACAATTTTTTGAATTACATTTTTAAGTATGAATATGAGGGGATAATAAAGTAGTTCAAAATCATCAAAAAATAAGTTTTATCAAAAACCAAGAATCTTTTAATTGTATATTTTTTAACTTTTTGCACAGATTGACAACTTGCAAAGAGTAAAACAAAAATTGGAAAAAGAGAAAAGTGAAATGAAAATGGAAATCGATGATCTGGCCACAAACGTAGAAAGTGTTACCAAGGCAAAGTTGAACTACGAAAAGATGTCGCGGAATTTAGAAGAACAATTGAACGAAGCAAAGATGAAGAACGACAATTTTATAAAGGAAGTTAACGAGCTGAACGCTGCTAAAGCTCGACTCTCCTCTGAGAACGGTACAAAGAGCAAAAATTGTTTCTATTCCTCTTCTTGATAAATGAACAAATTTAGTTTAAAAAGTCTTTAATTACAAGACTCTGTTTGCCAAACCACATCCAAAAAAGCTTTATTTACTTTCATCTTCGTATTGTAAGTTTAATTTTTGCGTAGGTGAACTCGGTAGAAGACTCGAAGAACGGGAGCACTTGATGGCACAATTGACCAGAAGCAAAAACAGCTCATCGCAGCAAATAGACGAGTTGAAACGGGTGGTTGAAGAAGAAACAAAAGCAAAAGCAGCTCTAGCTCATGCGGTCCAGGTCACTTAATAAACCAAAAATTTCTTTTACATTTTATTTAAAATTGATCAAATAAACTTTGGTTTAATGATATCATATTGTTTAAAATTTGATTTTCTTCTATTACGCCTAATTCTTCCTACCAGGCATCACGTCATGACAATGATTTGCTTCGGGAGCAATATGAGGAGGAACAAGAGGCAAAAGCGGAACTGCAGCGAGCTTTATCGAAAGCGAATGCGGAAGTAGCGCAATGGAGAAACAAATACGAGACCGACGCCATTCAAAGAACAGAAGAACTTGAAGAGGCAAAGTATGATTCTCTGCATTTAAAGAATAATAATTAGAACCCATTCAATATTTCTTTTTATTTATAACATTTACCCCGAATCAAGTTTTCGAGTTAAAAGTAGCGGTAGTGTGTTACCAAACCAAAATTGTAAAAAATCTTTTGAATATTTCTCTTTATTTTAATGCAAAGCTATTCATATTCAGAGACCAAAAAAAGAGAAAATTTAAATGTTTTTTAAAAGTTTACAAAAACTTTTGCCTACGCAAAGATCATTTGATGTACTTCTATGAAGTAAAGTCAGGTGATTTTATTTATTTTATTTTTATAAATTTCAAAAATGGAACTTTTTTTAAGGAAAAAGCTGGCAGTTCGACTACAAGAAGCTGAAGAACAAGTTGAAGCAATGCAGGCAAAAGCGGCCAGCTTGGACAAGACAAAGAATCGACTTCAAAGTGAAATAGAAGATTTAACAATCGACTTAGAAAGATCTAACTCCGCCGCTGCTGCTCTTGATAAGAAGCAAAGGAATTTTGATAAAGTAGCCACTAATTTAAATTACCATTTTTATGTAGAATCAATGACAGATCATGAATTACTTTTGAATTATTCAAGCTCTTTTTTTAATAATCTTGAATGGATTTATGGCAAAAAACGTTTCTTTAATTATTTGCTATAAATTTAATCGGTCAATTCTACCAGGTCTTGTAGAATGCGCATGAAACTCGAAGTTAACTTCTGTTGGTCCTAAATAAATTTTCATGATAAGTGTGAATAAGTAAATAAAGTGAAATTTTTATTGAAATGAAAATAAAAAATTTCCAAAACCATAAAAATCATATTCAATCATTTTAGAGTTTTAGTAAACGGTTTATTTTGCTAAATAAGGTATAAAGAAACAACTAGACCAATTGAAGTCTTTTTTTTAATTGTGTTGGTTGCACATAGTTGAGCAGTTCGTTCCGAAAACATTTAAATTTTTTTCAAATTTCTAGGTTCTTGCTGAACACAAGCAAAAGAACGAAGAAATCCAAGTTGAGCTGGAACAGTCACAAAAAGAAGCAAGAAGTCTTTCAACTGAATTGTTCAAAATGAAGAACGCGTACGAAGAAGCTTTGGACGCGCTTGAAACAGTGAAGCGTGAAAACAAAAACCTTCAAGGTTCATAAAATTTTCTAGAGTGCATCGTTAATAAATATAGTCTTAATATAATATTTGAACAAACTGCTTTAAACATTTGTGTAAAAATATTTTATGTTAATGAACAAATTTACCTGTTATCAAATTAAGAACGACTCTTGCAAATTTTTACCGTATTTTAGCGGTCTTTTTGTGTAGAACAAACCAAGGCATTCCAGCGCATTAGTAACATTTGTTTTACAAAGTGCACATTGTTTTTGACTCAAGAAAGAAAAAAATCTCAATTTATAATTTGCATTTAATTCTGCTTTCTTGTGTGTGGTATTTATTTATTCGAACAGAGGAAATAGCCGATTTGACTGATCAAATCGGAGAAGGAGGAAAGAGTATTCATGAACTGGAAAAAGCAAAGAGAACTTTGGAACACGAGCGAAATGAAATGCAAGCTGCTCTTGAAGAAGCCGAAGGAGCAGTTGAAGGAGAAGAGTCAAAAGTGCTGAGATTACAAGTTGAGCTTGCTCAAATGAAGCAAGATTTTGAACGAAGGCTTACAGAAAAAGAGGAAGAGATTGACAATCAGCGGTAGGTAGATGTATTGAGTAGCTGCATGGCTTTTTGTGTTTACCAATTTCACTCTTCTGCGATAACAGAGTATTTAAAACTGCACTAACTTTTTTTAATTTTTATCATTACAAGTTAAATTGTGTCTTGTATTAAGCTTTAAACAAAGTATTTTTTGGTTTAAATATTTGCATTCTGAACAGTTTTGGAAAAGTTATATTATAACCAATATTTCTAGGTCATTTTTTCCTATCTGGAGAACTGGGACATTATGGTTTCAAGAAAAGCAGTTAAAACTTAAATTTTTTTTGAAGTTTAAAGTTTTTGCTTGAACCTAAACAAATATTGAACTATTACAATTTCTTAAAAGTCAAAACAACTAGCGCAATTTCTTCTCTTTTGTTGAGTCCTATAAGTGAAAACAATTTGTATCTCTGAGACTTGATGAATTTTCGAATCGGCTTTGGAGAAAACAAGTTTATTTTCTTTATTCAGTCGTAATCAACAACGATCGATCGAGTCAATGCAGACCACTCTTGACTCAGAGAGCAAAGCGAGACAGGAAGCTGTTCGGATTAAAAAGAAGATGGAAGGGGACATCAACGACCTCGAAATACAACTCGGCCACTCTAATCGTCAAGCTGCGGAGGCTCAGAAGCAGGCGAAATCTGTTCAGGCTCACGTGAAAGTAAATCATTTTCTAATCTTTACTGATAAAAACAAATAAAACAAACGGTTTTAATGACAGTAGCTACAGCAATTGACTCGGTTCCATTTTTTAGTTTTAATAAAAGTAGCAAACATCCTTCCGGAATGTTTTGTTTAGCGAAATAATTTTGTCAAACAGCAAAAAAAGCATCAGAGACTCATGATGCATCATTTTTATTTTTGAACCTATAATAGGATCTGGAGATGCAAGTTGATGAAGCTCAGCGGCACTCGGAAGACATGCAGGAGCAATGTGCGGTAATTGAGCGAAGAAGCAATCTCCTGACTGCCGAGATCGAGGAACTTCGATCTGCTCTGGAGCAAGCTGAGCGCGGCAGGAAACTGGCAGAAACGGAACTTATTGAAAGCAGGCAAGCAATTGTTATTACCGTAAAAACTACTTTTTGCAAACAATTACTATACTACAATTACGCTAAGAAAACCTTTTCAATAGTAAAATTGCTAATTTTGATCGTTAGCGCCACGAACTCACAAAAAATTACGGTAAAATGGTATGTTTAATACTGTTGAAAGCTTTTTGTAAATTCACGTTTAGCGAGCGATCCAACCTCCTTCACACTCAAAATACTGCTCTTATTAATCAAAAACGAAAGCTGGAAGGAGAGTTGCAGACCATGCAGTCTGAAGTGGAGGAATGCATTCAGGAGCAGAGAAATGCTGAAGATAAAGCAAAGAAAGCCATTGTCGATGTAAACAACAATGCAGTTTGTTATTTTTGTTCATTCTGCTTTCAAAAATTATCTAAAACTTTAAAAAGCAATTTACATAAAAAATTGATGGAAAAACATTTGTTCGCTTTTCTGAAAAATTTTTTTGTAAGTTTTGTTATAAAACTTAGAAAAAAACTTAATAATTTTGTTTTCATTACAATTACCTTTTACATCAATTGTACTAATTGGCTGACGTATTACTTTTTTTACCAAGTTATTGAAAATTCAACCAAACCTAATTAAACCTAATAAAATTTTATAAAGCAAGCGTAACAAAAAATGCATATAAAACATTTTAATAGGCTGCTACGATGGCTGAAGAATTAAAAAAAGAGCAGGATCTTTCTTCTCATCTTGAAAGAATGAAGAAAAACATGGAGCAAACTGTAAAAGATCTTCAGCAAAGACTCGATGAAGCTGAAAACATTGCTTTGAAAGGAGGAAAAAAACAAGTGCAAAAATTAGAAACAAGAGTACGTCAATATATATTTTACAAAAAATAAAACATTGCTTTAATACGAATGACTACGTCTTCTGCAATGTGAATTGTTTCTGTTGATTAGATCCGCGAACTTGAGAACGAACTTGACGGAGAGCAGAGACGAAACGGAGAATCCGTAAAATCCCAACGAAAGCTGGAGAGAAGGTTAAAGGAGGTGACATACCAAGCAGAAGAAGATAAAAAGAATCTTACTCGCATCCAGGATCTTGTTGATAAGCTTCAAATTAAAGTAAAGACCTACAAAAGACAAGCAGAAGAAGCAGTGGGTCTTTCGATGATAATTTTTATAAATGTTTTTCAATTGTTTTTGATTTAGTTAAAAATTAATTTTGTTTTGTTTCAAATACTGGTGTTTTACGATGCCATGTCTCATTGATCTAAAACTCCAGTGATTAGCAAAGCATTGGTTCGAATCGTATATTTACCAATGTTTTATCTTGCACACACAAAAAATTTATTGCTAATTGTAACTTGGTTTTTTGAATCATAAAAATAATTTTTCTTTCTTTTCTATCTTCTCAGTTACTTACAACAAATAAAAAACAACAGTTCAGGCTTTTGTAAGTTTTTATTACAAAATAATTTCGATTTTAGGAGGAACAAGCAAATACAAATCTGAGCAAGTATCGAAAGTTGCAGCACGAGTTGGATGATGCTGAGGAAAGAGCGGACATGGCGGAGTCGGCACTTAACAAACTCCGCTCGAAGGCCAGGGATATGAAAAAGGTGAGTATTGTCAATTTTGCTTCATGTAATTACAAAATTTCTCTCTTTAACCGTTCACTGTTAGATGCTGATTATCTTGACCAAACCTTTCACTCACTGAATAATATTCATTTTTTGCTTGAATACATGAATATTGTTCTCAAGGGAATAGCGAACTATTTTCTACTCGAAAATAAATCATTTTAATTGCAAGACATTTTTTATTGTTTAATTTTTGACTGTCTTACAACAAATACCATGTTTTTTATGACTGCCGTGTGAAATATTTAAATATTTAACATGACCAACTTACTTGAAATCTGTAGTACATTTTTAACATATAATTTTTTTCAGGAATAATGAAATTACCCAATCGGATTGTTCTTCACTTGGAAATAAACAAGCTAACTTTTGTTTGATTTACTTTGTGCATGCTTGTCCGCATAATAAAATCCTTTATGGAAACATTGTTGACTGCTTATTTTCAATTTTAATTTGAATTTTTTGATAATACCCACTTGAATCGCACTTCAATAATCCCGGGAGAAGATGTGTTAAATTTTGCTTTGAAATTAGTAAAGTTTTGCAGTAGACTTTTTGTTTTTATATTTCAACAAACAGAAGCCATAAAATAATTTACTCAAAAGCACTTCTTGACTTGGGCGATATGTAAAAGAAGAACGTAATTTTTTTCTGGAATTGCCCTGCAATTGTACAGACATTTATTTTGAAGTTTTTTTCCGAAATATTATTATTTTTTCCGCCAAAATATAAAGTTTTCACAAAAATTTTTGCTTAGGTGTCCGTGAAAGTGTTGATTAGGCAAACAAAAAAACAAAAACGAATTTTCGTAAGTTTCTTGTTTATAACAGTGCTACATGACTTTAATCGAAAAAGAATTTTACTCAACAATGACAATTGACTCATCTCTTCGCAAAGTTTGATTTAATGCAGCACAATGCTACCAATAAATCCAGTGTTAATCGATTTACAAAGCAGGTTTCATACACAAAGTATAAACGTAAATTTACAATAGGCCTACTAACGGCAAAATAATTTAATTATTGTATAGAAATCTCTAAAAAACTCGTACAAAAGCGAATTATCATTTTTAGCAAACCAGAAATCGGGCAAGGGCTTTTTAGATCGGGTTCGAATTTAAGTTTTAAAGAAAAATTCGGGTTTGATTCGGGCTCAAAATTATATATTTGGTTTGTAATTTCATTTTTCATACTCAAGCATTCAAGCGCACCATAAGCTGACTGAAACCATCTTGCAAAAAGCAAAGCAGTTTTGGTGAGCAAGAGGTCATTGACTCACTTCTTAACAGTGACATGTTCAATTGCAATTGTTTGAAAAATGAAATTTCGATTTTGTTTTACCACATCTGGTTTAGATTAGCAGAAGAAAAGTGCAGGTTGCCAGGATATCAATGACGTCGCTTTTTAAATGGAGACTTGTTTGCATCGCAGCGGCTCGACACAATAAATTTGCTTAACGTTCTGGCGATTATATCAAAAGCGGTTTCCGACACTTGCAAAACTTCCAAGAAAATTGCTTGCAACGCAATTTTCAAGCGCTTTGTCTGAAAGTGACTTTTTCTCTTGCAGATTAAGACATTGTCGCAAAGACAGGTTGTAATGTTGCCTTCTTCTGTTGAAGCAATTTAAATTATTGCTTCTTTAATAACAAGGGATCGATTTTGAATTCTGCAATCGTTTTTGAGTTGACCCTTGTATAGTCATAGTTTATAATTGTTTAGGCTACCTGTCAACTTGTTTATTCAATAAAGTTTACCCTTTAAATGTAATTGGGGCCCGGTTCGGATATCAAAAAAAATTTTTGGGTTCGGGCTGGGTTTGAGTCTGTATTTCTGGCTTCGGGTCGAATCAGGCCAAAAAACAGGGCCCGTTTACAAGTCTGACTCAATGACTTAATAACGTAAACATTGAAATAGATTATAAGCAGGAGCAGAGAGGTGTATGAATCTGGGCAAAAGGAAATAATATTGTATTGTTGAAACTGGTTTTACGTGGTCTTTGCATTGATATTTTCCACTACTTGTTTAATAATAAACTATTTATAATGACTTACCGTGTGCGATTAAGGAATGAATAATAATATCGGTGGCAGGGATATATTAATATTTCTTGTCTTTTTGGTGGCAGTGCTAGCTTTTTTCGGCAGTATGGTGGAGAAGCGTCGTATTGATGTTTCACGTGATCGATTGGGTCGCGATTTAAAATCAACTCTCATTATTCTGCTGTGTCTTTGGAAAAGACATTTTGCGAAATTTGACAAAATTCTTTTCAGTTAAAGACCCGCATCTTCTGGGTCCTTGGACCTTTGCTCGAACGTTGTTTATTAACTTTCATGTTTTTTCAAGTTTATTAACTTTCAACTTTCTTATTAACTTTCAAGTTTATTAACTTTCAAGTTTATTATTAACTTTCAAGTTTATTAACTTTCGTGTTAACTTTTAAATTTTAGGTTTTAAGCTGTTTTGAAACAAGCTCAAAAGGCAATTATACAGTGACAATACGTTGTGTCAAAACTAATAAAAAAAACAAAATGTATTGCAAACTCATCGTTCACGCAGAAATAAAAACAATATTGAAATTTTTGAGTTGAATTAAAACCTAGTTCATTCAATAAAAGCATTTTATGGAATTTTTAAATTTTACTACAATAGAGGGAAAAAATCTATTTTACAGTCAAACTTTTATCGTGGGCCTTTAAAATTTAATACTACCTTATTCGGCATGTCATATCAGGAAACGTCAAAAGATTCCAAGATTTCACTACATAAATTGAAATAATAAGAAGAGTTTTTGCAAAGAATGGGGTCTAGATACCCGGTAGTTGAGAAGAAAGGGTTAATTTTAGTCCAAAAAACCCTTCTAACATCATAGTCACAAGAACGTCAAAATTCTGTGTTAAAGCATAAAGTTTTTATTATTTTAAATTCTTGACATTGTTATTGTTTATAACTTTGTGGTGCTGTTCCAAAATCCAATTTTGATTTTTTTTATTTAGTTAAGACGTGTTTCTTTTTTTTACAAAAACGACTTTACCCAAGACAATTTGTGAGACACCGTGAGTCCGCGTAAACGCTTTGCAAGTAGCTTTGCGTATGTACGGAGCACTCAGCAAACAATTCATTAATCGGTTTTGACAAGTAAATTGTTTATTTCTTGAATAAAGACAACAAGTGATGGTGAAAACCATTTCGGAAATTTAATTTATAAAAATAAACTGACTTTACTTATTCTTTAACCAACCGTCTCTTTTTAGCTTTCTATCAGTTTAAAAATATGCTACATTTCCAAAAAAATTTTTACTTGGTATGGTTTACTTTTAAGATAATAAAAAAGAAAAGAATCGATGACTGCGATTATTAGAGTAAAATCTAAAAGTTCCACTTCAGTGTCACTGTGCATTAAGCAATGAAAATTTTTTCTAGAATGTTTTAGAAAATTTATTGATTAAGTTTTTTTGTGTAGATTTTTATTTAAAAAAACTTATTTTTTGAATCAATAAAATCGACCATAACCGAGAAAAAATTTTCCACCACATTCCAATCTCACCCATGAGGTTGTGGCATGAGATCGTTAGGTTTTTTTAAGCAGGACCTTCACCAGTAGTCCTATTGTACCTGCTTTTAGACTACACATTCACCTTTTTGTAAATGAGTAACGAAGATGAAAACTGTAGGCCTAAAAATTAAGTTACTTGACGGTAATTGTACATCAGTGTCGTGATTTTAATTATGTAGCTTTTTCAAAGTATAAGCTGGGTAGCAAAAAGTTATTAATTCTGATTTATTCCATCATCAACTGAATTAAACTCAGTTGCTGATGGAATGAGTTAAAGTTCTAGTTTAACTAGAACATTATCTAATAAGCTATGTTTAGCAATTTATTTTGATTGCATTTTAGCGTTTCGAATTTTAGGCTTGGTAAATATTTTGTTTTATCAAAGTTAGGCTTTTTAAAATTTAGGGAGAAAAATATGAATAAATAACTTTATTAATTTTTTAGAAATGTTTTGCATCGTTGTATTCGAACTTTGTTTACGGAGCGACGCTATCGAATATTCAAACAAAAGAAATCAGCAAAACTTAGGAGAGTGGAAAGTACATATTCTTCAATGTTACTTCGATGTTTTTAATTTAATTTCAAATAATTTTTTGTATAAATTTAAGTGTAACAAAAAAGGGTGGCAAAATTTTTTTAAAAAACGGTTGTTAATGTCGTCATTTTTACTTATCTTTTTCATTCGCAAAGCAACATCAAAATCGTTAACTTTAATCCAACCGTCAAGCAATTACCCCGACTGCTCTCGGAGATGCGAAAGATTTAGTGTTTGGTTGAAAAAATTTTCCTTGTTTTTTTGGTTTTTATTATGCGGTTTAACTGAAATTTAGGGCTGCTTGCTAAGATTACCGAACAAAAGAAAATGGCATTAAAAATTGTTTTCTCAAGGTACAAAAAATGACGACGGTGGAAATGGAAATAATTTTGTTTTAATTATGCTCGCGTTTAAACGGCGCTCTTTATACCTACCTGGCCACGCTGTAAACCTCTTAATTTAAAATTTGAAATGCTAAGAGACAAATTATATGGACTTCTTGATTATGGACTTCATGATATTAAATAATTAGCTTTGTCACTTTGATCTCAACGATTATCAAAAAATACTTTAATTTCTTTTTTTCATATTTACCTCCAGTGATGACTTTTTATGGAACAAAGGTAGTGCCGGGCTCCCCCTAAGCAAACCATTGCTCTATCTCTTCAAAGTAGCACCAAAAAGGTGGCCCCCTGTCTGCATCTTAACTTTAGGACGAAAGTATAGATAATATACTCAATTGAAAGTGATAACTTTATTTTTTAAAGATCACTATATTTTTGGGACAAAAAAAGTTGACCCACTAAAAAATAAGAGCCCCTTTTTTTTCCACCAGGCCCTTCTTTTTGCAAAGCCATCACTGTTTTACCTCAACTTGGTTTGAAGTACAACAATTTCAAGTAAAAATAATTAAGTATTTAAAAAAAAGCTTTCAGCGTTTTCTCGCTTATTTGAAGTTTGCAATAAAACTTTTTAGCGGTACAAACGGACACAAAGTAGTACACTCATTTATCATATTGGCTAAGCATTAAAATACCTCATCAAAATTGATCTAGCACTTACACTTTTTACACTAAAGTGTGCGGAAAATCCTTTTTGCGCGTTTTCCAATTCAATGGTTGTTTCTTTATTGTTTTGTGATCCTTTTAACAAAAACAAGATAAATTACTATCAATTTAAACTTTGAAGTGAAAACCATCACAAAATAAAACATGTAATAAATATTTATTAGGTTTAATGAATAACTTACAAAAGTATGTTGTAAGTTATTCATTAAATTATGCAAATTTTTAAAATAAAAATTTATAGAATTAAAATAAAAATCTTTGCAAAGTGAAGTTTATTCTATTTAGATTCTTAAATATCATAATGCAGGGTTTTCGTGGTGAAACTTAAAACAATTAAGCTTGTATTTACTCGTAGTCAAATATCTTCTAAAGCAAATTTTTGTTTGAAGAAAATAATTTTTAAATATACAAAAATCTATTTCAACAATTTTTTACTGAATAAAAGATTATTTTTATTTTACTTTAATTAAAAAAAAAGTTTTTGTGAGTAATTTATCACTTTACTTTGGTTGATAAGCAAAACTATCACAGCAAATTTATTTTAAAGAAGCTGATAATTTTTATCGCAAATATGTTGTTGTCAAATCAAAAAGTACACTAGAAATGCATAACATGTAATGTATGTTTCTAAAAATATTTTGTCTTTGACTGTAGGAGACTAATCACAATGAAAAACGAAATATCGTTTAAACTAATTTTTTTCTACCTTCCAGACCAAATCCTTTTATTGTTGTTTCTAGTTTACTCGAGATCGCATTCAAAGCATTGAAATCAGAAACTGAATAAACTAATTTTCCATTTTTTCCTTGAGAAGCTATTTGCTAAAAAACATAAATAATCAAACTGAAGTCGTGTCGAATAGGAAAACATTGTGAAACAGTGGTTCTCAACCTTTTTCAGATTGCGGCACAATTTAGGGCTTTTATTAAATTCGCGGCACACTTGGTGTAGATTTCTTGATTTTTGTCACCAATAACGTTCCCTCTAAGACAGGGGTGTCCAAACTTTTTTCCAGGAGGGACAGATTAGATAATGTGAAAGTGACCGAGGGCCAACAACGATCTCTAAAAAAAAGGTCTTCACTTCGATTTAAACTCTAGTTGCATTATTTTTCTTCCAAAATCGTAGTGATCTCTAAAAAAAAAAAAGATCTTCACTTCGATTTAAACTCTTGTTGCACTATTTTTCTCCCAAAATCGTAATGATCTCTAAAAAAAAAAAAAAAGGTTTTCACTTCGATTTAAACTCTAGTTTCATTATTTTTCTCCCAAAATTGTAGTGATCTCTAAAAAAAAGAAAGGTCTTTACTTCGATTTAAACTCTAGTTGCATTATTTTTCTCCCAAAATCGTAGTGATCTCTAAAAAAAAGGGTTTTACTTCGGTTTAAACTCTAGTTGCATTATTTTTCTCCCAAAATTGAAATGATCTCTAAAAAAAAGGTCTTCACTTCGATTTAAACTCTAGTTTTATTATTTTTCTCCCAAAATTGTAGTGATCTCTTAAAAGAAGTAATTAACATGGTAAATGGGTTATTTCAGTCATAATTCTATCCAACTGTGGTTCAAAGTGAGTGCATATCGCCACATTAAGTCCACGGGCGGTAGTTTGCCCACCCCTGGGTTAGTATATGTGTCTGCGGGCCAAAAATAACACATTGTGCGACCACAGGCGCGGGCCGTATGAAAACTCATCGCGAGCCGCAATTGGCCCGCGGGCCGGACTTTGGACACCCCTGCTCTAAGAGCTTGCTTAGTGTGCGCGGAATGAAAGGCCGTGTGAGCAGTGGTGGATGTGCAAATTTAGGGGTTGAAATTTACATATTCAAAATTTTTTTTTTAGAGAACACCTTGATTTCGGGAGGAAAATAGGGAAATCAGAGACGAAATCGAAGTGAAGACCCTTTTTTTATTTTTTTGTCTTTTTGGTGACCAACGTTCCCTCTTGGTCACTAAACGTTGGTCACCAAAAAGAGATTTCCCTAAAAAAAAAGGCTTCACTTTATATCTAAAATTTGGCGGCACACTTTTAGAATTTTGCGGCACAGTGGTTGAGAATCACTGTTGTGAAACTTTGCAGGTTAGAGTATGTATTTCCATGTAGTTAAACGAAAGATATGTAAAGGTTGATAAATTTTGTCACTAAAAGAAAATCTCATTAGTAGAATCATGTATAGATAATAGCCATTCTTACTTCTAGCTCAGGTATATTTGCTCCCTTTATTCCAACAGCCAATACTTTGATTTGAGAGGAAATAAGAGCGGCAATTGATTGGGGCAAATTATTGCTGTCTGTAGATCTGCAAATCAATCAATTTAATATAAAAGCGCAGTCACTATTTGGATTTTTGTTTTTATGCTTATGTTAACCTTTAAATACTACTTGCAGTCAAACATATACTCGTATATATGATTTGAATAAATTGGATAATGAAAGATTGCTATTTCACTTTTAACTTTAAATATTGTAAGTTAGCCGTTTGTTATTTTTATTAATATGTTTTTAATGTTTGCGAAAAAATGGAAGAAGGGGGCTTATGGCTGCTTACAACCTACTCATATGAAGGTCTTGCAAACTATTTTTGCAATATCTTGTAGAATTTAGACGAACCGATAAAATAGATGTTTCTGAAAGTAAATTACACCTATGATGGACAATGCTGCCATTGCAAATTTAGGAAAAGCGAAAAATTTGATTACAAAATCACAAGTTTACAAAACTAAACTTTTTTCCAACTTAGGCCGATTTGACGACTGTTTTCACACCCAAATTACACTTTGAAGAAGATTTTTACTAAAAACATGGTGACGACAGAAAAAGGTATTCATTTTGCTGTGGTATAGGAATTACTGAGTTGAATCGTACCTGTCGTAAATGAAGACCTTGTATCAATAGTAAAGCCTTGCAGTAAGTTTTATGAAGCGGTTTTGTTGTGAGCCATTGACGCTTTTCTGACAACCTAATCAACGCGTGACTGTTGTTAAGTTTTTAGTTCAGAGGTTTTCGCAGTTACATACAGGCAATTGCTGAGTTTTGAGTTGTGATAAAAATAATAGTTTGCTGTTGAAGTTTAATTTAATATATGTGTTTATGTTGTGTTTTATTTAGATGCCCGTAACTTTTTAGTTAATTAAACGCAAACAAATGGAAGTGTAAACATCATTACAGTCCTTTTCTTTCTTATTTTTTCGTCTTCATCATGTTTTTTAAGTAAAACTTTTCTCAGAGTGCCTTTTCAACAAAAAAATAATCTTTTTTTGCATTGTAAATTGGCCGACTTTTGTTGTGAGGTTTTTCTATTTAATGAACAAAAAGATTTTTCTTAGATTAAATTATCAACCAAACATCGTTTTGTTAAAAAAAAGACAAGATTCAACCAAAACTCGAAAAAACATTAGATCACAATATCAAATGCAAAAAGACAAGGAGGGTATTTGTGATGATGGATTATTGTTTGTTGAATGGCCCAGATGGTAGGTGCTTTCACGCAGCCTGGGCCGTGAGTAAGTCTGTTCATTGATTTTAAAATGACAGACCGAAACCGAACCTACCAAAACGGAAGGGTATCCACCCATTCCGATGTTCAGTGTGGGTCTGCTAATCGGCAAACGTCCTTTTCAGGACGGGGCAATGTCAGGATAAAACTGCCCTTTTCAGGGCACATTGCCAACAAGTTCCGAAGACCCACTATTCTTCAGCTGAACATCGAAGGCCTCACTGCAAGCAAGATGAATGTTCTTCATCACCTCGCTATGCAGTCTGAGGCACTCGTCATCCTACTGCAGGAGACCCACTGCACTGATGCAGAGAAGTTGGTACTACCACACTACCAACTAGCTGGGTCTTCTTTAAGCAGGAAGCATGGCCTTGCCACGTTTGTCCACGAGCGACTGAGATACATGCTTTTGGACCAATCTCCACCGACATCGGAGATCGAGTGGCTGTGTGTGGACGTTGATGGCTATAAAATAGTCAACGTCTACAAACCACCACCAACGCGATTGCGAACCCTGGATCTCCCAGTGTTTCCTCACCCCTGTCTGTACGCTGGCGATTTTAACTGTCGTCATGCTGACTGGGGTTATGATGACAACAGTCCGGATGGTGAGTGCTTGGCTGGCTGGGCAAGTATTAATTGTCTTGCCCTGCTATATAATGCCAAGGACGCTGCCAGTTTTTATTCCGGCCGCTGGAACACTGGCACCAATCCAGATCTAGCTTTCGCTAGCGTAGGTCCAAACAGTCGCTTACCGGATAGACGTGTCCTTGAGAAGTTTCCCAGGTCACAACATCGACCCTCGCTTATTACACCACCAAGGTTTGCTATGGCAGTGCCAAGCATGGCTGTTAAGCGATGGAACTTCCGCAAGGCCAAATGGAGTCACTACATTGCTTTGACGAATAAATTCGCAAAGACTTTGTTGCCGCCTGATTCACTTGATGTGGATGCGGCTTACCAGGACTTCTGTAACACCATTAAGAAAGCAGCCAAGAAGACTATCCCACGCGGGTATCGAAACAACTATATTCCGTGTTGGGATGCAGAGTGTGAATCCCTCTATAAAACCTTTCTGCAGTCTCCTCAGGGAGACGACTCAAGTTTGGCTGCTACAACTCTGCTTGCCAAGCTTGACAGAAAACGGAGGGATCGATGGTCCGAAGCAGTTCGGAGCATTGACTTCTCACACTCTAGTCGAAAAGCGTGGAGTATTTTGAACAACCTTACTGGTAGGTCACGACACTCTCCTCGTCATTGTCCTGTTTCAGCCGATGCTATTGCATCTCAGCTGGTTAGAAATGGGAAATACGAGGCTGTTGACCGCAAGTCATCTCGACTTGTCTTTCAAGAAGTGTCTGACCTTTGGAGGGCCACAACACCAGACGCAGTAAATATCTCTGACAATTTTTCACAGAGAGAATTTGCTGCTGCCCTCCAACATTTAAAACCAGGTAAAGCTCCGGGTCCTGATTCCATCTGCCCCGAGCTTATACTCCATGCTGGAGCTGCTTTGAAGTCCTGGTTACGTGACTTCCTTTCTTCCTGTTTGCGCCGACTCAAAATTCCCAAGATCTGGAGAAGAGCGCTTGTGGTCGCGATCCCAAAACCAGCAAAGCCCGTGGGGGACCCAAAGAGTTATCGACCGATATCTCTGCTCTGTGTCCCCTACAAGATCCTCGAGAGGCTTATCTACGCCCGCGTTGAACCATTAATCGATCCACTGCTCCCTAAAGAGCAGGCTGGGTTCCGACGCGGGAAGTCAACCGTAGATCAAGTTGTTCTGCTAACCCAGAACATCGAGGATTCTTTCGAGGCTAAAAAGAAGGCCGGTGCCGTATTTATCGATCTGACAGCTGCTTATGACACTGTCTGGCACCGTGGCCTTACCTGCAAGCTGCTGAGACTACTTCCGGATAAGCACATGGTCAAAATGATCACGGAGCTTGTCCGAAATCGAAGTTTCACCCTTACCACCGGTGACAGCAAGCAAAGCAGGCTACGCCGTCTTAAAAACGGCGTTCCTCAGGGATCGGTCTTGGCTCCCCTCCTATTTAACATCTATACATACGATCTTCCTTCCATGATTTCCAGAAAGTTTGCATATGCTGATGATTTAGCATTGTTGCACTCTTCTGGAAACTGGAAGGACTTGGAGGGGACATTAAGCCAAGATATGTCCACACTGTCAGCGTATCTCCAGACTTGGAGATTGAAGCTCAGTCACACTAAGACGGTGACGACAGCCTTTCACTTAAACAACCGAGAGGCCAAACGTGAGCTAAAGGTCTACAACAATAGTAGACTTTTACCGTTCTGTCCAACCCCTACATACCTTGGGGTAAAACTGGACAGATCGCTCACGTTTCGTCACCATTTAGTGGCATTGCGCAAAAAACTATCTTCGCGCGTCACACTGTTGAGGCGACTCGTGGGCTCGGGATGGGGTGCTGGTGCTAAAACACTACGCATAGCCACCTTGTCTCTAGTCTACTCAACAGCTGAGTACTGTGCGCCAGTCTGGTGTCGCAGTGCTCACACTCGCCTCATTGACAGTGTCTTGAATGACGCCTTGCGCATAGTTACTGGATGCCTGCGTCCCACCCCAACGGACCACCTACCTGTACTTTCAGGCATCCAGCCAGCTGAGCTTCGCCGAATGGGAGCGACACTCTCCTTGGCTTACCGTGGATCTCTGAACCCCGATCATATTTTGCATGGTCTGTTAAATGGGTCCTCAGATACTGGCCAAGTGAGACTAAGATCCAGACGCCCGTTTGTGCCAGGTGCGCGGAATCTCTTGGACAATCTTGCCAGACTTGGCATCCGCGCCTCTGAATGGACGAATCACAAATGGAACGCGGAGTATTGTGAAAATGCTTCCAGGCTCCGTGCTTTTGTGCCCGGGACCAGTGTCAGGCCTGTTGGGATGGGCTTACCCCGAGCAGCTTGGGTTAAGCTCAACCGCCTGCGGACTGGTGTTGGGCGATTCCATTCGTCCATGCACAAATGGGGTCTCGCTCCTTCACCGAATTGCGAGTGCGGCGCCTCAGAGCAAACCGCAGACCATGTACTAACAATGTGCCCCATACATCGGGCACCACATGGAGCACGCGGTCTGACGGTTTTGGATGACGAAACTCGATGCTGGCTTAATAACATCGCTGCCAGCATCTGATCCAGGCAGTGCAGCAGTCTGGGGTAGTAAAAGGATAAACCCTCGGCCCCAGTTCTGTTTGTGTCTGGCCTGGAGTGGATGCCCTTCAAACGATGACGACGACGACGACGACGACGTTTGTTGAATAGTTGTGTTTTCCATTATTGAACAGCCGCGACTGTGGCAACAGCTGATAAAACGAAGTTTGCAATTTTAATTTTATTAAATTAATGTTTACCCTTTATGTAGATAATTGAAAATGTATTTGTTATTTAGCTTTGTGAAAATTTTTTTAAACATTGCAAAATGGTTAAAAAAATATTTGTTACACTCACTTTCCATCCGTAACTAAAATAAGAACTTTCGAATTCGTTTTGGTCGAAAATCGTGAAGAATTTTTAAACGCTTTAACTGCTTCCTTTAATGCTTGCGCAGTGTAAGTGAATCCACCGGTATAATTCATGATGTCGACAAGTTTCTAGAGATTTTACAAACAATAATCAAATACAAAATAGATGTCCTTTTTTGGTTTTGAGCAAATAAGCTTCGCACACAAAATTGAATTTTTCGATGGTATACGCAAAAATAAAACGTGCAAAACCTTATTGTTTGGTTCACCGAAATTCTTTTTCTACAAAGCAATCTGTGTGTGCAAGTTCCGCTTATATTAGGAAATAAATCAAATGGCAAGCCCAGTTTTTAATTTTAATAGTTTTTTATTGAACTAAAATTCAAGAAATTGCACAAAAAAGCTTTAAAATTGCCTCTATTTTGAAAATGTGAAAAATTTGCTCCATTCTAGCGAAAATAGATTGATGATGATTTGTTTAATCAATTTATTTGATTTTCATTTTCTAAGTTAACAATTATTATAAGCAACTGCATCTTTATATATAATTTAGATTACCTATTTCAAATATGCTTCGCCTGAATTTTATAGCTGTTTTTATTCGACTAAAGTTTTTTATTTTCTTCGTTTGGAGATGATAGTTATTTATGGGAGGATGCAAACACGTTAATTGCTGGGCTTTTATCAGTCCGCCTACTGACCAGATTCTGGTCCATGCAGCTTTCAAGCCATAAACCTTACGACGACGACGATAAACGGGGAACAATATTAGCACAGAGTTGGCAGTTTGCTCTCCTGCACACTCCTGCAGGTTGCAGTAAAATTCATATTCCATCTATGAATTGTTAAACGGAAAAAGACAACGCTAGTTTAAAAACAGTTCATCTTGACCCAAATAGACCTGGGAAAACCCATGACCGGTAATGGTACTGACGTCAGCAATAAAAGTATGAAGAGTGAAAGGGTTTTCCTGTGATTTTCTGTTCTGTTTAAAGTCCGTTCAATGCGCTAAGCCCATTCTGCTGACTAAAATTGACCAGCAACTGAAATGCAACAGGCATAAATGAGTGTCTTGATTTGAGTTGCCGATGTCTTCCGTTGGGAGGAGATAGGAGGAGATGGTCATACAATAGACTCCAGTGCACCGCAACCTCGAGAAAGAAGTGATTCTTTTGCATCGAAACTGATATTGTGGGCATATTACTACCACAAAAAAACAGGTGTAGGATATAAGGATTCAATCACTAAAAGCAAAACATCGTTAATTTGCCCGTCTATACAACAAATGTGAAGGCTGGGACATAGGGACATCACACTGATGCACAGAACAGAGCGGCAGAATGAAACAATGTCAAGGTATCTGTGCAAAGGGTGGCGGTATCTGAACACGAACTTGAACCAGCTAATCGCCTTAGCATCCTGGTGCCTGTTGTTACGTTCTTCACGCAGTGACCACAGGTGCCGGAAAAACGTAAATAACCTGTTCATTGTGATTCCGAGGTTGGCTGTTTTTTAAAAGAGCAAGACAAAAAGTGTTTGTCAACACTGATGTTGAGCTCTTTAATACTGACGTTTGGCCTTTTTGTTGTTAAGATGAAAGGTTGCCGTCACCAATTTGGTTGAATTGAGTTTCAGCTTACAATTTCGGAGGTAAGAGGACAAAGTTACAATGTTTTGGTTAACTAACTCTTTCAAGGCTTTTAAATCTTTAACAGAGAACAAAATTGTCGAATCATCAGCATATGCAAACTTTTTGAAAGCTGCAAAAAGCAGCCAGAGCGAATTCAAAATTTATTTTATAAAACAGGCATTAAAAAAAAATTATTGCTATACATAAACGAATGTTTTCGGCTTACTCAAGCCCTCATAAGGCTTTTACAATTTTCAGCCGTATCAGCCTGACTTTAAATTTAAACATAAGCACATACACAAACACACAAAAAAGTTATACTTTAAAACACAAGCTTTACTTATGACTAGCTAAACTAATTTTAAATCAAAACAAACAAATAACTAAAGTGATACAAATTTGACTATGGTGTTGTAATCTAAAATTTAATTTGTATCACATTGATTTTTTTAATTTAAAATTAGCCCAATTAGTCCTAAGTAATGTCTTGTTTTAAAATATAATTGGTCCGCATGCGTGAGTATGCATGGGGTTGGTGTGTGTGTGGGCGGATGCTTAACTCACGGACCGTATTTAGAAGATGATTTTGATCAAGGGCCAGACTGGTATTTACAAGGTAATTTCGTTCCTCAAACTTATTTGAAGATGCAAAAAAGGTCTTCGTTTCGATTTGTACACCATTCCCCAAGATAAAGACCAAAAAAACTGTTTACTTTACTTTCTTTCACCGTTTAGATTGAATGCTTGGGGGGTCGGATGAAATAGCTTGGTGGGCCAAATTTGGTCTGGGTGCGTAGTTTGGCCACCACTGATCTACACTATAAAAAACAACAGAAAGAATTGTTCTCAACATTGCAAAGAAAACATTTAGGTCTATCAGGAGGAAAATAAGCTTCACTTTTAAACTATATGTGTTGTTTTATTTTTACCTATAAATCGACATTGCTTATCGGAACATATAAATATTTTTATTGCTAAGAAAAGACAGATTATCTTTTTAATGTAAAATTGTAAAGCTCTAAAAAAATTACATTGTATTTGTTACTTTTCCAAATGATTTTCAACGACTTACATTAAACTTTGAGATGTTTCTTGTTGCTCCCAATTCGATGTCCCATTTGGTTCTAAAAAAATAGTAAAAAGTTCAGTTTACTTTCTAAAACATTTTTTTAGAAAAACCTAGCATACAAAAAATAAAAAATAAAAAATTGTGTAACTTAATTATTATACAGGTAATACTCAATAGCAGGGGTGTCCAACCTGTCACTCGTCGGGGGCCAAATTTTCGTCTATAAGTTTATCACGGGCCACATTTGTTAAATTAATCAAAGTGATGTTGCCATTCGAGTTAGTTTGAAAATTTCCGCCTCCAAAACAGGTGTTCTCTAAAAAAAAAGTCTTCACTTGAATTCAGTGTCTGATTCACAATTTTCGTCTCTAAATTCATATGTTCTCTGAAAAAAAGAAGGTCTTCACTCTGCTTGTGGGCTTTATTTCGTCGATTAAATTAATGCTATCTGTATGTCGAGCAGAGCTGTATTAGTGCTTTTCATAAGGTTTTGTGGCACACTTCTCGCGCAACACAGGTTGAGGAGGTTCAAAGGCACTGCAATAATTTAAGATGATGGAGCATCAGATTAAAAATGCGTTCGCGGGCCGCAACAATGGGCTTCGGGGGCCACATAAGGCCCGCGGGCCGCGGGTTGGACGCCCCTGCTCTATAGAGATAATATTATAGTTAATTAAGGATATTAGAGAGATAAAAATGAAGATAATATTATTTCTGTATCTTTCTGACTTACAGATAGTAGGAAACATCAGAGCCGAATAACTCAAAACATTCAATGAAAGATTACCTTGACTAATTTTCCGAGATGACATTGCTGTTAGGCCAGGGATGTCCAGCCTTTTTTGATGATGGGTCAAATTATAAATTTAAGTACATTCAGCGGACCGCAAAATTAATTGTCTATGAAATTTCATCTACAGTACTGTATTTAGTATTAGATGGCATGACAAAATGACGAGTATTAAAACATAAAATTAAAATTAATTAACTAATTAAGAATCTAAGTGAAATGAGAAACTATTAAAATAATTACGTAATTAATGTTAAATATGTCCACGCTGGAGCTGCTTTGAAGTCCCACTTACGTGAGTTCCTTTCTTTCTGCTTACACTGATTCAAAATTCCCAAGATCTTGAAAAGAGCGCTTGTAGTCGCAATCACAAAGCTGATGAAGCCAGTAGGGGACCCAAAAGTTATAGACTTATACTTTTGCCCTGTGTCTCCTACAAGATCTTCGAGAGGCTTATCTACGCCCGCGTTGAACCAAATATTGATTCATTGGTCCTTTAAGAGCAGGCTAAGTTTCAATGTGAAAAGTCAACAGTGGATCAAGTTGTTCTATTGACAGAAAATATCTAGAATTTTTTGTCAACTTGTCGATCTGATGGCGGCATGTGACTCTGTACGGCACCTTGGCCTGCAGATTGAGACTTCTGCCAGATAAGCACATGGTTAGAATGATCATGGAGCTTGTCCAAAACCGAAGTTTCACTCTTACTGCAAGTGACAGCTCAAGCTCAAGCAAGATTTGCCGTCTAAAAAACGGCGTTCCTCAAGGATCGGTCTGAGCTCCCCTCTTTTCCAATCTCTTTATATTTGCGTCTACATCTCCCCTACACAATTGTCTTAAAGTTTACCTATGCAGACAATCTAGCATTGTCGCACTCTTTTGAAAACTGCAAGGCCTTTGAGGGGCTTAGTCACACGTCTCCTACGGTGATGGAAGCCTTTTATTTAAATAACGAAGAGGCCAAACGTGAGCTAAAAGTCTACAACAGCATTAAATTTTACCATTTGGTCCAACCTTACTTATTTTTTGGACAGATTGCCCATATGCTGTCACCATCTTGTGGCATTGAGCAAGAAACTATATTAGCGCATCAACCTACTGGAGTAACTTGCAGGCTCAGGATGGGGTGCTGGTGCAAAAACACGGCGCACAGCTGCCCTAACTCTGGTCTATTAGACAGCCGAGTACTACGCACCAGTGTGGTGTTGTAGCGCTCCCACTTGCTTCATAGACGGTGTCCTGTATGACTTGTCATTGTCATTGGATACTTGGGTCATACCCCAATTGACAACCTACCAATACTTTTAGGCATCCAGTCAGCTAAGCTTTGCCGACTAAGAGCGACACTCTCCTTGGTTAACGATGCAACCCTAGACCCTGACCATAAGTTAAATTCCTAGATTGGACCCAAAATCTCAAAAAAATGTCTGATTCTCTTTCCGCCCTCTTAATAAATCTTCACGATTTTCTTTTTTACCACAAGCAGCATCGCTGCTTCTACTGTAATCTCATTCCAAATCACTCGCTATTCGTTCAGAGTTACTATGTTTACTACCACTAATGTCATTAACAACTATCACTAGATATTGTAAAAAATGTTTGGAAATAACATATTCAATAGTAATTTAATTGTGAAAACTGAAAATGATGCTTGGGGCCAGCTTCTTTGTGATAGACTTTGCCCACAAAAGTTTTTATAGATCAGTTTATTGGCCGTCACTCAACGCAGCAATCAACTGAAGTATTTACTTTGTTTTCCTATACGTTACTATGACAGCAGTTACATCGAATTCGATGCAATAATGAAAATATAACTAAAAAATTTTTGTAAGCAGCAGCCGCAGATTGGACATCCCTGTGTTAGGCCAATATGATATTGCCGTTATGATGTCAGTAATATTAAAAAGTGTTCGCTGCGACCACTAAACATAGGAAAGTGCTGCAAAATGTCTGACAACGAAATGACGAGAATAAATGTTAAGTTGAAACCCTGTCCATAATCTTTTTCACTTTATAGACACCTGCGAAAAATACTTGTTTGACGTAACAAAGTGGTAATTCGGCCCGACAATTTTGAATTGTGTTTTGGTTTAATCGTATTCGAATGTAAGTTTCCAAAAAAATCGAACCTGACTTTGGGCTCGTTTCCACTACGAGCGTGAAATTCTTTGTTTCTTTGTTTCTTTTATTGATCTTTCTGCGCTTAAAATCTCAGCGAGCGCTAAGCAAAGTAAAAAGATTCAATAAAATAAATAAAGAATACTCCATTCCACGCTCGTAGTCGAAACGAGCGCTTGGGCTTGAATTTAGGACATGTGGGACCATGTCTTGCATATTCAAATATGGCAGTGCTTTGCATATATGTGCATACAGCAATGATTTAAATTAAAATTAAAGAATGAGCGTTGGGAGTTATGTTATCGCCTTTAATTTGTTGCTTCGAGCAATAAATTATGTCGATTTTCAGACTTTTCTGTTCATCTGGTTTATTTTGTAATTTAGCAATTAAACCTACTTTACGTTCGAACTGATTTCGAGCCTGTCAAGTAAGGCATTCTTGCCGCTCTGCTATAAAATAAAAAATACGATTTAAATTAATAGAATAATATTCTAAAGTCACACAATCTACAATAAAAGCAAATAGATCACAATACGTTGCAGATAAAGTAACCGCCAAATGTTTTTGTTGCTACTATAATATTTTGAATTAGTGACTTCAGATCTTGATTAAAGGCTCGTTTCCACTACGAGCGTGGAAAAAAGCATTCTTTGTTTGTTTTATTGATTTTTTTTTGCACTCGCTTCAATCGAAGATCAATAAAAGAGACAAAGAATGCTCTTTTCCACGCTCGTAGTGGAAACGGGCCTTAACACTAGAACAACCAAGCGCGTCCACTGACGCATTCATCCCGAAATTTGTTTGTTTTTAAAAAAAAAAGAGTGATTACATTGTGCTGAGATTCTAAAAAGTTTGAAAATATAACAGGAAGTTATAAAACTTTTTTGGGAGCCAACTGCAGATTGTGACATCACAGCAAGTGCAATAGTCTTTTCCGCGTTTTACTTTTCGTAAAACTTCCGCGATTCTGCGCAATTAATTAAAGACTAGCACGTGAGTCTTAGCAAGAAAGAAAATGAATTGAAATTGAATTGAATTGAGTTGAAATAGGCTATTGAAGAAAGAAAGATAGGAAGTGTGAATCATAGATAGAAAGTGCGGATCATGAAACTTTTTTGCCACCGTATTTTTTTACAGCTGTTGAATTGAGTTAAAAAGTGTCGGCAAGAAGTTTATATGATGGGGATGTGTTTCTGTACAATATTAAAACGAGCGTTTAAAAACGAGGCTTTATGACAAGTTTCAATTACTTTCTCAAATTGTTTTTTTTCGTTTTTCTTTGGAAACGACTGCTTTAATCAGTGGTTTCCCAACATCCGTATGGGGTTCCGCGAGCAGCCCTTGATGATGTAAGAAAAAAAGCATTCTTTTGCTCTTTCATTTCAACGTAAATGTTTGAAATTACCTTAAACTATGTCTTGATTCGTGTATGCCGAATGCGTGGCTGCAGCATGCTCATTTATTATAAGAGATTAATAAATTCCATGAGAAAAAATTTTTGTAATATTGTGTTAGGGTTAGTTTTAAAACACTTCCCCCCCTAATCTTAACAACAATAACGGGGAATACATTTCAGACTGCAGTTTGAGTTGAAGACCAAAAAAACAATTTTTTCAATTTGATTTTTAGTAATTTTGAGGACGAGAATGTCTCTTGTTTAACGTGGTGACCATTATTTTGTCTTCACTGTGAATTTAATGTTTCAACGTTTCATGTCCAACTGTTTCCGGATAGGCAGCGTTAAGTTGAAGCAACAAAAATAGTCATGAGTTTAAATAAGAGGGATTCAAAGGTCCGTAGTTTCTACAACTTTTGGAAAAAGATCTGTGATTACTCTTATAGCGAGCTAAATTTTACGATGATAACCGTTACAGACAAAGCCAAGCTTGAATCAAGCGGGAAAAATCTGACGTTAATAGTGCTTAAAACAGCAATTTGTATTGTGCAGGCAAATCACAAAATGCCAACTTTTACTTGGGCATTTTATCGACATATAAAACAAAAATTGGTAATACCAGCATATCATTGTCTGACGTTCAGGTTCCTTCTCGCAATAATTCCAAAAAGATTATTTACTTTGTTATAAATCAAAGACTAGAGTCCTATTATTAATCAGATAGCCACGAAAAAACCTGTGAAGTCTGTATGCACAAGTAGGTAATTCATAATTTTTTACAATCTTCTTAATTTAACTTTAATTCAAAGATGCTCAACTTGCATAAAATCACGACGAAATAAAGTCTAAAATGTTGAGGAACGACTCTTTTTGATAAATTATTTGAAAAATTTACTATTGAACATCTTGTTTTGGTCTCAACAAGTTTTCCGGATCTAGTTCCAGGTTAGCTGGTAAACTTTATTATAAAACCAGGTAAAAACAAAAAAAAAGTAAGTCTTCATTTTTTATATTAATGTTTTCCTTAGTTAAATGGTTTTTCAACCCAGATAATACACAAATGCAATCCTTAATGGCAGCCTTTGGAACTCTGGAGAGCCGTTACACCAGACCGGGCGACGCCCTTTCGTTATCAAAATGATGCGCAACCTGGTTTCTGTTCTGAAAAGTTTGTCACTTCCATATGTTGCTATATTGCGGTTATTCATTTGTGTACTTTCTTTTATTGATAAAATAAAACATAATATTTTGTTATTCTTAAGGTACAACCAATGAGAGTTGGTGGCAATTTATTTTTAGAATATTTTTTTGTCTGTTAAATTGCAAAATTCCAGCTTTAAGCGTTTTATGCGTCTATTGCCGTACTTGATCGTTCTAGCAGATTTAATGCGTAGTCGTTCTGATGTTAAACATTGGAAACTAATAGGAGTAGCAAAGCCTCTTGGAATTTGCATTTATTATAGTGACAGCATTTTACATACCAGAAAGTTGCCTACAATGCCAAGGGTACAACACGCCCTTCATAAAACTAAATAGCAAAAACTCTTTTATTTGCCATTACAATTCCGAACTATGGGAAATACTTTACATCGTGTTCAATTGCGCAATACTTTATAATTTGTAACTAGTCATCTTCGGCCACTCCTTTTCTATCTTCGATCAATAAACTCCTACGCGGATGTTGCGGAAGTTTTTAAAAAATTTGTCAGATGGTTTCTACACCGTTCGCATGTGCGCGTGTCAAAAGGTCTTTCCACTCTGACATCATAGCATATACGTATGTTAATAATTTGTAAATGCACTTTTACGGCATGCAACTATTAAATATATTTAAAAAATAGGTTTAATTTTCTTTATATTTCTAATTTCTTTTTTATACAGGTATATTAAAAAAAATTATAAGCATAAGTAGATAGTTATGTATCTACTCAATCGAATCTTATTTATACAGGCTCTTATATTAAACAAAGTAATCAGTATAAAAGCACTCATTTGATCTACTAACGTTCCATATATTTTGGATGAATATTGTTTCAAACCGATTCGAGTTCTGCCATCTTCTATGTGAAAACTTGATACAATTTTTTTTACCCACTCTTTCATAATGTCAAAGTTTTTTTTTTCAACAGACCCAGAACCGTCTAATAACATGATCAAGTCTAATGTCGAAGAAGTTGAGCAAAAGTCTGAAAACTTAGTCATTAGTTTTATATCATGAGTAAAAATCAGGGTTAAATGCAAAATTTCATATTTTTGCTGCATCGCAATATTGTTTAAATAATTGATAAATTGTTGTAGACGTTTAAAAAAAATTAAATTAAAAATAAAATTTTTACTTAATTTACCTCGATCATTTTGAAACAAATTAAACCATTTATCTTCATCTCTTTCTGTTTTGTAGCAAAACCCAGGACAAAAGTTGGTTTGTTGGCAAGAAACCAATTTGGTGGGATAACAAGCCTGTTTAACAAAACTTTTAATGCTTGATGTTTTGAAAAGCAGTTTAAATTAAATGTACTTAAAAAAAAAGAAATTAAAACCTCAAAATTGATTGGCGTAAGTTTTATCAATGAGATTTCAACCTCTACAATTTTCGACGTAACTTTGGTAAGGTCGGTTACTTTGTTGTTATCAATAGTTTGGTGTAAATTAACTTCTTAAAAACATAAAAAAATAGTGTCTAAACAGTGACGGCCTTGCAAAAAGGGGGGAGGTAAACTTTTAGTGTGCCAAGTTTTTTTGTCTCAAAATAAAGTGATTTCTATAAAAAAGGTTATCATTCTCAATTTATGTCCATAATCTCCATTTTCGTCAAGAATTAACCTTGGTTTTTTCCAAAAAAATAAAAGTAAAAAAGATTATCACTTTCGAGTAAATAATCCTTACTTTTGTCCTAAAGTTAAGGTGCAGACACGAGGTCACCTTTATGGTGCTACTATAAAGAAATAGAGCAACATTTGGCTGAGGGGTTTTTTTTTGATGTTTTTTAGGGGGCCCAGTGCTCCGCACTAAAGACATCATTATGTCTGAACAATCATAAGAATTACCAAAAAGGTGTGTTTTGTTGCTTTAAAGAAAACAAGTCCTCCCAAAAAACTTTCATTTTTTAATCCTGAGAATGGTTCAATTGTGCACTCAACACGGGAAAGACGACCAACGTCATTTAATAGCGAACAGCTGTAAAGATTGTCATCTGTATTTGTATTTGGCTTTGCGGAACTTACCAATAAACTAAAAAAACACAAAATTGAATTATATATTTTTTAAGCGAAAAAAGACAATCTGAGCACATGAATTAAATCACGGGTTTTTAACCTTTTTTATATTATTACCCGTAAAATATTTTGATATATATCAATTAACCCTTTTAAAAAACCGCAACTATAATCGCTTGCAATCCAAAATATACACATAGAAAAATTAAGTCATCTTTTATTACAAATACATTTAATGGGAAGGCTGGTACTGCGTTTTTGCTATTACGCGTTCAAATCCAGGCTGAGTGTAAGAAACACAACATCGCATTTCATCATCGATCTCAAGCCTGTTTCGATATTTTGTCTTTATAGACATCATTGCAGAAAATCCCACTTCACAGCAATAAGTTGAAGGAAATTGAATCAAAAAATTCAATGGTCATTTTGAAAGGATGGGATATTCTTTATGAACGCCAGCCCAAAAGATTTCTATATACTTTGTGAAGCCAATTTTAAGACTTGAATCTTCGCGCAGTTGAAGAAACTCAATTTTTGCTGTCATATCATCATTACGGATAGAGTTTTCTTCAACTGAGAATGGCTGGCTAATCCACAAAAAATTATGTCACTCTTCAATACCAGGAAAATATCGATCAATTGCAATATTTATTGCATTTAAAAGTGGTTAAATATTTCCTGAGTGAAGTTGCATTGCATGTTTGGGTCAGATTGTAAGAGCATTGTCAAATTGGGAAACATACTTGTTGTGCTTTTTTCTGTCAGTCTTTTAAACAGTTCCACTTTACGTTTGAAGGCTGCAACTTTGTTGTGTGTCGTATGCAATCATTGACAACCTCCTTGCAGAGTTAAATTGAGGGAATTCACTTCTGAGAAAAAATCACCTAAGTAAGCCACCTTCAGCAAAAAGTCATTGCTTTTCAATTGGTTGTGCATATCAACTCCTTTTGTATTTTGTTCTTTTTCAAGAAAAATAACTGCTTCTTCTCGCAGCTGGAGCAAACGATTCAAGTTTTACCACGAGATAACCACCTTACCTCCGTATGTAACAAAAGAACTTTATAATCCGAACCAACTTTTTCACAAAAAGCTGCAAATAACCTTGATCTTTTGGCATTTGCAGAAATATGGTTTACAATTTTTACTACATCTTGTAATACTTCTTGATGTCCAGATGAAAGAGTTTTCATGGCTAAAGCAAAGCGATGAATTAAACAATGAGTAAATGATACATAAGGAGCAACATTGGTGACTAATCCTTTGAAACCAGACTTGTCGCCAATCATAGAGGGAGCACCATCTGTACAGATCCCAACAAGTTGTTTCCAATCAAGTGTGTGAGATTCAAAAAAAACTTTTACAACTCTAAAAACATCTTCTCCTTTACATGTTGTCGACAGTGGTTCCAAAAATAAATATTGTTCTTTTATGTTGTTTTCAAAAATGTAGCGAGCGTAAACCAACAAATGCGCACATGATGAAACATCAGTGGATTCGTCCAATTGCAAAGAAAATATTGGACTGGACCTTATCTCTTCCACCACTTGCCACAAAATGTCTTGACTCATTTCAGAAATGTGTTTTTTAACTGTATCGTTGGAGAGCGAGATTTCTTCTAATTTATTAGCTTTTTCTTTTCCCAATACCAGAGTAGTTGCTTTAATGAAACAGTACTTTATGAGTTCCTTCACTAGTTACAAAAAATCACTTGCCGAACTATCACTAGACAAAACTATCAATTGTTAACGAAACAAGAGAATTTATAAAAGAATCTAGTTCTGACTTAGTATTTAATTACGACATCACAATATGTATGGTGGTAGTAAAGTAAAATTCAAGTTTTGAAATTTTACATTACCCCTTTTAAAATGCTAAATTACCCCTTTGGGGGTAATTACCCCCAGGTTAAGAACCACTGAATTAAATAAACAAAAGGGTTTTTAAATAGAAAGAGTGTGATTTTATAAATTTTTTGTCAAAGAATTTGAAACTTTGAAAGTTTAGATTTAATGTTATTCATTTTATGTTGAGTTGGCCAACTTGTCTTCTTGTGAAATCGACTATCAAACTTTTTTAAGCACTTGCCATCCACCGCCCAGAAATTCTGTGGCAAGGATTAAATCTCAAAAATGTCATGAAAACAAGAAAAAATAAAAATTTTACTCATTATTTTATTATGCTGATCAGTGAGATGTTTGATCGAATCATCATGTTGTAGTCATCCAAGTGGTAGCTGTGGCAGCCTGTTTGCATAACACAATTTTTTTGCTCCATATGGTTATTTGTAAATTACATAAAGGTTTGGATGTAATAAATGTAGCCTACAAGATAAATAAATTGTCTAGAGCAGTGGTTCTCAACCTTTTTTGGCTATTGGCACCCTGTAACCACCAAAAAAGTTTTGCGGCACCCGGTTGAACCTAAGAGCTTCCGATTCTAATAAAATCAATTTTAAGAGTAAAGTTTGCATCAAAACACTATATTGAAACAGTTTTGATTAATAACAGCTAAACAGAACACTAAAATTGTCATAAAAATGATTTAATTTATTTTAAAAGTCAGTGCAAAATTTGTGCTTGATTTTTAGCGCAAATTCTCTCAATGTTGGGGCGCAAATTCGATAATGCTACTCGCATTTCTTCCTCCACAACAAGTAGCCTTTCTCTTTTTCTTGTTTTTAGGTTTGTTAAAACGGAAAATGCGGTTTCGCATAGGTACGTTGTTGAAAATTGAAGTAAAATAACCAATGCCTTTTCTCCAATGTTAGGGTATTCATTTTGAATTTTAATCCAAAATTCATCCAGAGGCATCTCCCTGTGCAACAGCTTAATGTTACCGTCGTTACGTATGTCAATAAGTTCTTCTTCTTCTTTCAGATTCAAAATACAATGGGTATCCAAGGGTAAAAATGGATTTTTTTACCTATTTACAGTTTTCAGTGGACACTGTTGGAAAATATTTCTCAATTTTTTCTTGCAAAGACTTGAGATGTTAATAACCGATGAAACCATTTCTTTGTTATTCGTTTTTGAAAAATGAAAAAACATGTCAGAGTTTCCTTCCTGTATTCGTAATGACCACACTTTCAATTTTTCTTGTAGAGCTCTCATTTTGTCTGCTGAAGATAGAGATTTTCATTCTTGCCTTGCATGTTGGAATTTGTCTTAAGTGGTCAAAGATGTCTACCAAATATGCTAATTTGGACTTCCAGCTGTCATCATAAAGCAAATTACAAAATTCTCCTTGTCTTTCAAGAATAAAAAAAGCTAACATCTCCTCTTTCAGCTCATATACTCGTGACAATGCTTTTCCACGTGAAAGCCATCTTGCCTCGGTGTGTAACAGAAGATTTTCATAATTTGCTTCCATTCCTTTGTAGAGCTTTGTAAATAATCGTGATTTAAGTGGTCTAGCTTTGATGTAGTTTACCATTTCTATAACTTCTTTCAACACTTGTGTTAAGTCCGAGTTCAATGTTTTTCCAATAAGCACTTCACGATGAAGAAAACAGTGGGTTGTTATGATTTCACTATTAACTTTTTTTTACAAGTGACACAAATCCTTTGATTGACCCAATCATAGATGGAGCTCCATCCGTACACAGTCCTACACATTCTTTCCATGTTAATTCATTTTCTTCCAAATACTTACTAAGAGTATCAAAAATATCTTGACCAGTCGTTCTTTCTTTAAGTTCTTTACAACAGAAAAATTGGTCAGATATCTTTCCATCACTGACAAACCGGATAAAAGCTATTAATTGAGCTTTTCCACTGATGTCAGTTGATTCGTCAACTTGCATCGTAAACATTTTGCTTTGCTTTACAGAAGAAATAACAGTATCTTGTATATCCGTTGACATGTCACAAATACGTCTGCGAATGGTATCATTTGACAAAGAAATCTGTCTTATTTTTTCCTCAGCTTCGGGCCCAAACATTGTTTTCACTATCGCACTGCAAGCAGGAAAAATTACTTTTTCTGCTTCCGTGTGAGGCTTTGAATTTTTAGTTATTATTATATTTGCTACCAAATAGCTGGCATGTTGACTTTTCGTAGAAACTTGAAAAGTTTTGGTAAATGTCACACTTTGTTGCTTTCGTTTTTTCAAAAGTCTTTTGAAATAGCTTGCCGGTTTGTCAGAAAGATTTCCGTGCTTTTTTGAAAAGTGTCTACTCAATTTACTTGGCACCATAGCCTCATTTGACAATTTCGTATCACAGATAAGACATTCTAGTAGGGGTTGTTCTTCGTCGCCGCACCAAGTAAAGCCAAAATTCAAATAACTATTGCAATATAGCCGGTGTTTCTTCTTTTTTTCTTATGTACCGGTACACTTGCCTGTACTTTCTGTTTCAGCAAATGAAACTGAAACCTTACCAGTACTTTCACTTTCAGCAACTGCAAATGCGCTTTGATCAATGCTTAACTTTCTTTTCCTCGTGATAAATTTCTCCATTGTATTAATGCAAAAAAAACCTTAAACACTGCGTTTTGTTTCTTTCTATATCTTTATAGAAAAAATCAATTTGCTTATATTGTTACGGTTAGCGTGTGAAGGATTGTTTTTCTATAAAGATTGTTTATATAAGCAAATTGATGGTGTTGCTATGGGGTCTCCATTAGGACCAACATTAGCCAATTTCTTTTTGGCCCATATTGAAACAAAAAAATTATTAGACTCTAGCATGGGTCCACCTAAATTTTACTCTCGTTTCGTTGATGATTGTTTTGCAGTTTTTGATAGTGACATTTCTTCTTTAAGTTTTTTAAATTTACTGAATTCCCAACATAAAAACATAAAATTTACTATGGAATCTGCTGTACAATGTATTTCGTTTTTAGATGTTTCCATTAAAGTTAATAATGACAATATTGAGACATGGATATGGCGCAAACCTACACACACTGGTTTACTTTTAAATTATAATGCGTATTGCCCTAAAAAATGGAAATCCGGATTAATATCTTGTTTATTATATAGAGCTAAATTAATATGTTCTAATAATTTTTTATTTCTTAATGAAGTTGGTTTGCTTAGAAATATGTTTGCGTCTAACGGTTACCCAATTTGGTTTTTTGAAAAATGTTTTAAAAAGTTTAATGAAAAAAGTATGCATTCTCGTTCTTCGTCTCCCGATTACGTTTACAACCTGAATATCCCATATTTTGGCCATGACTCCAAACGTTTTTTAATTAAACTTAAAAACATTATTAAATCTAAATTTAAAATAACTTTAAAAATAAATCCTGTCTATAAAACGTTTAAAGTCTCACATTATTTTCAATTTAAGACTCGTGTTCCCCCCGCACTATGCTCAAACATTGTGTATCAGTTTTCATGTTCATGCGATTCGAACCTGACGTACATTGGTATGTCAACTCGTCATCTGAGCACTAGGGTGAGGGAGCACTTGGGTTTCCATTTGAAGACTGAAAGCTCCGTCAAGGATCATATCAGGTCATGTGATAGTTGCTCCAATATAAAATTCAGCGTTAATTCGTTTAAAATAATCAAAAAATGTAGTTCTAATTTTGAAACCAAAATTCATGAAGCGTTATTGATAAAAAAACATAACCCCAAACTTAACCGACAATTATTTGCTAATGGTTCATCATTTTTATTAAATATATTTTAGATTAGTATTTTGTGTTATTTGGTTTTGATGTATCGGTATTGTTGTTGTCATTATGGCGGTCGCATTTCAAATGAATTCCTTTATGTTGAAAAAAACGCGTGTAAAAAAAGATGTGACAAATAATTACGTCACTCAAATCATTGACTTCGTCTTTTTTAAATTACAGTACATAGTTTTTTTTTTTAAATCATTTATTTATCTGAAGAGGGCTGACGCAAGCCGAAAACGTTTATCATGGCTTTTTCTTTTGTTTATTTTTGTTAAAATTTTTTTTAAATTTTTAATTTATTATGAATACATTTATGCTGCTATATTTAGTCGTGTTATGGATTAAAAATAACTGTAGCTTCACGATAATTTGTTAAAGCTAAAAAATCCATGCAAAAAAGGAAGAGGCTTGTTGAAAATGCCTTAATGCTGATGTTCAAGGCTATAGCTGGATTTGCACGCTGTTTTGCGCTTCAGCAGCAAAAAGATAAGATTGATGATAAAAATCTGATTTGAAAAATAAGCTCATTGCAGTAAAAGATCAATTTTTTCTACAGTATCAGCAAAGCTTTGCACTTAATTGATACTCTTTCTGCAACAACCGCCACAGCATAAATAACGTTTAGTTCTGGTAAACGACTTAAAATAAACGTAAGTTTACATTTCGGCAGCGCCGCCGAGTGGGTAGAAGCACCGTTTGGTCGTAAACGCGGTATTTATTAACACGGTCGATGTTCAAAAACGTAATTGCATCACTCAGTAGTATAGCTGAGAAAAACTTTAGGAACTTTCCTCTGCTAGTAGGTCTTATCAAGCAGCTTTAAAATATATATATACGTATCTGGATAAAAACTAAAAAACAAACTAGAATATTTCAATTGTACAGCAATATCTTAACATCTTCGAAAGCAGTTGGGGTAATCGCTTGAAGGTTGTTATAAATATAATCAGAGTTAACATCCGAAATGACCGAAAAATTTGGAACAGCCAAATTTTTACTTTCGTCTAAAAGAGAACTAGTAATCTCTAAAAAAAGTCATTACTTTCAATCAAGTGTCTAAAATGTCTATTTTTGTCCCAAAAATGTTTGGCATAGACAATTGCCCCCAGTCCCTGCTGCTGGCACCCCTGGAAATAAGCACATTAAAAATTCTCAAAAGCAATGTTTGTAAAAATAAGCACAAATTTTAGAAATAAGCACAAAATGGTAACCCAGAGTGTAACGCTTCCGACCTTTTCCAGTGAGTTAGGACAAGAATAGCGATAATAATAATATGTGTGGATAGAGACGCGTCAGTTCTCTGGTTTTGCTTTTTAGTAATCGAACTGCGTGTGGACGAATTGTTCGTATAATCAGCAGATACCCTCAATAAACTAACTGACAAATCTTACTTCAGTGACCTTTGTTTCAAATTTTGCTTGTTGCTATGTGTCCAATGTTTTTTTCAGTTTTTCCCCTTGCAAGAGTAAAATATTTTGTAGCTTTTAATCTTAACGGAAAAGAAATATTTTTTGACTACTATATTATATAAGTTTATCAAAAAATGAATAAAATTACGCAGTTTTACTTATTTTTTCATTTTTTTCATGTCTTCTTGTTCGATTGATATTATAAATTTCTGCCCCCTTCCCCCCAAAAAAAATTTTAATCCGCACCTGACTGGTCCCGTACAGGCTGCCTTCACATGGCCCTTGCAGGGCCTGCTTAGCATTGTGGACTGGGTTAGAGTGTTAGCAAACTATATTATCCCGCTAAAAATTCATCTATTTGTATATAGTATCCTTTATCATAAATTAAGCACGGGAACCGGAGAGTTCGTCGCAGGTGAATTTGTCGCGGCCATTTCGGCGCACGGTAAATTGGTTGTAGGTTTCGATGTATTGCGATCAATTAACCGCGACTAATTGTCCTGCAACAAATTCACCCGAGACAAATTGCTTTAGAATCTTAGGATCTTTTCAATAAGCGACCGTGAGCGATTTTTTTTAGTGAAACTAACCCAGAATTCCCCTGTGGTTACTATAGTTTCTTGAGAGATTCTTTTTCTCGTGGTTTCTTTTTTTATTGCCTTCTAGTGCTGTAGGGGGATTCCCGGTTAGTTTCACCGACAAAAAACGATTGCGGTTTCTTCTTAAAAGGATTCTAATCGTGAACACACCATTAACTGATTTGCATACTATTACTGTTCATTAACCTCCAATATCCATTTTTATCAGAATAAAGGTTGATGTTGCTTCCAAAAAAACTTATGTTGTCCTTTGAAATCGGCTTTTGTTTAAAAAAATACATGTTTTTTGACAATTTCATGTCAATATTAAAGCCGAGTACAACTTTAAAAATCAACAGTAAAAACAATATCATTTGGCTTTTACTATTACTAAAGTTAACAAATGATCTGAAACACATTTATCTTACTCTACGTTCTTAATAAATTTCCATATATAATCGTTTTTTTTTAAACAAAATTATTATTTAAGTTTTTCTTTCAATTTACTAGTTTCCTACAGCAAAGTACATAACGACTTTGTGGTCTACCTATGCCTTAAGTAGGTTCAAACCAATAAAAATTTATTAAAGTCAAAAATCGTTATTGATCATATTGAAATAGAATCAATAAAGAATCAGAAAAAATTCACATTTTAAAAAGACTATTAACGATAAGAAAAACTGATTTTTTTCTTGCTAACGCAGGGGCGTCCAATCTTTTTTGAGACGAGGGCCATTTTGGCTCATCAAAAATATTGGCGGGCTAAAAAAATAAAACGCCCCTATTTTCGTCCCAAAATCGTAGTGATCTCTAAAAAAAAAGGTCTTTACTTCGAATAAATCTTCGATTTTCTGAATTTTATCCTTTAAAACCATTGTACTTTAAAAAAAAGTCTTCACTTGAAACCAGTCTCGGATTTCATGATTTTCGTTTCTGAAAACTAGCGATCTTGAAAAAACAACAAAAAAGAGGGTCGGCACTTTGGAATCTGTCTTCGATTTCTGGCTAGATTTCTTCCAAAACGGACAGGACAGAGACCTAAAAAAATTGGGACTGTCCCGCGAAAATTGGGACTTATGGTAAGCCTGCGTCATTTCGGAAAATATAGCGCGGGCCACGGATTGGATGCCTCTGCGCTAACACATTGATTTTACTTTGAAGCTTTTTTAATCTGAATCAAATGCATAAAATATTTTGGTTCAAGAAAGCTTTTCCCGATAAAACAAAAAATTTACGAGTTGTTTTATATTAAAAGCTACAAGCCATAACCGCACAGCAATGTAAAATGATAAAGTTGTGATTACATTTTTCCAAAAAAGACTTACAAACAACTTATCACCATTACAAAATATTTTGCGATAATTTAAAATTATCTTAGCTCGTACATTCATTTCGTGCAGAAGTAAAAAGCCAGAAACTAAATAAACAGCTATTTTTATTAAACCACCACCTCCCAGCAACATTTAGCCGAGACTACAAAGTCATGTGATACTGTTGCCATGGTGGTGATTTGTTAGCTGTACTGTGTACAAGTTAGATCACCCTGGCAATCAAACCTGTATCTCCTGATGCGGAAATAGTAATCACTAACAGCAAGATAACAAGTTAAATATGATAAGCTTTTCAATTACGGTACATTTCATCAAAGCAATTACTGCAACTTGACTTATGCGCATAATCGAAGCTTTAAAGTTTTCAACATTTTGGTGCAAAAAATTTACGCGAAATTGAAAAAATAAAAAATTAATCATCTTGTATGAAAGCAGGCTATAAATTAAAAAAATAGAATTAAGAAAGAAATCGCAAATAATGCGAGGTTTTAGAAGTAAATCAAATAATAAAACTTGTCTTATTTTAATATTTTGAATTTAAATTCATTGCCGAAATTATAAGACACAAGCTTTTTTCATTGGTGCAGGCGGGGTTTCGGCCATGGGAAGTCAATCATGGATCACGTCGTTCTGCTTATTAAAAACATCGAGGATTCTTTCGAGGCTAAGTAGAAAGCCTGTGCCTTATTTGTGGATTTGACAACGGCATATGACACCATTTGGCAATGTTGGCTTACCCACAAGCTACTGAGGCTTGGCTTACCTGCAAGCAGTTCTAAATTTCAATCATATCTCTATTCAATTATAAGCGGACGGCAATATCTTGGCAACCGGAAGGATTGCTTACCCTATATAATAGCGTGTCCGTTGCTTTCCTACGAGTCAGGAAGATAAATATAGAGATGAAATAAAATAAAAAATAAATAAAATAGAGTTATGTTTAAACGCCTACAGACGGGTTTAGAACAACTGGCCGCAGCCTAACTAAGCAGTCGGCTGCGTCTACTGTAGTTGAGTTGTGCCCAGTCGGTTGCGGCCAGTTGGCCCATTCCGCCTGCTGACTATAGTTGTGCGTTACCATTTAGGCGAAGACAAATAGGGTCTCGCTCCTTTCTCTCAAGGAAAATGCGGCGCCATTGTACAACACAGTGGACAAGTTGCAAACCCAAGTTTGCAGCATATTTTTGGATAAAAAATGCTGTTGTTAACTCAAAATAATATAGTAGTAATTTTTAATAGGATTAGAGCATAATTATGTTAATTTTTTTTTAAATAAAAACTTTTTTTATTATTTGTAATTAAGTACTTCAAAACTTTCAATCTTACTTTGCTATTGGCAAACGTGAGAAAAAAATTGACATCATAGACGTTTATATTTGATATTACAGCTGCTTTTCAGGCACCTTATTAGATAGATTGGTACCTTTTGATAGCAAATTTTAGATATAATATGTCAAAACAGGAATATACTGCTGAAGAAGCTGTAGATAAGTTTTTGCGAGACCTACATGATGAAATTGAAATTGAAGAATATGAATTTATTAAAAGTGATAGGGAAGAAAATTTTCCATTAATATTGTAATCTGAAGCTGGAGATGAAAGAGAAAACATTTCAGTCGCCAAAAATAACCAAACGCTCTCTGTTATTCAAAGAAACGCATTAAAGCGGAGCAAAAAACGAGTTAATAGTCTAAATTCAGCCTTGAATTCGTTTAATTATAAAATATTTCCAATGTGACTGTGCAAAAACATTCACTGCTTGTTTAGAAAAACAAAAAAAACTCTCAAATAAAATCAATCAGTTGGAGTTTGTTTGTCGTCAATCAAAAGCTTCTGTGATTATTGGCCAGTCTGATCCTTTTAGAAAAGAAAAACAAGCTTTGGAGTGCATAAAAGCCTGGAAGCTTTTTTTCAGATAACATTATGAAATCAGTTATAATCCGCACAAATAATCACATTAAAAAAGTACAAGAATCTTTTAAATCTTTCTCAAAAACTTTGTTTACTTTTACATGCGATATTGATGAAATCGAAATGTGGGTTTTTATTGGACTTGTCTATTTTCGCCGACTTTCAAAACTAAATTATCACGATACTTAAGTTCTATATAATCCTATTGGCGCAAATAAAAACCCCAACCATTTGGCGCAACAATGAGTAAAAATAGACTGGAGTTTTTATATAGCTGTGTTTCGTTTGGTGATTTTTATACCAGATCACAGCGATGACCTAACGACCAATTTTCAGCTTTTCCTAATATATTTGAGATCTTTTGTCGAAATTATTCTTACAAATAATACTAGATGAGTACTTATGCTCAGATAAAATTTAATAATTCGTGAGGAATAGATTATCATTTAAACGGTTCAACCCCAACAAACCCGCCAAATATGCTTCGCTTTTTAAATCAATCAATAAACGCTGTTAACTATAGTTATACGTTTACTGCTACCCCATACTGTGGAAAACTGATTAGAAAACCAACAACGTACTATGTAAGTGGAAACGAGGAAGTAGTGAAATATCTTATCAGTAAACTACAAAAATATGTGAACTTGCAGGGACAAAACATATTGTTTGACCGCTTGCATACTAGCATGCTTCTTGCTCAGTATGTTGTTGTCACACGATATAACTTGTGTTGGAACTATCCAAGCTAATAGAAAAAGCATATCTGTTGAAATTAAACAATAGGATAACAAGGAACCCACTCTCGTATGAATGTTTTTGGGAGACGGTGGACAACAAAGTTTCTCTTCATTGATATGCGGTAAATACAAAAAGTTTTGTTAAGCGAAATTTCTTGCTGGTAACAACAAACAGCCCATTCTTGGAACCACAAAAGACGACGGCAAAAAGAAGCCGGCTGTATGCAAATTCTACGATTATGCAAAAGAGGTTACCGATGTAACGGACTATTCAGTGGCGTACGCAGAAATTCGAGAAGGGGGTTTTGGAGCCGAAAAAACCATTGGTCTAAGTGGTCCTGGTAATGGGCAAAAGCTTCAAAACTTAGGCCACGTTCAAAAAAAAAATGTTATGCTTTCGAGAACATCTTGCAGTAGCATGAATTTCTTTTTACCAAACCGTAAAACTAACTATTGAAAAGGCATGTGCGTGTATGCAAATTTAATTCATTTATGACAAGAAACTTTCCAAATTAAAAGCAACATGAGCAACTTGTATAAATGATGAGAACAAAAAGTGAAAAATCAAATGAACAAAAAAATAACCTTACTTAACAAATATTTAAAGTTTTTTTACAGGCTTATATTCAAACGCCTGTTTTTTTCACTTAATCTGTTAATTACGTCATTAGGGCAAGGCGTGTAGTTCCTATAAATGTTTAGCAATGCAAGTCCATTCATTCGAGTGGTGCCAATAGTGTTTCGTAAGTACGTTTTTAGTCTGTGCAATGTGGAAAACGATCGTTCACCAGTGCATGTTGTCACTGGAAGAGTTAACAAAATGGTCATCAATGTGAATATGTTCGGAAAAGCATCGGAACTGCATTCTTTGACGCTGCTCAAAGCATCAGTTGGTCTTTCTGCTGCATTCAACCGAGAAAGTTTCCTGTAGTATAATATCAGTTCAGGCACTAGTTCTTCCGAGGATTTCGTTAAATCATTTTCGTAAAATTTTTCCAAAACTTGAATACTTTTAATTTGTTGAGGAGTTGGTCCAATGGTTGGATCAGCAGGAATTAAACACTGAAATCCACCAATAATCGATTTATGGGCAGTAAATCTTGCTTTGAGAGTAACAATAAAGTTATCAAGGAATGAAATAAAAATTCCTACTCTAAAATATTCTTCATCTGTTTCAGCGGCATTGTTGCATCGATTGGTCTGTCTTGAAGTAAGGCGTGGTGTTTTTAAAATAAAATTTTGGGTTCTGGCCGTTTCTTGCGCAAAAATATAGAGCTGGTGAAATTTATCTTCGGCTTTTTCTCTAAGACACTTCAATTCATTTTCAATATCATGTGCAATGTTGACGGCCTCAAGAAGGTTTATCGACTTTTTTTGCATAACTTTGCACAAAACAACACTGTATCCAAAAATTTTTTTTAAAACTAAGGCAGCAATGCAAAATTCAATTTGCCTAATTGTCGATAGCAACTGTAGAGCTCGTGATGAAGTTTCTCTGTCTGGCCATGTTGAAATTTCTGTCAGAGCTTCTACAAAGCAAATTGTAAATTTAAAAAGACACTGACACTCTAGTGTCAATCAACCCATCTGGTGGCACAAATTTGAACAAGTTTTTGAGCTTTTGTTGTTGACGAAATCGTGTTGATAGATTTACATAAAATGTTTTGACGTTTTGGAGCATTAAAAAATTGTAAACTGAAGCTATTGTTCCCATGCAGTTACGAACCGGCTAGAGATCGCATGAATTAGAGACAGCCAAATTAAGACTGGCTGCACAGTGAACGTAAAGAGCTGTAGGAATAATTTCCCTGATATAGGCTTGGGCACCATTTAATCTTCCACTCATAGCTGTGGCCCCGTCGTACCATTGACCGCGCATTTTTAAAACATCAATACCAATATCTGTTAAATTGTTCAAAATTGTTGAAGCCAAATTCTTGCCTGATAGATCTGCTATGAGTAGAAACTTGAGAAAAGATTCTTCAATAGCAAAGTCATCACTTACGTACCGAGCACAAAGAGTCAATTGTTCCTGACATGATATATCGGCTGTTTCGTCAGCCAATACAGAAAAAAATCTGGACCTGTTAATGGAATCGACCAATCGCTTAAGTATCAAGTCATTGCAAATACTTATAATTTCGTTTTGCACTCTTGGGCTGATATACTGAGAGTTGCGTCCGGCAGAAAGAAAATCATTCTTGAAAACTTGATCATGTTTTATTCTGTATCGAAGTAAAGCACGCAAATTTCCGTCATTATTATTATCTTCTAAATTTTTTTCTGATTCGAAAGTGAGTGGACCACTATCCCGATGTCCTCTTAAAGGAATACCCTGTCGACCACAAAGTATAATTGTTTCTATAATTGGTGTGATTTTTCTTTGGTTTTCTAAAATTGTTTTCTTCTTTTGCTGATTAAGTTGAGTATCGATGCTATCTTGTTTTTTTAATAAGATTGACATAAGGGTCTCTGCTGCCACCACACTGTCGCGGTGATATTTTGTGCTCTCGTGGTGTGCAAAGCGTTCAAGCGCATTTTTCCATTTTTGAAACTTTACCGCGCACAAAGTTCCTAAAAGTTGGTTTCCAACTCCACTGCCTGCTTTACTTCCAAATAAAACGCAGTATTTGCAAAAGGCTCCATTTTCTAAATATGAGTACGCTAACCACTTGAAGCAAATCAACTAGCGGTGTTGAAACCGTAAATTTCGGTGATTGGTCGCGGTAATTGAAAAATTAAAAGACTGATCCGAAATCCATATGTTTTTTAGCATTCGAAGTCTTTCTGCTTGAGTATAAGTTTTTCCTATGCAAAGTGAAACGTCATTTGACGGTTGTAAAACTAAATCTTTAGTCGCTTTGTCTGCGTCTGGAGTCTCACCTGGTTCTTCTATTAAATTCTGCGGATTGTTTTTGCTACATGCCAAATCATCAACGGGAATACTTTTTTTAACATTTTCTCAGTCGTTATTACAAATTTTTTTAAAATTAAAGTCTAACAAAGTTTTTCTCCTTTTTTGTGGCGGAAACATGACTAAATGATTTAATAAATTATTTTAAGATGAAACAATTATGCAACCTGAAATCTCTTTTAAATTAATTCTTGTTAGAGTAATCGTATATTATCAATACGAATGGCAGGATAAAAAAATTTGTACCAGTGCAAAAAGTATTAACTGCTAATTTTGAAAGCAATAACGTTAATTGTTAACTATCAAAGAATAAGAGCAATAACAATAACGTCATGCCTCATCCTTTGCAAAACGCCAAAAGCGTAAAATTTTTGATTATTTTCCATTTATTTTAAAATACCATTTTTAGCATTTAATAACAAAGTTAGAACTTAGAAAATCAAATAAATACAAACTTAATTTTGAAAAAGACGTAATTAAAAAAAATTTATGGCAAATTTTTACCATTTCAAATTACTTGATTTTAACAAGTTTAGCATTTTCGGCTCGTTCTTGTAAAACTGCCTAAAATTTTCGATTAGTTTTATATTTTAAAACAGACAATACCAAAATAATAAAAATGCTTTAAATAGTGTTTTTTTTTATTCTCGGTCATTCAACACAAAAATTATAAACATTAAAAAGATCAAGAAAAGGAAGAAGCAGCACAACGTCAGACGTTAAAACATGCATATTTTTTTTTTTTTTATTTTTTTTATCTCTATATTTATCCTCCTGACTCGCAGGAAAGCGACGGAGGCGCTATACATAGGGTAAGAAATTACCCCGACCTGCTTCCGGAGATGCCAAGATATTGCTGTCCGCTGGTAATTTAGTAGAGATATTACTGTAATTTAGAACTGCTTGTCAAGACCACCAAGCAGGGGAAAGTGCCGTAAAGTGTCTTTCCCAAGGACACAACAGAATGGCGCAAGTGGGTTTTGAACCGAGACCATGTTGATCATCAGTCCGGCGCGTTAACCACTCGACCACGCTGCCGACTAATAAACAATAAAATATGATAAATAAATATGATAACCATAAACTAATAAATATGATAAACATAAAATAAAAGTACAAGACAGTATAAAGCATGGCCGCAACACCTTAATCATATAAAGATATAGGAAGTGAAAAAAGAAAAAAAAAACAAAATAAATAAATAAATATGTAACAATAATATTATCATACAAACTGAACGATTAAATAACCAGTGCATGACTAAGCTGCGTAATGATGATGGGTGGCACAGCTAGCCAAGATGGGAATTTAGCTCAACTGAGCAAGGTGAGTAAAGAAAAACCACTCAAAAAATATCAAAAGTTTTCTCGAGTTAAGCTCCCTGTTACAATTGAATTAATTCATCTCAAAACGAACTCAATTTTAATGATGATTATGATCACAAAGCAGATACCAGGTAGGCTACTACCATAGCCGTACCAGCCCAAAATATTTTGGGGGGGCAATGAAGTTTTGCCCAAATTTTGTGACGTTTGCCCAAATCATGATTTTATAGTACATTTCGGATATGACAAAAAAATTGTCTGAGATTCTCAGACGAAAAAGCAATTTTGGTGATCTCTAAAAAAAAAAAAAAAAAGGTCTTCACTTAAATTCAGTCTCCTAATTTTCAATTTTCGTCCCAAAATCAAGGTGTTCTCTTCACCTAAATTTGGGTTATTATTTTTTGCAGTTCCTCATCGTCACCTCTCTAAATTTCCTGACTTTGCCCAAATTTTTCGTATCGCTGCCCGAAAAATTATGGTTTTGCCCAAATAATTTCTTCTCACTGCCCGAAAAATCTTAATTTTGCCCAAATCTTCGAAACTTGGAAGGCAATTGCCCCCCTGCCCTTCCGGCAGGTACGGCTATGGCTACTACCAAAGTATAAAGACAACTCATATTTTGCTACATATTCATTTCTATTTGAATAAGGTACTCGTGACGATCATACTTTGGCAAAACATACTCTTACCTTTGGGATTTTAATAAATTAAATGTTAATTAATTGCATGATAGTTTGATTTAGAAATATTAAGCTCTAACTGCCTTATCGAACAAACTGTATTGCAACTGCTATAAACGCTATCTAGCTGCACATTAAAATAATTTCAGTAAAAACGAAGAACCATTTTTATAAAATTTGCTTATTTAGTTATGGTGTACAATTATTACTTTATAAAGTTTTATGAACCTTCGTCTCATAGAAAAAAACTTTTTACAATGGTGACTTGATCAGTTAAACTATTTTTATAATATTTTTCAATTCATATTTAAATTTTTTTATCACGTTTATCAGAGTTCAATCAATCAATTTTTCAAATCCTCCTTAGGTGCTTAAAACTTGTTTTATTTTTCATATCAATGTACAGCTAAGTAAGCAGGCTTGTATCTCATGGGGAAGCATTGTAATAAAACGATAGACATCAAAAGCAAAACATAAAATGCTTAACTTTCAATATTTTACACTTTTGAAAGTTTTCTTCACAAGTGGCAACTGCACATTAGCTAACTTGACGCAATTTAGGCGATAATAAAAATTGATGCGCAAGCAGTAATTAAGTTTAAAAAGTGCAGTAAACAATAGAAACTAAAATCATATTATGGAAGTCTACTTATTACCATGTATATGCCTGAACACCATTCTTCAAATGGTTTTGACCCCTGAACCCCCCCCCTTGCGTACGCTTATGTGGACCAACGTATGGCTAGTTATACCAGCAAATCAAAATCAAAGCGTTTGACTTTGACAGCTTTTTTGTATATTTTAGATGTATGCCGAATCAATGCAGCTACTATAGTTGCCTTAAACAAAGGCAAAGATCCTACGCAAGAAAACTCTTATGATTTTGGCATGAAACTGTCAATAGCTCTAATTTAACCACACGTTGAAAGAAGCTTAAAATTTGACCGGCTTACAATGTGATGTCGAACAAAAAATTAAATTAATCTTGGCCGAAAGTCATTTCCGTGCGAATGACTCTAATGTTGTAACGTTGTGCTGCAAAGTTTAATTTCAGGAAACGTTGTCGTCTCTGCTATAATAATAAAATCGGACCAGGCCAGAAAATGCAAAAAAAAACATGAACAAATCGCGAAATCAGTGTCAAACATGCGGTTCTGCCACGTGCTTCCGGCACTGCTTACAAATTTGCTCTTCATGTTTTGAACGATGTCGAGATATGTTCCACGACCAACAGTAGCAATTACACTATATAGACTAATATGATTTTTCTCAAGTGTTTTTTTTAAAGTAATATAATGGCGTAGTTTTCTTTTAATAATGAAAACCTCTTTTTGTGGCGGTGAAATACATTCCAAAAAAAAAAAAAAGAAAAACGATGTGGATATAAACGATATATATAAAAGGTAAAGTTTTATTGGTTTTACAATATTTGTTTGTCAATATTTTGACACTGCTAAAGATCAAAATATAGCCCATTTCAAATTCTTATGTAAGAAAAAGATCCATTTTCATATTTTTATCCTTTTTTAAAAAAAGCGGCAATAGCTATTAGTAACTACAAAACCATGTGGACAAAACATGTGAACAAGTAATTCAAACTGGTCTAAAATAATTTCCATATTTTAACCGTTCAAACAATGAAGCAAGCTTCCTTTAGCTTCTTCATTGTTTGTAATTGTCGTGCGCGTTGACGTCACTCTTTACGTCCAATTTTTAATTAAGTTTACAACTGCTACAACATCAAATCCGTTGCAATCGCATTTCACGCTAGTTAAATGAGTGTCTAAACGTAAAAATTAAAGTGACCTTGCTAAATTGCAATTTTGTATACTTTATCAACCAAATTTTCAAAAACTTTTTGCTCTAACAAAAGTTAAATAAATGACCTTTACTCAGCTTAAATTTCAAAAAGATAGCTTAAGTGGTTTTTGGGTTATAAATTGTCAACTTTGGTGGGCTTCTGAAGCCCGGCCGTTGAGGAGTCAATAGCTCAAAAAAGGTTGAGGAGAAGGAAAAAGATCATTCTTCAAATTATTAAAGATGCTTTATCGTCAAACTATTGACCGCATTTAATTAAAACATTGCAAATGTTAATTTGAAAAAACTACCAATAAATATAACATATAGATAAGCAAAAACTTAATCATGATCTCATGCATGCCTTAGTTGACTTTTTTAGCCAAAAAATTATAGGTTGTCTTCAATATCACCTTGTTCAAATATTAAATGTTGGGTGCTACTCTAAGGTGCAACTTCACTGCCATGTAACTACTCTGACCTCGGATCTCACGTTAGAGCAACACCGTTAGAATAAGATTGCACGTTAGAGCAGCACCGAAAATTGGGTTGATATATTAACATCCAACTCTTTATAACTGCAAAGCTAATAACTTTAATTTTTTGATAAGTAGTATTTCTGAAATAATAAGATATTTATCAAATGACTAAATTAAATCTAAACAGTTTCATTTACAAAATATAGCAAAAAAAATTCAAAAATTTCTGCAAAACAAAAATTGAAAATTCCAAAAAAAACAATGTTTCATCCCAAATAAAATTTGCCTTGAGTTTGATTTGATAATATTTTCAACAAAAAAAAATTTTTTTTAGTTAAAAACAGTCACATCCTTCCTTATTTATTTACTGCGGTACGCTGAAAGCATTTCGTGCTACCAAGCACCTTTGATATTTGCACAGTTCTGTTGCCTTTAACTTTGTTTTTTGAAGTAAGTTTTTCTTTTCTTAACACCACATCCTTCTACGGGTTCATACAATAGTTTAAACTTTTCCGTATTATAATCAACTTTTATTATCATCAGCTATGGAAATTTTTCTTCAGCCTTTTTTATCTACCTATTCCTATTTTTGACTATTTATCAGCTTTTCATCTATGTTCATACAACCAAAGATCAGGAGTGAGCATTTTTTTACGTTAGGAGAAACCCAGCACTACTTGCGCAATTAAACGTATGAAATTCTAGAGTGCAGCCGTACTTTGAGCAATGCTTTTTTTTAATATTAAGCGCAGCGCAATAATTATAAGGGCTCTTTCCACTACGAGCGTGGAATGAAGTATTCTTTGTTTGTTTTATTGATGTTTATTGCTTCGCTTAGCGCTTGCTTAAATTTTAAGCGCGGAAAGCCCAAATACCAGCCCAAATGTATTTAAAATCATGTTAAACGCAACGCAAATAGCGAAATGTGTTTTTAAATCATGTTAAGCGCTGTGCAACTAGCGCAATGTGATTTTCAAACCATGTAAAGAGCAGCGCAATACGCTCAATATATTTTAAAACTACTGTATATTTAGCACAGCGCAACGTGGTTTTAAATCAAGTAATAATCAATGTTATTTTTCACATCATAAGCGCAGCCTCATAGTTTTTTTAATCCATAAGCGCAAAGCAACAAACGCAACAGTTGACAGCATGAGGATTACATAAAGAGCCATTTTAATGGCGACCACGATCAAAATAATCTAGGTTCAAGCCTTACTCTCGTCATTCGGTTCTTTCCTTGAGAAAAACACTTCATGGCACTTTTCTCTGCTCGGAAGTGTAGACAAACGGCTCCAAATTTCAGTTATATTACAAATAAATAATACTTTTATTTCGACAGCCATATTTTGCCATCTCCCAAAACAGGTTGGGTTAATTACTTAATTTTGACATCTCTCATGTTGTCTTGTAGAACAAAAGGGGATTTCTACTTAAAGCCAATTACGTTACTTTCAGACTTTAATCAAGAATAAAAAAAAATACACTTTGGTTAAATTTATTTTTTGACGAAATTTTATTCTGTTACACTTGATAAACTGAGCAGTAGCTCACAAAAGCTTGTGCTAATAAAAAAACAAAGCATTTCTAGTAAATGCATTTTTTTAGTTTTGCTTGCTTTTAATAGCTGACAGTTGGCTTTTCCTGTTATAGAATTATAGAATTTTCCTGTTATAGAATTATAGAATAGTATAGAATTTTCCTGTTATTCGATTATAGAATTTTACAAAAACAACCACAACGGTGCAAAATAATAAATTTAATCATCAGCAAACCCACACAAAAATGAGTTTGACTGTAACCAGTCATATAGAAAAGACCAAACGCGATATTACGCAATTTTCATTTTCTCTAATAAAACATATCTTTCAAGGTTTTCTGACAATAACTTCGCCCTCCTCGATCTCATTACATTTGATCCAACCGATATCAACCGCATTATTTACGTGTAGTTTTTGACTAATTTGGTAGTTACCGTGTTCCAAATAAGAAAACTCGCTGATTTCTTTTCTGAAAAGTGTAAAGATTCACTTCAGTTGGCCTATATTGTAAAACGACCGAAATACATTGCGCTTTTGCAAAATAGGATTACGTAAAGCGTAACACAACGAAGAGGAATCGAGCTCTTTAATTTTTGATACACAGCGAAATAAAGTGCAGGTAGTCATTTTATTTCTTGGTGCGCATCGCGATTAAGCGCAACTTATAAATGTCGAATGATTAGCGCAGTGCAAAGTGCGAAACGTTGCCGAAAAAGTATAAAAGTGCAATGCAACTTTCGTAATTGAACGATTAAATGATTTAAAAATTTTTGTGAAACTTTCTCCTAAAACTTTCTCCGAGTTTATCTTCCAAAATTAGTAAAATACAAGTTGCATTTTGTAATATTACACAAAACATCCTTGGTGCCGAGCTTTTTTATTTCTGGTTTTAATTCGCAACGCAACGGAAAAATCAGAAGATCGAAAGAACTAAGCAGGCTTGCAAATGTATAGTGATTTTTGTGCAATAATTTGATGAAACTTTAAAAATCGGTTTAGGCTCAAAGCGGATGCGGAAAAAGCAAAGCGCGTTGTGTAAAGGAAAAAAACAAAAAAAAAAGATTATTTCGACTAAAAACGGGAAGCGTAAAAGAATTTTAACTATTTAGTATTCGAAATATAACATTTTAGCTTTTTAGCTTGGGTCATACTCAAAGCGCTGGCGGAAAAAGCAAGCGGAATGTGTAATTTCTGAAATTGTTGCAGAAAATTCTGCATTCTTTTTCAGTCTCAATCAATATTTTGCTGAAAAGCAGGAATGACAAACCCTTTGTCTTGAAACAATTTTTTTCTAAATTCTGCCTAGGTATTTTTGTGTTAGGCCTTTAGCATATGTAAATGTGTATTTATAATCATGTCTACATATGTGTCTATTTCTAATCATACTTGAATATTTAAATCTAAATATCTGCACTAAAATATTAAATTTAATAAATAGAAATAATCTATTTTAATGCGATTTTTAACCGTCCCCTGATAAGCCTGAACAGGCAAAACAGACTTGTGGGGCAAATAAAATTAATTTTGTAATGGAAAAATTTCGCGTTCTGATATTTTAATTAACAATAACCATATCAAAATATGTATGTATAAATAAGGCGGGTATATCAAAATATGTATGTATAAACACAAAATAGACTCTGTGATTTATTAAATTAAGTTAAAGGGACTTGCTAATGAAAAAATATATGTTGGGTCACTATGATCTCGCAATACAACTAGCATCACCTTGCGGCACACCAGTTGTGGAGCACTGTATTAGAGTAAGCCCGGGTTTCATTATTAAATTGAAAATGAAGAAATAACATTCAAGTAAAGTTTAAGATACTTTTCACACAGAGGTTGGCAGTTTTGAATAATAGTTCTGGCTATCGTTCTTCACCAGAGTGGTTACCTAAACGAAACTAATTGGAAAATTTAAGTTTTTATAAGCAGTCTTTAAGAATACTTGAAGGTATTTGCAAAAACTATTAATAGTTTAATAAATAGGCTATCTTTTCCAATTTATTTGCGCAATTTCTTTACTTACTGTTCTATGATCAATCAATTTTATTTGGTATTTGCAGTTTAGCTGTTTCTATCTGTTTTTGTATTTTGTTAAAAAACCAAGATATTTGAAAAAAAACTACTTGTAAAAATTACCGTAGGCCAATAAAAATTAAAAAGAAGCAACTGTTTTGAATCAAATGGGTTTTTTAAATTATAAACTAAGTTGCAAATTGGCTCTTAAACCTTTACTTACATGAAAAGATTAGTAAAAACGTTTTTACACTTTTTGATTGAATTAAATCTTTTTTTATTTTTGCATTTTTTGCAACGCCAGTTTGTATTAAATTACCAAATTTGTTATCTCATATTCTGAATTAGAATTTTTAAACTACAGCAATGTACTTTGTAGTTTCAAATTTGACATAATTTAGATTAAGTATCGGAATGTTTTGCACTTCTAAACTTATTAAATAATTTTATTTTTGTGTTAGCGGAAACACAAGTCGTGTTTTATTTTGCTGAATTACTGCAATCTAATTGTCACACTTCATTCATATTTAATCTTAACTTTATAACTCTGTAGTTGATTTTCAGCCTTTCACAGTAATTTTAAGCTTTTGATTATGAAGTAATCTTTTTCATTGCTACGTAGTGATTGCGTATTCGGTACACCATTTTTTGTCTCCAAGTTGTTTTTACTTCTTATGTTGCATATAAAGATTTTGTTTTACCACTGTAATTTTTAGCGCATTGATTGACTGAAGTTAAGGCATTGTGACGTTTTGCGGCAGTATTACATAGCATTTCGGCCTAGACTGTTCAAGAAACGATTATTATCATCTACTACTGTTATGTTAAATCGGCATTGCATAGCATGTTTGCTACTATATCTTATAATTTGGTTGTACGTCATAAACTGCTTTGTCCGATTGTTAAACCTAACATAATAATTAATCTAAAAAATCTGGCCTGAAATAATGGTTTCAGTTGTTATCTGGTAATATTGGCTTATATACAGGGTGATCGCAATCTTTCCGTCGTTTTACAATTATAAATGAAAACAAATATTTCTGGTTGCAATTTATGTAATAAAATAAATATTGCTACAAAATGAATTAAAATGGGTATGGTGATGTCAAATGCAAATGCAAGCATCGAAAAAGCAATGGTGATGTCATACAATTAGAAAAATAATGATGAATGATAAGAGTTTTCGCATTATCTGTGAATAAAAAAAACGCCGGGAAGATCGCGATCACTCTGTATATACAGTATAAACAGCGTAGAAAATTTTTTCATTTATTCTAGTTAAAGTGGTTAAAATCGTTTTGCGTTACTGTAGCCTGTGTAACCGTAATTAAGTTGTTTAAGGGTCAGTGCTGACGCCTTGGAAGTTAATTCTATAGTGAGATAGAATTGCTTTAGGTTGTGTGACAAACGAGCTATTAAGTTTAATATTAGCCATTGAGGAGTTAATTTATTCTTATAGTTAGTCAATACAAAGTTGTTGAGTGATTATTCGCAGTTGGCGCTGTGAATTGCTTTGAAGTTTGGTGAAGCTTGGGAGCCAAGTTTTACGAAATCGATCAAGTTCTTTTGATCAGTATATAGTAAGCTGATAAAAAAACTGTTATTAATGACTTTTTCAACTGATGCATTTTCTTATTAAATATGGTTGATACTTTAGCTGTGACATTCTGTTTTAAAAGCTGCACGTTGTTTCCTGGAAATCTGTTAAATTTATTCAAAACAATTATGCAACTGCTTTCAATATACAAATGTTCATTGTGTTCGTGTTTATTTTGGAGAAACAGCGTCGCGCTGGTAATAAACTATCTAAGACAAGTTGACTTGTGTTCCTGCTATTTCTGACCATTTTTTAATTACATTAGATATAAAACTTGCTTGAACTCTCGAATTTACTTGTATGTTAAACCAAATTAGATATATTTGGTTGTTATTTCTCCTTTGGTAATTGATTGAGATTTGATTTATAACAATGCAAGATATATTTTAGCTCTATTAGATGACTTCAACTAAGAAGACAGGATGGTGTAGATAAGTTGAAACACAACAGACGTAAAAGACCAGGAAATTAGTTTAATACTGCATTTCATTATTTCGTTCTGCGTTTAGCAACTACTAAGACTTGCTAAAGATAGAAAACCCACCACATTCCAATCTCACCCATGAGGTTGTGGTATGAGATCGTTAGGCTTTTTTAGCAGGACCTTCACCAATAGTCATATTCTACCTGCTTTTAAACAATTTCATGCTTTATTATATGCTTTTTAAAGAAATTTTTAATCAAATTTATAAATCATATTTATTCATTTTATTGATGTTCTCGAGCAATCATTTAATTACTACAGTCGTGGCCAAAAGTGTAGGACCACAAAGTAAAAAGTAGATTTTCTCTGTTTTTTTGCATTTGACTGAAATATTCATTTGCTAGCTTTTTGTGATCACTTTTATTAGCTCATTAAGGCATGATTATAATCTCATTTAATGACTTTTACTTGTTTCAGAGTTTATTTTAGTTAAATTTGTAGCATATATGCTGAAATCTTAAGAGTTGAAAATTGTAAAAAATGGCTAAAAATTCGCCACTTTCAGAAGTTTTGCGGGCTCAAATAGTGGCTTTGCACAAAGAAGGGTATTCAGAACGATTGATCAGTCAAAAAATTAAGTGTAGCAAGAATGCTGTTCATAACGCAATCGTAAAATTTCGGATTACAGGGACTTATTCAACTGCCAAAAAATCTGGGAGACCTCGAAAAACCACCCCTAGAGACGACCTCATGATTCGGAGAACAGCAGTTCGTTCTCCAATGAGTTCTGCTAGCAAGATTCGGTCTGCACTGCTTGCTAAGGGTACGAATATCAGTCGAAGAACTGTCAGTCGACGTTTGGTGGACGACTTTGGCTTAAAAGCTCATAAACCTGCACGTAAACCCAGGTTGACACAGGCTATGAAAGTTAAGCGCTTGGCGTTTGCCAAGAAACACGTGCAATGGACAATTCAGCAGTGGCATCAAGTGTTGTTCACAGACGAATCTTCTGTGCAGCAGTTCACTACTCGGAATCGGTATGTCCGTAGACCATCAGGAAAGCGATTTGATGATCGATACACAATACAAACTATGAAACACCCCCCAAGTGTCATGATTTGGGGGGGAATGTCACTAAATGGAACAGCTGGACTCTTTTTTTTGCCAACAGGAACGACAATGAATGGCCAGCGATACTTAGATTTGTTGAAAAACAAGTTGGAACTGCACATGGCTGTCCATAATTGCACAGTTTTCATGCAAGATGGTGCTCCATGTCATCGAGCCAAAATCGTGACTCAATTCCTGAAATCAAAGAAAATCCGAATCCTGGACTGGCCTGGAAACAGTCCTGATTTGAATCCAATTGAAAATCTTTGGTCAATTTTGAAGGACAAAGTTTCCGAGAAGCAACCAACAAGTGCTAAGATGTTGGAACAAGCCATTAAAGAAGTCTGGGTGCGTGAACTTTCCAATGAGTACTGCCAAAGTTTGGTGGAAAGCATGCCAAGACGTTTGGAAGCTGTCATCAAAGCCAAGGGTGGACCAACAAAATATTGACTTTTCTAAAAATTTCCATGTTAACGTGTGTTATGTATATCCACAAATGTTTTTTATTTGTTGCATGCGCATAATATGTCGAATACATTCTTTTATTAACAATTGAATAAGCAATTTGCTGTCAAAATCAGAATTTTGAAGGGTGGTCCTACACTTTTGGCCACGACTGTAATACCCAAATTATTCTTATTTAAGAAAAAATCAATTGAAACGATAGTTTTATAAGAACTACAAAAATGTATTGAAACCAAAACAGTTCGACGATTTTTCACGTCATACACACAAACACATATATTTTTATATAAATTAGCAGAAAAGAAATTTTTAGAAAACGTTTATTAAAATTGTCCCAACAGAATGCTTCGCCTGTGAAGTTCATCAGGAAACACAAGAATTCTAAATTTTATATTACCAAAAAAGATTTTTAGATTGTATTTTTCCATATTTTTCTTCAATTTAATTGTTTTTGTTGCTTGGCTAAGTTTTAAAATATAAGCATTCGTAACATTACAGCATGTTTTCTTTTTTAATATTGTAATAAAATTAAACATTTAATAAACAATGAAAAGGTTGGACAAAAGCAAACTGCTTTTTCTTTTTGTAGCGTTATTTTATTACAATTTAGGTCTTCGTCGGAGCCGTAACATTAAAATTTAATTTTTAATTTCTAAATTTTAATACTTAAATTTTTTCTTTTTTTCCATGCCAAAAGCAGCTCATTAGGCGATTGTTAAATTGTAAAATAAAAGTAATATTAAAATTTTTAGAAAAGCAAAGCAAAACCATGTAGGATGAATTTAACATAATAAATAAAAAATTAAATAAAAGAAAAAAACAAGTAAAATCAGTAAATTTCTTGTCCATTATTAAACTGCTTGAGCGACGCAACTGCAAGTGACGTGCGTGATTCTGAGATAAATGCACAAAGGTGTTTAAGTTGCGGTTATGAAAACAATTATTAGATACAAAAAAATTGGGTTCGATACTAAGGATGATCATGAATTGATTAGTTTTTCATCAAGACACAGATTACAACTGGTTGATAAGTTGTAGAATTGGACATGATTCTTTAGTTATTTAGGGAGCTTTTCCTTTATCAGTGGCTTCCGAAAAAGCTTTAGATAGCTCAGTCTTATTTTTTTCTGCCTCTATTTAAAAGACTGTCGATAATTGTAAAAACGGGATTTGTACTCTCTTTCACAACAACCGTAGCAGCATTTGGATGATCGCTGCCATCCGTTGATATTGCGGCTTGGTAGATAATATCTCTTTACGGCATTCACCGTTTAGGAAAAAGTCAGCCTTGCGTCGGCAGTTCCAAGGTAGATTTGCAGAGGTGTTTTTTGTTTGTTTCTGGAAAGGATTGCTTCTATGTTTGGCATGCAGCTGTACCTGATCTTAATGTTGTTGCTGTTGCAAATTTTGTAAAGACAATGATGGGAAAAAATGTTTTTAAGTTGATTAAAAAAATATTTTTCAATAATAGCCTTCAAGTATTCATTGAACGGCGGGTTAAACCATAGGTTTTTTTTGCCGGGTTAACGAAGTTATTAGAATGTTAAAACTTTAGTTTGCTATATTATCCACTTCTTTGCAGTGCCAAAATATTTGCATTTATATATAAGCACTCAATTTATTTATTAACAACAAAAACTGAATTACCTGTGTACAACTAATTTTCGTCCCGAGAGAAAAATTCAATATTTTTCATGCCAAGTTATTTGGGCGATAGTTTAAGATTATCGTAATTCATGCAGGAGAATAAATAAAGAAGCAGTAAAAAATTTTACTATCTACTTCCCAAGTCTCATTGATTTGCTAGCAAACATAATTTGCAAAGCGGTACAAACGGACTCGATTCAAACACGCTCAAGAGCAAACAGTTGAAAACAACATTTAACGAAAATTTTTGTGGTGGTTTCAACTCACGGATTTCAAACTAAATCGTGCAGAAAAACCTTTCTGTGCGGCTTCAAGTGCATTTATTACTTTGTTGCCATTGCTTGTTCCTTCAAAACAAAACGTGATTTAAATACCACAAATTTTTTATCTTCGATATGCGCGATCTACAAATTTTCTGTGAAAACGTTTTTAGATTGAAGATTTTTTGATCTACAGGAAATCTGAACCTGCTTTTATTCGAGATAAAATGAGTTTATATTTTATTTTTTTCTCAAGCATTTAATATTTTTTGTGAATCGTAGGTTTTATAAATATTTGATATTTATCTGGTAGTTTCAATCTTCTATACAAGAGAAAGCAAATGGACAACAATTACAATTGCTTTTTTGAAAAAAGTTATATTTATACAATATAAACACGGTAATTTTCTGTAAAATAAACCAAGAATATCGAAAACCAAACCAGGAGTTAAACTTGCAATGAGTGGTAGACTTATAGTAGGATACATAGACAGGAAAAATTAATTAAAAAAACTCTAAACAAACAATTTCAGCTAAATAGTAATCTATACGTATAAATATAAACTTTCATTTATTTAAACTTCTTTAGATACTTATCCAAATAAAATTTGAATATTTGAATAACTATGTTTGAATAAGTATAAAATTTGAATATAAATAAGAAGTTTAAATAAACAAAAGCTTATAAATTTATTGATAATTAGCTGGGATTTTTTGTCAAAAATTTCCTGTAGTTGATATGCAAAAATTGTCTGAATGAAAAAAAGTAAATCGAATTGAGCAATAGAGAGATAAAAAAATAAAAGAAAAGATAATGGACGAAATCTCTTAACATTAATGAAAAATTCACCACAGGATAAATAAATAAAACTTGACAAATGTATTCTTATATTTGAATACATACTCTAAACCAGTGGTTCTCAACCTGTGTGCAAAACTTTCCAAGTTTTAAGTTTCCAAGTGTGCCGCGAAACCTTTTAAAAAACATTAATTTATTGCTCTGTAACCTTTTTTCAATAGAAACTATACTTTTTAGGAACCAAAATCAAAAAATTCAACACAAATTCAAACTGAAGACCTTTTTTTTAGGGAACACTACTTTTTAGGGACAAAAATCAAGATCCGCACTTTGATCCAACTGTGCCGCGAATTTAAAAAAAATCTCAAAGTGTACCTGCCGTAGGCGCAAAAAGGTTGACAAGCACTGCTCTCAAAACCATGGTTTCTTGACCGAGGATAAATTTGACTTGAAATGGGTTAAATTTTCCGAGAAAAGCAGGGCTTGGAAACCTGCAGGACGGCTAGATTTCTCAATGCGGTCCGCGTGTGGTTGGAAAAAAGCAAAGCCAGTACTAGTTTTTCGTGACGAAAATCGAAAAATCAGAGAGAGATTCCAAGTGATGATTTTTTTTGGTTTTCACCATAAATTTAGGATAAAATTTCTTCTGACATCCATGAAATACTAGAAGGTGTCATGATTTGGGCAAATGTCTATGAAATTTAGGCAAAACTATATTGCTACCCAACTTTTATGCGGCCCGCACTAATTTTTAATTTACGGATACGGTCCGCGAGTGCAATAGGGTTCCCCACCTCGGTTAAAAAGTTTTTTAAGGGGTAAATGAAAAAAAAAGTCAAAAATCTGTGCTTTAAATTGAAGCGTAAACATTAATCCAAGATTAATAAGCCCATTTTTTGCATACAATGATTGTACAGTATTAATATTACAGTATTAAAAATATGAATTAACTACTAATTGAAAATAAAGTTACAAAAGATGTAGGAAAGTTGAATAAAGAAATTTAGTAACCAAAATTTCGAATCAATCCCGAAAAAATATTAAAACTAAAAAGTTTTTAGATTAAATAGAGCAGCTAAATATTTGTCTTAAAATTTTGACATAGTTAAAGTCGCAAGACATACTTTAAAAATATAATTTAATTAAAGATAAACTTTAAAACACAAACAAGGGCATTTTAAATTGTTGTGTTTTATATTTAAATTTAGATTGTGCCTTGCATGTCATTTTTCATAAAAGGCCTCAATTATCAACAACGTATTTTACATTTATATCTAGTTAAATGGGTAGAACAAACATAAAAATAATTTTTATCATGCTACATACGTGAAAAATAAATAGTAAGCCAATTAAAAAACAGCGAAATAAAAACTTTTTATTTCAAATTAAACTAATTAAATGCAAGTATCTGATAGAAAATGATTTACCAGAATAAAAGCAATTATAAGTAAGCATAATTTTATCTTCAAACCTTCTAAGACAAAATTTTTAATAGCTCCTTCTAAAATTTGTGAAATATCGTTCAATCCTGAAAAATCAGAAACAGAATATACCAGCTTCCGATTATTTGCTTCGGACGCTATTAACTGAAACAAAATGAATTTTAAACCAATTAATGTTAAAAAAAAGTTATAAAGATTTAAAAAATCAAAGCATTGATTTCTTACGTTAAGTTCATCTTTGTTCGCGTTTCCCACTCCAATTGCAAAGGTGATTATACCAGCTGAACGAACGTTTTCGACAGCAACGTTCAAATTTTGATTTCCGTTTGCTCTGTATTTGCACAATCAGTCAAAATGGCTCTTTTTTTCATCTTTTATCATTGTAGATAACTAATCATCTTTATTTGCTACTACATTTATCATATTGATAACATTATTTTGTTGGCAGCGTGGGCGAGAAGATAAGCGCGCCGTATTGATGGAGAACGTAACCGAGACGACCTCGGTTCCAAATCTACAGTCTTCACTCTGTTGTGTCTTTGAAAAAATATTTTGCGAAACTTTCCTCTGCTTGGCGGTCTCAGCTAGCAGCTCTAATATTAAAAAATGAGAAACTATGGCAATATTTTGACATCTGCAAAAATAGGTCTGGGCGATCGCTTAAAGGTTATCAAATTGTAACGCCTTCAACGCTTTTCTGCAGCAATTCATTACGACAAACGGAGATAAAAGTTTTAAAAATAAAATTTATTATAGTCTATCATATTTTATCAAAATAGATTATAAAAAAGTCAAAAAAACTGACTATTTAATGTGTGTAAATATCCACTGATAAAACTTTAAATAAAAATTTAGTTGGTTGTATTTGAACTTTCACCGAGCAACATCTTAAAAAACTCAGCAAAGCTCAGTTAAGTTTTTTAAAATTATGCCTTCTTTGGAAGTGCTTTAAAAAACAAACAAATTATTAACTAATAAATTAAAAAAAAGCTTTTGCAGTAATAAAATTTATGGCAAATATTTTTCGTTTTAGTTTGTGCTTAGAGTTAGAATTGTTTTATTATTTGATGTTTGACAATTGTTTGAATCTTTTAAAAAGATTCTACGTAACTTTTAAAAAATATATAAAAACTTTCTATATAGCCCCTTTTTTAAAGAATTTATGTCATACAGCTTTGAAAATTAAGTTAAATTTACTACCGGTACTTTAAGTATGAGAATTCCTTGTCTTTTGTTCTGTGTCAGTACTCAATACAAGAAAGAAGTAATTCATAACCATATAAAAAAGAGCAACTCATTGTAAATACTTGGCTGAATTAATTTATGGACTTATTGCTTAAAAAAAAAAAAAAAAAATACAAACTCACTTTCCATCTGTAACAAGCAAAAGAACTTTAACATTGTTTTCTTTGGGAAAACGACTTGAAACTCTAAATTGTTTAGCAACTCTGTTCAATGCTCGTGCAGTGTGAGTTAAGCCATTTTGATAAATGAGATTGCTGACTAAATTCTAAAAAATCTTTTTGCATTAAAACCAGCGAATCGAAACAAAAAGTGATATTGGTGAGCAAAAATATTTGCACAAATCATAAAGTATAGGTTAAGTTATTGAAAAGTTGATAAAGATCAAGTAGCTTTGTTTATAAAGCAAGTAACCTATCACTCCAAAGGTATCAAAAGAAATTGATTAAAATATGTAGAAATAAAAAATTTGTTTATAGGTAATGATTTCTTGTTCTAGTTCTATTCTGGTTGTAGAATAAAAAAAAAAAGCAACTACTGTATATTACATTATAAACATGGTCGAACAAATCTTTATCAAATCATAATAAACAAGAGGTATTGCTTTATGTCAAAAATTGATTGCACAATTAAAACGCTTAAATCAAAATTTTTGCAATATTGAAAATGTGTTTCATAAAAAAAGAAACTCCGCTCCATTTTTAAGTAAGGTCATAAAAAATCCAAAAAAACAGCGTTTTCGTGTTCCAATTAATATATCAAATAACGTTTTTTGTGTTCCAAATTCATTTTGATTCTACTTATTTAACGGTTATTTTACATATCTTAAGCATAAAGACAAAAAAGTTTTATTGATTTACTAGTAAGTATTGACACTTACGTTGAATTCAATTTGATTGTTAGTTCTTCCCAATGCGATAAAACTGTTCATAATTGGATGTATGCTAAAAAGCGAAAAATAAAAGTTTATGCAAAAAATTATGATAATTTAAAAAGAGCACAAATCAGATTGTCTTCTTCTTTCGGCCTTTACCTTCAATTAAGAGTAGCCACAGCGTATGATGCTTCTCCACAGCGTCCTGTTTTTAATATTCTTCTCCCTCACATCAACTTCTTCCATATCTTCCTTCACTACATCTACAAATCTTCTCTTCGGCTTCCCTCTTTTCTTCTTTCCCAGTAACTTCATTTCCATCACCCTTCTTCCTACATACTCTTGGTCTCTTCTCATGATATGTCCATACTACCTCAACCTGCCCTCCCTCATCTTCATTCTTAACCGTTCTACTTTAACTGTATCTCTGATGTACTTGTTTCTAATCTTATTTTTTCTCGTCACTCCCATTGCAAACCTCAACATTTTCATCGCTGCAACTTCCATCTCTTCTACTTGTTCTTTGTGACTGCCACCGTCTCAAGTCCATACACCATTGCTGGTCTCACTCCTGTACTATACACTTTTCCTTTTACTCTAGCTGGTAACCTCCTGTCACAGATTACTCCCGATATTTTTCTCCATCCGTTCCATCCTTCCTGCACTCTTCTCTTTACCTCCCTCTCACAACTACTACTTTTTTGCACCGTTGATCCCGAATACTTAAATTCCTTTACTCTTGGCACTTTTGTGTCTTCCATCTTTAGTGTTTCTTTGTCATTTCCTCCATTTAAGCACAGATATTTGGTCTTTGGTCTACTTACTTTCATCTCTCTTTCCAACGCATACCTCCAAGATTCTAGTCTCCGCTTCACTTCCTCCCTGGTCTCTTCGCAAATTACAATATCATCAGCAAACAGCATCGTCCACGGTAGGTCTCTCCTTACTTCGTCTGTTAGCCTATCCATAATCACTGCAAACAGGAATGGACTTAACGCTGATCCCTGGTGCAGTCCAACCTGACCTTAAAACTTTTTGCAGTTCCTACTGCACGTCTCACCACTGTTTCGCTTCCCTCGTACATATCTTGAACAAGTCGCACATACTTTTCCATCATTCCTGATTTTCTCATACAGTACCACAACTCTTCTCTTGAAATCCTGTTGCAAGCTTTCTCTAGGTCCACGAATACATAATGAAGCTCTCTTCGACCTTGCTTGTACTTTTCCATCAACATTCTTAAAGAAAACATGGCATCCGTAGTTCCCTTTCCTGGCATAAATCCATATTGTTGTTTACTGATCTCTACTCTTTCTCTTAGCCTGGATTCAATTGTTTTTTCCCATATCTTTATTCTTTGGCTAATCAGCTTTTCAGTGCATTCTTTACTTCTTCTATACTGACACAATTTACCTCCTCGTTAACCACTTCTGCTTTCTCTGCCCTAGGTTTTCTGTTATTTTCCTCGTTTATCAGTTTCTCAAAAAGTACTCCTTCCATTTCTTTAACACTGCCTCCGAATTTACCATCACATTACTGTTTTTATCCTTCAAAACTCTCACGTGCTGTACATCTTTTCCTGCTCTGTTTCTCTGCCTAGCGAATCTGTACAACTCCATCTCACTTCCTTTTGTTTCCAATCTAGCATACAAATCTTCATAAGCACGTCCCTTCGCCATAGCAACTGCCTTCTTTGCCTTACTCTTCTTTTCTTTGTAGATCTTTTTAGTGTTTTTATCTCTTATTTTATCCCATGCTTTCTTCGCTTCTTTTTTTTCGTTTATGCTCTTCTGTACTTTCCTATTCCACCACCATGTCTCCCTATCTCCTTTTCGTTTCCCAAATGTCACTCCCAGTACAGTTTCAGCTGATTTTCTTAGCATTTCCGCTGTTTTGTCCCACTCATCAGGTAACCCATTCTTGCCTCCCAAAATCCTGGTCAACTCTTGTCTAAACGCTTCTTGACACCTTGTCTCTTTCAGTTTCCACCATCGTGTCTTTGGCTTTACTTTCTCTGCCTTTTTCTTTTTCATCATGAGAGCCATTTTGCATACCACCATACGGTGCTGCTTTGCCACACACTCATTCAATATTACCTTACAATGGCACATTTCCTTCAAGTTCCTCCTTCTTCACATCACATAATCTACTTGGTTACTTTTTCCTCCACTTTTATGTGTTACCATGTGTTACCCTTACCTCTTTCTTCTTGAAATAAGTTTTGAAAGCCGCCAAATCCATCCTCTTCGCAAAATCCACAACAATCAATCCTTCCTTATTTCTCGTTCCAGCACCGTACCTCCCCATTACTTCCTCAATCCCCTATGTTTCCTTCGCCCATATGTCCATTTAGGTCCGAAATTAGAACTATCTTCTCCTGTTTTGATACACTTTCTATCAACCCATCCAGGTCTTCCCAAAAATCATTTTTCTCCTCTATGCTGTTGTTAACCTGCGGAGCATATGCGCTTACTATGTTTAGCATCAACCCTTTTATCTCCAGCTTCATGGCCATTAGTCTGTCTGACAACCTCTTCACCTCCAAGACACGTTTAGCCAGCTCCTCCCTCACCACTATCCCTATCCCATTTCTTTTTCTATCATCCGTTGTAGTATAGCTTGCAGCCACCTACAATGTTCTTCGCTTTACCTCTTTTGCCACTTTGTTTCCTGTAGGCATAGTATGTCTACATTCTTTTGCTCCATCATGTCTGCCAGGTCTCTACCCCTTCCAGTCATTGTTCCTATATTTAAGGTACCAACCCTTCTGATTGTGCGTCTCCCTTTCCACAGTCTTTTCACTCGCTTTCCTCCTCCCTTTCTCCTCTTGTTTCAGCATATAGCATAGCATAATTTCCACAAGTGCCCTGCCGTGCAACACCTGAGGCAGTTGTTGGTAACCCAAGCCTCGACCGATCTGGTATGGATTTATCAAGATAACGCATTTGTATAATCTGTAACGTATATCTTGATAATGGATTTATCAAAATAACAGTTTTACGTCCAATGCTCTTCCTGCCGCAACCCTCCCCATTTATCCGGGCTTGAAACCGGCACGAGGAAATACTGGAATGTGCCCTCAATGGCTGGGTTTACAAATCAAATTAAATATATATATAATTTTGTTGCTTGTTCAATCACTGAAGACATTAATGATCAAATTTGCGAACCGCTTTTGATGAGCATTGTTTGAGATGATCAACTTAGCAGTTCATGCAATGGTTAAATGGAGTTTTTTTAGTTTTTATTTTTTTCGTAAAATTTTGTTCTTTCAAAAAGAAATAAATTGTTTTTAAAGCCTTGTATGAAAAATAAATTTAAACATTTACTTTAAAACAAAATACAGAGAAACAAGATTTTCCGATAAGGTGGCTATCGACTCGAGAACTAAATAACGCTATCGCTGTCTATCGTCTACGCTTACGTTGCTCATGTCAAGGTAAATAGAAATCTAATCTAAATCATATAATAGGCAATTTGAGACATGAAATAGAAGTTACAAGACTAGAATATTCTTGTTGTTTTTCAAGTTTCTAGCAAAAGGTGCCGCCGAAAAGGTCACAGACGTTATGATAAAAACTATCCAATCAAGTCTATCTTTTAAATGATTAACTGTTTGACATTGTTATATAGAATATATATGTAGTCTTCATAATGTACTGTATATATAGATAGGTAAATAAAGCTATCGGAGATCCTATATGGAGACCCAATATTATGGGGACTATATTATGGAGACCACATCATGGAGACCTAATATCTATTATTGAGACTACATTATGGAGATCTAATTTTGGAGACTTATATATATATATATTAGAATAAATGATTGGACAATGCCAGGAGGAGCTACTAACTGTCTGAACAAACAAGATTCAAAAGCCAAGTGTCTTATGTATTATGCGCGATGTAAACAGTTAACATTCGAAAAGGCCCTGTTTCGTCCTTAAGGGACTCATCAGGAATGTGGTACTGTGCGCATTGCAGTTAAATACATTACGAGGGATGTTTCAAGTAAGTGATATATGCCTGACAAAAGCAGTATTACTAGATAGAGAACTGGATACAGCTGCTCACATCATGACTCCAGATAGAGAACTGGACACGAAATGACAAATATAATGCGTGAAATGCGAATAAAATATGCAAAAATACAATACACAATGTACATGTAAAGCACGACTTATATACTGCACAGATACATAACGGTTAGCGCCTTAGGGCAAAACATTATATATATATATATATAATATTATGGAAACTATATTATAGAAACCTAATTATGCAGACTATATATATCATGGAGACCTAATTATGGAGACCTAATATTATGGAGACCTATTAGGAGACCCTATATTATATATCTATATATTTGATAATATAGAGTCTCTGTATTAGGTCACCATAATATTAGGTCTCCATAATTAGGTTTTTATAACAAAGTTTCCATAATATTAGGTCTCCATAATGTAGTCTCAATAATAGATATTAGGTCTTCATAATATGGTCTCCATAAAATAGTCCAAATAATATTGGGTCTTCATATACGATTTCCGATAGATCTATATACCTATCTATATATACATTATGGAGACTATATTATATGTATATAAACCTAATTATGAAGACTATAGATTATGGAGACCTAATTATGAAGACCTAATATTATCGAGACCTAATACAGGACCCCATATTACGTATATATGTATATAGATCCTATCGGGTGACCCTATACAAAGCTATATATATAAAAGTTTTGGCAAAACAAAATTGATTGCAAAAAGAACGAATTTGATAAAAAAACCCTATAAATATCAAAAGGTCACTGAACATAAATCATTAATCCGGCCGGGAGTATATGTCCGAAGTTTTGTAACCAGGGAGTGAGTGCCCGGAGGGTAAGTGTCATAAAATCTACATTTTAATGTATATTTCACATTACAGTTTAGACTTTGTTATTTTGTTATATGCTGGTAGTTTTATTTGCATTTTTTTGTTTACGTGTAAATTACACTTGTGAAATAAGTAGTTTTATAATTTCACTAATTTAGAAGGTAGATTATTAATTGTTTAGTAAAAATAAAACTTCCAGTTTTTAACACGATTTTAGGACACTTACCCCCTGGTCACATACTAACCACTTTCCCCCGGGTGTATGACCAAAATAAAATAATACTAGGCGATAGATGACCAAGGGGTAAGTGAAGGGAGTTAAGTTGATACTATAATCTATTGCAACTAAACAGCAAATTCAATTTTATATTTTATAAGCCAATAACAAAAAATTTGTAAAATTAATATTATTGTTTGATGCAAATAACTGCAAAAAGTTAAATAACTTTAAGCCTAAAAGTGATTAAAGTTTTACTTTTCTCTTATTTGATCGGAATATTCTAACACTCCTATTTGTGTTTTATTACTTTCAATATTAAAACTTGATGAAACATTTTTGACCCAGTTTTTGACAATTTCAAATTTTTCCTTGGAAACCGACCCAGAGCCGTCCAATAAAAACATTAAATCCAAAGTGGACTGGCCAAGACAAATATCTGCGGAAGAAAAAAACATTCAAAAAATATTGGTAAAAATGCGTGCACGCTGCTTTTCTGTCTAAAACTTCAATATACGTGTCATATTTGTTGATTTGTTACATAATTTTTTTGTAGGCATTTTTAAGCTACCAATAATGAAATATTAATTTATATAGTACATTCACTATGTTGTTCAACCTTTTTCTAGGCAAGGGTCAAAATCTGAGACCTTTTTTTGGTCTTTACTCCGTTTAAAGTTTTCTTAACCCTTACTTTTTTAAAAAACAAAAATTTTTGGCTTAAAAGATATTATTTTTGAAACACAATTAACTTATTTAACTCAGGTTATTTCAGAAAATAGCATTTAAAATCTTTACGCAGCCCAAATGTGGACCACAACTTGGAAGTTCCTACACCATATGCGTGTTTTACCTACATGAACGCCACGAGTAAACAAACACTGTATCCACAATCTTAAAATTTAAAGATTACGAGTTGAGTAAAAACCATTGCGCCATGCGGTGTTTGGATGTTTTTTTGCCGCGTGACAAAGTTTATAAGACCGCTGAATTACAGTGATGTGGCAATATAAAAATTTATTACTAAAGCGATATTTTGTTACCTTACTAGGCAGCTTTTAATAAACTCTTGAATTTTTTCTAAAATTAATACCTCTAAGATTGTCCATCAAGAGAATAATAGTTGAAATGATTATGATAATCGTTTGAATTTTTAATTATATTATTTTCACCTTGTAGGTTGTTTGTAATTAGTTTCCACTTTTTTTCTATTCTTTTGTTAGTGTAGCAAAACCCTGGAAAGACTCTACGTTCAGCGGAACATTGTAAAGTTTCTCCAGGATAACAAACCTAAAAAAGAAAAACTTTGTATGCTAAACATCTTTGATTACAGAAAAATCATAAACATTCTTAAAATGTTAACGTCAACACACAAGTAACATTACAACTAAATTATGTAAGCAAATAGAATTTTTGTTAAAAATGCTTACAAACAAATTATTTTAAAAAATTTTAAATAAATTTATTTACTTTTTTCTTCCTTGCGACCTTGATAACAAATATAAATGCAAATATAGTTTTAATTATGAAATTTGGATGAAAACAGTTTTTTTCTTTAAGAATCTTTATTTAACAGTTGTTAACATTTGCTTTTCTTGATAGGTAGTATTTTAGGTTTTTTTGTACGTAAATCTTAATCGCTTAGTTAAACATTTGAATAAGGAAGCACGAAATGAAAACGACTTTTGTTTATTCATCTCAAGGATGGCAAGCCGTTAACCTGGGAGTTGCAAGATCACAAAATCACCAGCATTTCTGTTACCCGATGATAATTTTAAAAAAAGCAAAAATAAACCTATCAGTTCTAATTAATAATAATATCAACATGTTAGTTATATCTAATATATAATAATATCAAAAAAGAATTGAAGTAGTAGTTTTGTCAATGAATAGAACGATTAAAGACCAAAAAAACAAACCCTTCAAGTTGGAGGGCTAATTCAGTCGCTTTATAAAATTTCGAACATATGTTTTCATCACTATTTTAGTTATTAGAGATCGAACCCTAGCCTCCGCTTTCAAAAATCATCTTTTGTTGCCTTACTTGCTTGTTCTTGATTTAGATCATATAAAAAATACATACATTTAAAAAAAATAGCAAAAACACGGGAATAAAAACAAAGTTAAAAGCCCTACAGACTGTTTCACCCATAAAAGGGATCATCAGGGGTATCTAAAAAGTAAAGTAAAATAAAATAAAATAAATAAAATAAAGTTAAGATAAAACTGCCAGAAAGAATAGAAAACAATAGAAAAAAAAAAAGAAAAAAATAGAAAAAAACTGAAAAAACTTTAAAAATTTTAAAAAATTTTAAAAAATTATAGAAAAAATTATAAAAAATTTTTTAAAGATTTTAAACACTGTAAACGAAAAGCTTCTTACCGATGCCATCAATTTTGCTAACGATTATGCTAACATTAATGATGAAGCCATAAACACCATCATGCACGCTCGCAAATCACTTCTTTTTTGCGACGGCGATCTATGGATGAAAAAGTCGGGAGCCGAGTTTGATGTTACAATGGGATCGTTTGACGGTGCAGAGGTTTGCGAGCTGGTCGGCCTGTATCTTTTACACCACCTTGCTAAGATTTTTGGTAAAGAGGCTGTCGGCCTGTACCGAGATGACGGCCTTGCCATCCTTCGTAACGCTTCGGGTCCAGACGCCGAAAGAGTGAGAAAAAAAGTGACACAATTTTTTCAACACCATCAACTTAAAGTCACTGCTGATACCAACCTTATACAAACAGACTTTCTCGACGTTACCCTGAACCTTTGCACAGGCAGATACTGGCCGTATCGAAAACCAAACGACCAGCCCCTTTACATCAATGTGCAGTCCAATCATCCACCATCGATTACTAAAAAGCTGCCTTATATGATCGTAAAACGCATTTCCGAGATTTCTTACGACGTCGACGCTTTTAGCAGTTTGTTACCTGCGTATGAGGAGACGCTCAAACAAAGCGGACATAAGATCCAGCCGCTCCCTTTTGACCGTGCTGTAGAAAAGAACAAACGTCGACAGAGAAGAAGAAAAGTTATATGGTTTAATCCCCCATATAATAACCGGGTTTCCACCAACATCGGGAAAGCCTTCTTCCACCTCCTGCGGAAACACTTCCCTCCTTCAAACAGGCTGCATAAAATTTGCAACAAGAACGTGGTTAAACCCAGCTACAGCTGTACCCCCAATATGGCAGACATCCTCTCAGCTCACAACAAGAAGCTCCTTAAGTCCCACAACGGCAAACCAGAATTTAAACCCTGTAACTGCAGGTATAAACCGTCATGCCCATTGAATGGCAACTGCCGAGACAAAGCAATCGTTTACCAAGCAACCGTACAAGCTAAAGACCAATCCAAGAACTATATCGGACTGTGTGAAACCGAATTTAAAGCAAGATTCTATAACCACAACCATTCCTTCAATTCGAATTCCAAAAGAAACGCAACAGAACTTTCGAAATTCATTTGGTCCTGTAAAGATTCTGGTATAAATCCTACTATCTCTTGGAAAATTATTTGCCACGCAACACCCTACCAACACGGGGGCAAAGTATGCAACCTCTGTCTGGCAGAAAAATACGAAATCTTAACTGCAAATGATGACGCTCTGTTGAACAAACGAACCGAATTGATCAATAAGTGTCGGCATAAAAACAAATATAAATTGATTAACGCCAAACTTAAACTGTGATTTTCTTTCATTCTTCTTTTTTTCTTTTTTCGCCGCGTACAACGTTCTACCTTAGCCAATACTTGAACCCTTTTTAAATTTTTGAAATAATATTTGTATTTGTAATTCTTTCGCGCGCTTTTCCTTTTTTTCGTGTTTTCTCGCCGATCTTAATCAGTTTAGTTTAGCAGAGTCCGTGTTGGGATGTTCCGACCTAATAAGCGTTTACAGTGTTTAAAATCTTTAAAAAATTTTTTATAATTTTTTTCTATAATTTTTTAAAATTTTTTAAAATTTTTAAAGTTTTTTCAGTTTTTTTCTATTGTTTTCTATTCTTTCTGGCAGTTTTATCCTAACTTTATTTTATTTATTTTATTTTATTTTATTTTACTTTTTAGATACCCCTGCTGATCCCTTTTATGGATGAAACAGTCTGTAGGGCTTTTAACTTTGTTTTTATTCCCGTGTTTTTGCTATTGTTAATTTAAGCTCTAACTTTGTTATTGAGCACTTTAGAAGTACTGATTTTCATACAGTGTTACATTTAAAAAAAATTGCTCTTTTTTAAAATTACGTTATGTACAAAGTGTTACAAATTTTTACCAAAACTTTGCTATTATTTTTTGCTGGAAGAGCAAATTCATTTATGGAACTTTGAATATTAAACTTGGGAGTTGTTATTTCAGAACACGAAAGATTTGATTCAGTGTTATTTCCAGTCAAAGGACAATTGTAAAGGGTTCCATCATTGATCGATTGAGGCTTTGGAGAACCGACTGTTAAACTAAAATTAAAAAAATTAAAATTGACAATAAAGCATAACTTTCTACTTTCAGAGATAAATAGTGTTTTTTTATTTACGTTGATTCAGACCCAGGCTCATCCCCAGAACGTGCAACGTGGAGCACATCCGGGCCAACTGGAATCAGAACCAGAGAATCATAAAAAGAAAAAAAAGATTTGAATCTTTAAAAACTACATTCGGGCTGTGAAAACTTTCTTCTTTTGTCTTTACCTGATTTTCTGGTTCCAATTCTAGTTTTTATGAAGAATCTCTTGCTTATGATTACGTGAACTCTGCCGTTTAGAATAAATTATTGAAAACTCATTAGTACACGGGAAAAAAATTAAAAAAATTGAGGGTCTTAAAAATATTTTTGACAGGCATGCTCCCTGTTGTCTTCCACCCGTGGGGACGACCCTATTTAGACTGAAAGCAAAAATGAAAAATACAAGCTGTAAAGCTTAATTTTTGAAAGCGTGGCGGAAAATTACGCTTTCCGCTTGATTTTTCTATTACCGCTTTCAGTTAGAACCAAGCTAAAAAGTTGAGACACTTCAATATTTTTTGTTTAGCACCAAAAATTTTGCGTTTTGGAGATTTTTTCACTTTTAGTCAGAACTGTCTTTTTCCCTGGTTTTCTTTGCGAAAAAAATTTTTTTTCAATTAATTAAAAGAACTTGGTTTTGTTGAAAGCACAAATAAGAAATCAAATGATATAATCAGAAAATCAAAAAAGTAGTAGCCTATTTATTTCTTAAACCTTCCAAGTGCTATAAGTACCTAAGAGTACTTTGGTGGCTGTAGTTGTGTTTGATTGAGTATCCGAAAAAAGTAGAATTCCCAATATTTCTTGAAGGTGTTGGTGGTTGTAAAATTGTTTTCATATTCTCATCAATATTAAAATTGAATCCCACGTCGAAAAAATAAAATATAAAAAAACCAGCAAAAAACATAGTTTTAAAAGAAATCTACTTTTATCTTAAAGCAGGAAAATTTTTTTGACTTTACGTTTTTAAAATAAAACAAGAAAAATTTGTTTAAAATTAAAAATTTAGATTTGAAAAAAAAGATCAATCTCACAAACTTTAAAAAATTTTTTCTTAATTATATTTGCTTATTTTTTTTTGAATGAAATAAATGAAATTGCTGGAAATTAAAAAATATTTGAATCTCCTTCTATCGCCATCAGCGTAAACGCTCCATAAATCACAATCTTCTGGCGCGGATTAGAGTCCAAATAAGAATTTTTTAAAATATGATAACGCTTGTGCTTCTTAAATTCTTGCCCACACGGGCTTCATTAAATGGTCTTTTGAGTTTTCTCAATTGGTCCTTGTGCTACAGGTTTCCCCTCCGAACCTGAGTTTTCTTACAAAAAAAGGCAAACGATTATCAACATTGCATAACACAATTACGTGTAACCAGTCATTCTAGCATCGAAGAATTGGAAGAAATAAAATTGGGAAAGCCGTGTCAACTTTTCAAATAAAATGAAAGAAACAGAACATTGTGCACTGAAGTTGACTATTTTTATTATTTGAGCAGAAGCTTTCGTGGGCTACTGCCCACTTCGTCAGGTCGAAGTGGTCAAAGTGGGCAGTACCCACGAAAGCTTGTGCTCAAATAATAAAAATAGTCAACTTCAGTGCACAATGTTCTGTTTTTCTCAGTCATTCTAGAACAGGAAAACTAAAACAATCAAAATTCTGCAAGCAAGTTAGCAATAGCAATTTGTCAACAAACTGTTTCTTTCACTAGCATAACACGTTCTTGACATTGTGCTTGGGTACGAGCGACTATAAACAATATTACCCCCTGCTTCAAGAAAAATTTATGCGTACGCTTCTGCGAGCAACTAAAATAAATATTTCTAATTAGAGGTTTAAAGTTCAATAAAAAAATAACCTTGAAAAAAGCAAAAAAAGAAATTACTTAATTTTAAAGATCAACTAAGACAACTAAAAACCGTGAAGTCTATCTTTTCTTTTTTTGGGCACTACCCTAACTTCGATTTTTTTTAGTGCACTGTCCATTGTAGTCTTGCTAAACTTTAACAGAATTTTCCTGTTTCTCCTTTAGAAAGTTTTAATATGTCCTAGGTTAATTATTTTGAGCAAGTTTTTTTAAAGTTTAGAATAGTATTTTCCTCATTGTTTACTCTAAAAATGGGATTCGGCGAATAACGAACTTACTTACTAAAAATATATATTTATTCTAACTTTATCTTGAATTTTTGTCTTTTTGTGCAAGTGCATCGCAGGGATACCTAAACAACAGTTGTTTAAGTATCCCCGGTACATCCGCACAATAAAGCAAATGAAACAAATGTTTTCAGCAAATAATATGAGAATATAAAAAATTTAAGTGCCAAAAGTTCTTACTATAATCTGTGCATATTCTTCAACACTACATATCGCAATTGTAATTTAAGATTTATAAAACGCTCGTCTTTTTTGAGTGGAAAATATTGGCTAAAAATTTAAAACTCTTATCAAAAACCTTTCCGCTTCAAAGCTAGAGATTTTTTCATATATGTAGGCTTTGTAACAGTTTTTAGATATTGGACTTTGTAATTATAATTAACGTAGGTTATGTAATTGTTTGGAGCCTACTTAGTTTTTTCTTCTGCCGGATACTTATTAATCGGAAACACGCAAAGCACAATATTTTTTCTGAATCAGAAACGTAGGCTACACTTCTAAGGGCTCGTTTCGCTACGAGCGTAGAATGGAGCATTCTTGTTTGTTTTATTGATATTTTTTGCTTCGCTTAGCGCTCGCTTAGATTTTTAGCGCGGAAAGATCAGTAAAAAAAAGAAAGAATGCTCCATTCCACGCTCGTAGTGGAGACGAACCTTAAAACTTACATTAAAAGACTTGCTACCATGACTGCTCTGAATGCGATTAACTTTTTAATCATTCAACTTAAATACGTGGGATTCTTGTATTACCTACACAAGTGTTAAATAAAAACCTAAAAAATAGAGAGTAATAGAGTACATTTGCCAGAGATGGGCACTAATCTGGGTAACTTTTTGGCGACATTCATCTGCGATAAATTTTTGTCATTTTCCCATTTTCCCATGTTTCCTCTAAGCACACAGAAATTTCATTGTTCACAATGTTTGTTTTACTGCGCACAGGGACAAACCTACTCATTTTTTATTTCCTATACATCTGCTGATGACAGTATAGCTAACACCATGAATGGCAAACCCTTTTCTTTGACGTGCCAGAATGTTTCAAGTAATGTTTGGCAAATTAATACGGTGTCTGCTCCGGACTTTTTACTTTGTAAAATTACAAAAACACAACGGTTCAAATTCAAGACAATTCGGGAAAGTCGGGAAAATACCTTTTTGTTTATTTATTATAAAAAGATTATTTGTTTAGTCTTCTATTTAAATCGACCTGCTTCTTTTGTTAATTTTTTGCAGTAATATTTTTATTAATGAGCTTCTTTCAACAAGAATGATTCCTAAACCTCATCAAGCTTGAATATCTTCATTTTAAATGTAACTTTTAAGTTAAATTTTTTTCCAGAAAAAAAATTACTGCATACCACAGGTTCATTACTCCTGACCTACACCATATAATTTACACCATAAAACATAACTTATTGAGTATTTAATTTTTTATTAGGCCTACTTAGCGAGTTAGAAGACTGAAATTTCTTCATGGGTTTTTGCACAAATGTTAGTCACTTTTCAATAAATTTGCACCTACCAAAATATCTGCGCAAACAAACCTAAAAAAAATTAGAGGAAGCATTTACCATGACCTTTTTTAATTTATCACTTTTCGGTGTCGTTTACGCTCAATCTGTGTTTGCGCCAATAATAAATTATCGAGATAAAAACAATTTAAAATACCTTTTAGTTTTTTATTATTTTAAATATACTGCTAAGAAGTTTATCGAACAAGAATGCTATTACCTATTTGCAACGGCTTTAAATAAATAATATGAAGAATCGACGTACCTGTCCACAACAAAAAACTTAAGCGCTTTTTATGCGTCAAAGTCCGTTTCCACTACAAGCTTAAAATGAAGCATTCTTTGTTTGTTTTATTGACTTTTTTATATATTTTTGCACTTAAGCGCCAGTAGTATGTAATGAGTTTTTTGGCGAGCACCTCAATGAGGCGGTGAGGAGCGCAGGAGCGCTGACGTCATTAGTGCACCTACAGTTTCGAACCCTAGGTTTCATGAGCCAGCAAACCGAAAAGTTTTGGTTGAAACCCTTTTTTTTAGTCGAAAATCTATTTAGTTTCAAATTTAAAAACTATTTTAGTCTTATCTGGTTTTACGCAGCTGTAAGATTGATAAAATTTATGGAAAACGATTTTGTAAAAGTTTATGCGCTAGATAATTACCATGTATTTCCTGTATTTTCGCAGAGAAGCGTGAACGTTGTTTCCAGTTCAGAAGTTTAATCGTATTGATGGTTGCTTGACCTTAAGTAAACTCTAACTATTTTCAAAAAAAACAATTTACTTATACAATATGTGTTTTTCGCTAACTTTTAACCGATATTTGTGCTCATTCAAACGTTTCCTAGGCAACCTTGATTTTTATTCACAAGATACCTATAGTTAAAAATTTTTTTTCTAGACAAGTTTAATTTTTAGGTGCCTATAATCAATTTTAAATATTTTTCTAGGTATGCTTAACTTTTATTTGTACGATATCTATCTTCAATTTTTTTTGCAGGTAAACTTAATTTTTGTTAGACCTTTGTTCGATTTTTCAAAAACTTTCCCAAACAAGCTCGATTTTTGAGATATTTATCTTCAATTTTTTTTTCTAGACTGCCTTGATCTTTGTTATATTTATATTCAATTTCTCAATTTTTCCCTAAGAAAGTTTGGTTTTTAGATACTTTTATTCAATTTTAAAACTTTTTTCTCTAATCAACCTTGATTTTTATGTGTTTAATTTTTTCTAAGCAATCTTGATTTTTTATAACTGTCTTCAATTTTTTCCAGACAAATTTGATTTTTGTTATACCTTTGTTTGATTTTTTTTTGGCAACCTTGTTTTTTGTCATAACTATCTTCAATTTTTTCTAATAAATCTCGATTTTTATTATACCTTTGTTTATTTTTTTCTAAAAAATCTTGATTTTTGTTTCAAACTTTCTTCAATTTTTTCTAGACAAACTTGATTTTTGTCACACCTTTGTTTAGTTTTTTCTAAACAATTTTGATTTTTGTCATTCCTATTTTCAATTTTTTCTAGGCAAGCTTGATTTTTGTTATACTTATGTTCAATTTTTCAAAAATTTTTCTTAGTCAACCTTGGTTTTTGTTACATATCTTCAATTTTTTTCTAGACAAATTCGATTTTTGTTATACCTTTGTTCAATTTTAAAACTTTTTCTCTAACCAACCTTGTTTCTTGTTATACTTATGTACAATTTTTCAAAAATTTTTTATAGTCAACCTTGATTTTTTTTATATATATGTTCAATTTATTAGTTTTTCTTGGTAACTCTGATTTTTGTCATACCTAACCTCAATTTTTTCCAGTCAAACTGAATTTTTGTTGCATCCATCTTCAATTTTTTTCTAAACAACCTTGGTTTTTGTGATACCTTTGTTTAATTTTTTTTTAGGAAAACTGGATTTTTGTCATGCCTTTGTTTAATTTTTTTTGGTAACCTTGTTTTTTGTCATAACTATGTTTAATTTTTTCTAATAAACCTAGATTTTTATTATACCTTTGTTTATTTTTTTTCTTAACAATCTTGATTTTGTCACACCTTTGTTTAATTTTTTTTTAGTCAATTTTAATTTTTTATAACTATCTTCAATTTTTTCTTGGCAACCTTGTTTTTGTCATATCTATGTTTAATGTTTTCTAGGCAACCTTGATTTTTTTATACATATTTTCAATTTTTTTCTTGACAACCTTGTTTTTTTGTCGTAACCATCTTCAATTTTTTCTTGGCAACTTGATTTTGTCATACCTTTGTTTAATTTTTTCTAGGTAACCTTGACTTTTGTCAAACCTACCTTCATTTTTTTTTAAATAACAATAATTTTTGTCATACCTTTGTTTAATTTTTTCTTGAGAACCTTGTTTTTTGTCGTAACTATCTTCAATTTTTTCTTAAGAACCTTGATTTTTGTTACACTTTTGTTAAGTTTTTTCTTGACAACCTAGTTTTTTTCTTTCTTGACAACTTCGATTTTGTTATACCTTTGTTTAATTTTTCTTGAAAACCTTGATTTTGCTATATCTATGTTTAATTTTTTCCTGGCAACCTTGATTTTTGTTATAATTTTGTTCAAATTTTTCTTAGCAACCTTGATTTTTGTTGTACTTATGTTCAATTTTTGAAAAATTTTTCTTAGTCAACCTTGATTTTTAGATACCTGCATTCGATTTCTTCCCTAAGAAAGCTTGACTTTTAACTACCTTTATTCAATGTCATAATATGTACTAAGTTTCGAACCTTTTTGTTTCTCTGTGTTGTTACTTTGTTAATCGTGTATTTGTGTTCTCAGCCGTTAGCTTGTTAATTATGATTGATTTGTTGGTCTCGCCCTTTTTAAGCATCTTTAGTTGTTTGGATTTCTTAAACAATAGTGACCACATTCTAATGTTATTTTGTAACCTTAGTTATAATTATTGTGTTTCTTTTATAGATTTATAGCGGCGTTTTTAGTTAATTAAAAGCTATACTTTTAAGCTTAATGTTAAATTACGACATTCAATTTTAAAACTTTTTCTCTTAGCAGCCTTGATTTTTGTTATACCTAACCTCAATTTTTTCTCTAACAACCTTGATTTTTGTTATAACTTTGTTCAATTTTTTCTTGGCAACCTTGTTTTTTGTTATACCTATGTTTAATTTTTTTTTCTTGGCAACCTTGATTTTTGTTGTACTTATGTTCAAGTTTTCAAAACTTTTTCTTTGTCGATCTTGATTTTTAGATACCTACATTCAATTTTTTCCTAAGAAAGCTTAACTTTTAGGTACCTTTATTCAATTTTAAAACTGTTTCTCTAAACAACCTTGATTTTTGTTATACCTAACCTCAATTTTTCTCTGAGCAACCTTGATTTTTGTTATAAGCTTTGTTCAATTTAAAAATATTTTTCTTGACAACCTTAATTTTTGTTATACCTTTGTTTGATTTTTTTCTAAGCAACCTTGATTTTTGTCATACCTTTGTTTAATTTTTTCTAAACAACCTTGATTTTTGCCATACCTATCTTTAATTTTTTTTTAAACAACCTCGATTTTGTTATACCTTTGTTTAATTTTTTCTTGGCAACCTTTATTTTTTTCATAACTATCTTTAATCGTTCTTAATCAACCTTGATTTTTGTTATATCTTTATTTAATATTTTTCTTGGCAACCTTGATTTTTTTATACCGATCTCCAATTGTTTCTAAGCAACCTTTATTTTTGTTATACCTATGTTTAACTTTCTTCTAAACAAGCTTGATTTTTTGTTACACCCTTGTTGAAGTTTTAAAAAATTTTTTTGGCATTCTTGGTTTTTATTTATAATCATTTTTAAAGTATTTTTAAAAAGTTTTAAACAAAATTTCTATTGATAGGATATTTGTGTTCAATAAACAGATGTTTCATAATAAAAAAGTCGTCTTTTCTCCATTTTTACTATTTAGCAAACCAAATTCAAACATAGTTATTATTTTTATGCTGTATGAATTCGCTTTCTAGTGTTAACATTTTAATTGTTTCAAAAATAAATTCAGTTCCAACTACGTTTAATCTTTTGGTCCTTTTTACAAACTTTTAATAACAAGAAAACTTTCCTTAATTTCTGTGAGCGTGAAAACGTGTGTTAAGGTCTCCTTTTACACAGAAGCTTGCTGTTCATACTGTATCGCGTTTCCTGTTTAAAACCGCAACATATTCACGATCGGAGTTTGAAAATCTGGTTATCTTAATTTCCAAAGTAAAAATAGACTAAATGAAAAAATTTATAATGCACCTTGATTTTTATAGTTTTTTAAAAATTATTTATAAAAAAAAAATTTATTACTAGCTTGACCAAAAAAATTTGATTTCAAAACACCAACTTAAGCTTAACTGCTAGTTTAATTACCAATCAAGCGCAACAACCCTTTATGTTAAAAAGTTTTACATTTTTTTACTTTTACTAACAAAATTCATTATAAAACTGAAAATTTTATTGCATTTTACCAACTAAATTTTTTTAAATTAACATAAAATTTTAAGTTAATTAAGGTCAACGCAAGTAAGATCAATTCCAAGAAAAGTCAGTTGTTTTTTGAAAATATAATAAAATTCATTCTATCAAGCCCTATAGCAGATATTTGTCATATCCAAATGAAAACAAACCAAACTGAAAATATTTAATAAACTTATTGACTAGCTCGAAATCTGAAAATACATGTAAACCTTTGAAAAACCAGGAATTTTTTAAAAAATAGCTAAAACTTTGCTTTCAGGACACGCTTTTGCTTGGGGTAACAAACACAAATAAAGTAAGAAAACAACAAATTCACTCTTTTATCTTGAACGTTGCTAACCTCTTAGAAAAAGGTTTCGACAGTGACCTTGTGAAAGAAACCATCTACAGGTATTAAAAATTAGACTTTTTAATTTCATTTTCCATACTGTTTTCTACACCAACGTTTTAAACTATTGTAGAAAATTTTTTAACAATTCTCTTAAAAATCGAAAATGTGAAATATCCAATAAAGCGTAAACTTTTTAAAGATTGACTTAATTTTAAGTTGATTTTTAGTCAGGTGTAACTTCAATGTTTTTACATGTTTAAACAAAATTCAACATGTTTTTAATATTTTTAATTCATTCTTCTAAAATAAAACTTATTATTTAATTTATTCCAACGTAACATTGCTTGACATGTTAAAAAAAAAAGAAAGAAATTCTATGCAGAAACTTCTTGGTTAATTTCAAGAAAAAAATTTGAAATCATTGTAATAAGAATTAGATAGGTGGGCGTTGATTAATAACCAATCTCTTCACCATCCCCCAAACTTAACGATAACCTTTAAGACAAACCGAGTAAAAACGATTCAAGTTAAATCAAATTAGAAACTTTTCTGTTTTTTTTTACTAGCTTAATAAATCTTTGAAACATCAATTTTTTTAAGAAAAAGACCGCTTGACACTAGTTGACCCAAAAACACTTCAATTTTTCTTTCTCCGAATAAACGTTTCAACCAAAAGTTTCATTATTTGATATTAACAATTGATCCGTGAATATAAATTTATGCATTTTTCACACGGAGGTTTTGTGGTCAGGTTCTTGAAACTGTAAAAACTTTAAGCCTAATTATCACTATTTAAAAATTCTCTCAAGAGCCTCACATAGTAAAGGTTTTAGTATGGGAACAGTAAAGTCCTTTTACGTAAAAAAATTCAACTTTTTTGAAAATCTTATCTTTCTTCCAAGTATCTTGCATTTTAAACTTACGGAAACACTAGCTTGCTTAAAAAATTCAAAAACGCTTTTTCCTGAAAAGTGTACATTTCTTTCAAGTGTCGCAGAAGTTTGTTAGTTTTTAGAACAAAATCCCAAAAAATTGTGTTTTATTTTAGATTTTTGCTATTTTTTCGATGCATAGCAACAATTAAATCTCAAATTTTTTGTCACAATTGTTTTCTTAATTGGGCAAATGTTGTAATTTTGTCAAACTTTTTGTATAATTGTTGCACAGAGGCAAATATTTCGGCTTTTGCACGATTCAAAAATTCTCATTTTACTTAGTTTTTTTTTCCAAAGTGAAAAGAGTCGCATTAAAGGTTTTAGTTTAACTAAATATCGATTTGTTTGTTTTTAAATTATTAATACTAAGCAACAATACAACAATACAATACATACAATTCAAAGTAAACTAACAAAAAGTTGACTAATCAAATTTATTAGACTCATCTCTTCGTTAAAAGATACCAATTTTTGACTTAAAGATCTTTTATTTTCACCTTGTAACTTAAATTTTTTCAATCTACTTACATTAAAAAGGTGTTTAGCATCACAAAATTTCACAAAATTTTCTCAAGTTGAAACCGTCTTGATTGAAAAATAGCAAATTTAGCATTAAAAGTTGTTCGATTTGCAAATCAATATCTGTTTTTAGCAACTGTTTATTCATCATGTGACCTAAATATGATGCTTTAAATTAACTTTATGATAGAAAACAGTCAACCTTACAAATTTTAGCTAGTTTAAGTTGAAACCGTTTGTGTCTCAAAAAATCAGAAACATTACGTTTCAACATGATTTAATTTTGCCTTTTTACAAGCAAACTTTTCGATTCCAGTGAAACAAACCTACATTTTACTTTGTCACGTTTCAATAGCTAAGTTTGTTGTTTCAAAAGTTAGACCAAGAAATTTTTTTATTTTTCAATTCGAAGTCACAACTTGCGTATTTTGAAATATAAACCTAAATTTTCTTAATCTATTATGCATGTAACTTGTAGAGCACATCAATTTTTATGTTTTCAACTGGTTTGTTACATTTTTATTTTAAAAAATTCTCCCTACTTTACATATTGTTGTCGTTAGTTATAAAAAATTATCACAATTTATTAAGAATTTTCTTTTATCATGATTTATAATTTTGTTTGATGGTAAGATATTAGATAAAAGTTACAATTTGAAAAATTTTTTATAAAAGAATAGTATTTTTATTGCTTTTGAAAGCAAAAGTTCATTCACAAACCTTGAAAAATACACAAATAGTCTTGAAAAGCTTTATTTAATCCACAGTGTTGTCTATTTTACCAAGTTTTTTGTACCATGACAACAATAGACCTATTTCTCAAGGCTAGTGTTGAACTTTGTCTTTTCTTCTTTGCGTCATAATCACAGTTCTTCTTCTGTCTTATGTCAGAACTGTCATCGCTTGATTTCTCTGAAATATCCGACGATGAAGGTAAGTTGCTAGCGATTGGCTCAAAATCTTCATTCTCTGAACATTCTGATTCTTCATCCAGGCTCAAAACAGTCTCTTTAATCATATTTTCTACTTTCTCAAACGTTAGCTTGTCACCTTTTTGCTTAGCTATTTTCACTAGAAACAAACTGCAATACTAACAAGCAAAGCTTACTGACGATGTAACTTGAGTCTAACTTTTATAGCTACATTCACAACCACCTTTACTATCGGCTTGTTTGTTGGTTGCCGTTGAGGGACTATAAGATCACTCGTATGCGATCCTATAACACAAAATCACGTGCAGATCTAAGTAAATGGCCACAAGGGGCAGTAGAGATTTTTTTGTTAAAATCAGGTTGCGAAAAAATAATAGAAATAAGTAGCAAAAGAGATATACTCTGAAAAACATCGGCATAACATCGTAAAGCGATCGAGGCAAAGCACAAAACTGAAAGTCCAAGCGAAACTGGTACCAAAAATTCAGCATAGTTTAATGAAACGTGTGACCCTCCCACCAGGAAGGTTTTTTTCTGCATCAATCGACGAAAGCAATCTAGAATAAGTTGTAGAAGAATACCTGGAACGCTTGAGCTATATGTTAAATAGGGTCGACATAAATTCAAAAAAAATTCTTGCCGGGCCTCCGAGACGCATTCCTGCATCTAAGGGTTAAAAAAGTTGCAATTTTACAGAAAATACTCTCTTTGCAACTGCCCAGTTTAAATTGAATTTAGCAAACTTTACAAACTTATAAAATCAACTTGTTGTTTATTTTCCGGCCAAAAAAAATGGTGGAAAAGTACAGTGGTTAATTTCTTTTTTTTTACATCACAGATTAATATTAACATGAGGGAGCATGAAAAAAAACAAAAAAATACAATCTTCTTTAAAGATATATACCTCGTATGAACTTATACCATGTTCCCAAATAGGAACATTAGTAAAAAACAGTTTAAAAAATTAAGTTATTTGTCGCGAGTATAAAAATAGAAACTAGGTGTTGGCCAAGGTAAATAGCTTTAAGCCTAATTCTTTTATAAAATTTTAATTTATTTTGAAGCCTAATTAAAACAAAATCTGTCGTAAAACCTAACTCTTTTACGACCAAAGCAGGCCAATCTCTAGTTATTACTGGCATCTTGCAGAAAACTGTGGCTACTTTTTATTAATCATCCCTTTAAATATAAAACTCATTACCTCTAATTCATCGCAAAAAAATTGATTATGTTGCTTGGATTAATTTTGTTCTGTTTATTGTAGCTGTTAATCCACAGGACTCGCGAAATAAAGGCCAAAACCTTATGCATCGGGCAACCGTCCAACAAGTGTAACCCAATCTGACCCACTTTTGAAGCTCCAACTGATACATTTTTTATTGTACTTGTGCATCACATTTAATTGTCGTCAGCGGCGTTCGAGGTGTTGTTTTAGAAACGACCAATCAGGTGATTGTTAGATCGCGGATTTTGTTTTCAACCAGTTAACATGTTGTTTCCTTTTTGAAAAAACACTTTGCCCTAATGTCTTCTGCTTGGTAAATTTGTAACAAGCAGCATATTTTCTAAAAGAAAGAATTTATTGTCAAAGAAATATAGAACCTTCAAAGCGGGCTCAGATCATTTTATAATACTTGGTTTTTCCGTGAATTGCGAATAGAAGCAAAACAAATAAATGAAAGATATCCGTTGGTGTAGGAATTTTTGAAACCCCGGCCTATATCACAGAGGGGAAAATCCCAAAGTAGTTTCTCACAATTTGCAAACTTTCTTCTGCTCAAGACAGTTCTCACACAGACGTTCGACAACAGGAAATTTTATTATATGTTGTTTAAGAAAGCGGAACAATACGCAGATTCAAGGCGCTCACGGGCGAGGAACTAAACGGTTTCAACAAACAAAATGATCTTTACCATAGTAACAAATAAACTTTATAAAAATTTTTTTTGGTTATTTTCCGACACAAGTTTCAAGGATTATAAAACGGATTTAACATGCACAAAGTGGGAATCATTTTTTAAATGAGAAAAGGGAACACAATCGAATAAATAAAGCAACGAATGATTAATCTTGAATTCAATAAAAGCTATATAGGAAAGTCCCTGGTGCAGAAGCGCGAGATAAATAAAAATGTGTGACAAAAAATAAAAATAATGCAAACCCAGGTAAAGACAAGAAAAACTTTAAATCATATTTTACAAAAAACGCAACGAAATAAATGTATCTCTAACACTATGGGTGCACAGTAGGAGTTAATTAAACATTTGCTTCGCCGTAGGGTGACCAGGTGTCTTGAGGTTTGAGCCCAAGGTAATTTTTACTAAAAGCCGTGGTTCATAAACTATAAAAACCATGACAACGAATTTTTTGTAAATTGATTGCGTCATTTTTTTCAACCAACTTAAGAAAATCAAATTTGCATTAGTGAAACATGTATGTTGACAAAATTACTTGTGAAATACCCTAACTCAAATTTTTAGCCCGAAAAACTCATTATACAATAAAAACATTTCTATAATTGTTTTTATTCAATTGAATTACGCTTCCCATTATATTTTTAAGGACAAATCACTTGTACTCATCCAACTGCTTATAAAAACTTTCTTATGATGGCAACTTATTTTTTACTAGTAGTAGCTTTCACAACTTTTTTCTTTTTTCCTTTCCTTCACCATTCTTTATCATTCGATAATGAAGAAGGTTCACTGATTAAGTTTTCAATCATTTTTTATCTTTTACAAAATACAACCGGATTCGGACTTTAATTTTTAATGTTAAAAAAAGATTATATCCAATTTAATTTCTTTTTTATCACATTTATTCTTGACATAATCTAAGATATATTAAGGGTGATTTTACAAAAAGTTTTTAGTTTAGCAATCAATAGATACAGGTATGACAACAATTTTGTTTATCTATTTTAATCTCTCAAAGGTTCACGCCCAAGGCGATGGTGCCCATCGAACCAAGGAAATCAATAGTGGTGTAAATGAATATATTGCATTTTCTCTCACAAGCTCAGAGTGGACGTTGTGTGCATTGAAACAGTGCTCAGTAATCGGTATGCCGCGAAAAAACAGCATTCCAAGCATACTTTGTAAAATAAAAAAAAACTATTTTTTTTAAGTATCGACCAAAAAGTTTTAAAGATTAAATGAATTTTTTTTTGATCACCTTTTGTTTTTCTGGCCTGTTTTGTACCCGATATGCGCACCTTAAAAACTAAATATGAAAACAAACTATTGAATCCAGTGAAGACTAAAAAAGATCTTTACTTTATCCAACTGTACCACAAAATTTTGGAAGGTTTAAAAGTGTACCGTGGACGGAGCACTGCATTAGAACACTTTATCGAAAATACAAAAAGTCACTTGTCACTTTTGGTTGCATTTTTGCTAAGCAGGGCTGGGATGATTACATGACAAATGTAATTGATTACGATTATGATTACTTGCCCATTTTGCAAATACGATAACGATTACAATTACTCAAAATTCGAAAGTAATTGATTACCATTATGATTAGTCAAAATGATTATGTGTTTTTTGAATGCTACAACAGAAATTCGGAAACGCATTTGTAGAATAATCTTTTCTTTAATCAGTATAACGATTAGCATTCAAAATGTTTGTTACATTTCATAAACTTCTTATTCTTCTCCTTTCGGCTTTTCCCTTCAGTCAGGGGTGGCCACAGCGTATCATCATTCTCCAAACCTTTCTGTCTTCAACAACCGTCTCCTTTGCACCAACTTCCCCCATATCTTCTTTTACTATATCTAAAAATCTTCTCTTTGGTCTCCCTCTTTTCCTCTTTACCGGTAGCTCCATTTCCATCATCTTTCTTCCTACATACTCTTGGTCTCTCCTCATGATATGTCAGCCTGCCCTCCCTTATCTTCATTCCTAACCGTTCTACCTTAACGGTATTCCTGATGTGCTCGTTTCTAATTTTGTCTTTTCTCGTCACTCCCATAGCAAATCTCAACATTTTTATCTCTGCGACTTCTATCTCTTCTATTTGTTTCTTTCGGACTGCCACCGTCTCAAGTCGATACATCATTGCTGGTCTTACCACTGAACTGTACACTTTTCCTTTTACTCTAGCTGGTAACCATCTGTCGCAGATTACTCCCGATACTCTTCTCCATCCGTTCCATCCTGCCTGTACTCTCTTATTTACCTCCCTCTCACAACTACCACTTTCTTTCACCGTTGATCCCAAATACTTAAATTTTTTTACTCTTGGCACTTTTGTATCGTCCATGTTTACTGTTTCGTCATCATTTCCTCCATTCATGCAAAGATATTCGGTATTTGACCTACTTATTTTCACCCCTCTGCTTTCCAATGCATACTTCCAGGATTCTAATCTCTGCTCCACTTCTTCCCTGGTCTCTTCGCAGATCACAATATGATCAGCAAACAGCATCGTCCATGGTGGTTCTCTCCTTACTTCATCCGTTAGCCTGTCCATTATCATTGCAAAAAGGAATGGATTTAACGCTGATCCCTGGTGCAGTCCAACCTTAACCTTGAAACTTTCTGTAGTACCTACTGCACACCTCACCACTGTTTTGCTTCCCTCATACATATCCTGTACTAGTTGCACATACTTTTCTACTATTCCGGATTTTCATACAGTACCACAGCTCTTCCCGTGGAACCCTGTCGTAAGCTTTCTCTAGATCCACGAATACACAATGTAGCTCTATTTGAACTTCCATGTACTTTTCCATCAACATTCTTAGAGCAACATGGCATCGGTGGTTCCCTTTCCTGGCATAAATCCATATTGCTGTCTGCTGATCTCCACTCTATCTATTAACCTGGCTTCAATAATTCTTTCCCATACCTTCATTGTGTGGCTCATTAGCTTTATCCCTCTATAGTTTCTATAGCACTGTGTGTCCCCTTTGTTTTTATAGATTGGGATAAAACACAATCCTTCTCCATTCTTCTGGCATCCGTTCACCCATTAATAGTCTGTTGAATAGTCTGGTCAAAAACTCTATCCCCATCTTTCCCATACACTTCCAAACTTCTACGGGCAACTCATCTGGCCCAACTGCTTTACCTTTTTTCATTCTTCTTATTGCGTTTTTTACTTCTTTTCTACTCACACAATTTATGTCTTCGTTAACCACTTCTGCTTCCTCTGTCCTAGGTTTTCTGTTATTTTCCTCGTTTATCAGTTTCTCAAAGTATTCTTTTCATCTCTTTAACACTGTCTCCGAATTTACCATCACATTACCATTTTCATCCTTTATAATCCTCACGTGCTATACATCTTTCCCTGCTCTGTCTCTCTGCCTAGCCAATCTGTACAGCTCCTTTTCACCTTCTTTTGTTTCCAATCTAGCATATAAATCGTCATACGCACGTCTCTTCGCCATTGCAACTGCCTTTTTTGCCTTACTCTTCTTTTCTTTGTATATCTTTTTAGTATTTTCATTTCTTATTTTGTCCCAAGCTTTCTTTGCCTCTTTCTTTTCTTTTATGCTCTCCTGAACTTCCTCATTCTATCAACATGCCTTCCTGTCTCCTTTTCGTTTCCCAAATGTCACTCGAGGTACAGTTACAGCTGATTTTCTTAGCATTTCTGCTGTTTTGTCCCACTCAACAGATAACCCCTCCTTGCCTCCCAAAATCCCGGTCACCTCTTGTCTAAACGGTTTTTGACAACTTTTCTCCTTCAGTTTCCACCATCGTATCTTTGGCTTTACTTTCTCTGCTTTTTTTTTCACCATAAGAGCCATTTTGCATACCACCATACGGTGCGCTTTGGGATACACTCATTCAATATTACCTTGCAATCGGACATTTCCTTCAAGTTCCTCCTTCTGCACATCACATAATCTACTTGGGTACTTTTTCCTCCACTCTTATACGTCACCCTGTGTTCATCTTTCTTCTTGAAATAAGTATTGAAAATCGCCAAATTCATTCTCTTCCCAAAATCCGCAACCATTGATCCTTCCTTATTTCTTGTTCCAGCACCGTACCTCCCCATTATTTCCTCATTCCATATGTTTTCTTTGCCCACATGTCCATTAAGATCTGCACCAAGAACTATCCTCTCTTCTTTTGATATACTTTCTATCAACCCATCCAGGTCTTGCCAAAAAGTAATTTTTCTCCTCTATGCTGTTGTTAACCTGTGGAGCATATGCGCTTACTATATTTAGGATGGACCCTTTTACCTCCAGCTTCATGGTCATTAGTCTGTCTGACACCCTTTTTACCTCCAGGACACTTTCAGCCAGTTTCTCCCTTACCACTATTGCTATCCCATTTTTTTTCCCATCCGCTCCGTTGAAAAATATTTTGCATCCACCTTCAATGTTCCTTGCTTTACTCCCTTTCCACTTTGTTTCCTGTACACACAATATGTCTACATTCCTTCGCTTCATCATATTTTCCAGCTCTTTTTCCCTTCCAGTCATCGTTTCAATATTTAAGGTACCCACCCTTATGAGTGAGCATCTTCCTTTCCACGTTTCTCGCTGCTTCTTCACTCGCCTTCCTCTTTTTCTGCTCTTATTTTCACTATGTTTAGCAGTGGCATAATTTCCACAGGTACCCTCTGCGACACCTGAGGCGGTCGTTGGTAATGTAACATTTTATAAACAAAAGTTTTGAAATCGTTTACCTGAAACGACAACATGTGACGTCATAAATGGCATTTTCGTGCTTGAATACTAGCTCCATGTAAACGATTATAACTAAGTTTTTCTCAATGTAATTGATAACAATTCTAATTTTGCATTTTTATTGATATAAAACGAATGCATTTAAAATTTTCCAAGTTGGGCTTTTCTATCCAAATTTAACTTATCCAAATATCTATGATCTCCAAATGTTTATACAGCAAGTAGACTATCACGAAACGAACAAAAAAGTAGAAAGAAAAAGTATTTTGAAGTCAAAGTAGGCTTACCATTTCTTCCGATATTTAGGGCTTTGTCCAGCCCATTTCGTCAAAAATGCAAGGCAGATTCGAAGTGAAGACCTCCTTTTTTGTTTTTTTAGAGAACACTACTTTTTAGGAACGAAAATGATAAAATCCGAGAGAGATTTGAAGTGAAAAACTTTTCGAAAATATGGTATGCTTAAGTCAAAGTGCCTTTCACGTTACAACATAATTCTTCTTATTAATTTTAATAAAGAAGTAATGCACAATTTTTTATGAGACATACGTAAACACAAAAAATGTTTTATTGAACTTTTCCATCAAAAAAATTCGACACTCGTTTTTTGTTCACAGACCAATATCAAAATAACCAGCCTAAGAATTTTCAGAAGATGGAAAGCCCACCACATTCCAATCTCACCCATGAGGTTGTGGTATGAGACCGTTAGGTTTTTTTAGCAGGACCTTCACCAGTAGTCCTATTGTACCTGCTTTTCGAAAACTTACTTTCTATTTTGTTACAAGTTGCTTTTTGTTCATCAATATTTTTTGTTTTAAAAAAAATTTAATTTATTTTAAAAAATCTCAAAGTAAATTCCTAAAATTAAAAACCAAAATCTTCACGTTTTTTTTTCTAAATCAAACCTACTTTTGGCTTTAAAAATTTCGCCAGATGCAATAGTTTTAATTTTTGTTGCGGCCCAAAAAATACCCATAAAATTGCTTAACCCAAATAGTTTCTTAACATATTTTGGCCAAAATATGTTTTAATCGAGTGACAATTATGATATGGTAACAATCTGTCATTGTGCCTGTGTATTAATCTGGTAACAATTATGTGCCACAAAAGTTTAAGAAAAGGGAAAAAACCATAAACCAAGCGTCTCTATTTCTTAAATAAAAATCTGATTTCTGTGTTTACAGCCTAGGAATTATTTAGAATTTCGACTTTAAAGACTGACAACTCGAAGATTTTCTTGGGACCTATTCCTAAATTTGTGTATACTCGGCTTAAACGATCGGCGTACTCGTATTTGTATAATGAATTTCGGCGAGCATCTTTGCTGAGCGTATACATCGAAATTTAACAATAAAAGCCGAGCAGGTATGCAATGTGGTGACCAGGATAATCTTAAAACCTGTTCTTCTTTAACCTCTGTTACTTCTATGATTTCCTGCCAATGAACATTTACATGTACAAGTAACTGTAGATTGCTGTGCCACCAAACAAAATTCAAGAAGCGGTACAAACGGACTCATTTCAAACATGCTCAACACCAAAACAAGCAATTGTAGCAAAACAACATTTGACGAAAAATTTTAAAGTAATTTTAAAGTAATTTTAAAGTAATTTTAAAGTAACTCACGGATTTCAAACTAAATAGCATAGAAAAACCTTTCTGTGCAGCTTCTAGTTGTTTTGTTACTTTGTTGTCATTAGTTGTTCCTGCAAAACAAACTTTTAAAACACCTCCAGGTTCAACTAGCTCGCGTGGTTCATTTATTGAATATCTTTGCTTATTCTCCCGACTCGCAAGAGAACTTCGGAGGCGTTAAGGTTGATTCAAACTGAAAGCGGACGCAAAAAGCTAAAACGTCTGGCAGGAAGAACAAAGTGAGAGACTGTTCAGACTAAAAGCGGAAAGCGGAAAAGATTGGCAAAGCAGGACATTTTTGGTGCTCACAAAAAACTTAAAATGTAAATACAGTTGATTTTAAAAAAGCCGGCAACCTCGGGGCCTGAGGAGTGTCGGATTTTTGAAGGTTATAATTTTGTAAGATGTACCCCCTACATATTTAAAGAAAATTACCAACTGATAGTCCTTCAATGGAAAAAATAAACACTAAGTGAAAAGGAAATGAAATTTTAATATTGACGAATTATCTAAATAACAGTACAAATAGTAATACAGTATAGAATTTTAATTCAATTTTAAATCAACAGAATTACTTGTTAGCACGTGAAACAATGAACCAAGTTAACCAACACGGCCTTTAGGCATACAGCACCATCTAAATAAAAGTGGCAGTTCATGAAAAGAGTGGTGCGCATGCGCACCAACTCGGAAAACATGAATGCCCAAAACCGGTGCCGGAAATTTGAAGGATCCGGATTTTTCAGATCAATTACATTTCAGCTTTTTAGCTTGGTTTGGATAAAATTAGTCAGGTAAAAAGCTGTTGGAAAGCGTAATTTCCCGCTGTACGTTTAAAAATTACGCTTTCCGCTTGCTTTTTCCTCGACCAAGTTCAAACTGTACCGACTTTTATACCGTTAGCGTAAAGGTCGGTTATTCAGTTGAAATTTTGGGTTTGGCTTTTTTGCACAGATGCGTAACTCGAATTGAAAGTTTCTTGCTAAGACCGTTAAGCACAGGAAAGTGCGGTAAAGTGTCTTTCCTTAAGACACAAGATAATTTTTGCCAATTACGTTCGCCAGCAATGTGGCGCTCTTGCTCACGGCGCTCTGCCGGAACAAACTAGTGCTGCAAAAAACTGATTGTACCCCAACTAACATTAAATTTAAATTTCCTAAGCCCAACTAATAGTATGTTCTTATCAATTTTCAAATATCAAAAAGACAACAACTGAACTTTAAATAGGCTAAGCTTTTTGAAACAAAAATCTTTTTAAAATTTTTGTTTGTTTTAGAAAACATTTTTTCATCAAGTAGATTAATTTTATTCATAATCGCTTTTATAATTCAAAAATTTAAAATCGGCAATTGATTAACCGATTTTAAGAATTGATTTAAAATAAAATTGTAACAAGTTCGAAGAGAAATTCTTTCAAAAATATTGGCAAGTTGTTTTCAATCTACATCATCATTTGTTTGAAAATTTTTGCAATGGCTCTAAACTTTAATTTTGAATTTCGGTTCAACTAGAAGTTTTATCAGTATCAACTGACTTTTGCTTTTAATTTAACGGAAAACGTAGGCTACATCAAGTTACAGTTTAATTTCAAAATTAATTCAATTTTTGGGATCGCTGTTAAAAAATGTAACTAACAAGCTATTAATCAATGCTGTAATTTGTCTATTTTATTATAATGCAGCAAAAACTGTTAAAAGACAGATTTATCAAAAACCCTTTATTTTAACCCTAATTTTCAAACCTTCTAAGACAAAGTTCCTGATATCTCCTTGTAAAACTAGTGAAATATCGTTCAATCCTGAAAAATTGGAAGCGAAATATACAAGCTTTCGATTTCTTACTTCTGATGCTATAAACTGAAATAAGATAGATTTAAAAAAAAAAGACCAACTGTTTAAATAACAGAAAAAGATGTTTAATGCCAAAGCATTGATTTCTTACGTTTAGTTCTTCTTTTTTAGCTCTTCCTACCCCAATTGCAAAGGTGATTATACCAGCTGAACGAATGTTATTGACAGCTTTCTTTAAAATATGGGTATCGTTTGTTCTATAAATATGTTGTAAACAAAAAAAGAATTACTAACAAAAAATATTATAAAAAGATAAAGCATTTTGTAAAAACTTGCCTCTATAACTAATAAACATCATGTGTTAGATAAACAAATTATGTAGGTGATCGTGAAAAGATGATTTTTTTTCAAAATAACATATGGCATAGATTCTCAACCTTTTTGACACCGTGACTCAAAAAAACTTAAAGCGCAATGGCTGCGACCCAATGTGTCTAGCCTTCACTATCAATGCACACCCAATTTCATAAAATCGTTTCCAAATTATAAGTAAAGATCACAAAAAAGGTGTTCATTTTCATTCCGCACCCAATTTTACGAAATCGTTTCTTGACAAGAAAAAATAGCCCTCTAATATATAATTTTAACTTTTTTTTACACAATCTTTGTGGGGCCTACCTAAAAAACTCGCTGTGGCCCACTGGTTGAGAACCTCAGATATATGGCATTATATTTGTCAATCTGTCCGTTTATATTCGAAAAATTATTTTGAAAATTTTGGTTTTAGGAACATACTTAATGCTGATAGAGTAAACATACCAAACAGAAATGAACAACCTAATTAAAGCTGTCTTAAAGATTATGTTTTGTTTTACATATATACATATATACATAATCCAGTAATGTTTCTCTTTGCCAGTACAGTGCTCAATAACACACAGTTAGAGCAAGTATATTATATTTATTAAACAATACACTTTATTAGTTGAAACCATAACAGTCGTATTGTAGAAATTTAAAAGGAGGAAGGAAAAATTTACAAAGCAATGGAAAGGTTACGGGAGAGATCATATGAGGTGAAAAAGTTAAGTAAGTGAAGTACAGTGCGAATGATAGTGATACAATACGCCTAACTCGCCTTCCCTCACTTTTAAATAGATGCAAACCTCTATACTTGCATTTTATATTTTTGAGTTATTTTTCCTGTATGACGTCACAGGAGCTGTATTATTTCCATAATTAACTACGTGTTATTTATTTCAAGCTTATTATTTTTTACCACAAATAACTATATATTTTTGTTTTCTAGTAACCACCTGACCAATTAATAAGATGAAACAGACTGTTGTGGTTTCAACTACTAAAGTGTAGTGTTTAATAAATATAATATACATACATAAACACACACACACATGCATATATATATATATATTAATGAAAGCACTAAAATAGAATACAAATTTAAAATTTAAAATCCACAACAGCCTGTTTCGCCAAAGGCGGCTCATCAGGTGGAATCTTATTCAAATCTATTTGAATAAGATTAATGTTATGTTTAATATGTTTTCATGCACTAAAAATGGCTTCATCCACCTTTTTTAGTACACTAAATAGTTCCTTCTTACGTTTCTTGCATCTAGCCCCCTTTTTGTAAGGCCATCACTGCTCCCATCACGCCATTTAATTCGAAAATGAAAAAAATTAAACTCTATTTTAAAGAATTTAAACTAAAAAATTTAATTTAATTTTTTAAATATTTAGAATTAAGTTATATGCTTTTATAGATGTCAGTGGTTAAAGCTTCAGCATGTGTCTACTTTACAGCAGAAACATTGACCTGAATTTACTTGACGGTCAAAGATTATTTTGTTTCTTAAATGTGTTAAGATTAACAGCTTCCAAATTAAACAAAAGTTTAAATTACTTAAAATTGATTTATCAATATTGTATCAAATCATATCAACTAGTTACCCTTTTGATGTGCAGGAATACATCGGAAAATATCAAGGTATTGTTTTCAATTGATATTTTTTGTTTGCTTGTACAATTATTTAGATATCGACCATTAACATCACAACAATAAACAGTAAATTGCACTATATACCTTTTTTTTAGTGAAAACTTGAACTCATTTACAGAAGTAATATTGCGCAATCAACCAATTTTAATTTTTACTTGCTATGAATCAAAAAACTTACTCTCCGTCAGTAACAAGCAATAAAATTTTAAGGTTGTTTTCATTTGGAAAACGACTTGAAGCTTGGAATTTTTCCAGAATTCTATTCAATGCTCGTCCAGTTTCAGTATAACCAGAAAAATACGATATATTGTTGACGAGTTGCTAAAATTTAATTCTCAATTAAAAAAGATTGCTTGGAGACAAAATTGAAACGTCATAAAAGTAAAGTTTGTTTTTGGTAAAGAAAAGAACGCTCGCATTCTACAAAGAGGTAAATAATGAATACGGAATTAAGTTGATTTAATTATACTACTGTATATTAAAATAAGTCTTGATTAGTTTTAGCACTTTTCTCACATTTAAACAAACAAATCAATATTTGATTATGACTTTTCAAAAACAAATTATTGTTAAATTGCAAAAATATAAAAAAACAACAATTTTTGTTAAACAAAAGCTAAAAAAATCTTAGCAAAAATTATACAAATCAAAATAAGTTTCAATATATGAAAGTCTAAGAAGATTATAAAAACTTGCTTTACAAATTACTCAACACATACATTAAATTCAGTTTGGTCGCTAGTTTGTCCCAACTCAACCCTATTTTTCGTATCATTCGAATACAATCTACAAAAAATAAATAAAATAAAGTTTTTTTTAAAGAAGTTTTAAAAGTACTAAAGACACATGGAAGGTTGAACGCTCTATCTTTTTTTTCCAGATAACAAACTAATAAATTATTTATAATAAATAAATTATTTTTCCAATCCAGACGGGTTTTTTTTTTTCCTATTTTCCGTCTCGGCTACAGCTACATGCAACTCTCAACGCAATAACCCCTTGTATTAATACTTTAACTTGAAAGCAATCACCGCGAGGTTAATGCTCAGTGTATTTGAATAATTTTTGCTGCGCCTTTGAAAAAGCTTTTTAGAAAAAAAATCTGAAATCGGTTCCAGTTGCTTTCTTAAAATGATGACACCGCTCGAAACAAAAAGCAGCAGCCAGGCTATTTTCAGAAGGGCCAACGAAAAAGTAAGTTACAGCTGAGAAACGTTTCCCGATTACTTTTTTTTTTTTACAAAATATTGAAACATTTTTTTAGCCGTAGAGTAACTCAGTTGTCAACCAGAGGTTTTTTAAATTTTTGAGAGTTTTAAAATTTTTTTTCCAACTTTGCCCTCACTTTAAGAAAATAAAGTTCTTCTATTTATGTTCTTTTTCAGACGCATATACATGTATAAATATTTCTACTTTATGTATGCAAATATTTTTTAAGAGTAATCTAAAAATTACCTTATGCCAAATGTGTTAAACTATAATGAAATTTTTATGAGCAGAAGACAAGCACTAAAGAGTGCAATCTGCGCCATTGAATATCACGCATGTCTAATCCTAAACCTACTCCCTGACCATGATTTTGGGTTTTAAAACTTCATCTTTGAGTAAATAGATTGTTTTCCAATGGGGTTAAACCATATTATTTTCAATCTTTATTAAATGATTAAATCTTTTTATGGACTTAAGAATTTCTCAAAAGTTTGGCAATCTATAGCTATCGTGTTTCCCCAAAAATAAGACAGGGCTTATATTAATTTTCACTGTAATATATGAAACTAAAGCTTATTTTTGGGGGATGGCTAATATATTCATCTATCAAAAAGCAAAGTTACAAAGTAGAGAATTATAAAATTTTTAAATATACCAAAAACATGGAAATTTTTCTTTTACTCAACTTGTCTCGGGATGAAAATGCGCAGAAAAAATATTCCTTATCCAATGTGTCAATGTTAAACTAACTGTTTATTTAAAAATCTTGTAATCACATTCTGTAATTGTTGCTACCTAGGTTCACGTGTCTTGTTACTAAGGCGTCCTTCTTAAAATTAATCCTTACTTTTATGACGTCATCATTTCTCACTATCAAGTAAGGCTTATTTTAAGGGTAAACTGTATATTAAAGTCATCATGAAAATTCACGTAAGATTTTATTTTCAGGATAAGTTTTATTTTCGGGAAAATACGGTAAAAACCATACAAGCTGTAGTTTTGAAATTTATCTCATTGAGAAACATTGGGCACTAAATTTGCGAGCACAACGATTGTAAAATTTTTATAGCTAAATCCAAATCTAGGCAACGCAATTTGACTGTAAAATTAAAAATTTATACTTTGCTGATATAGCAGAAAAGCTCACATATTTGCTCAAAATATTTATTTTACCCCATAACCCCTTTGTTAATTGTTACAACAGTAGATGCAGATATATGATAGAAAGCGTGCTCTAATGGGTGAAGAGCGGGGTGGTTATGATCAACACGGTCTCGGTTCAAAACCTACTCACCCTATTCTGTTGTATTGTTGAAAAAGAAGCTTTACGTTACTTTTTCTTGCTTAACGGTCTTGTAAGGCAATTTTAAATATTTTACGAAACCAAAATAAAAAATGTCAACAGCACAGCAATATTTTGGCATATCCGGAGGCAGGTCGGAGCAACTGCTTGCTTTATGTATAGCACCTCCATCGCTTTCCTGCGAGTGAAGAGGATAAACACAGAGATGAAATGAAAATACAGTAAATAAAATACAAGGTTAGTACCGTCTTGTTCAGCCTATTCAATCACGATAAGTCCAGAAATTTTAGACTTTAATTACAAAAATAAAGTAGTTACAAATGTTATTGCTAACTGTTGAATTTTTAAGTCGGTCCGTCAAGGAAAAGAAGATTAAAGCACAAAATTACGGTCAGGTAGTATGCCCGAGGATTAATGTGCTTTGTATTGATGTACTGAAACCTCTTTTTGTTAAAAGCAACAAATATTAAACAAACTTGTTATTTAAATTTATAAATATTATAAAATAATTAAGTCTTTTATCTTTTTTAGAAATATTGTTTTGCTATTGCTTACAAAACAAGTTAAAGTCTTTAAATAAACTTATGGTTTTGATAAAGAAATCACAATAAATAGAAGATTTTTATACTCCATAAAAACTTTTCAGAATTACTTTCAACTTTGTTAATAACAAAAAAAATTTGGGAGCATGATGACTGGAACGATTGAATATTTCTAAAACAAAACAAAGAGCCAATTTTACGAATATCATTCTATTAATTTTAAAGTTTCGAGTACATTACTTAACTCATTGTCAAAAAGAGTTATATTGGAGAAATTAAAAGGAATCTGGCAACAAAACCCAAGGATTACAATCCCAATTAAATCAATTGAGAAACGGACGTCACCAAACATGTTTTGGATAATTCTAACCACTACATTAACTTTAATAACACAACTGCAAATCTTTGGCGCAAATTATTAATTAAAGTTTATTTATTCATAAAAATTAAAAAAACTTGAACCCTGTCTTAATATCGATAAAAGTTTTATTCCTTTGTACAATATTTAATAATTAACCCGTGGACGCACGGTAGGGTCAAAATGACCCCAACTGAATTTTAAACTTAAATAAATCTAATTTTAATCCATATATTTGAACATGGATTTGTGACTTTTCCTAAATACGTGAGAGCTTTGCTTAGAGTCAATTATTTAAAAAAATATAATGCGTGATCATAGCTTATTCAATGGCTGTGCTATTCATGCACAACTGGGGTCAAAATGACCCCGTTCAGTTTGATATGTGTATTTATATAAAACTTCTGTTTCAGGCCTTATATATCAAATAGTGCTATTTTATTTTCATACAGTACTCATTCAGAGAAACTTTTCATGTTGTATCAAACAAGAACAAGTCTGAACAAGTATTGACAAGAAGCTCTGCCATCACAGTCACAGATATTATTACAGCTCGGATGCTAGTGAGAGAAGCTACACTCTCTGCAATGGCTGTTAGTAAGTCTCTAAATGATGAGCAGATATGTGCATTACTTCTCGTTAGTGATGCAGATGAAGATGAGGACGACATCAATGATGAAGAGTTCATACCTCAAGCTGATGACAGCAGCAGTGAATGTTGTGACACCGACGATGACATTACTAAAGATGTATCAGTAGCAGCCTCAAGTACTGCTGCTGACACAACACACCTAAAATCTCCTTCTAATGATCATTGGTACTTGAATGAGCCTGCTTTACAAGGTCGAAAGAAAAGCTTGAACATATTGACCGCAAAGTCAGGTGTTGCAGCCTATGCCACAAATCGAATAAAAGAAGACCGATACACTGCATTTGATTTGATATTTGACAGGAATATGATGAAGACCATTCAGGTAGAAACTAATAAACAAGGGAAGCGATCAGCCAAGATCGGAAACTCATCACAGAAAATGAAATTCGAGCTTATGTTGGACTGTGTATTCTTCGTGGGTGTATCTTAGTAGAAATTAAGCTGTAAGGCAATTATGGAGTCCTGAATTTGCCCCCCCCAATTTTTTCAAAGACAATGTCAGTGAAAAGAGATACGTCGAGCGCTGCGATTTGATGACCCCACAACCCGTAACCGCAAAAACCCGCAAGAGACAAGCTTGCAGCTGTTCTTTTATTTCTGGATGGATTTGTTAAGAACTCACAGCGTTGTTATACACATACCGAATGTGTTACTGTTGACAAACAACTACATTATATCCTTACATGGGACGTTGTAGATTCATACAATATATGCCTTCAAAGCCTGCAAAGTATGGATTGAAATTTTGGGTGCTTGCAGATGCTACCAGCTACTATGTTTCAAATCTCCAATTGTACGCTGGCAAATATGAATCACGAACAGAAGAGTTAGGAATGCATGTTGTACTCTCTCGCACCAGTTACTTGTATAAAACAGGGAGAAATGTAACATGTGACAATTTTTTTACCAGCCTGAAGTTAGCTCGCAAACTTTCACTGGAGAGAATGACATTAGTTGGGACATTTCGCAGTTGCAGAAGAGAAGTACCAAAAGAATTACGTGAAGTAAAGCAGAAAAAATTGCATGAAAGTACTTTTGCTTATTCAGAAGATGGAATACAGATGGTTTCATACAAAGCAAAAAAAGAATAAAAATGTTGCTCTTCTATCAAGTTAGCTCATCAAACATATTGAATGAATCCAATAAGAGAAAACCAGAAACAATCCTCTACTACAATGCGACCAAACGAGGCGTTGATTGTGTAGACGAGCGAGTCGGTACATATAGTGTGAAATACACAAGTAAAAGGTGGCATGTTCCTGTTTGGTGCAATATCCTTGATTTGACATGCTACAATGCTTTTGTCTTGAACTCAGATGTATTTCCAAATCATCATCAAAAACAAAGCCACAGGAGAAAGTTGTTTCTATCTGACCTTGGTACTGTATTGAGTTGAAGCTGAAGATAAGAAAGATTGGCCACTATCGCTTCATGCAGCTCACAAAATCAGACAGATCAAATATCTAGTCAGGCCAGAAAGCGTTAAAGATGTGAACTATGTCCAAAAACAGATGACAAAAAAACCAGTAACAGATGTGGACTGTGTAATCATACGGTCATATCTTGTTGCATGTGTGCTGAGGAGTCATAAATTTGACTTTTTGTTCTCAAGTATATTTATAAAACTTTAGTATTACAGTTTTTTGCTCTAACTTGTGCATTTGTTTGTTCATTGATTCAAAACACATTATTATTTGAAGTGTATAAATGTGTAAATTGGTTTTAAATGTATCACTTGTTTTATGTTTGAAATTTATTAGTTTGTACATTGGTTCAAAATGTATTAGAAAGGGGTCTGAACTAGTTATTTTTTTGTCTATTTTGAGTTAAAAGTATGTATTAAACACCAAATGTCTTTCATTTACCTTTAATGTGCTAAATTACTTTGATAAAAAGGTTGGGTCGAATTGACCCCACGGTGCAAATTTGTTTGATAAAATATCGTGCATCCACAGGTTAATTTAGTTGATGATTAAACATTTTTTATTATCCAATAATAACTTTTTTTAGTACTTTTGATATTTCTCTTAAAGGTTTAAGAAATGCATTTTATTATTATTTTTTGACAATGAGTTAAGTAATGTACTCGAAACCTCAAAATTAACAGAATGATAACCGTAGTATTGGCTTTTTGTTTTATTTTAAGAAGAATTTGATTTTTAAAATAGTAAATTAATTGCAATAGATATGAATTTTTTCTTCAATTAAAAAACATAATTTTAAAAGTACTGTATTATGCTTAACATGATAGGTTTTAAAAAGTAGGCTTACAGCTTCTTATAGAATTCTTAATGCTTACTTATCAAAGCCTGTACTTGAGTATTGCAACACCCCTATTTGAGTTTTATTGCTTGTAATATCAAAGCTTGACGAAACATTTATTACCCAGTTTTTGACAATTTTAAAGTTGTGTAGTCCAACTGAACCAGAACCATCCAATAAAAACATCAAGTCCAAAGTGACTTGATCAAAACAAAAATCTGCAAAACACCATCAAAACAAAAATTACAAAACACAATTTTAACGTAATTTTTTTTATTTTGATATAAACAAAGGCAGAAGTTGACCGCAACTTGTTTTTATAAAAAAACATGCACCTAGATTTGAGCGTTAATCTTTATAATGCAAGTATAATTTTTATTGCTTTGTTTTATTACTTTATTAAAGAGAAAATTGATTGTTTAAACTAAACTTTTAAATCAATAAATAAAAACTAATTTTTAACGAGGCATATTCTTGGAAAATTAATATTTATAAAACGAAATTTCTGCTTTTGCAAAATTTAATAGCATTGCTTTAAATACAGCATGTAATTTTTGAAAGCTTTTCTCTCTTCTACAAATGATGAAAAAAATAAATCTATTCTCCCAAAAAATGGCTCGCAGAAAACTTTTGTCAAAGCTTAAACCAATTCTTATTTTTTCAATCACAAACAGTCTTAGAATTTGTAAAATCCTTTTTGTGAGGCTTCAACTAACTGCTTGACTAACTTTTTGAAAAAATGTTGACGTGAATAGTTTACTTTTTCATTATTACAATTTACTGGCTTAAAGCTGGTCTAACTAGTTTTAACTCTAAGCATTTAGTCCAAATAATTGGTTTATACCAAAGTTCACGGACAGTTTGCCTTTTATGATCGACTAGTATTGAAATATGTTGTTGAATATCAGTATCAACCTCAATAGGAATTTGAAGTGCAGGATTAACTAGATCATGATTTGAAGAAGTTTTAGATTCTGTACTTTATGGTAAACATGGCGATTTAGATAATTACTGAGAAACCAAGCCGCTTAAAATATGAAAAGTGCCTGACTCGAGTTTTGTTCTTGTTAGAACTTGTCGGTAATGCTTATCTCACTTCGACTCGAACCGACTACATATGGTCCACGCAGGAAACAACACCACTAGACCACATATAGTTGATTCAGCCTTGGTCTACACATAGTTGATTCTACGTATTTTTTGCACGGTAAATCTGGGAATAACTTCAAAGATGCTTAGAATCGAGTTGTTGTCAGGCTTGTGTGGTCTAGTGGTGTTGTTTCCTGCGTGGAGGACTACATATATAGTCGGTTCGATTCGAAGTAAGATAAGCATCACTGACGAGCTCTAAAAAGAGTAAAACTCGAGTCTGGCGCTTTTCATATTTTAAGCGGCTTGGTTGCACTTTGTTATAAAACATCGTATTTTAGTCAACAACTCTTTTTCGAACTTTATAAAGAGTGACTTGACCAATAGTTCTGGTTCCAGAGATATTTTGCACAGCAAAAGTGGCCTATATTTAAAGAGAACAATCTAACAATGAGATTGTGGGAGATCTACTAGGTTAGAAAAACAGTCATCAGCTGCATTCATAACCAAAAAAATTAAAAGTAAACTCTTCTATGTCAAATAAAGATTCATGGTTATTACAGAAAGCACTAAAAAGAAACTTAGTGTACTTAAATTGCGATCTTCTTTCAAGCAAAAAAAGCCTATTTGAAAGAACACTAATCCAAAATAATTTAAGAATGATTCTTTTTGGATGTTTATGTTGTTTTGGTACGCAGTATGCTTATTACGCAAACTCGATCAAAAACCTTTATAGTAAATTTAATACCCTAACAATTTGGGGTAATCATCCAAAAACTTTTTTTGAACATGAATAAATAATTGCATCACTGCGTCACCTTGGACCCTCTTTATTCATTCTTCGTGTCTATAAATTGCTTAACATTTGCATATTCCTAAGGTTGTTGCTATATCTACTTAAACCATAACCTGCAGTTTATCGAAATGGAAAAATATGGCGTCATAGTTGTCCAGTGATGTTACTATATTTGATTTAAATCAAGCAAATAGATGTTTCGATAAAAAAAAACTTGCACACTTAAATCGACTGTACAATGTAACTCTTTTATTTACTTAGTTGAATGTTTCAGTAATTAATGTCTAATTATTTCACCTTGGCGATTATTTGTAATTAAATCCCAGGAATTATCCATTCTTTTCTTTATGTAACAAAATCCCGGGACAAATTGTATTTGCGGTAAGCAATCGAATAATTGCCCTGAGTCACATATCTTAAAAAAATGAAATGATAAACTCAAATTGAACAATAAAGCAGTATTGTCATATCCTGAAAGAATATAGTAACCAATATGAAGCACAATAACAAAGGTTTATTTATACATTATGTATTTTGCTGTAAATATTCACAACTTAATAAAAAACAAGTTAATAAATTATATAGCTTTTAGCACGTCTTTCAAAAAAATCTGTAATAAATTAAAAAATAAATAGTATATCAAGTGTCTCATAAAACCACAATTGAGGTTTTTGTTTGGTTGTGCGAAATTTTAACAAATAAGTGGTTCAACTGCGAAAGGATGCTAAAAAATAGAAAAAGAAGAGATAAAACAAAGCCAATTCAATTGACTGAATGCTTTTGAATCTAACATTACTATAAATTTACCAAAGTATCGCCGTTATCATTTTGCGTAAAAGCAAGTCTATTTATGGAACTTTGAATATCAAACTTGGGAGTTGGTATTTCAGAACAAGAAAGATTTGATTCAGTGTTATTTCCAATGAAAGGACAATTGTAAAGGATTCCATCATTGATCGATTGGGGCTTTGGTGAACCGACTGTTAAACTAAAATAAAACCCAACATAAAATTAGCGTACATTTTTATTCAAATTATATTGAATTTTCTTCCAGAAAAATTTTTTCGCTGTCTCTATGAAACAAAAAAAATTCAAAAAAAAATAGTTAAAAACAAGTTTTGGATCGCACTAAAATAAGCACAGAAAAATTTATAAACTTCAGGTTTATTACAAATTTATTAAAGCACTACGAAAAAATAAAATCAATTTCGTTCGAATAGTAATTACCAATCTTCTTTAAACATGGTAACTATAACAACTTTATTCAAATATGGTAACTGTTTTATTGGTGGTTAAAGTTGTAAAAGTGATATCGATGCTTCAATTTTAGAGTGGTTTAATAAATTTTTTATAACATTTAATTTTATAAATTTTGCTGGGCTGTTGTTTATAAATTTTGGTGTGATTCGAGAATTGTTTTTTGATCGGTAGGTCTATATTTTCTATAAAATTAAAGCGATAGTTTTGTTGAGTATGATTAGGTTCTTTTTAATTAAAAGTACTAAAAACGTTTAAAAGAACATTTAAAAATGCATACAACAGCTATAAAAATTTTTTTTAAAATTAATTAAGAAAATGTAGAAATAGGCTATTAAAAAACTTGTGATTCAACTTAACGTTTAAAATAATTTTTGATTAGTTTTGTTTAACGCAAAAAAAATTTCTTTAATTAAAGTGCTGATCGATAATTGATCGAAAACTAACATTGTTGTTGTTCTAAAGTTTGCACCAAAGCAATGTTTCGCTCAGGAAAAAACTTTAAAAAAACAAAAAGTAAAACTACCTGAACTGCTGGTTGTCGCTGTAATTGATATCATAGCCAAAAAAAGTAGAATTCAACGTGTTTTCTGGAGATGATGGTGATTTCAAAACTATTTTCATATTTACATTAAAGTTGAAACCAGATCCATTGTTAAAGGCAAATAAAAAATTTATAAGCACAAAAAGTGCATCTTTTTTGGAAATGAAGGAAAGTGCCATCTTAGATAAAAATTTTTTATATATATCAGGTTATTTGTTTTAAATTTGGATGTAACAGTTTTTTCTAAAAACAAAAAAAACGCAAATCTCTTAAGTTAAATTCATATAAAAAAAAAACTTTCTATAGACATAGTTTTTTATGTTCTTAAGTGGACTGTATGGTCAAATAAAAGCTTAAATGAGTTAAAAGTATTTTCTTACGAGCAATTTTTATCAATAAAGATAACACAAAATTGAACTTTAATTTTAAATTCCCGCATTAAATTTTTGATAATCATTGTTTATAACACAAACTTTGCTGCGCATAATATTCTAATCCTACGATGCTTTATCTATTTTCAAACTGGGCATTTTTGGATTTTTTATCTTCTTGTCCAATGGATTGTGGTAGGTAATGCCCATACATTTTTTCTGAATTACGTAATTATTATCAAATGAACAACGATTTCGAAATACTAAAAATAGAAAATATTTAAATTTTGAATAAAATTGTTTCAACTATTTGTTTATCAACTGTCATGTTTAATTTAACTAAGTTTATGGGTATCGCTACTGAAATAAAATAAATAAAAATTTTTTTTGACTTTTTTGACTATTTCTCTATTTTTTTTTTAGGTTCATGAGCACTTAAAGATTTTCATTCAAAAACCAAACCTTTCCTCATTTTTTCATTTATATTCTTTTTATCTGTTAGATTTTATAAGTATCCAAAAAAATTCTTGCGACTTTTGAGTTTTAAAAACGCCGTTCTAACTCTACTAATTTAAAGCCGATATTAGCACACTATAAAAAAAAACTGCAAGGACTTCTTTGATCATTTCAGTCTTTTGATGTTTGCGGAATTTTGCGAAATTTTTTTGATTTTGCTTTAGATTTTTTATAGGTTTGTATAGTTATAGGCTAATGATAAAAGCTCACTGCGTAGCCAATGCATGTACCTAGTCATCGATCAGTTTTACCCTTTTTAAAACTATTCAGAAAGACTGGACTGATGTTATTCGCAATCCTTTTATTAAAAAAATTGCTGAAAAAGTAAAAAATTAGAAAAAAATCAATTTTTTTTAAACCAATAATTCCAAGTTTGATTTATTGATGAGCATGCATGCAACTTGTAACTAGGTCAGTTTCAACTAGTACAGGTTTTTTGTAACATATGATGTTACAGTTACTGAAGACAATTCTTAGAATAACAACAAAATTCACTAATGAATGGTCAAAGGTCAAAAGTTGGCGGATTTTTTTGCCAAGTTTGGGTTTAACACGCGATAAGATTAAGTTTTAAAAAAATACTCCAAGCCTGATGGTTTGGAGCCGAACCAATAACTTTCAAGTTAGAGTCATTTCAAAAATTTTTAAAATGTTTGCATGCCGCACTCAAACTATATAAAAAATTCAATAAAAAGGTAAGAGTAGAAAACTTTTATTAAAGGCAAAAATAGAGTCAACTATTAGATTTACCGAAAAAACCATCCTCTAAAATAATTGGAAACCACAGCTTGAAATAAACATTCCAAATATTGACAAAAATAATTTTTTCTAATTTACCTTTTTTGATTTTTGAAAACGGCTAATAAAGCCTTGCTGCATGTACTTCTATTTTATATGTTATAGTTTATTATTTATTGTGAAAACAAAAGCTTTCATATTGCTTATTACGACCTTTACTAATACTGGCTATTCAATTCTTATTTTCTTAAACGCTCTTGCCGACAAAGATTGCTCGTTTTTTGAAAATGTGTAAGGTTTCTGGGAAATAGGAAGTTGATTTAGATTTAGGTTGAGTAGGATGTAGCAAGTTTTTAAAACTTCTTTTTAACCGCGCCACCTAAAATAAGATTTTGCTTTAATTTGCTTCTCTATTAGCACTTTACACCCCGGTGTACGGCGCTAAATAGAGCAATCTCTCGTACCTGAAAAAATTCAAGATTAGTCTTTTTTTGATTCCTCGCTTTTGTTTTTGATTTTATGATGTTATATTTTAAAACGGTTTGAATAAAACACCAAGCAGTTAAAAATCCTTAAAGTAGTTTATTGGCCTGCGCAAGAGAGATACATCGACTAAGTTATATGAGCTTCTTTTAACTGATATATTCTGATATAATATAAGTTTTTTTATTTTTTCGCTGTGATTTTACGAAAGAATTTTTCGTGCTTATAAATTTTAAGCCAGTCAGTTTACGAAAAGAAAAAAAAAACAAACTTATATCTATTAATTTTTTACTTCTTAGCATGTTAGTTCAACGCTGCATTGATTAAAAATTAGGATGCACTTAACTGTAAATTAAACAAACCAATTTTCAGATGGTTTTATCAAATGCTTAAGTTAAAGTAAATCTAGAATAGGGCTATGTAATCTGCGACCTACCACGTAAATCTGTCTAGCTCAGTGATGGATTAAGAGACAGATACTGTCAAAAGCTGTATTTTAATGACTGCTTTCAACTAAAGATCTGACTTTGGATTTTGGGATGAACTTAACAGTGTAGCAAATAAACAGAGGGAGTAGATTGTCTCACAAAAAAAATTGAACATTCTTGATTTAGAAGTGACAAATAAAATAAATTATTTCAAACGATTAATAATTTGCTTAAAAATAAAGAGTGATTAGTTATAGAAGGTTTTTATTAATTTTTCCTATTTTGTTTTAACAGAATAATTGTGAACCACGCTTTTAAACATTTTATCGTAATGCATTTAATATCAACTTAATTATTTTTTACTCTCATACCAAGAACTTCTAAATCAAGGACATGCAGGCGCTAGTTTCAGATAATCCTAGCGAAGGCGACTGTTTTTTCTATTAATTTGCACAGCCGATAAAAGCTTATTGTTACATCATAGGGTAGACTTTGTGATCTACAATGCTAACTATGGTAGGTTCATTTACGAAAATTTAAATGTATGTTACCGAGGCAGTTTAATCCTAGTAAGGTGTACTCAAGTTTCATTATAATTAAAAAGAATAATAAGAAATACCGTTTAATGATTTTTAAAATTAAATAAGAACAGCATTAAAATTTATAGCAAATTGAGGAAAGTTAGGTGGAGTGTCAAAACTGGTTGGCATAGGGATAGGCGAGTGTTAGGTAATAGGTAGGCCTATTTAGGCCTGTTTAAGATAATAGGCTATTTTAGTGACCCGGCGACACCATTCTCCGGTTGGCCGGCAGATAAACGCATTGTTCTGATTGGTAATTGACTGTTTTTTAAGGGTTGTTACTTGTCAAATCAACGGCGTCGCTGCAAGTGGTCGTAAAATGTAGTCAGGTAGTGTTACTTCAAAGCTATCAAAATTTCAGAAAATTTAGGTGACCTCCTCAATCAATCATTGTTTTATTTTAAGTGTAGAACGCACAGTAAATACGAGCTTACATAAAGAAGATAAAGTTGAGTCGTAGGCCTAGGGCTCTAGGGCCTACTACTACTAGAAAAAGATATTCAACTGTCGAGGGCTCAACTTTTTCCCATCATTCTGAATAACTGACAAGTGAATTTTCCATGCATATTGACCACTTTTTACAATTTTTTCAAACTTACTCACACTAAGAAATCGGGTTCAAATGGAGAGTCGTGATGAAAATTTTTTTGTAGTTAAAGCTATCTCCTGACTTCCTAACCCTCACCCTAACTTACTGTATACCTTTACACCCACTATACCTTTACCTCCTAACCCTGGTAAATTTTCATCACGGACGACTCTCCATTTCAGAAATCGCGTTGTTAAATAACTTTAAGAAACAAAACAATCCATAAAATTGTTTTAAATGATATACTTTGTAATGTCAAAAAACAAAAGGTTTCGACCGGTTTTTTACCGGCCGGTCAGACCGGTCAAGGTTTGTGAGTAATATTGATAATTATTTTTCTCTTTTTTCGAAGAGCATTAATTTACGTAATTATGCCGAATAAATGTGGAATTGTGAATTGTAGAGGAAACTACGACCTTTTATCAAAACGTAGAATATTCAAACTGCCCAGGCTTGATCCTGAGAGGCAGAGGTGGCTGGCTGTGATTCCTCCTCGCAAAGACTTTAATGTTGCAAATGCTAAATCTTTTTTTATTTGTGAGAAGCATTGGCCACAAAATCCTCCAATGAAGAAACTGCCAGGTGGAACAACAAGACCAGCTGTTGCACCTAGCATTTTTGATGTACCTGCTTCATGTCTGCCGACCCCCCAAATCCCTCCTCGCCCTGCAAAGCAAGTAGACAAACAACTTGACGTTTTTATGGCCAGAGACAGGATCAAGTCGTTCAGTGAATTTCTACCTGACAAGAAACTTCACAAGGAATATAACAATGTTGTGATTACCCGAAGATCTGACAGGTGTGCTTTCCTTTTTATGTCGTCTGACTTTCGTGAATGCGAAATGACTGTTCTGGTTGAAAACAAGTCAACGCTATGTTCTCCTCTTACGTGTTTTGCATACAAGAGTGGAATTCGCGTACCCCTAGGAACTATATTGAACCCCCATAATGGCCTCAGTTCCTATTCACAGTTTTATGCTGTTGTGCATACTTGCTTTAACTATAAAATTCCTCTGGATAAAGTGTTGAAGAAAGTAGTTACTGTGCTTCAGGCTCAAGAAACTGAAGACAAAAAAAAAGGCAAAAAAATCGATTTTATTATCAATAATTTGAAGCTTCTAGTCAACAAAAATTTTACTGTAAAAGACTACTGCTTTGCTGTGGGATCTTTTCCACACTGCAATTATGAAGTACTCCGTGAGTATCTAGTTTTGCCAAGTAGAAGAAAATTGCAAGCTGTCGTCTCTTCAGTGAATGTGAAGGACATTTTATCAAAGACGTTTGCCAAACTTCAAAAGCCTCAACAGAAAAATGTAGTTCTCTTAGTTGACGAGATGAAGATTCGGCCAACAGTAGCCTTCTCCGGAGGAGTCCTCAGTGGCATGGCCAAGAATGACCACAACGCAAAAGCCACTTCAATGCTTTGCGTCATGTCCAAGTGTCTTCATCGAGGCCCCAGCATCATGGTATCTGTTACACCTGTCCATAAATTAACAGCTTCTTTTCAATTTGAGGTGGTGAAGCAGGCTGCCATGGTTGTAGAACAGGCTGGAGGCACTGTTCTTGGGTCCATCACAGACAACCACAAGATCAACCAGCTTTACTGCAAGATGTTCGATCGTCCATCAGAGTCGGATTACCCTGCCACTGCTACTCATCCTTTAGATAACACACGGAGTTGGTACCTACTGTTTGACACAGTGCATCTATTGAAGTGCATAAGAAACAACTGGATATCAGGTGAGTCTACACTATTTTTGATTTGCTGTATGTAACATTTTAATACAAATTTTGAAAAAAAGCTTGAAAGAAAATTATTTTATTTTAAATGAAAATCTTTGATTATAACTGGAACTTAATTGACGAATAAAAAGAATAACAATTCCGTGATTTTTTTATTTAATTTTTAATTGTGTTGGTATTCATGCATTGGACTGCGTTTTGCTGTATTTCGACATTTCTGTTTGTGAGAGTTTTTTTGCGCAATAAGTAGATTTGTCAATTTTGATTGCTCTTAATAAGAAATTTAAATATTATTATCTATGCAAAGACTTCGTATCTATTATAAAAATATGATTTGCAAAAAAATTTAAGTACCAACAGCGAACAATTATTACTCGTGATTTTACTTAAAATAGCCTAAGAAAAAGCACTTACAAAATAATTATATCTTCATGTAGTTCTTACGTGAAAAAGTTTTGTTTAATCAGTGACAGAAAAAAAAAATGAAATGAATACTGCAGCACCACAACAAAAAATGCCAGCATGAGATGATTTTACTGTTTGTTCCTTTTGTTTCAGAGGCTTGCCAAAAGATGACTTTCGACAACCAAGTCACTGGTTCCTTCAACGACGTCAGAAAGCTATACGATGCTGAGAAGGCAAACCTTTTGAAAACATCTCCCCTGACAGATGCTGCTGTTCGACCTTCAAAACTTCAACTGCAGAATGTCCAGCACGTGTTGAAAGTTTTCAACGACAAAGTTGAAGCTGCCCTCAGGCTCCAGAAGTGTGGCGACACAGCCGACTTTATTCAATTTGTGCTTAATTGGTGGAATGTTGTGAATGTGTCATCAAAACATCAAGAAGTGAGGCTAAATGATCCCCACCGGCATGTTCAGGACCACACCACTACCAACTTGTCCGATTATCTACAGATTTTCCAGAAAGCCCCTTCTGGGCACGGAAAAGGCAGAAAGCAGTGTGTAACCCATGACACTAAGAAAGCACTTGTGCAGACCATGCAAGGCCTGACTTCCATTTGTGCACACCTCCTGACCCATGCTGGCTTCCAGTATGTACTTCTTCGTGAGCTGCAGAGTGACAGGATAGAGGGTGAATTTTCTGTGTACAGGCAATCGACTGGTGCAAATGCTTTTATGACTTCTGGGGATGTCTTGACTGCCTGCAAAAAACGCCTGGCTAGACATGCCGCTTCTTATCTGGAGACCTTGGACGTAAATGGGGAAACCATGGCTCACACGTGTGTTACTAGTGCCATCGATGCTGAGGACGCCACTTTCATTGAGGACTGCACTGAGCCTTCACTCTCTATCCATGAGGAAAGCAGTGCAGCCTATGTGGCAGGGTGGCTGGAGAAAAAGTGTGAGGAACACCTGATCTTCAATGAGGAGGATGAACTAGTCTCAACAGAAGTCAGTGCCTTTATCTCCGAAGTTTCACGAGGCTCCCTGAAAATCCCCCACCAAACCACTTTTGACCTTGTGCGATGTGGACTTGCCTTTATCACCAAAGCCAGACACAGGGCCTGCTGCTGCAGGAGACTCATGATGATTCTGCAAGTGATGGAGGACTACAATAACCTGAACACTAGTGACAAGCTCAGACGACACGTGGCAAATGTACTTTTGAAAGGTCTGCATAACTTGGAAAAGGATCAGCAAAAGAACGCCGTCCTCCTCCAGACATCAATCAAGAAAGCGCGCTTGTCCGATTAAGTTTATTAGCAATTGAAAAGTTTTTTTTATTTCTTATAACTGTAATTTTTATGTGTGAAAGTTTTTATGTCATATTAAATATTTATGTCTATTTAGCGCTGTATATGGCAGGTTTCAGGTATTTCACTCAAGGGTAGTTCTGTGGGCATGGTATCACATATTTGGGTATTTATCCCTCAATATGCGTTTAAACGTTTTAATGCTTTTGTCTGAAGCAATTACGGACCAATCATTAATTGATTTCAGTAATACATTAGCACTTATACGGTAAAGATGATCGCCTTCGCTAGCAAAGTCTGGACATAGACAATGCATGTCCTTGATTTAGAAGTTCTTGTCTCATACTTATAATCTTTTTTTTAAATTAAACTAAATTAAAATCTTCTTTTTCCTCTTTTACAACAATAATCAAATTATTGTTGAGGTATTAAAGCTCGTGCATTAAATGATTGATACTTAACTTTAGCTTTTTTGATTTACATATTTACAATATTTATTAACTGAGAAAGAAATTTTCTCACGCATTTTTGACCTTTGCTCTTGTCACTTTTGAAACAAAAATCATAAGTTATAATGAACTACATTGTATCTATATTTAAAATTTCTCTGGAGTCACTTTTGTCGAGCTAAAACAATATACAGCATTAATTTGATATAAGCAAAGATTTAACCAGTTAATGCAGTTTTGGTCGTAAACGCAGCCTACACTTGTATTATTACAGTCGTTTACTTTAATCATTTAACTTCTAGTTTGTTTTTTTTCATTTTTTAGTCACGATTTAATTTATGATGTACTTCCTAGACCTCCGCAGTTCGCTATATGACAATATACAGCTAACAATATACAGCATTAATTTAATATAAGCAAAGACTTCACCACTTAATGCTGTTTTGGTCGGAAACGCAGCCTACACTTGTATTATTACAGTCGTTTACTTTAATTATTTAACTTCTGGTTTGTTTTGTTTGGTTTTTTAGTCACGATTTAATTTATGATGTACTTCCTAGACCTCCGCAGTTTGCTATATGTTGTAGTTACACACACCCACAATAATACATTGAGTTTATTTTTTTTAGATTTTTTTGTATTTAAAAATAAAATTACGTACACAATATTTAAAAAAAACGAAATAATTCACTTGGAAATGACCAAACATTGCACGAATAAAGACTAAATATATTTTTTTGCTTGAATTTTTTGTGTAGTTTTTTCATAACAGCTTCTAAAGGTTTTGTAGTTTCGGAAACTTAAAAAAAGTCAAAAAATTTTTATCTTGAACATTATTTATTGAGATGATTTATCTGAGCTTTTGCAGTGTTTGAGTCTAAATATTATTGTAGTAATTGTAAAAATATTTATTATTTTGCGCTTTCTAAACTAAGTTAGATTAAGAATTTTAAACTTCAAGCAAAAGGTGCAATTATAAACAAAGCAAGGTAGCAGCTTACGGAATAATGAGATAGAAATTGCCCAACCCAAAAAATTGAAAACTCACTAAAAATAAAGGTTTCGAATTTTTGTCCCTGTAATAAGATACTTCAATTTATCTCATATTGTAAAGTTTATTGGAAAATATCGATGAGGATGACATTCCCGATTTTCTTTCTGTCATGTAAAGTTACTTTTTGTTTAATCTGATAGCGGCAAGTTTACCCAAATTGTATCAAAAACGAAGGAGTGCCGAACAAACATTGTGCATCTTATAGGACGACACACGTAAAATATGATTAAAGTCCAACATTAAAAAGTTTAACATTGTTTCCAATAAACCTTGTTATCAGACAACATTAAATTTCTACGATTAAACCATTTCTTTGTTATCTTGAATTACATTCTTAACATTAATAGATAACTCAGCCTCTACTCATGGTGCCGGTCCCAAGCTCGAATAAATAAAAAACGTTGCGGTAGGAAAGGTATCTTGCTGAACAACTAAGCCTGAAACTTACGTCGGATTGGTCAAAGCCAGGATTAACAACGATCGCCGCTTGCGCTGTCCAGCAGGGGATCTGTGGAAAATTTGCTACTGTTGGAAAAAGAGAAAAAATAAGAGAAAAATTGCTTCAATATAGCTTTAAGAGTTAGAACTTTAAATTTAAGCGCTATGACTGGAAAGGGTGAGAGGTATCTGACATGATGGAGAGAAATTTCCAAAAAGAATGAAGCTAGATAGGGGAGACCGGGGCACGTAGTAACACTTTTTTTTTCTTTTTGCTATTTTTCCGATAAGTGTTTTTTTTCAAAATTCTTGTTTAATATGAAAAATTTAGGGCACTGTTTAACTAATATCAAAAAAATAAATTAAGAATTTTCAAAGTTTAGTGTTAAAATTACGATTTAAATATTTAAAAAAAGCGTTACAATGTGCCCCGTCAATGGGGTAAGTTGTAACACCAGTTGGGGTAAGTTGTAACAGCAACAAAAGTTACTAATAAATGTTTAAATATAAATGTAACTTGAAGAAAATAACAATATGAAAAAGTAAACGCAACGAAATCACACATAGCCTATAGTCATAGACATGAGTATCAAGCACAAAAAACGAGGTATTTGGCCGTTGTCTAAAAATGTTAAAAAAGTTTTTTTCACTGCTGGATTAGCCTAATCATAAATTTCAGAATCACATTTGTGACAAAAATATGTATTCAAATCTTCGGCACAAGCTAAATGTGACCTCTTTAGGTAACCATAGCATTGTACCACCCACTCCTCATCAGGACGACTGTTAAAATAGGGCTTAAGAAATGTAATGCAATACTACTACTCTTTGCTTTTAGTGTTTTTTCAAAAATTAGTTTTTCTTTGTTTGGAGCTGTAACAGATTGTCCTTTTCTGGCGTGTCTGTTAACATGGCACATTTTTTAGACCTTTTCTTGTTTTACACCAAGGACTTGGCCTATCTTTAAGTTTTTTTAGCACTCTGTAGAATTTTACATGGTAAACATCAATGTTTTGCTACTCCCCTTATTGATCTCTTTTTTCAATTATATCAACTGCTGCAGCAGCTCCTAATTTGTCTTGTGATGATCAGCTGGTGTTCCTGTTAGTCTTTCTTTTGTAAATTCTCATATTATTTACAAATGTTGTTGCCGAAGTTACTTTTAATATAAGCTAGTTAAATCTATGCATAAAAATATGTGTTACAACTTACCCCATCTCATACTTAGTCAAGTTTTTGTTAATATCTCAAAGAGTTAAGTTTTAGTGGTTAAACCTTGTTAGGCATTTAATAGCTTATTGTTTTGTGTTTCGACTGATATAAAACATTTCAATAAAACTGCACCCGCTATCTCCCCAGAAGACAAAAATTAAATTTCGAAAAATTTACCAAAAAGCTTGTTTTAACAGTATGCCTATTTTTAGTCATTGGAACTAAACAATGTTATTTGCTAGCAATCGTTCTTAATATGATTGTTATTTGGGGCTATTTAAAATTTTTTTAGTTGATGTTACAACTTACCCCATGTTACAACTTGCCCCGGTCTCCCCTACCATAGAGAAATAATAGCAAAAATGGTGCTACATATGAGAAGCAAAGAAAATGTAATGACAAAACCTATAATTAAGTGTTGGAAACTGAATGGAGACAAGCGTTTAGTAGTTTTCCAAAATAAAACAAGAAAAGCCCATAGTTAAAAACGTCAAACTGGCAAGACATTGCAGAAACAATAAAAAATAGGCAGAAAGTTGTATGGAGTAAGTACAGGAAAAAGTAAATGTGATAAGGTGACTTGGTGGAAATTTTTAAATACAGAAAAGTATGAAAATGAAAAGGAAAGTCAAAAAAGTCAAAAAATGCTTGGAGATGCTGCAATTGAGCAAAGATACAAACAAAAGATAATTGAAAATCAAAAGAGAGGTTGCTAAAACATCAACATAAGCTTACCAACAACATTATGATAGATTAGAACCGACCGAAGGGGAAAAAGTGATGTTTCGCGTGTACAGATAGAAACATAAGGCGGGGAAAAATATAACGCAGGTAAGGATAATAAAGATATTCAAAAGAAATGTATCATTCAATGAAGGATATGTGCTAAAATGGTGATGAGACTATTTTAAAGTACTGATGAATATAGAAAATTCCAGGAAGAGTAACTCAGCTAATACAGTTACTGGAAATGTATAACAAATTAAAAAGGAGTGAGTAAGACTAGATCTAAGGGAGAATGAAAAATGTCAAGGAGGTCGGACCAGATAAGATCCCAGCAGAACCATGAAAGTGCGTGCAAGAGCCATCTATAAAAGTACTGGGAGAGTTTTGAGGCTTTTCGAAGTTGAAAAGATGCCACTTGCGTGGAGAAAAAGTATTTGTATTCCAAGTTTTAAGAAAAAAGAGGACGCACAGATTTGTAGCAATTACAAAAGAATAAAGCTAATAAGCCATAGAATAGAAATTTGGGAACAAGTCGTTTGTTGGCATATATCTTGGATTTCACGAACTCTCGTGGTTTGATAGCATATAAATAATGCATGGTTTGTTGGCATATATCTTGGGTTTCACGCGTGATTTGTTGGCATATATCTTGGATTTCACGAACTCTCACAAGAAGAACTCACAAGGGTTAAGATTGCAAGATCTTGATGGCCATTCTTTATCGCCATGCAAGGATATCACTTGTTCAGAAAATTTTTCGTGTAGTCATGCAAGCGTTTCACGTGAGGTGTGGTAGGTCGCTCCATTCTGATAAAACCAGAAACTGTCAAATCTCCACGTCTTTTAAGTTCGCCCACAACTGAGTAAATAACATGTCTCGGTACCATTTTTCATTAACAAAAACTGCATTCCCCTCATCGATTTCAAAGAAAAACGGTCCGATCACTCCTCCTTCCCAAAAACCACACCACACAGTTGTTCTCAATTGATGCATTTTACGTTCTTGCATTATTTAAAAGTTTTCATTTCTCCAAATCCGGCAATTTTGTTTGTTGACCCATCCATTTAAGTGAAAGTGGGCCTCGACACTGAAAACGATTTATTTCGCAAAATTGTTATTCACTGCAATTCTTCCCAGAACTCAGTCAGCAAATCGCCTCCGCCTCCCATGATCAGCTGGTTTAAGATTCTGTGTAAATTGAATTTTATACGTGTGCATCTGGAGTTTTTTATGCAAAATTAGATGCAACGAAGAGGTCGGGATATCCAACTCCTGCGAACGTCGGCGAATTGATTTTCTTGGACTCGCAATAACACTATTTTGCACAAGAACAATCTGTTCCTCAGTTTGACAAAAATGTTCCCGCTCGGGCAATTTCACCGTTAAAACTAAACCAGTTGTTTCAAACTTTGTCACTAGTCTGCGTACAGCAGACTCGCAGGGAGCTTGATTTCTGCCAAAAATGGTTCGGAGTTTTTGCACGACTTGCGTAGCACGTTCTCCCTTTTGACAAAATGTCTTAACTATAAGAATTCCTTGCGCAGTTAAAAACCGCTCCATGACATAATATTTTAAGCAGCAATTACTAAGCAAGTACTGGTATTCTGCAAATAATTAAATTTTACATGAAGTATTTTGAAAATTGAAACAAAAAAATAACTAATTGGAGTGAAGACACTTTGCAAAAATGAAAAAAGTATGTATGATTGTACTTAATTCAAATTCGGCGCACTTTATGGAACAATCTGTGCCATGTTTGTTGATGACATTGTATTGTGCAGAGAAAGCAGGGAAGCAGTACAAACTAGTTTGGAGAAGTGGTGACTTGCTTTGAAAAAAAAAGGAATGAAAATTGTTAGAAGCAAAACCCACTATATGGCTGTAAATAAGAAGATTGATAATCGATAAAATTTACAAAGAGGAAGGGTTAAAAAGTAGAAGAATTTAAGTATTTAAGGTTATCTGTTTATTGCAGTAAAGAATGTAACCGTGAAATTAAAAAACGGGCCCAAGTCGTATTGCATGGAAGGATGGAGGAGACAACAGGTGTAATTTGTGACAAAAAGATATCAGGTAGAGTAAAAGAGGAATTGTACAAGGTGTTGGTGAAACCAGCAGTAATGTATGAAGTGGAAACAGTTGCATATACCAAAAGACAGGAAGCAGAGTTGGAACTAACTGAAATGAAAAAGCAAGATTTTTTTGAAGAGCGACATGGTTGGACAAAATCAATAATGAGGCAATTCTTAAGACAGTGGGTATGAGACAATTGTGTGATAAGCTGAGGGAGTAGGGACTGAGATGATTTAGTCATGTATAGAAGAGACAAAACTATGTTGGTAATGTTAAAGATGGAGTTCTTAGGCAAAAGAACTAAAGGCAGACCCAAGAAAATATTTATGGATGGAAATAATCAGAATATAAAGATAGTGGGTGTGATTGTGAAAGATGCAAATGACAGGGCCAGTTGGAAAAAGGCAATCTGCTATCGCGGTCCCTGGTCGGAAAGGCCAAAAGAAAGAGAAGAATCCGACCAACATTGCTACGCATAGCCTGCAAGGACCCTGTGAAGACAGCCTGTACGGGACCTGTACCGATTTGGCTGCGGGCACTGCAGTGGCCTCGCATGGGCTTACCGCACGGTTTTGATGTGACTTTTAGTTTTCAATTGTAATCGGAATTAGAAAGATGTTAATAAGTTTACCTTGTTAAGTGTTTAAAAAAAACAACGGGCATAAATAACTTAAACTACACAAAACCCGCGCGGTAAGCTGTGCGGGATCACTGCAATATCTGCATACTTGCTGCCCTGCATAGCATTGTTGGCTGAAAAGTGTGCAACTAGGAGAAGCTGTAATGCGATATTTTTCCGTTATGCAGTTTCAATTAACTGTCGTTTGATAGACTGTTCGATCACGAACCTTTACATAAATCAAGTATTCTTTAGCTGTAGAAGTTAATTCTAACTGCTACCTAAAAATCATTGCCAGTCTGTATACAGCTGTATTAAACAAATTTATTACAGAAAAAATATAGAAAGGTTATGAAAGAATTACTGAAGATGTAAATTAAAGTATCAGGAAAGTTCGTGGCACAAACACAATATCAATACAAAAAAGAGACAACCGAATGACATCGATATAACAATCGTTGTAACAACTGGTACAGGACAGTTGGCAACTGAAACAAGAGAAAAATACTTATTAAATCTAGCCGTCAACTCTGTGTAGATTTCTATTTATAAAAACCCCCCCAAAAAAAATGTAATTTGACTTGAGTAAGTAAATAAATGACAATTATTACCTTGTATAAAGCGGGCGACTCAGTTATAAAACCACAAAGTAGAAGCCAATATTGCTACAATTTAAAACCTTGCTACTAGCAGCAACCACGTTATCCAAAAAGAATAAAGCAAAAATTTTTAGGCTATCTACGGCACTCCAAGCGGATGCAGGAGCGTTACGCTGCATAATTATTAATTTTAAGGCAGGGACAGTGAAATTAACGCTTACATTAGGCATTTAGCTGTTGTTTCTAATTGATAACTACCATAGACCTAACTTAAGCTGCCTTTGGTTATTTTTTTGAATCATCAAAAGTATGGCTTTCAGCAGAACGCAATTTTTAAAATAGTTGATTAAAGTAATTTGATTCCTAAAATTAGTTTGAGAATTTTTGAGCCGTGGATCGACGGTCTAAAGTTTTATTAAAAGCAATCTGATATAGTCCGAAGAAAATAAAGTAAATTGACTTTTTTTGTATTAGTTGCAAATTGCTCTCATGTAATTAAAACAAAGTCATGCTATAGACAGCGCTTTACGTTGCACCGATTAAAAAAGCTAGAGCTGCAGCTCTACGTAGAATTTAAGCGGAGCCAAAGCCAGCTATTTAAAAGATAGCTCCGGCTCCAATAAAAACACTACAAAGTTTACTCAAAAGCTTTTTTTACTTGCACTGTGCAACCTTTAAAAGAACTATATAAAAAAACTATACAAAGGTTTTTTCAGAAAATTATTTTGTTTAAATTGATACCGGTAGCCTCAAAAGGGGCCGTTTCGGAAATACCAAATCTTTTTGTCAAGCTTTGTCAAAGCAGTGATGTAATTGAGACCCCAAACTTTTGAGATCGAGACCGGAAAATTACGAGATATAAGGTTCGAGACCGAGACCAGAAACAATCGAGACCAAGACTGAGGCCGAGGCCGAAACATTTTTCAAAAATATAGTCCATTTTTAATTATTCCAAAACATTAATTAAAAAAAAAAGTATACAAAATTAAATTTTATATAAACAAGCTCTTTGACATGTTAAAGGACTTTTCTCTGTGTAAAAACACCATTAAACAAATCGCTTTAAAAAAGCATCACAAAAACAGAAGCTGAAACATGCAAGGCGGCTGGCTAACAATGTTGAAGAAAGCAGGATAATCATTGAAAATTTTATTCAAATCTGAAAAATGCTGAAGGCACAGTCATCATGGTAATGGTTAAAACTTCATTCAAATATTTGATTAGCTCGGTTATCTGTGTTAGCGTGTTGCAGTTGTTCAATTTGTTGGCTAATTTTGGCTTACATAGAATAGAATTTATCTAATCAATCACCTCAAAAAGATTAAAAAGAATGAGAAATTATGCAAAGCAAAAACTGTTTAACAACTAGCTGTTTTTTTTCGATATTACCAATGTTTATTTTTTGTGTATCTTTGTGTAGGTTATTCGAAGTAGTTTTTAAAACGTTGTTTTTTCTATATCGTCATATTAATAATTTTGTTTGTTTAACTTTTAAAACAATTTCATGTTCTGCATTAAGCATTAGATTAATTCAGTGGCGCATGCAAAAATTTTGTTATGTGGAGGGAGCGGTTGAGAGCCAAAAACACGATCACTATTGTCCATGATGTCTTTTACAAAATGGAAGCCTGGTGCAACAAATAAAAACGAACTTTTAAAGATTAACTTTTAAAAAATAAATTTATCTGTTAATTATTGGTACTAATATTTTATCTTTATTTTTATCCAACTTACTCCCTGACTCACCAGAAATTGTCCGAGGCGCTATACATACAGCAACTACCAAACTATTTCATTGACCTGCTTCTAGAGAAGTCAAGATATTGCTCTTGGCCGGTTGAAATTTTTAATTTTTATTTTATATTTAGAGGTATGATCAAAATTTAGGACTGCTTGCTAAGACCACCGAGAAGGGGAAAGTGCCGTAAAATGTTTTTTCAAACACATTTGAGAATGGCGAGAGCAGGCTTTGAACCGTAACGGTTTCGATCACATTCTCTGTCAATCACGACGCTCTGAACTGTTTAACCACGCTGCCGACAAATGTACGTAAATAAAGGTGAAGGTCCTTTTTGCTTTTCACTGTTTTCTAGCGCTAATTTTCTTTTAATCAAAAAAAAATTCTTCACTTTATTTTCGCAATTTTTAAACTGTCTTAGTGCTGCTATGAATCTTTAACCATCATTCTTCATAAAGAATTTTTAACCCCCAACCCTCCCCCTTTCCCGCATACGCCTAGGGATTTATAAATTGCCACTTTTTAACCAGTCGTTGAAGCGTGGTCTTTGTGATGAAATTGTTTGTCTAAGTATAAGAGCCTCCGAGGCTTTTCTGCGAGGCAGGAGGATAATACAAAGATGAAAACAAAAAATAAATAAACAAATATAGAGGTAGGCAAACGTTTTGCTATGACTGAGAGAGCCTCCAACTTTAAACTTTTACAAAAAATTGCAAGGTGTAATTAATAAATATATAAAACTGGTGTTCCAATTATTGCTTGAATAAATTTTGTTAAAACAAGAATTTGTTTCCTTTATTTAAGAAAATAATACGTACGATCAAAGCAATCACTTTTTTTGGGAGAGAGGTTAAATTCAAATTTAAGCTATAGGAAGGTTTTTTAAAATAATCATTAAAATCAAAGTGAGGACCAAAAAAAGTTGTATTACTGTAATACTGTACTGATTGCGGGCAAAGGTGTTAGTACAAGCATTCAAGGATTACCATACTTGTTTGTTGCCGAAAAAAAATTTAAATAAAGTTATTTCGTAATCGGATTATCTTGTAAAAGATAATCCTAACAACAATACAAACCTTCATTGAAATAAACGTAAGAAGTTGCAAAACCATAGATAAAAAAAGTTTGACTCTGAGCTTTTTATCACTTTAAATTATGGCAAAGCTGTCAAGTGAGTGTCGTTTTAAACCAAATTGCAAAATTCATGACAATAACATCCAACAAGAAAAATATCAAAAAATGTTCGGTCTCGAGACCAATTCCAAAAACAGAGACCGAAATTACATCACCTTGAGACCGAGAGCGAGAACACCAGCGCAAGGTCGAGATCGAGATCAAAAACAATTGTTCTCGAGACCTTCGTCACTGATTCAAAGGGTTATCTTTGAATAAATTCTGAAAGTAAAATGTGATATTTTACGAATTCAAAACTAGTTGTCATTGGCTGAAAAATTTAGTTTGTTAAAAGTAATTGTAGCATCTAAAAAAAGTTAACCAATAAAATAAATCTACATTTAGCTAGCGTAAAAACCTTTATGAACACTTTAGGAAACAGATTTTGAAAGATTAATATACATTTTTGGTTGTATAACAAATAATTTTGGTCGTGAAGTAACACAGTCAGAAAATTAGCTGAAAGTAAGGTTTATATCCAAAACGAAAATATTATGGATGCATCTGCTTTCTGCCCAGCCATTTTACGAGAAAAAAATTAACAAATGCTGTGACAGTTTTGTTACCAACCAATTTTGTTTTGAAAAAGCTTTCATTGCACCGCTCATCATTCACTCTGACTTGAGAATTTCAATGAAAGAGGTTTTGTGGAAGCAATATTATTTCTTCGTAAAACGGTTTTCTGATAACTCCTCTCTACTTGAGATTGTATAGAAAAAATATTTTAATTCAAAATTGCTTGTGTTGCGTTATATTTCGTAGTGGAAGTCTTTGTCTTACATTTTGAATTATGTTTCAAATATAGTTACTTTATTTCATTGATTTATAGTTGAAATCTAGTAAAATTTTTAAAATTTCTAATCGCTCCTAAAACGCTTAAATCACTATTTTAATTGTTACAGAATCGGAGCCGGAAACTGAGTAGTTTCAAAACAATGTATGCGTGATCTTCAAGATGGACTAATTACAGATTAAACGCGGTAATAAAATTATATTTAATATTACTAATAAAAACTATTATTGAAACACTTTGTCACACTTCATAATAATTTTAATCATAACGATGTAATTTTTCCCCGTTAAAAGTAATTCATAGTTTCGTTACAAGAGAATAATTGCGTCTCTTGATCGCTGCTCTTGTATTATGTGATATACGTCCAATTTGTTCTATTGCTCGTTACATGTATCTCCTTTTCTCTCTGCGCCGACAGTATGACGTAATATGTTTTGTTCAAGCTTTGCTATTTCAAAGATAGCAGAATCTTCGCGTATACGAGTATACTACTTGATTCGCATATAACAATCTCTTCAGAGAGTTCTGGCTAAATCTTGAATACGAGCAAGTTTACGTCACGTGATCTTGTTTTCTCTATTTAGCCGATGCGTAGCGATTATTATGATTAGATGTGGTTTTGAGACGACTCGAGTGGAAGTAATTTGGTTGGGCGCGGGAGGCCCGTTAATTTTTGTATTGGTCGTCGAGTGTTGAATTTATTTTTCGCCAGTGGTTGGCAGTTGTATTCTACAGAGGTAGAATTATTTGTGTTGCTTGAATCAAGTTATAGTGTTGATTTCGCTTCGCAGTTTGGCAAAGCGTGGAATAGGAGTTTGGTCGGACGTGATTTTTGTAATTCATTCGTTCTTATTAAAAACAGTGGTCTCTGTTTGTTGTGAAGAAGAGTTTTCAACGAAATCAATCCGAGCTTTCGTTAAATCAACTGTATAAACCGTCAGGCTCATAGCAAGACTACTTCTTAAGCCGGAATAAAATAAAATTTAGACACAGCTTTGTTTCAGCGCAGGTATTCGGGTTACCTAGCTCAACTGGTTTTTTGGGATTCCCGAACAAAGACTGTGACACACTTATACCACGTAAACATACAACAAAACAGCATTTTATATTATAAAAGTGTGTCTGAATCAAATAAATTGTTTTCTTTAAAGATTTCGTTTCAAGGACCAACAATAAATTCTTTTCGTTAACTTCTTTTCTTTGCTACTTTTTCAGTTGCATTTTCACACGTTTTCTTGCGAGTGACAAGTTTTTAAACTTCTTGTAAAGCAATTAATAGCGGTGATTGTTTTGATTAGTTAAAATTGGCATGTGATTCGGATCACCACACCTGCTAAAAAGCCTTGATGATGTCGATATGACGTTTTAATCTCAAAACATCATTATTATCATAACATCAGCAGATTATTGGTTTTTATTGTATCAAACTTTACTTAAATTGCAATTGAGAGACAGTAAAAGCAAAGACTCTGTTGTTGATTTTCGCTTTAAATAACCGCTATCAATTTTCGCTGCAAGCAAGCGCTGCTTTGGATTCGTAGGTTGTAGATTTTGTTAAAGTGATAGCCGCCATAATTCCGTAGTTAATCAGACTGAGGTTCTCTGCGGGGGTTGTGACGTCTTCGCATTAAAACTCGTCTTGCTGAAACTGAAGCAAAACGAGAGAAAATGCGTTGATGTATTAAGGTACTTTGAAAGTTGTTTTGAGTGGAATTGGAAGTTAATATTTCATAATTTTTACGGTGGTCAATAAGTTGATAACTTGAAGAAAGTAACCTTGAAAAAATATTTTGGTATGTAGATTGTTTTCATAGACGTTTTCTATTGGCAGTAAATAATTAGTGTTTTAATTGGTTAATTGATTTGGTTTGTTGTTATTTACAAAATTTGAATGATTGTCGTGTCTATTTTAATAAATGTATTTTATTTGGATTTTATTTGTACATGAATGCACGTTATTTGTTGCAGATAAACCGCATTAACACCAGAATTACATCGGTTCTAATGAAAAGAAAGGTGAAAAGTGTATAAACGTGCGTTGTCGAAAGGAAATTAAACAATTTATCAACCACAACCTATTTCACTTATGTTCTTTACTTGGGTGTTCAAGACCATCCAGTTAAAGTAACTAACAGACTCCGAGCTAAATTAAATACAATAGAAATCAGTTAAAAGGCTTTAAAGAATTTTTAGAAAGTGTTATTATTTATTAAGGGTTTATTTCATCAATTTTGAAGCTTAATAAAAAGGAAGAATATTGTTATTAGCGTAAGAAATTCAAAAGCGTTATTGCCGAATTACAACTTTTTTAATGCAAGCAAAACTATGCGAACTTATTTTACAAATCAAATTTGGCTAGAGGTTTTTCTTCATCTATATACTCGTATTTATTTAGAATATTTTCTTTGTCCATGAAAAAAATAGAGATTTGAAGTCAAGCTTGATTGAAGAAATCGTAAACTTAACTCTTTGATTATGGTTAAAGACTTTTATGGGTTGATTTCGATGTAGTCTTCATGCGGATTTTAATTTTTGTAACAACAACTTTTAGTTTTAAAATAGCAATACATTTTCAAACTAGTGAACTGATCAGTTTTTTCAGAAAATTGAAATTTACTTTTTGTTTGATGTTTAATTCATCTATTAAGTAAAAAAAAACAACTTTATGAAATAAATATAAAAGGAATGAAAAATTTTTATAGTAAACACAAGTATTTAGATAATTGCTTAGAAACCAAGCCGCTTAAAATATGAAAAGCATCAGACTCGAATTTCGCTCGTTAAGCTCTAGGAAAGTAAGCGCGATGCTTAACCCTATTCTTCTCAACGCCAGGGCTTCTAAAGCCCAGCCTTAGCAAAAATGTTTGTAATTACTTTATTTTTTTAGATAAAATTCTGAAATTTCTTGACTTTTCCTAATTTAAATTGCTGAATAAGATGATACTATTTTTAGGTGCCCCCAAACAAGGGTTAACGGATAAAATAGACGTTTTTCAGCAAATTTGTAAATTTTTGCTTGTTTTTGCAAGCAAAGCGTGGGATTTCAATTTCACACTTATTAAGTGATATGAATTTTATTTATTTATTGGTTTTGCGTGACCAAGCGAATTACGTCGTTTGCCAGACATAGATATGCCTGAGGCGATGCAGAACTTATTTTATGTAAATAGTATTTTTTTTTGAGCTTTTGCCGACTGCTTGGAAACACTTATATACATTCTGTCGTATAAAACAATTGTTGTTGGACTAAAACAAAGGTTGCTTGAATACCAATAGAGCGGACAAACTTCAATCTTTACACTAAACATTTTTTATAAAACTTTTCTATAGCTGTTCATTCGCGTGGAAAAAAATTAAATTAACTACTGCCCATGTTAGCCTTTATGCCGACGTCTTTAGACAATTAAACAGAACCTGACTTTTTATAATTGCATTTCACTTTGCATTTAAAGTAACAGCCGTTTTTATGTTAAAATTTTTCTTACAATGAAAAATCCGGCGCATTTTTTATCTATAAGTTTATTTGTTTCAAAACGTTTTGTTAAAAGTTTATAGTTTTTGGATGTGGATTTTGCAAACAGAAAACATAGATTAAAAACAAGACGTTTGATACGATTGAATTTCAATAAACAGGGATTTCCATCTTGTATAAACTCATGACGGTTCTTAACCCTATTCTCCTCAACCTTTTTCGAGCTATTGACTCCTTAACGGCCGGGCTTCAGAGGCCCATCAAATTAACGATTTATAATTCCAAAACTACTTAAGCTATCTTTTTGAAATTTAAGCAGAGTGAAGATCATTTATTTAACTTTTGTTAGAGCAAAACAGTTTTTTTGAAATTATTTGATAAAGTATGCAAAATTGTAATTTATCAAGGTCACTTCAGTTTTTACGTTTAGACACTCATTTAACTAGCGTGAAATGCAATTGTAACGGATTTGATGTTGTAACAGTCGTAAACTTAATTAAAAATTGGACGTAAAAAGTGACGTCAACGCACGACAATTACGAACAATGAAGAAGCTAAGAAAGCTTGCTTCGTTGTTTAAATGGTCGAATTATGAAAAATATTTTAGATCAGTTTTATTTACTTGCTCATATGTTTTGTGCACATGTTTTTGTGGTTACTAGTAGTTATTGCTGCTTTTTTTAAAAAAGAATAAAAAAACGAAAATGAATTTTTTTGCATAAAATGATTTGAAATTGGTTAAGTTTTAATGTTTAGCAGTGTTAAAAGGTCAACTTACAGATATTATAAAGCCAACCAAACTTAATCTTTTATATATTATCGTTTACATGCACATCGTATTTCACCGTCACAAAAAGAGTTTTTAATCATTGAAATGAAACTACATCATTGCATTACTTTAAAAAAGAACAATTTAGAAAAGCAATATTACTCTATGTTATTGTTACTGTTAGTCATGGAACATATCTCGGCATTGATCAAAGCATGAAGCGGAAATTTGTAAGCAGTACCGCAAACACTTGGAAGAGTCACATGTTTGACACTGATTTTGTGATTTGTTCATGTTTTTTGCATTTTCTGGCCTGGTCCAATTTCATTATCATAGCAGAGACAACAACGTTTCCTAAAATTAGACTTTGAAGCATAATTTCGAGGTGTAAATGTTGCAACACCAGAGTCACTTGCACGGAAATGACTTTCGCACAAGATCAATTTAATTTTTCGTTAAACATCAAACTGTAAGCCAGTCAAAGGCCTTTAAACGTGCGGTTGAACTAGGGCTGGCGAGAAGTTGGAAGTGTCGTTTTTATGAGAACGGATTCTTTTCACGTTTTATTGTTCTACTACAAGAAAACATTTTACGTCAGTTTCCCTACTTGAAAGTCTTTATCAGCAACTCTAAATTACAGTTTGTAAAAACTAGAGTGCCAATAAAAAATTTCCTAAACCACAATATTCTAATATTTGTGAAGATTCAAGATTCAGATTTGTTTATTTGTCACTAAACATTTACAGATATTCGGATAACAATATTTGATATAATTGAGATTAAGTGTAGGACAACGTTACTGGGAAATAATCATAAGGTGTCTAAGTCAAGCACTTATTTATTCAAATTTTATTGTGTCATTCAAAATAACAAAAAAAATTATAATAAAATAATCCTTTGAAAAACAACCAGCGATAAGGCAAATAAGTAATTAACAAGTAAAAACCTAAAAGCTAAACAAGAAAATAAGCAAGTCTGGGTAACAAAGGCAGATGTATTTTTTATTTTGTAATATGAAAAGTGTCGCATAAAATACGAGGTAAAATAACATATTTTGGCTCCAATATATTTAATTGAAAAGTGCGTTTTTTTGTTTTTCACTGTGAAAGATTAGATTGATCAACTTCAGAAGATATTGATCACCACAAGACCTCTCCAAGATAGCTTCGAGAAAGAGACGTTAAGCTGTAAAGGCCTTTTTTTAACATTACGTAAAACAGGGCAATTCTATGCCAAAATTGTTGTGGCATGTAAAAATATTCACTTCAAGTAAAACACATAAATAGGACTGGCTTCCGTGCTTAATTTTTTTACTGGAAATTTTATTATATTGTCTGGGTTAAATGCTGTTAACAATGTACCACGCCACAATTGTTTATTTTTTCATCCAAAACTGTCCGACCTCATGCTCTTTGTAATGCTCAATGCATGTTACACTCCGATGCAACGTTATCTCCGGTTTTTGCAATGACGCTGCATTTGCAATGAGAAAAAGGAACGAGATCCCATTTGTCTATGCACAAATGAAAACGCGCAACTACATTCCGCAGACGGAATGGGCCAACTGGCCCCAACCGACTGGGCGCAGTCCAAGTAGACGCAACCGACTAATTAGTTAGACGGCGCCAGTCGGTTGCGGCCAGTTGTCTTTAACCCATCTGAAGGCGTTTAAACATAACGCAAACTGTTCTGACACACTGTTTTGAACGGGTAAGGCAAGGCGCTGGTAATGAAAGCATGAGGTCGGATGTACTCTCACAGTACTCTGTGTTCGATCTATGATTCATGTGATTGGTAGAACGGATGTTTAATTCAGCGAAATTGTTCACGTTTTTGGTTAGCAGGCACAAACAAGCGTTTAGATCTTCATATTTATCGGAAGGCATTTGATAACCGATAGATAAACCATAGTCAGGATCTAGACCAGTGCTCTGCAACTCGTGTGCTGCGAAAAAACGAGAAACATACACTTCCAAATGGAAAAAAGTTATGTTTCTTTGAAGTAGCAACCAAAAACTTAAAAAATTTATTATACAGTACATCTCATTGTGTAATGTCAAGACCTGTTTTTGGTCTTTACTAAATTTTGAACGCTTTTCTTCATATGAAGCATTATTTAGCTTTGAATTTGCGCGCGGGCGAAACGTGGGGATACCGGATACAGAAATAAAGCTTAAAACCGTCACAGAGTTTGTAAATAGGACTTTGCAAAATTGGCTTTGAAATGATAACTTTTTATCACATAAAATATAATAGGTTTTCAAGTTAAGTATTGCAGCTTTCCTTGTGACCTTTCATTAGTAAATAATCTTTTCATTATGGATTTTAGAGCATTTTTAACTTAAAAATTCTACTTTATATTGTCCGATTTGAATTGTATCTGGCCAAAAAGGGACAAAATTGCAGGGCTAAATATTTAAGCAATATTAACCAACAACCTTATAATTAGAAATTATGTTTAAATTTAATGTTGTTGGTGCTAAAACTAGTTTTAAGATATCGTGTCTTCATTTTTGATTATAATCGATGCTATTATGTAAAAATAATAATAATAATCAATACTTTTTTACAGCTATAATTGAAACCATATATTAAAATATGGCAGCAAATTTTCCAATGAGTCACTGGCTTGAAGTTATGAAAGAACTACTTGTAGCTGGAGACCAAAGTAACTCCGCCAAACATTTTAATTTAATGAATGATAAAAAAATATTCGAAAGACCTGCGACCGACCTTACACTAGAGGGAGTTGATGTTGGGAACACGCCCAATAATTGGACAATTGGTGGTCTTGTTGAAAAGATGAAAGAACTTGTCAGCCCAAATGAGTTTTGTCAATGGTTGGAAGGAAATCTTCCAACTGGCGGCACGGTGTACCACCGCTACACCGCACAAGAACAAATAACCGCTCAATTACTGATTATATTGTGGCAACTATAGTGAACATAAAAACTCTCTACAAATAAATTGATAATTTTTGATCGATTTTCACCCAGGCTTGATTGTGCACGATATGCGCAAATTGGTAACTTCAGATGAAAAAAAAGTCATCACTTTATTTTTAGAGTTTAGATTGAAATTTTTTAGTTTTTTTAAGACATCCAAATGAAACTTCAGGTAACGGAAAGCATTCAAAATTTAGCTCTTTACACCTGATCCAGATGTTCTGCTAATTTAAAAAAATTTTTAAAGTGTGCCGCAGGTTCGAAAAAGTAGCGGAGCACGGGTCTAGAGCACTGTTTCTAATCTATTTTTAATATTACAAAAGTGAGTATTTGATCAGAAGAACTCCATTTAATGTGAACTTTGCTGCTGCCTTCTTAATATAATATTTACTAAAAGTGGCTCTATTGAAGTTTTTGAAAGGCAAAGTCAGGGGCGCCAGAAACGGGGACGCACAAGGGGGCAAATAGTGTCCTTTGAATTTGCAGTACAAAAGCATTGGATTCGATTTGTCTGTACACTTACATAAATTCTACCGGAATTAAACGTAACAAAGTTTTTAAAACAATAATAAGACTTTTTAAAACAATAAAAACAATAAAAGAGGCACTCTTTTGGTTGATAAGGTACTTACTATAAATATAAAATATAAAAATCTTTCTGAATATATACAAGAAAAACGAAAGTTCATTGGGTGAACAAACTGCCGTAAACAGGAGATGAAATTTCTTTTTTAGTCTTCAACTAACTCTCCAGGTCATGCATTTTCGCACCTGTTCGAAATACATGTATATTTGGAAACAACAAAATAAAGAGTAGGTGGTAAAATCAGAGTAAATTTTCTGAATATATACAAGAAAACCGAAAGTTCATTGGGTGAAATAACTGCTGTAAACAGGAGATGAAATTTCTTTTTTTAGTCTTCAACTAACTCTCCAGGTCATGCATTTGCGTCCCTGTCGAAATATATTTAAAAACAAAAAAAGAATAGTGGTAAAATCAGTGACAACATTTTCTTTTGTCTTCAACTGTATTTCGAACAGGTACGCAGATGCATGACCTGGAAATTTAGTTGAAGACTAAAAAAAAAGTTAATCTCCTATTTACGAAAGTTCGTTCACCTAATGAACTTTCAGTTTTCTTGTATACAAACAAAACGATTTTTATATTTTACATTTATTGTTAGTACTTTATCAACCAAATGACTGCCTTTTCTTTCTTAACTTTGAACCTTTGCTAATCATCGCGTGATTATTGCAGTCATAGCGAAAGAATGATAGTGCAAATCAAAGTGATGACCTTTTTTTTAGTCTTTAACTATATTTCAATCACGTGACTTTTAATTTCGGACGATTCTATTTAATTTTGAAGTCTTAACTACAATTTTTTCTATTCAACCAAAAAAAGGAGCTTTTGTTTTAAATCTTTACCTCCCCCCACCAAAAATTTTTTCGGCGCCTCTGGGCGAACTTCAGCTTGAATATTCACTCAATTTTTCTCTATGGTTTTTGTCGTCGTTGTCGTCGTCGTTTGAAGGGTATCCACTCTAGGTCAGACACAAACAGGACTGGGCCCAGGGTTTATCCTTTTACTACCCCAGACTGCTGAACTGCCTGAATCAGATGCTGACACTGGTGTTATTAAGCCAGCATCGAGGTTCGTCATCCAAAACCGTCAGACCTCGTGCTCCATGTGGTGCCCGATACAGTATATAGGGCACGCTGTTAGTACATGGTCTGCGGTTTGCTCAGAGGCGCAACACTTGCAATTCGGTGAAGGAGCGAGGCCCCATTTGTGCATGGACGAATGGAATCGCCCAACACCAGTCCGTAGACGGTTGAGCTTAAACCAAGCTGCTCGGGGTAAGCCCATCCCAACAGGCCTGGCACCAGTCCCGGGCGCAAAAACACGGAGCCTGGAAGCATTTTCACAGTACTCCGTTTTCCATTTGTGATTTGTTCAATCAGAAGCGCGGATACGAAGACTGGCAAGGTTGTCCAAAAGATTCCGCGCAGCTGGCACAAACGGGCGGCTGGATCTTAGTCTCTCTTGGCAAGTATCTGAGGACCCACTTAAAAGACCATACAAGATATGATCTGGGTCCAGAGATCCACGGTGAGCCAAGGAGAGTGTCGCTCCCATTCGGCAAAATTCAGCTGGCTGGATGCCTGAGAGTACAGGTATGTGGTTTGTTGGAGTATGACGCAGGCATCCAGTAACCATGCGCAAGGCGTCGTTCAAGACACTGTCGATGAGGCGAGTGTGAGCACTGCGACACCATACTGGCGCACAGTACTCAGCTGTTGAGTAGACTAGAGACAAGGTGGCTATGCGTAGTGTTTTAGCACCAGCACCCCATCCCAAGCCCACGAGTCGCCTCAGCGGTATGACGCGCGAGGAAACTTTTTTGCGCAATGCCATTAAGTGGTGACGAAATGTGAGCAATCTGTCCTGTTTTACGCCAAGGTAAGTAGGGGTTGGACAGAACGGTAAACGTCTATCGTTGTTGTAGGCCTTCAGCTTACGTTTGGCCTCTCGGTTATTTAAGTGAAAGGCTGCCGTCACCGTCTTAGTGTGACTGAGCTTCAACCTCCAAGTCTGAAGATACGCTGAAAATGTGGACATGTCTTGGCTTAAAGTCCCCTCCAAGTCCTTCCAGTTTCCAGAAGGGTGCAACAATGCTAAATCATCAGCATAAGCAAACTTTCTAGAAATCATGGAAGGAAGACCATACGTATAGATGTTAAATGGGAGGAGAGCCAAGACTGATCCCTGAGGAACGCCGTTTTTAAGACGGCGTAGCCTGTTTTTCTTGTTGTCGCCGGTGGTAAGGGTGAAACTTCGATTTCGGACAAGCTCCATATCATTCTGACCATGTGCTTATTCGGAAGTAGTCTCAGCAGCTTGCAGGTAAGGCCACGGTGCCAGAAAGTGTCATAAGCAGCTTTCAGATTGACAAATACGACAACGACCTTCTTTTCAGCCTCAAAAGAATCCTCGATGTTCTGGGTTAGCAGAACAACTTGATCTACGGTTGACTTCCCGCGTCGGAACCCAGCCTGCTCTTTAGGGAGCAATGGATCGATTAATGGTTCAACGCGGGCGTAGATAAGCCTCTCGATGATTTTTTAGGGGACACAGAGCAGAGATATCGGTTGATAACTCTTTGGGTCCCCCATCATGATTGGGTCCATCACACGGTCCCCCAAGATATCGGTTCAATAACGCTTTGGGTCTTGGCTTTGCTGGTTTTGGGATCGCGACCACAAGCGCTCTTCTTCTCCAGATCTTGGAAATTTTGAGTCGGTGCAAACAGGAAGAAAGGAAGTCACGTAACCAGGACTTTAAAGCATCTCCAGCATGGAGTATAAGCTCGGGGCAGATGGAATCAGGTCCCGGAGCTTTACCTGGTTTTAAGTGTTGGAGGGCAGCAGTAAATTCTCTATGTGAAAAATTGTCAGAGATATTTACTGCGTCTGGTGTTGTAGCCCTCCAAAGGTCAGACACTTCTTCAGAGACAAGTCGAGATGACTTGTGGTCAACAGCCTCGTATTTCCCATTTCTAACCAGCTGAGATGCAATAGCATCGGCTGAAACGGGACAGTGACAAGGAGAGTGTCGTGACCTACCAGTAAGGTTGTTCAAAATACTCCACGCTTTTCGACTAGAGTGTGAGAAGTCGATGCTCCGAACTGCTTCGGACCACCGATCTCTCCGTTTTCTGTCAAGCTTGGCAAGCAGAGCTGTAGCAGCCAAACTTGAGTCGTCTCCCTGAGGAGACTGCAGAAAGGTTTTATAGAGGGATTTACACTCTGCCTCCCAACACGGAATATACATGTGTTATTTCTAAAGCCGCGTAGGATAGTCTTTTTGGCTGCTTTCTTAATGGTGTTACAAAAGTCCTGGTAAGCCACATCCACATCAAGTAAATCAGGCGGCAACAAAGTCTTTGCGAATTTCTTCATCAAAGCAATGTAGTGACTCTATTTGGCCTTGCGGAAGTTCCATCGCTTAACAGGCATGCTTGGCACTGCCATAGCAAACCTTGGTGATGTAATAAGCGAAGGTCGATGTTGTGACCTGGGGAACTTGTCAAGAACACGTTTATCCGGTAAGCGACTGTTTTGACCTACGCTAGCGAAAGCTAGATCTGAATTGGTGCCAGTGTTCCAGCGGCAGGAATAAAAACTGGCAGGGTCTTTTGCATTATATAGGAGAACAAGACAATTAATACTTGCCCAGCCAGCCAAGCACTCACCATCCGGACTGTTGTCATCGTAACCCCAGTCAGCATGACGACAGTTAAAATTGCCAGCGTAAAGACATGGGTGAGGAAACACTGGGAGATCCAGGGTTTGCAATCGCGTTCGCGGTAGTTTGTAGACGTTGACTATTTTATAGCCATCAACGTCCACACACAACCACTCGATCTCCAATGTTGGTGGAGATTGGTCCAAAAGCGTGTATCTCAGTCGCTCGTGGGCAAACGTGTCAAGGCCATGCTTCCTGCTTAAAAAAGACCCAGCTAATTGGTAGTTTGGTAGTACCAATTTATCTGCATCAGTGCAGTGGGTCTCCTGCAGTAGGATGACGAGTGCCTCAGACTGCATAGCGAGGTAACGAAGAACGTTCATCTTGCTAGCAGTGAGGCCTTCGATGTTCAGCTGAAGAATAGTGGGTCTTCGGAACTTGTTGGCAATGTGCCCTGAAAAGGGCAGTTTTATCCTAGCATTGCCCCATCTTGAAAAGGACGCTTGCCGATTAGCAGACCCACTCTGAACATCGGAGTGGGTGGTTACCCTTCCGTTTTGGTAGGTTCGGTTTCGGTCTGTCATCATTAAAATCAATGAACAGACTTACTCACGGCCCAGGCTGCGAGAAAGCACCTACAATCTTGGACGACAAAGCACCTACCACCTACCATCTATGGTTTTGATAAGAGGTAAAGCCGAAAAGCTTTTTTTACATAGGGTTAGATTGATTAAGTTTTGATTAAATTTTGTTAAGTTTGATTAAGTTTTGTTTAGATAAGGTTGAGCATTCTATCCCTAACCCAAACCCCATTCTTTAGAGATAAGCCGTAGAAAAAATTAGTAGCAGTTTAATTGCTTTGTTATTAAGTTGTATATATTTGTTTTTAAGTGAAGTCTAAAATTGTAAAAGTGGTAAGTTTTTATACGCAATCTTTAACTTGGTATCGTAAACGAGTTCAACCAGCAATTCTTTTTTAGCAGCGTTAGGATTGCACAACTTTATATCCTCTGTAAAGAGATTAACGATCCAAAACTTTTTTTTTGAGGATCTTATTTTCCGAAAAATATAGGCAAAAATTAATGCCTTATCCCTTTTAGTGTTGACTCATAATAACAACTGACTCTTTAGTGCCAAAAGAGGTACTTGCCACAAAATCTTGCAAACTTGGAAACATATCAATGTCGCTTTTTTGCAAACATCTGTTACAAAAAAAAACAACTTTTTTTAAAATTCATTTGTTCTTCTGGTAGAATCAGAGGCAAGTAAAACTTCAACAAATACAGAAGGCGTAATATATTTAGTAAAGAAAAACTCAACGACGTTTCGTCCGTTACATCGGGCGGACTTCATCAGGTAAAAGCAGAACACAACGCGCACCGTATTTAAAAACCAAGAAGTTAAAAACACCAACCAACAAACACAAGGTGAGAAGAGAACAAACATTACAATTTAATAAATACTTCGTACAACAGAAACAAATTTAACAGGTTGAAAACCCACATTAGTTGAGATTTTTTTTTTTTTTATATTGCTATATATTTTATATAGCAATATAAAAAATCTCAACTAATGTGGGTTTTCAACCTGTTAAATTTGTTTCTGTTGTACGAAGTATTTATTAAATTGTAATGTTTGTTCGCTTCTCACCTTGTGTTTGTTGGTTGGTGTTTTTAACTTCTTGGTTTTTAAATACGGTGCGCGTTGTGTTCTGCTTTTACCTGATGAAGTCCGCCCGATGTAACGGACGAAACGTCGTTGAGTTTTTCTTTACTAAATATATTACGCCTTCTGTATTTGTTGAAGTTTTACTTGCCTCTGATTCTACCAGAAGAACAAATGAATTTTAAAATAAGTAATATCCCTGGTAACAGTGTTTATATTAATTAAAAACAACTTTTTTTAAAAGTTTTGTTGCACACTGTAAATATGTTGATGCAATAATCTTAAACAGAAGCATTACAATTATGCTAAGTTAGTAAGTTTGCCTATTCACGTCTTTTTGAATCGAAGTTCTTTTAATAGGGAATTTTCATTTGCTTTTCTTAAATCAAAAAGACGCGCAAGAACGCGTCCTCTCCAAAACCATATCGCTTCTGCATAAAAAATGAGATGGTGATGTTGTAAGCCCATGCGCTTACACAGTGCCTCAAAAACCCTTAAATGCAATACACCGTTCCGAATATATTTGATAATCTTAACTGCTCCCATCATAACTGTTATATACATATATATAATACCACTGTTCTATACAGCCTTCTTTGTCTTTCGAATCGCGACTACAAGCGCTCTTTCGTAGATTTTCAAAATTGGAGTTGACGCAATCAGGAAAAGAGAAAGTTATATAATCAAGAATTCAAAGCAGCTTAACATGGATTATAAGCTCTATGCACATAAAATTAGGGCTCGGAGCTTTATCTGGTTTTACGTGGAAAAATCTTTGTAAATAGCGCAGGTCATCCGTAACTAAGATATCAAAGTTAATTTTTATTCAAAGGTTTCCAATTAGTGAGTCATTTTAAAACTACAAAAACGTCTGAATATAATAGAATAATCATATTAGACCAGGAGTCATATCAAAAATTTTTTAAAATGACATTTTGAGTTCAAACATAAAATTCATTGCGAAAGGTACATGAAGACCAAAAATGATTTTTATGTTTACATAAAAAGTTATTTTCGAATTTTCAGAATGGAGCTTTTTCAATCTTTATTTAACTTTCGAAATAAATTTATCAAACAGTTTGCAATGAGTAAGGACAGTTTTTTTAAACTTTGGCGAGAAAATTTTTTTGGAAGAAACAAGTCATTTGTGTAAATCTCAGACTTTAAAACCCTCATGAATTTATACAAGTTGGAAATCCCTGTTTCATTCAAATTCAATCGCATCAAACGTCATGCTTTTATTTTGTGTTTTCTGTTTGCAAAACTCACATCTAAAAGCTATAAATTTTTTTACAAAACTTTTTCAAACAAGTAAATTTTTATAAAAAAAATACGTCGGATTTTTCATTGTAAGAAAATTTTCAACATAGAAACGGCTTGTTACTTCAAATGCAACGTGAAATGCAATTATAAACAGTCAGGTGTTTTAATTGTCTGAAAGCGTCAGCATAAAATCAAAAATATGAACTAATTAATTCATTTATTTTTTCCCACAAACGAATAGGTATAAGAAAGTTTTATAAAAATGCATGGTGTAAAGATTGAATTTTGTTCGCTTGATTGGTATTCAAGCAGTCCAACAACAATTGTTTTATACAACAAAATATATATGTGTAAAGTATTTCCAAGCAATCCCAAAAAGCTTAAAAAAAAGAAAATACGATTTACATGAAATAAGTTCTGCAACGCCTAAGGCATATCGACGTCGCCAAACGACGTAATTCGCTTCGTCACGTAAAGCCAATTCTTGGTAAAATTCATGTCACTTAATAAAAGCGTAAAATTGAAATTCCACGCTCTGCTTACGAAAACAAGCAAAAATTAACAAATTTGCTAAAAAATGTCTATTTTACCCGTTAACCCTTGTTTGGGGGCACCTAAAAATAGTACCATCTTATTCAGCAATTTAAATTAGGAAGAGTCAAGAAATTCCACAATTTGATTTAAGATAAAGTAATTACAAACGTGTTTGCAAAGGCCAGGCTTCAGAAGCCCGGCCGTTGAGGAGAATAGGGTTAAGTCTTAAATTTACATAAATGACTTCTTTACTCCAAAAAAATTTTCAAGCCAAAGTTTAAAAAACGTTTTTAACTTTTTACAAACTGTTTGATAAACTTATTTTGCAAGTTAAAGACAAAAAAAGCTCCACTCTGGAAATTCAAAAAGAACTTTATATGTAGATATCAAGTGAAGACCATTTTTGGTCTTCATTTGCCTTTCATTATAAGTTTTTTGTATGAACTCAAAAAACCATTTTAAAAAAAGTTTGATATGACTCTTGGTCTAATATGATTATCTTAATATATTTTGACGTTGTTATAAAGAGTATAACATTTCCTCAAATAAAAGGTTTAATCAACTGAAAATCCAAGCAAGTCTAAAAGCAAACTACAACACACAGCGAAACAAACGAAATGAGCAAACGAGCCGCACTGGAGCGAGCTATACTTAGCAAGAAATAAAGCAACACACAGAGAACACCAATTATGCGGAGAAAAGCGATAAGTGATTTTTTTATTCAAGTCTGCAAGCGACGTCGGTTCGATTACCAGTTACGTCATTCTTCCCCTTCAAAGCTAATTGTAGTAGGTCAATCGGTCCGGTGCCTTCCGTGCACGTTTTGATCGTCTTAAAACAACTTGATCAGAATCCTTATCATTCGAAGCTTTGAGTGTCACCATTTGATTCTCGACGCAGAAATGTTTCTTCCTCATCTGGCAATTTAGGAGTCAGTATATCATGTTCACGATGAGTTGATGCATTTTCGTTTGGAGAAGAACCATCATGAATAGCTTCTTCGGGTTCTGGAGGGATAATTTCATGCCATGATTGATTTGAAGACCCAGAGTCGGGAACAGGAGCAACATCTCTCAAAGAAACGGTGCTTTCACGGCCGTTCTTAAATCGAATATGCGCATATTGAGGAGTAGCGTGTATAAGATCTGCTTCTTCTACCAATGGTTCGTATTTGTTGTGGCGCACATGCCTTCGAACTAAAACTGTTCCAGGAGAACAGAGCCAGGACGGGGTAGATATTCCAAGAACGGAGCGCCGTTGAAAGTTAAAAAAACGTTCATGTCGCGTTGAATTTGTAGCAGTACAAACCAAAGAACGCACGGAATGCAGAACTCGTGGCAAAACTACCTCCCATTTTGAAATAGGCAAATTTTGGTCTTTGAGGGCAAGTTTGATACCAGACCAAATAATATCATTATACTTCTCACATTGTCCGTTAGACGCTGGATTATAGACTGACGTTTTACTTGTGGGTATTCGTAAGTTATGCATGAAAGAAACAAATTTTTGTGAAATAAAAGATTTATCTCTATCAGAGTGAATATATCCACAAGCGCCAAACAAATGAAAAATTTGCATTAAACACGAAATTACAGTACGAGATTCCATATTGCTACACGGGAAAGCGAACGGGAAGCGCGAAAATTCATCTACTACAGTGAGAATATACTTGTTTTTACTACTAGATGGTAAAGGACCTTTAAAGTCTATACTTAACGTTCCATAGGTTGAGTAGCTTTAATTAAATGAGTTTCAGGAGGTTTAAAAAAACAGGGTTTAATTTCAGCGCATATTCTACAGTTACTAATCATTTTACGAACATCTTCTAATGAGAACGGCAAGTTTTTCGATTTAACAAAATGATAAGTTCGCGTAACTCCAGGGTGACATAAACCAGCATGAATCTCATAAAGAGTAGAAAATGATAAACTGGCACAATAAGCACGAGACAACGTATCTGCCGCTGTATTAAGTTTTTCGGCACGGTACACAATTTCATACTGATACTGCGACAATTCAATTCGCCATCGTAAAATTTTAGCATTTTTAATTTTCCCGCGATTTTTATTGTCATACATAAAACTAACTGAGCGTTGATCAGTTACGATTTGAAAACGTTTACCAGTCAGCAAGTGGCTCCATTTTCGAACAGCTTCTACTATTGCTGTTGCTTCTTTTTCAACACTTGAATGCGCTTGCTCACATTTACTTAGCGATCTAGAGTAAAACGCAACAGGCTTACCATTTTGGTTTAAAGTAGCGGACACAGCCACATCAGAGGCATCAGTTTCAACAACAAATAGCGAATTTTCATCAATTACTTCTAAAGAAACATTAATTAAATCAGATTTTAATTTTGAAATGATAATAAAGCTTCGTCCGCTAATGGAAAAATTACGTTAGATATTAATGGCTTAATTTTGTCAGAATATTGAGGAATTCACTGCGCATAGTAGGCAAATAAGCCAATTACTCGTTGTTGTTTTTTGCGATTGTTTGGTGACGGAAGATCTTGTAAAGTTTTTACTCTTGCTGGATCAGGTTGTAAAGTTCCATTTTTAATACTATAACCAAGCAGATCTATTGTATCTGTATTGTAAATATACTTTGATTCATTGAAAGTTAAATTGTGGTTTTTAGCCACTGCTAGAAATTGGTCAAGATTTACATCGTGCTCTTGTTGAGTTGTTCCTCCGACAGTAATATTGTCTAAATAAGCAAACGTACCTTTACAGTTTTTGATTTGATTATGTCGTCAATAATTCTTTGGAAACATGGAACCGCATTGGTCAGTCCAAAAGGTATACGTTTCCATTGCCATAAAGCCCCATCCGCTTCAAAAGCTGTATAAAGTCTGTCTTGTGGCGGCAATTCAACTTGATGGTACGCGCTAGTTAAGTCCAGAGTTGAATAAACTTTGTAGCGAGCAACATTTTGTACCACGTCTCGCATTCTTGGCAACGGATAAGCATCTAATAATGTATATTTATTAACAGTTTGATTATAATCTATTACCATACGTCGCTTGTGATTTTCCTGGGTGACGACCAAGGGTTGGGCACGCCAAGGAGAGTTGCTTGGCTCAATTAAACCTTCTTTGAATAATCGCTTTACTTCGTAGGAGATAAAAACAGAATCAGAACGCGAATAGCGTCTCGACTTTGAGGCTATTGGTCTACATTCACTCTTCAAATGCTGGAAGAGTCGTACGGGAGTAGACGTTTTTACAGCACCCAGAGCACCCAAACGTAAAGTCGGCAGCGACCCACCAAGATGGATATTTACATTTTGATGTTTGTCCATAAAATCTTGGCCTAGGATCACGTCGGTGAGCAAGCCTTTCAGTACAATAAACTATACCTGTTCATAGTTTTGTTTGTTTAGTTTCACATTGGCAACACATTTACCAACTCCCTTTGAAGTATATCCATTGATGGCCAACCCAACACTACAGCGAGACTTATCTAAATCTAGTTTAAGCTTTTTACAGAACGCGTAACTGAGGTGACTCAAGCTGGAGCCTGTATCCAGCAAAGCATTCGCTTCTACACCGTTTATTAAGACTTCAATGTTCACTTTAGAGTGACTTATGGTTGAAAATCCCATTGGCGAAGCAGTTGTAGTAGTTTCGTTTTTCTCAACTAGCTTAGACCGACACTTTCTCGAAAAATATCCTCGTTTGGAGCATTTAAAACAAATTTTATTGTTAGCAGGACAAAACTTACGTGGGTGTCGACTATTCCCGCAAAATACACATTTCTCCGCTGTAGTCTTCTAAGTGAGAGCGATTCTGATCTTCTAATTTTTTATCTTTTGCACAAGATTTCACTTTCGCGATGTGTTCTGCAGAAGGAGGTACAAATTGATAGCTTTCAGCATTTTGAGCGGTTTCGAGAGAACGAGCTTTTTCAAACGCGACTTGGAGAGTGAGGTTGCTGTCTCCGAGCAGGCGCTGTCTGATTTCATTCGAAATAATTCCTCCAATAAATGCGTCACGGATGGCTTCTTCTTTGTGTAGCTGCGCAGATACGGCCTGATAATCGCAATCCATACTTAGCTGCTCTAATTTTCGCAAATAGCGATCAAGAGATTCTCCGGGCTGTTGTTTGCAGGAGATTACGCGTAGTTCGTATCGAGCGAATATCGGATTTTGAATATCCATATGTCGAAGAAGCAAAAATTTTTCAGTTGATTAAATTGTTATAAAGAGTATAACATTTCCTCAAATAAAAGGTTTAATCAACTGAAAATCCAAGCAAGTCTAAAAGCAAACTACAACACACAGCGAAACAAACGAAATGAGCAAACGAGCCGCACTGGAGCGAGCTATACTTAGCAAGAAATAAAGCAACACACAGAGAACACCAATTATGCGGAGAAAAGCGATAAGCGATTTTTTTATTCAAGTCTGCAAGCGACGTCGGTTCGATTACCAGTTACGTCAGACGTCTTTGTAGTTTTAAAATGACCCACCAATTGGAAACTTCTGAATAAAATTAACTTAGATTCTTGCTTACGGATGACCTGGGCTGTTTACAAGGGTTCTTTCACGTAAAATTCGATAAAGCTCCGATAAAGATAGAGCTGCTTTGGAGTTCTAAATACATAACTTTTTCTTTTCCTGCTGCGTCAACTCGAATTTCGAAAATATTCGGAAGATTGCTAATAGTCGCAATTCAAAAGAAGACTGTAGAAGACCCAAAACGTTATTGACAAATTCATTAACTTTACGTCCGCTAGGACAAAATTTGTTAACTTTACGTCCGCTGCTACGAGCTAATTAATGGTTTTGACGCAAAAAGTCAACTGTGGATCAAGTTGTTTTCTCAATACAAATTATCGACAATTTTCTCAAGACTAAGAAGAAGGTCAATGCTATTTGTCAATCTGACAGCTGCATATGACACTGTTATTTTATTCAAAATTAGTTTTAACTGCAAGCTGCTGAGGTTTCTGTTGGATAAGAACACGGTTTAAATTATTATGAAACTAGTTTGCAACAAAAGTTTCACTCAACAGCAACAGTAACAAAATAGTCTTGGATGTTAAAGGAATAGTGTTCCTCCGAAATCAATGACAAGTGATCTTTTTTTAACATCTAGATCAGAGTTTCTCAATCGGTGGGCCACAGCCAGTTTTTTTAGTGGGCCACATAGAGATGGTGAGAAAAAGTGTTGAAAGCATATGTTCGGAGGCTGCTTTTTGTTGACAAAAAACGAGTTGGCAAAATTGGGTGTAGAAAGAAAGTGAAGACTTTTTATTAGAGATCACTACTTTTTAGGGACAGAAGTTAAGAAATCCGAGACATATTTAACGCTTGTCGGGTAAGTCCCGGTGAGGTGCGGCCTTAGTCTTACAGCATAGTGGATTCTATGTATTCCTTGCACGGTAAAGCCGGGAATAACTTCTAAGGTACTTAGAGTTGAGTTGTTGTCAGGCTTATGTGATCTAGTAGTGTTGTCTCCAGCGTGGAGCCCACATATAGTCTGTTCGATTCGCAGTGAGATAAGCATCACTGACGAGCTCTAACAAGAGCGAAACTCGAGTCTGGTGCTTATGATATTTTAAGCGGCTTGGTTTCTAAGTAATCCAAAAGTTAAATGAAAGTAGTTTCGGAAGATAGCTCAACAAATGGTGATTGAAGCAAAAGTTTTTTGATCGAATTCAAAAAGCGTTATCCAATAAACAATTTTGCGAAACGAATAAAAAAGCTAAGATATTAAAATGTTTTTTTATAATCGTATAGCACAATCACTTGAAACGATAGCAAAAAATTTTAATGGTTTTCTTTGAAATATCTCAGCTTTCTTATTCGTATTTGAATTATTGAAACAAAAGCCTTTCACTTCAAAGTACGTAATTAAAACAATTTTACAAACTACTACTTGCTTTTCAGTAAATTTTCTGTCATATGGCCGTATTGGCCGAGTTGTTGCTTTCTGTTTTCGAGGGAGTCACCAATTAAAGTAAACAGCGTCATTCCATTGAGTAATATGTCGTAAGGAGTCTTTCCTAGAGGCACAACAGATGTCAATCAGGTAGTCTGAGCATCGAACTGGCGTCCTACTGCTTACAAGTCAGAATAATATTATATAGAGCTATCTTGCCGAAATCAATGATTATTCAGGTTATTTGTTCAACAACTAAACCGTGTACATTTAAAATATTTTTTTGTTAAATTTGCTTTGTTTTATACTTCAAACACATGAAAATTTAAGTATATTGTTTTTATTTTATCGGTTTGGGAATTAATCACTTTGCGTCTCGTTGTTTATTTTTTATGCATTTTTTATTTATTTTGCTGAAATGCCATACAGCTGCACAAGAAATAAATTTGAACATAGTTAAAACTAATTTTTGAGATACCAAAAATTAAGGCAATGGCAGATGATTTTCAATTTTTTTTATTCTGTTACAACTGATCTATGATTTACATTAAATTTGTTACTGAGGTCAAGAATCAGAAAAAGTTTGTTTTTTCTAAATTTAAATAGACAAGTATCTTGCCGGCAATTAGAAGTGTAACTTGCAAGATGCAAGGACCATATCAAGCCTCCCATTTGAAAATGCAAATTAAAATTCAAAGTTTTGAAAAACTACACCACATAACGATCAACTTACAATGAGTATTTATGAAAACATTTGTTCAAAGTCTCTATTTCACAAAATAAGATGTTGAGGAGTTTACTTGTAAGAGATAAATAATTTAATCTTTGTCTATTTGCTGAAAAAGAAAAAATTTTTTTATAAAACTAAATTTAAAAATATAAATTTAAGCTTAATATAAAATCATTTTTGGTAAACTAACTATTTTTGTAAACTATTAAAACTTACTCTTTGTTCTTCTCATTTTTTGAAAGGAATACATTTCTAAAATTCTTGTTCGAAGTCGAAGTTTTTAGATGTAAAGAATAGATAACAAACAAAAGCAAACTTACTTGTTAAAACAAGTAAAAATAACATAAAAACATCACAGGTACACAAAAACAAGACCAAGAACGAGAGACAAGAAAAAAACGAACAAGACTAAATAACAAGGACAAGTCATGATTTAAAGCAAAATAAAAAGCTTGAAACAAATTACATTTTTAGAAACTAACCTCATTCAAACTTAACCTAGTAGAAAATCCTTTTTCTGCCAGTTCTTGTTGACTTGCAAAATTTTTTCCAATACTTGAGCCTAAATAAAAAACAAAATTGAATCTTCCGTCAAAATTATAGTTTTTTTTTAAAAGGAAGCTCTGTTACTTGGATCAATTGTTTGGCAATTTGTAGTCGCTATAAACTACCAGAAAATTGACGTTTGGGATGTTATCTCATTTGATGATAAGTGCAGCTCTATCGTACTTGGAACATAATAACTTTTAATTATAAGTAACGTTTATAACTTATATAAACTCGGGTCTCGTGCTTCTCGTTTTAATTGGCTTAATTTTTGATATAATAACTTTCCCTTCATAGACCTGTTTTACTTTTAAAAACTTCACTTTTTTTAAAGATCCGGAAACATTTTGATAAAGAAATAAATAAGAATTCTGGAATTACCACAACATTTACCAATTAATCTGCTGTATTTTCAACAAATTAATTTTTATCCTTAAATACTCACGAAATTTCTTTATCTTTATTTGTTTATTTTATTTTTTTTGTCTCTATATTTATCCTCTTTACCCGCAAGAAAGCGCCGGAGGCGTTATACACAGGGTAAGCAACAATCTAACAACTAAAATAGTAAAACACATGTATATTAGAAGAATTTGATAACAAAATGGCTGATAGACCTATTTGCCTCACGAAATACGTATAAAAAATAATGAAATTCACTTGAAGAGTTTTTTCCAATTCGTGAATTAAATTTAAAGAAATAGCAAATACCTTCGAGAGTAAAGCTTAAAATGCGGTCTTTGAGTACGTCTGCTATTCCGCTCAGAGCATCGAAATCGTTAACATAGTAGACATCTTTGTCCGAATTAGTATCTCCTGTCGCTATAATCTGGTAATAATTTAAAAAAACATATAACAATTTCCAAAGTATTATTTTGTGATTTGTGATAATTCAACTATTTGGCATTGAAAAAAACAATTAAAATGCATAAATGATGATTTATTTACTGTATAACACATGGAATGAGTTTTGATCTACGCTAACAACGCATCTTTGTATACAGTATGCAAGGAGTCTTGACAAATATATGCCTAGCAAGGTATCCGTACTAGATAAGGCTAAGCACCAGGTCTCGTGCAAGTAAAATTAAAAACATTAATTTTGTTTTCAAATAAAAGCTTATTTAAATTTATTGTTACTTAGATATTTCAATATTTTTTATCGAAATACTACCCCAAAATATGTGTACAATCTTTAAATAATTGCAAACAAAATGTTTATTATAGTTTTGCAAATTCAACTACTGTACCGATAAGATTATGATTGTACTGTATATGCGTAATATCTGGATTGATTGGAGGGGTTTGGTTAAATATCTTTTGCATTTATCAAACCTTAGACCATTAGGCTTTTTAAGAGCATATCTGAAAGATAAAGTCTGTGAAACCTGCAACAGTCGCTAAATTGAAAGCAAACAATTAACGCTCAAAGATCAAGGGAATCGCTTCATGATGTGTGCATTTCAGTATAATGTATCTGGCTGTTGTCAACAGTGTCTGGATTAGAATAGACATATGTTTGAGAACAGGCAATCAAAAAACAATAAAATTATGTTTATAATTTTTTTTACATGTTGAATAATTATAAAACTATAAAAACATTTTGCTCCAAATATTAAAAGCTTGTATACATTTTTTTGAGGCACCCTGTTTCCATTAGGGTAGAAAATATTTCTTTTCTTACCCTTCTTTACATTTTTTAAAATAATAAAAATTAAGTGCCAGTTTTTGGCAATTAAACGTAAATGTTTAAGATTCTAAATATTTTACGCAAAAAAAAAAGAACTTAATCTTAAAAAGCCCGATAGTAAACTTAACCTTCCATGGACGGAGCTTTTTTAAAAAATTGTTTACAACAGTGACTGCTTTGAGATTAAAGTAGTTAAATATTGGCATTAAAAAATTTTATTCAGTTAATTTTGCAGAAGTGCAGCAATTGTCATTTGAGCAAAAAACCACACAATCGATAAGCTTTAAACTTTTTTAAAATGTTTGAAATTTGTAACAATTGTCCATAGAGGGTTTAAATCAATTCATTTTAATAAACGTTCTATGTAACTAAAATTAAACGTTTTTTCATAAAAATGGGTCTTTTTCAAGTTTCTGAAAGAAGCCACTTGTGTGATTTTTTTTGCATACGGAAAAAAGTGAAATTTTATTTGGAGATATGTTTTATTGTATTGTGATCATGAACCTACCTACTTTAAATATGAAAAAAACTTTAACCTAAGAATTCAAGAGATTTTTGAAATTTGAGTGAAAAAGCGCTACTTGGGCTTTGGGTTATTTGGTACTAAAATCATAAATGCTCTGTAACGCATCATTACAAACTACTAAGGTTAATAAAAGCTTTTTAAAAATAGTGTAAAAATTTATATAAAAAAAACATATATATACATAGACAAGCTATGAAAAGCTATGATTGCATATGCCCCCTTATGTCATTTTAATAAATTGTTGTTTGATAAACTTTTGAATCAAGGGCTTGATGGTATAATATGGTGGTCTAATTTTGGGTTCGGTTTCCAGATGAGCCGAATTTAAGAAAAGACCCCCTCGTTGTTAACAGAAGAATTGTCTGGTTAGGCGCAGTGTTGCAAACAAGAACCACAACTATTGATGCATTTTTTTAAATAAGCAAAATTATTTAAATAGTTGATTGGGTTTTATTAGATGTAGAAAATATTTTTGAATATCCGAATGCCTTGATATAAAGTTTTAACGAAATTAAATAAATGACGATCGAATTTTCGATGATTTACCCTAAGTTCAGTATCGTCCGCTTCTCCAACTCCAACAGCATAAGTCTTGATACCGAGTGATCGGACATATTCTGCTGTGGCTGGCAATTGTTTGGAGTCAGTGGCTCTAAAAATAAAAATAAATGCCATGCGATGAGCAATCACTCAAGTTAACCATATTTCACAAAATATAACTGCAATTAACTTCAAAGATCAAATTCAAAAAGCTTTACTTTCCGTCTGTAACCAGGACAAGCACTTTGGTATTGTTCGAAAACGTATATCGGCTTGAAGTTTTAAATTCCTCCACCGTTATGTTCAAGGCTTTCGACGTATCAGTTTGCCCTCCTATGAAATTGATTCGGTCAACACTGGCCTGTACATAAAAAAAAACAATTTTTAAAAACGAAGAAATAGCAATATTGCCAACAATCTACTCTACTACCATAGTCACAATATTCATCTTTTTTTAAATTTGCAACAATACAGACTTAATTTCAAGTAATCATTTCTAACAAGTGCTTGCTTATTGTTTAATCTTAAATCTTGTATCACCAGTCTTTTATAAGAAAGGAATAACGTCCTGCGAGCACGCAACCTTGTTGGCATAGTACATACTATTGCAAAGAAAACGCAGGCAGGACGTGACATTTCTATAATTGTTATTTGAGTTTCGTTCTGCTAGCTATTTAGAAAATCTGTCAAAGCACGAATTCTACTGAAAGATAAAGACTAAAAATTCTACTTTTAACTCAATTTCCAAAAAACACAAACTGACACACTTTTTCTCGTTATTTGCACAAACAAAACTTAGGTTAACTTTAATGTGCTGAAAGCAGTCACTTTGTACACCTTTACGCCACAGTGTTTTATTCAAGATTTAACTAGTGAAGAAAAAAAATTGGTCTAAACGTTCACAGTACTATTACACTCTTGTATTTAACATTCTTACATCAGCCACAGAAACTAAAAATTTAATTTTTGTGGGGACCAAATTTGTAGACTGCTCGCTACCGCTCCGACTATATGACGTAACTAAATAAGTTATCCACGCGCAGAGATAGGACACCATACCCCAAACATGTTACACGCTTAGCATTAAAGAAGTACAGTAAAAAGGTTTTCGAGAAATTTAACAGCAAATTTTTTTTATTAATGACCTTGTACAAAATTCAAAAGTTTGGTATGGCACGAATTGAGTGTTTTCAAAACCTTAATTCATATCTGTCTCTCAAAGCTGTAAAGCCAAAATTGGAGTCGTGGAGTCGCAATTGAAACTTTTTTTGGTGCTTTAAAAGTCGGAGTCAGTAAAAATAGACCGACTCTTTCAAAATAATTATTACAACTATGTAAAATAATTTTTTGTTTAATGGTTGAGATTTTTTGCGAAATTAAAAATATTTATTAATATATTGTTTATTCTTTCTATTTATCGTTAAAAAAATTCTGAAATATTTAAAAAAAAAAAAAGTAAATCGCACAGTGGTGAATATGTAAAGTTTAATGCACACTGATCACTTATACTTATTTTTCATGTCTATTTTATTGTCTACGCTATTGTTTTCTTTTAAAGTTTTAATGGCTATTTTACTTTGCAAGCTTAAGCAACTGTTTTTATAGGAAAGTTGAAGTTATCTATCTCCACCTCTCAACTTAAAATTGTTTTAATATTTTACGTGATAAAATAATACTTTGGTTTAAAGGTTAATTGAATAATCTAAAAGAATATGTTTACCTTTTCAAGGGGACAACAGAGTAGTTTTATTTATTTTATAGTTTGTCGTCTAGTTGCCTGACTTAACAAGTTAACCTTCACAGGAACTTCAGAGTTTGAAAATAAGAACATTTCCCATAATAGCAATTTAGCTTTATTAAATAACATAGATGGAGTCAAAGTTGAAAGTTTCATCCACCGACTCTACAGTCCTGTTTATTTTAAAAACAAAAACTGGTAATCAAGATACTTTTTATAAATTTACACAAGTAAAAATTTTTGTTTTAAATTCTTTTCTATCGGCTTTACATTGCTTTTTCTTTGAAAGCTTTAGTAACTTTTTTGAAAAAAAGAAAGGTGAGAAAATTTTAAAAGTCTAAAAAAGTTTGGTCGATAGAGATTAAAAAAAACTCAAGCCGATCCGCAGTTTTTTTTTTTGTTAACTAAAATTATCTTGGAAATTGTACCTTTTCTAATTAATTTTTTACTAAAGGCTAGCAACTTTAAAAAAGTCTCTGCTTTATAAGCAGTTCTATCTTCAACTCATTTAATCCGGACTTTTGTGTCAACAACATGGTTTACCAGTAACGAGTCTAAAAGAAAGTTGAAAACATCTATCCACTGTTAAATATATTGTATCTTGAAGTTGATTTTGCTGAGAAAAATTCAAGTTTGGAATAATTTTTGCATAAACCGTCAAAAATAAATTAATTGTTTTATTATTATAATCAAAACTTAAACATTTTAGTCCATTTGCCTAACCTAAGTTGACTTTCTAAAAGAAAATGTCGACTTTTCAACTACCGATAAGAACTTATGGATTAGATGCCTGTGATAATTCAACGATTACGTAATGTTTTCTCTTTTTGAGATGCTGTTTCGATTAATGATCAATTTCTATAATTAGAAACATTCCTGATTAAAGTTCGCATGCTTCTTTACAACCAAAAAAACCTTTAAATCTGTGATGCTTTATGGTTAATCAAAGAAAATTTAGTAACTGTCACACTTCATTCATAATTCTAATCTTAACCTTGTAACTTTATAGTTGATTTTCAGTCTTCTGCAGTAATTTTTAACCTTTTGTTTATGATACCATATTTTCCATTCTTAAGTAGTAATTTCGTAATTGGCACACCACCCAGTGTTGCCAACTTAGATTATTTTAATCTAGATTTTGATTATTTTCGTCTAATTTAGATGTAATGAGTACCCATTTAGATGTTAGATTATTTTTTAGATTATTTTAGCATTTCATTTAGATATATTTAGATTATTTTGACAATGTTATTTTGCATTTGTTTCTAGTGGCAAAGAAGTGACAACACCTTTTTTTAGAGAACATCCCGATTTTTGGACGAAAGTGGGAAATTTGAGACCAAATGGAAGTGAAGACCTTTTCTTTTTTTTTATTTTTAGAGAACACCCTGATTTTTGGACGAAAGTTGGGAAATTTGAGAGCAAATGGAAGTGAAGACCTTTTTTTTTTTTTACAATGTAGAACACCATGACCAACTTTATATTACAATTTTCGTTTTTTTATTAAAAATGTAACTTTGGTATGTTTGGATTATTATTTTTTAAATTTATATTATTTTAGATATTTTTTGTTGAGATTCTAGATTATTTTATCTTTGAACATTTGGCAACCCTGACACCACCAACCCTACCTAATTTATTTTGTCTACAAGTTGTTCTTATATGTGTGTTTTACAAAGTCATTGAACTATTTTATTCAAGCACATTAACTGACTAAAGTTTTAAGCCATTGCGAAGTTGCAAAATTGCGAAGTTGCGAAGAAGGCCTTTGGTCACCATGAGCTAGGCAAAAAAATAGAATTGCTCTCGCTTTTGTTTGATGCCATATTAACTTTTAAAGTGAAAATTGCTTAAAATAGCGTGTTTTGTTGTATGTAACCTCCAAGTAAAGTTGGTCTACTAAAAATTGATGAAGTTGTTTTTTGTTGTATGTCATTCAACTCATTTTATTTGTTTATTTACTTTAAAGTTTAGTTCACCTAAAAAGCTTTACAACCAAATTAAAGCATTTTTAAAACAACGTTTAGCAAAATTTAACTTTTAAAGAGGTCTTGGTTTAACTAAATAAAGATATTTTTCCAGGTATAGATAATTTTCTTTTTTTTATATGGCAGTATAATGATGGGTTTGCTGTTTTATTTAGCGGAGTCGCTATAGTAGGTGAGTTTTTCTTGTTTGCAACTCAGAGTAATATCACACTCAGCCATACTGCCAAAAAATAATGATGAGATTGACACTTGAATAACTTAAATTTTTTCAACTCTTTACCTATAAAAGGCAATCGATACGAGTGCCAATGAGCAGTTTGAATTTTAATTAGAACAGCTGAAGAAAGATTCTTAACATTTTGTGTTCTTGGTTAACTTTAATCAATCAATGCAGCACGTATTCGCAACGGCTTTTGGCAGGTTATCGTGAAAATCCATTATCATTATCTTTCTGTTTTCCAATGTTTTGAACAACTATTTTTTACCTTCGTAAAACTATTTATGTTGGTGTGAAACAACAATTTTTGCATGTTATTTTAAGTCAAATGACAAAGCTTCAGATAAATTAACAAAAATCAATTGGGTCTAGTCATTAAGTAAAAAAAGATAGTATTTTATTACAGTAATAAGGGTTCTACTTAGTAGAGTTAAATTAGGTGATAATAATTATAGAAAACTTGACTTACATTAAAAACTTCGGGATTTCTTGTTTCTCCCAATCGAATTTCCGTTCTAATAAATGGTTGATTAGACCTAAACATTAAGCAGTAATTTAAGTGAGCAGAAAAAATTGCAACCATTGGTTTGAATTAAATTAGTTCAAGATTTATAATTAGCTTGAGATGCAAGTTGATCAATGTGTTTTAAGTGTTTATAATAAAACAAAGCAACTAGCTTTTTTCTATTTTAAAACCACATCAACTATACATCTTCAAACTCACAATGATCTTAAATAACTTGAATATAGGATCACTCCAATCTGTGTCGAGCCACTACTGATGTTGAAATGGACAGAAATATTTTTGACCCAGCTTTTTACTATTTCAAAATCTTCCGCTCCTACGGTACTTGATCCGTCTAACAAAAACATGAGGTCCAGCGTGTTGGGGTTCACGCAAAACTCTAAAACATATTTTTAAACTTTAAATCAGGGTTGATGAAAAAGGTTACGCTACAAAAAAATAGTTAATATGGCTTCAAACGCACACTGCTCTAGTTTTAACGGGAATGAAAAAAGAACATTCTTTTCTTACAGTACATTGGTGTATTAAGCTTTCAAATCACATTTAGTCGACAAAGTAAGCAACATGTGGCAGGCCAGAAGATTTAGGTTTAGTTCATTAAAGGGTAGCCCTTTTTTGTCGTTTTTAATATGAGTTTATGGTTTAAAAGCGAAGAATCAGATTTAAATGATATTTTTTTAATTTAAAATTTTTCTGACACTTTTTCGATTTGATAACAAAGAACGTTTTGCGAAATAAGTTTACTGGCAGTGGAAATAAACATCAATTTTTGACTTTACTCTGTAATAAAATAAAATTTCATACATTTTATAAAGTTCATATAATATAAGCATCATATAAGCATCATAAGCATCATATAATCATATAAAGATCATATATACATCATATATAAGCATCATATAATCATATAAGCATAAATCAACATAAACTAGAAAAAAAAGTGTACCCAATTACCTTCGTGGTTGTTTGAAACGTTTGACCAAGTTCTTCCATCATCGCTTGTTTTGTAGCACAAACCAGGAAGAAGACGAACACGTGGCGAACAATCAAAGACTTTGCTTGGATAACATGCCTAAGCAAAGAATTTGTTAAAATTCTGATGGATTTGAATGATTATTTAGCCAAAGATTTACATAGCGCAAACATACGACATTTTATTTGACGTTCCATGTCCGCAAAATTGCTACAATTAAACAATGAATAGCAGATTGCTCAAATAAATGAAACAGTATGATTAAACTTTTGCTATTATTTTGATTTGATGAAATCAACTCAGCCGACAGTCCAAAGGGTTCTACGATAAACGAAAAGCTTTTAATAGAAATTCTTAGCGTGTTTTTTTATCTACTTTTTCTACTTACCACAATGTCATCGTTTCCTCTATTTACTAAAGACAAGCCGTTTGTTGAGTAGTTACTTTCAACAAAAGGTGGTGGTATGACTGAGCAAGAGTTATTGAGACTGCTTGAACTAGGCGTATTATAATCAACACTGCATTTCTGAATGTTTTCATTGCTTCCTGGTTGAGGCTTTGGTGATCCAACCATTAAACTAAAGAAATTATTTATTTAAGGATTTTTTATGTTATTTTTCTTTTAATAATTATCTTTAAAAGCAAAAAAACAGATAGCTTGGATCAAAAGAAGTGAGAATAATTAAGAAAAAAATTTTTTTCTATATACCTTAAACAATCTAAATCTAAGAAGCGTGTTTATTGTAAACCAAAAATTTCAATTATGGTTAAGATGCAAACCACATTGTTCACTTTTTTAAAAATAAACTTTCTAAGCAGCCTTTGTTTCTCAACTATTAAAGGATTAGACATTTGAATTCTTACCTGAAAGAATTACTTTGTTCGGAACGAAAGTGTAAATTGTATCCGAAAAAAGATGGAACTTTTGAATCAGTTTTTGATTCAATTGCAGTTTGAAAAGTGGTCAAGTTCTCTTGTAAATAGATGTTAAAACAGGATGTCAAATGAAACATCGCAATCAAAAAAATTAAATGCATTTTGAAAAAAATTCTGAACACGTGTTAATCAAAATATCTGTTTGGATTGGATTGCCTAAACAATATATCTAAGAAAGGAAAGATTATTAATAGCCATAAATGAAAAATTTACAATTTAAATCATATTTCAGTAAATAAATTATTTGTTTAAATCAATTGAAAGAGTAAGATAATTTGGTAAAGAGAAGTATAAAAATTGGAATTATTTGTATTCATAGACTAAGTGAAAAATAAACCAAAAAAATTGTAACATAAGCCATTAAAAACATATACTTTAAATAACTTGTAAATATTTTTTATTTAGTTATTTTATCTCTATATTTATCCTCCTGACTCGCAGGAAAGCAACGAAGGTGCCATACATATGATAGGCAATTACCCCAACCTGCAAATTAACTCTTTCATAGAAAGATTTGCATTTAAACCTGTATAATTTAGCTTTTTTGAGCAAAACTACAATCGCAATGTTTTTAAAGAAAGTGCGAAATCTGAAAACTAAACAAAATAAGGTCACGTGAGCAATGTCAGCAGCAATAAGCAAAGCAAAAACCGAGTAAATTGATAGCAAGAAGGATTTTCAATATCGAGATGGTTTATCAATGTTAACGACTCTTCCAGATGATATTGACCACAAATATTGAGTAAAAAGTGCTATTTTCATCCGATTTCCTAGAAAGCTTTTTTTTTACATGAAAATATTTTCAATTCCTCAAGCTATGGTGGCTTATAAGAAAAAAAGCAAATAACATTCAAACAAAAGTTATAACAAGCTCAGACAAAAAGGACATTTTCGCTGAATAGCTTCAATAGTTAACACCAGGCACATCAAAACTTAAAATGCCTGACAGCCAAGGTAATCTAGATGGCTGTCACGCAATACACGATTCTTTCTTAGCTTCCCACTTTTCACAATGCTCACGTGACTTTGCTCTGAACGTTATTTTTAGAAACAATGCTTTTGCACTTTTGCAAAAATATAAAGCTTGAAAATGTAAAGGTTTTGCTGAAAGCAACTGAAAATATAAAGCTTGAAGCAGCAAAATTTTGCACAAAAAATAAAGCAATAGCACAGGGTTGTATTTTTAACTCAGTTCAATTTTTCGTTGTTTACTACAGATTTCTTGGGAAAATTTAATTGACTTAGTCACCAGTTAATCAATTTAAGTTTTTTTGTGTTTACTTTACAAAAAGTTTATATCCTCACTTAAGAATTAATAACGTTTGATTTAACCAAATACAATTTTAAAAGTTTAGAACACGATTGGGATTATTTCTATCAAACGAATTTCAATAACAAAATCTTTTTTGCGTGTTCTAAATGTATATAGATTATGGTTAGGCTCAAGATAAACTGTTTATTAAATGGTTATAGTAAAATAAGGGTTTTTTTGGAGCACACAAAATAGCTTATTTGCCTAGGGATCGCTAATAATTGGTTTAAAAATTTTAGTAAGAAATACTATATGCAATTTAAAACTTTTCCGTTTTTAGTGTTAATTGCTTGACTCAAACTAAAGGCTCTTCATGCTTAAGTGAAAATAGTAAAATTCTTTTAGCAGCCCAGATTTTTTCTGTGGATGGTTTTATTTTGACCTTTCTATTTTGTTAGCAACGAAGCAATGATAAAGTATTTGATACGCGTTGATAATGGATAGTCATTTAAAATATTTTTTTACTGTAGACAATGGCTATATCTGTTGTGCTAAAAGAAAAATAAAAAAGTCATTGCAATTTAAAATTTGGAAAAAAAACGAAATTTAAATTTGATTAGAAACAGTTTACTTGCTTTAGAATTATTTCCTGAGCTGTTTTTATGAGGACGATAATTGAGATTTGTGGCTTCTAATCTTGGATTGCTGCGGCTAAAGGAGCAGCAATCCTTTGTTAGGAGCCACAAGCCTTTGATACAATAGAATTAAATTAGACACAAATAAAAGTAGTAGCTTAGCCGAATTATTCATTTTCACTCAAAATAATTTGTAAAGCATATTTCTTCGATTTTAAACACTTATAAAGTTCTGCTGTTATAATAGAAGCAACCGAGTTTTGTATGAACTTATAAATTTTACTAGCCATTTAGCAAGCAAAAGTGAAAAACCAACGGAGCAGTGGTTTTGGTACAAAAAATTCTGAGTTTTATTTTTTTAAATTAAAAAAAAGATTGGTTAAAACCAAATGAAATATTTCTCTAAAACAGTCCAGTTTGATTGTATTTATCAACTACGTTCAATAATTGACCTCACATACAGTACTTTATACGTCTAAGTTGCCTACTCAGGTACCATGTTGCTAAAATATCATTCAACTGTTCAGTGTAATTGCTAGCAATTTTTCTCAGCAGAAGAGGTCTGGATTTAATTTCCGGTATTACTCATTCTAGACCAGGGTAAGAGAGCCATAAAGGCTATTTTTAAATGTATTTCCATGAAAGCCAACAATGTTCCTCTAAGTTTTAACTGTATGTTTGTGGGCAGAAATTTATTCGTGAGCAAACTTATTTTGATTTCTTGATTTTCGGCTCAAAAACGTAGTGATCATAAAAAAAAGGCCTTCACCTTGAATCTGTCTCTGATTTTTCGATTTTTGTTTTAAAACCGTAATGATCTCTTAAAAAAGGGTCTTCACTTTTGAAATCTTGTGTGCGCAGATCTTTTTCTTTTATATATGTGCGGTAATTTATGCTTGGCAACAAAAGAGCCAGATGCTATTATCAAAAGAGCCACATCTGGCTCGCGAGTCATAGGTTACTGATCCCTGGTCTAGACCAGGGGTGTCTAAACTTTTTTCTAGGAGGGCCAGATTGATAATGTGAAAGTGAACGAGGGCCAAGAACGATCTCTAAAAAAAAAGGTCTTCACTTCGATTTCATTTCAAATTTCGCTATATTTCTCCAAGAATCGTTGTGATCTCTAAAAAAAAAAGAACTTTACTTCGATTTGATCTCTAGTTTGATTGTTATTCTCCCAAAATTGTGATGATCTTTAAAAAGAAGTAATTAACATGATAAAATCGGTTATTTCGGACATAATTCTATCCAACTATAGTTCAAAGTGAGTGTATATCACCACATCTATACCGCGGGCCGTAGTCTGCCCACCCCTGGATTAGTATATGTCAACTGGGCCGCACAGAAACTTTAAAAGGGCCGCGGATTGGCCATCATTGGTCTAGACTGCAGATACTTTTATGAATAAGTGTCTGCTTGTTTTTTTGCTTTATGCTACGCATTCTTGCACAACACAGAAATAACGAGTCTTAGAATCTGTTTACTGTAGTTTCATGCAAAATTCTCGTTCTGGCCTTCAGTAAAAATTGTAGATTAATTGTAATTGTACTCTATTTTTTTGGCTAGTATTCTTTGTTCATGCAGAGTTTCAATTACTTTAGTTATTTTAATGAATTATAAATTTCTCAAGAATTTATGGTTCTTAATGATACTTATTTTTTATTTTCATAATAAAATCTTTTTACAATTGAAAAATTTATTCTGCCTTTTAGATGAAAAATTTTTGTTATTTATGGTTGTTTTATCTATAGGACTTAGTAAAACAACCGCTGAAAGCAATGTATATAAAATTGTTGTTAACACTAAGCCCATGCAAAATAACATCAATTCACAGAGACGATTGATACAAAGCTAGACTTTAGGTGTCTTAAATTTAAATTAGACTATTTAAACAAATCTTATAGACCTATATGCTAAAATTTTAGATAATTAAGAAAGCCATTGTGAATTTTATCTCTAGAACTACAAATATTTGATTTAAGTTAAGTTTTTTTTTATTTTAATATCATTTCAAAGTAACTCATTAGATTTATTTTTGGTGAAAAAGCTTTTACTTACTTTTCAATCAATTTATTTAGTTCGATTTATTAAGTCTTTAGATTTGGAGAAAAATCTTCGCTAGGACTTTTAGTATTTTAAATTCTTTCTCAGGTGATCTTAGAAATTGCTTGTAAATACAAGAATTACTCTTTCGATTATATCTATAATGAACTAAAGAAACTCTCTCTGCCAGTGTTACTGGCTGCTGCTCTTTCAGACTGAATAAAAAAAAGCCATTTAACACAAGGGTTTAAGATTGATGACATAACATTGCCTTTTGCCCCGTGCTTAAACAGATTAAGCACGATTAACGATTGCTTTCAATTGCCAAGAATGTTTTTGATTTCTTAAGATTGTTTTTTTTTTTTTCTTATAAAGTTTCTTAACGAGCCAAATTAGTGCAAATTACTTTTATAATGATTTTTTAAAATTAACAAACGTGTTTTACAAGTAGAATAAATTAATTCTTATAATGTTAATAATTAAGTAAAAATATGTTTAATCTGCCTTGTATTAGTAGCAATGTTGAGCAATAAAAAAAAACCTGAAAAAACGATTACAAAAAATAAACTGCAATAGTAGACCTCAAATTAAATACCTATTTTAAAATACTTTCATCTTCAAAAGAGATAAAAATTGAAAAATTTTTTTGAACTGTGCCAATATTTTTTAAACTAAATTATAAAAAGTTATCTTTAAAGTGTTTGACGTTTTGATTTATGTTTTATAAAGTGAATAATAAAGTTTTATTTTAAATTAAAATAATAAAGATTAATTTCATAATTTAACAATTTTACGCCTGAAACACTATAATATGCTATAAATGCTATAAATATGTCTTCAACATGTCTGCTTTATATATAATGTTCATAATATTCTCTTTATTAAAATAAGAAATTAAAGCAAATTCAAAATTAAAAAATTTCAAATTATAAATATTTACTCAAGGCATTTTACGTCGCAGTCTTGCATCCACAGTTGAAACATGGAAAATTATCTGTTTTATCGTTCAAGTATAAGGAAAAAAAAGCTAATGAAAGGTTGAGCCTATTCTTGAGCAATAAAAAGAAACAGCCAGAATCTGCTGTCACGTTTTCGTGCGAGACAACGCGAGAATCTTTATTTCTCCTCAGCAGCATTTCTAAAAAAAGAAAAAAAAGTTTCAGTTGTATTGCTCCGATTGTGATGTCATCTGTAGTCATAGTGGCAACAAAAAAAGCGACAGAAAAGAATTGTCTGCAAAACAGGCCGAAAAAAAAAAAAAAAACGTTATTAGCGTCCGCGAAGTCAAATATGATTTCCTCACCACGCTTTATTTGGCTGTTGTTAAAAAGGTTACACTATATCATAATAACAATCTAATGTCTATGTCTGTCACTTTCATCTATTCTGCGCGGTTGTAATGAAACTATTTTTAGGCGCATTTATGTCAGACGCTTTGCATAAAAACTATTTCTTAGTCTCTAAAGGTTTTACTAAGACGTTTCTATTGTATAAAACGTAGCAATATCAATTCTTTTCAGCCTGATCTAGATTTTGTCCTTTTTATTTTTTGGTTTATGTTAATGCGAGTTTGTTTCTTTTGTTAATTGTATTTTTCACTTACTACTACTATCCATCTCCAAATTAATAATAAACTTTGTTCATGATCATCAGAGCCTCGAATACAACTATTAACAATATTTATCATTAAAGCTTAAAGCAACATAGATTGTAGCAAAACAAAATAATAAAAAATGTCCTTTTGTACAGTATTTTTTATTTTTCAATGCTTTTTGTCACAAAAAGAAATAAAAATTTGTTTGATATTATTTAATTTCTCAAAAAGGGCACATAACCTTTGATTTGATTTTAGTGTCAGGTATTAGTACAAAAAAGTTGTTGATAAAACCTAACGTTAAGCTTATGGTCAAAAACTTTCCAACGGCTTATAAAGAGTATTAAACTTTTTTCTCATAGTTATCAAAGGCCCAGATGGTAGCTGCTTTCTCGCAGCCTGGGCCATGAGTAAATCTGTTCATTGATTTTAAAGATGACAGACCGAAACCGAAGCTAACAAAACGGAAAGGTATCCACCCACTCCGATGTTCAGTGTGGGTCTGCTAATCAGCAAACGTCCTTTTCAGGACGAGGCAATGACAGGATAAAACTGCCCTTTTCAGGGCACATTGTCAACAAGTTCCGAAGACCCACTATTCTTCAGCTGAACATCGAAGACCTCACTGCTAGCAAAATGAACGTTCTTCATCACCTGGGTATGCAGTCTGAGGCACTCGTCATCCTACTGCAGGAGACCCACTGCACTGATGCAGAAAAGCTGGTACTACCAAACTACCAACTAGCTGGGTCTTCTTTAAGCAGGAAGCATGGCCTTGACACGTTTGTCCACGAGCGACTGAGATACACGCTTTTGGACCAATCTCCACCGACATCGGAGATCGAGTGGCTGTGTGTAGACGTTGATGGCTATAAAATAGTCAACGTCTACAAACTACCGCCAACGCGATTGCGAACCGTGGATCTCCCAGTGTTTCCTCACCCCTGTCTGTACGCTGGCGATTTTAACTGTCGTCATGCTGACTGGGGTTACGATGACAACAGTCCGGATGGTGAATGCTTGGCTGGCTGGGCAAGTATTAACTGTCTTGCCCTCCTATATAATCCCAAGGACCCTGCCAATTTTTATTCCGGCCGCTGGAATACTGACACCAATCCAGATCTAGCTTTCGCTAGCGTAGGTCCAAACAGTTGCTTACCGGATAGACGTGTCCTTGACAAGTTTCCCAGGTCACAAAATCGACCATCGCTTATTACACCACCAAGGTTTGCTCTGGCAGTGCCAAGCATGCCTGTTAAGCGATGGAACTTCCGCAAGGCCAAATAGAGTCACTACATTGCTTTGACGAATAAATTCACAAAGACTTTGTTGCCGCCTGATTCACTTGATATGGATGCGGCTTACCAGGACTTCTGTAACACCATTAAGAAAGCAGCCAAAAAGACTATCCCACGCGGGTATCGAAATAACTATATTCCGTGTTGGGATGCAGAGTGTGAATCCCTCTATAAAGCCTTTCTGCAGTCTCCTCAGGGAGACGACTAAAGTTTCGCTGCTACAGCTCTGCTTGCCAAGCTTGACAGAAAACGGAGGGATCGATAGTCCTAGGCAGTTCGGAGTATCGATTTCTCACACTCTAGTCGAAAAGCGTGGAGTATTTTGAACAACCTTACTGGTAGGTCACGACACTCTCCTCATCACTGTCCCGTTTCAGCCGATGCTATTGCATCTCAGCTGGTTAGAAATGGGAAATACGAGGCTGTTGACCACAAGTCATTTCGACTTGTCTCTGAAGAAGTGTCTGACCTTTGGAGGGCCACAACACCAGACGCAGTAAATATCTCTGACAATTTTTCACATAGAGAATTTACTGCTGCCCTCCAACATTTAAAACCAGGTAAAGCTCCGGGACCTGATTCCATCTGCCCCGAGCTTATACTTCATGCTGGAAATGCTTTAAAGTCCTGGTTACGTAACTTCTTCTCTTCCTGTTTGCACCGACTCAAAATTTCCAAGATCTGGAGAAGAGCGCTTGTGGTCGCGATCCTAAAACCAGCAAAACCCGTGGGGGACCCCAAGAGTTATCGACCGATATCTCTGCTCTGTATCCCCTACAAGATCCTTGAGAGGCTTATCTACGCCCGCGTTGAATCATTAATCGATCCACTGCTCCCTAAAGAGCAGGCTGGGTTCCGACGCGGGAAGTCAACCGTAGATCAAGTTGTTCTGCTAACCCAGAACATTGAGGATTCTTTTGAGGCTGAAAAGAAGGCCGGTTCCGTATTTATCGATCTGACAGCTGCTTATGACACTGTCTGGGACCGTGGCCTTACCTGCAAGCTGCTGAGACTACTTCCGGATAAGCACATAGTCAAAATGATAATAGAGTCACACTGTTGAGGCAACTTGTGGGCTCGAGATGGGGTGCTGGTGCTAAAAACTACGCATAGCCACCTTGTCTCTAGTCTACTCAGCAGCTGAGTACTGTGCGCCAATCTGGTGTCGCAGTGCTCACACTTGCCTCATCGACAGTGTCTTGAATGACGCCTTGCGCATAGTTACTGGATGCCTGTGTCTCACTCCAACAAACCACCTACCTGTACTTTCAGGCATTCATCCAGCTGAGCTTCGCCTAATGGGAGCGACACTCTCCTTGGCTTATCGTGGATCTCTGGATCCCGATCATATCTTGTATGGTCTTTTAAGTGGGTCCTCAGATACTCGCCAAGTGAGACTAAGATCCAGACACCCGTTTGTGCCAGCTGCGCGGAATCTTTTGGACAACTTTGCCAGATTTGGCATCCGCGCTTCTGAATGGACAAATCACAAATGGAAAACGGAGTACTGTAAAAATGTTTCCAGGCTTTGTGCTTTTGTTCCGAGACCGGTGCCAGGCCTGTTGAGATGGGCTTACCCCGAGTAGTTTGGGTTAAGCTCAATGGTCTGCAGACTGGTGTTGGGCGATTCCATTCGTCCATGCACAAATGGGGACTTGCTTCTTTACCGAATTGCAAGTGTGGTGCCTCTGAGAAAACCGTAGACCATGTTCTAACAGCGTGTCCTATACATCGATCACCACATGGAGCACGAGGTCTGACGGTTTTGGGTGACAAAACTTGATGCTGGCTTAATAACACCACTGCCAGCATCTGATTTAGGCAGTTCAGCAGTCTGGGGTAGTAAAAGGATAAACCCTTGGTCCCAGTCATGTTTTTGTCTGACCTGTTGTGGATACCCTTCAAACGACGACGACGATAGTTATCAAAGATTTTGATTTTGCTTGGATTAAAATGATGTAATAAAAATCAAAATCTGAAAATGAGAAAACCAAAAATCAATTCGGTATTTCACGTCATCAAACAAATGTTTTCACAGGTAACATATTATTACGAATTCTATTTATATTCATGATTTGCAAGACAATCTCATGGAAGTTACGGTTTGAGGATTGGTCAAACGAGTTCCGTAACCTGCTTTCGGAGACGATTGAACATGTGTGTCCGGTTGAAATTCTTTTGTTGATTTTAAGTTATATATAGAAATACAACTATAATTTACATATATAATTAAAGTAAAAAGGTATAAGAAATTAATTAAACTCTCAGATCACAAAATGTTTTTAACATTAATTTATTAGTCTCAACAGTCTATTAAACCTGTTTAGGCTTGTCAGAGAATAATTAAAAATCTTAATAAAATAGATTTTTTTGTTATCTGTTTACTTTTTGTCATTTTGTGTTTTTCGTATATAATAGATTTCTATTTGAATAAAGTTTTTAATTGCTCCCGGACGAGACTAAACAGGTGAAACAGATTTTTGGAACTATATAATCAATGTAAAATAATGTTTTTGGTCTGACAACTGAATTAACCAATTCAAATTGGTATAACTTAACCTTCATTAAACGCTTTTTTTGATAATTAGTAAAACAGTAAATCACAACCATCAGTAAAACTTTTTAAAGAAACTATATATATAATTTTACTTATGAAATTTACGTTTTTTTATAAACGTTATAATCTGAAAATAAAAACCCAGCCATCGGAGGCACATTCCTGTGTTTTTTGATGCCGCTCCCAAGCCTGGATAAATGGGGAGGGTTGCAGCAGGAAGGGCATCCGGCGTAAAAATTTTTTTGCCAAAACACAAATGCGTTGTGATTATGAATCCATACCGGATCGGTCGAGGCCCAGGTTACCAACAACCGCCTCAGGTGTCGCACAGTAGGGCACCTGTGAAAATATGTTATTGCTGAACATAGCGAAAACAAGAGCAAAAAGAGAGGAGGAAGGCGAGTGAAGAAGCAGCAGGAAGTGTGGAAAGGGAGACCCTCACTTGTAAGGGTGGATACCTTAAATATTAGAACAATAACTGGAAAGGACAGAGAGCTGTCAGACTTGATGGAGCGAAGGAATGTAGACATATTGTGCCTACAGGAAACAAAGTGGAAAGGTAGTAAACAAGGAATATTGGAGGTGGATGCAAACTATTTTATAACGGAGCTGATGGAAGAAAAAATGGAATAGGAATAGTGATGAGGGTGGAACTAGGTGAAAATGTCCTTGAGGTGAAAAGAGTGTCAGACAAATTAATGGCCATGAAACTGAAGATAAAAGGCTTCATCCTAAACATAATAAGCGCGTATGCTCCACAGGTTAACAACAGCATGGAGGAGAAAAATGATTTTTGGGAAAACCGGGATGGGTTGATAGAAAATGTATCAAAAGAGGAGAGGATAATTCTAGGTATGGATTTTAATGGACATGTGGCCGAAGAAAGCATAGGGGATGAGGGAATAATGGGGAGGTATGGTGCTGGAACAAGAAATAAGAAAGGATCAATAATTGTGAAGTTGGCAAAAGGATGGATTTGGGGACTGTCAATACTTATTTCAAAAAGAAAGATAAACACAGGATGATGTGTAAAAGTGACAAAAAAGTATTCAAGTAGATTATGTGATGTGCAGAAGGAGGAACCTGAAAGAAACGTGTGATTTTAAGGTAATAGTTAATGAGTGCGGTACTGTATGGTGTATGGTGGTATGCAAAATGGCTCTTTTGGTGAAAAAAGCAGAAAAAGTAAAACCAAAGATACGATGGCGGAAACTGAAGGAGACAAGCTGTCAAAAAGCGTTTAGACAAGAGGTGACCAGGATTTTGGGAGGCAAAGATGGGTTACCTGATGAGTGGAACAAAACAGCAGAAATATTAAGAAAAACAGCTAAAAATGTGCTGGGAGTGACATTTGGGAAACGAAAAGGATACAAGGAGACATGGTGGTGGAATGAGGAAGTACAGAAGAGCATAAGCGAAAAAAAAGAGGCAAAGAAAGCATGAGATAAAATAAGAGATGAAATACTAAAAAGATCTACAAAGAAAAGAAGAGCAAGACAAAGAAGGCAGTTGTGATGGCAAAGGAACGTGCGTATGAAGATTTGTATGCTAGATTGGAAACAAAAGAAAGTGAAAAAGGAATTGTACAGATTGGCTGGACAGAGAGACATAGCAGGGAAAGATTTGCGGCACGTGAGGATTATAAAGGATGAAAACGGTAATGTGATGTTAAATTCGGAGGTAGTGTTAAAGAGATGGAAGGAGTACTTTGAGAAACTGATAAACAAAGAAAATGACAAAGATCCTAGGACAGAGGAAGTAGAATTGGTAACGAAGAGATAAATTTTGTCAGTAGAGAAGAACTGAAGAATGCACTGAGAAGAATGAAAAAAGGTACAGCGGTTGGGCCAGATGAGTTGCCAGTAAACGTTTGGAAGTGCATGGGAGATATGGGGATAAAGCTTTTGACCAGACTGTTCAATAGACTATTAGTGAGTGAACGGATGCCAGAAGAATGGAGAAGGAGTGTGCTTATCCCATTCTATAAAAACAAAGGGGACGCACAGTGCTGTGGAAACTACAGAGGAATGAAGCTAATGAGCCCTACAATCAAAACATGGGAAAAAATTATTGAAGCCAGGCTAAGGAATAGAGTAGAAATTAGTAAACAACAATATGGATTTATGCCAGGAAAGGGAACTACTGATGCCATGTTTGCTTTGAGAATGTTGATGAAGAAGTACAGGGAAGGTCAAAGAGAGCTACATTGTGTACTCGTGGACCTAGAGAAAGCTTAAGACAGGGTTCCGAAAAAAGAGTTATGGTATTGTATGAGAAAATCAGAAATGCAGGAAAAGTATGTGCAACTTGTACAGGATCTGTAGGAGGAAAGCGAAACAGTGGTGAGGTGTGTAGTAGGAACTACAGAAAGTTTTAAGGTCAAGGTTGGACTGCACCGGGGATCAGCGTTAAATCCATTCCTGTGATAATGGACAGGCTAGCGGATGACTTAAGGAGAGAACCACCGTGGACGATTGTCACAGACTTTGTTCGGGAATCCTAAAGGACCAGTTGAGCTAGTTAACCCGAATACCTGCGCTGAAACAAAGCTGTGTCTAAATTTTATTGTATTCCGACTCAAGAAGTAGTCTGCTTTGAGCCTGAAGCTTTATACAGTTGGTTTGAACGAAAACTCGGATTGGTTTCGTTAAAGACTCTTCTTCACAAACAAACAGAGACCACTGTCTCTAACAAGAACGATTATATTACAAAACTCACGACCAACAAAATTTCTATTCCACGCTTTGCCAAACTGCAAAGCGAAATCAACGCTATAACTTGATTCAACCAATACAAATAACTCTACCTCCGTAGAACACAACTTCAAAACACTGGCATAAAACAACAATCGTCAACGGATACAAAATCTAACGGGCCACTTCTGCGCCCAAACCAAATTATTTTCACTCGAGCTGTCTTTCGAGTTGCCTCAAACGTCTGTGTAGTCTCTCGCTGTGGATTCATTTATATAGACAAAAGATCACGTGACGCAAATTTACTCGTATATTCGAGACTTAGCTCGAATTCCCTAGAGAAAATGCTATGCTCGAATGCGCCAGAACATTCCACTGCCTTAGAGACAGCAAAGCTTGGACAAAAACATATTACGTCATTAATGTCGGGAAAAGCGAAAAAAAGAAAGTTGCATTCGAACAACACAGTACAAAAGCGATTATCCCTTGCCCAAGCGATTTTTGCGTTATAACAAAAACTCTGAATTATTTTAAAGCGGAAAATAAGCTAAATAGCCATGATTAAAATTATTATGAATTAAGTGTGACAACGATGCTGTTTGCTGATGATATTGTGATTTGCGAAGAGACCAGGGAAGAAGTGGAGCAGAGACTAGAATCTTGAAGGTATGCATTGGAAAGAAGAGGTCAAAGACCAAATATCTGTGCATAAATGTAGGTCAAGTAGGTAGGTCAAAGACCAAATATGGGGGAAATGACAAAGAAACAGTAAAGATAGAGAATACAAAAGTGCCAAGAGTAAAGGAATTTAAATATTTTGGATCAACGGTGCAAGAAAGTGGTAGTTGTGAGAGGGAGGAAAAGAAGAGTGTGCAGGCAGGATGGAATGGATGGAGAAAAGTATCGGGAATAATCTGTGACATGAGGTTACCAGCTAAAGTAAAAGGAAAAGTGTACAGTTCAGTGGTGAGACCAGTAATGGTGTATGGACTTGAGACGGTGGCAGTCACAAAGAAACAAGTAAAAGAGATGGAAGTTCCAGAGATAAAAATGCTGAGGTTTGCTATGGGAGTGACGAAAAAAAGCAAGATTAGAAAGGAGTTCATTATAGGTACAGTTAAGGTAGAACGGTTAGGAATGAAGATGAGGGAGGGCAGGTTGCGGTGGTACAGATATGTCATGAGGAGAGACCAAGAGTATGTAGGAAGAAAGATTATGGAAATGGAGTTACCGGAAAAGAGGAAAAGAGGGAGACCAAAGAGAATATTTCTAGGTGTAGTGAAGAGAGAAATGGGGGAAGTTGGTGCGAGGGAGACGGATGTTGAAAACAGGACGGTTTGGAGAATGATGATACGCTGTGGCTACCCCTGACTGAAGGTTGAAGAAGAAGAAGAAAAATCTAAAAATAAAAAAATTTTTTTGATTTAAAATTCTATTAACGATTCTATGTGGAATTTATTTATTTTTTTATGAAATATTTGTCTCATCTTTGTGTTTTATTGTAATATTACTGTAGATATTTGTGCATTTTTAAAGCCCGATGTTAATTGTCAGTACGTTTTGTATAATACTAGAATTCGCAGTTTTGCTGTACCTAGAATTACTACGAGAGGTAAAAATTGCCGTTGGTCAAAAAAAAAGCTTCATACTGAGTATTATTCTATGACTCAATTTTTTGTTAACATTTGAAGTGTATTTAGTTGTGGATTAGATCTTAGTAGGTGTGAGATTGATGGGTTGTAGTCTGCATTATAGTAAAGGCTCATTCAAATATTTAGTACTAACTTTGTCACAATCGTATTGTAAAACTGTACTCACAATTTTCTTTTTTTTAAGAGCTTGCTTAATTATTTGCACAGCTGCAAAGAATTTTGCAGCTACGGGACTTCACTTTGAATTTTGTTTAGAGTCCTCAAAAGTGAAGTCTTTTTCCTGAATTCCGTGTGAAGATCAAAAGAGGTAAAAAAGCTATGAGCTACTACGTTTCGACTTTTTTCCAAATATAGATCCACCATCTTCATGACCACGCTCTCAGATGTTTTTTTACGTGGTATGCCTTCATCTTTTCCAAAATATTGTATGGAGTTCAGCATATATTTAGACTCCATATCAACAGCTAGTCAGAATCTGATATTGAATTTTTCCAGTTTATTTACTAAATGCAAAGTAAATTTGCAACGGTTTTTGTTGGGAATCATTGCTCATTAAATGTAGTGTTTTCTCCTGGTTTGTAGCAAACAATACAGTTATAAACAAACATATGTAAGACGGCAGAAATCAAAGCAAATTTCTCCATCTGAAATACGAGTTGTTGCAGTAATTTTTTGTAATTGATTTGCAACAATAAAAAAACTAAACTTTGTTCTAAAGATTAACTTTTATTGAGGTAAATTAGAAATTTTTTTATGGTCAAAATGATAGTTTAAAATAATTTAAGGTAAACCCCTCCTTGCACTCCACTCTGATTATCTTAACCCAAAAAATCAACATGCTAAAAGTTGGCCACAAAAATTAACAGGAAACTTCAAAAAGCTTTTTAATTTTAAATTTTATACTTTATTTTTTGTCCACGACAGACCTTTTAATGATTTACTAAATAGAATGAAACAGATTTGATGAGTGTGTTTGATAAACTAATTTCAACTTTTTTACTTGGTCGGACTTCAGTTAAACACACTTCAAAATACGTTGATTTACTTTTTTCGATTTTATAATAATATATATTTTTTCTGTACAGTTTATTCTACTGTATGCGCATGGTATCAATTACATTTAAAAAAATTTACTGTAATAATGTGTTATAACGCTTTGTCGAAAGAATTTTTTTCCCGCTGTTTAGAGCTATTGAGCCAAAATCGAAATACAATATATTCGTCTTGACGTAGCTTAATAAACATTCTTTCTACAATTTTTTAAAATTTTTGTTATCATAATTATCATCATCATTATTGTTATCATCGTCATCAATATTTTATTTTTTATTTATTCTTCTTAATCGCGAGGTAAATGACAAAATGCTAAGCGTAGGACCTATCCAAGGATTACTAGAACCTGATTTAGAAAAAGCTGAGATATTGTTGCCGGTTGAAATTTTGTTTGAATTTTTGTTGGTTTAAGTATGATATAACTCAAATTTACAACAACTCGTTAAAACTGATAAATAACCGAGAGTGATAATTTTTTTTTTATGAACTGAGCAACATGGCGATGGTAGAAGTTATGCTGAAACCATGCCGATATCTGTCGCCATCAAAACAGCACTTTTCTACATACTTGGCCATACCTCTAAAAATAGGCTACGTTTACGAGATGAATTTTCCCTAAGATTAACAATTTTATGTCGGTTGCGTGGCTTAGGAGGAGAGCCCTATCGATAATTCACGAAGTCTGTGTTTAACCCCTAATAGCAATACGCAGTTATGCAGTTTTGAAAAACACTTAACTTGTATTTTTGCATGTCCAAAATGCAGGTCATAAACGGTTGAATAATGGCAGTAGCAGTAGCAGTAGCAGTAGCAGTAGTAGCAGTAGCAGTAGCAGTAGCAGTAGCAGTAGCAATAGCAATAGCAGTAGCAGTAGCAGTAGCAGTAGCAGTAGCAGTAGCAGTAGCAGTAGCAGTAGCAGTAGCAGTAGCAGTAGCAATAGCAATAGCAATAACAATAGCAGTAGCAGTAGCAGTAGCAGTAGCAGTAGCAGTAGCAGTAGCAGTAGCAGTAGCAGTAGCAATAGCAGTAGCAGTAGCAGTAGCAGTAGCAGTAGCAGTAGCAGTAGCAGTAGCAGTAGCAGTAGCAGTAGCAGTAGCAGTAGCAGTAGCAGTAGCAGTAGCAGTAGCAGTAGCAGTAGCAGTAGCAGTAGCAGTAGCAGTAGCAGTAGCAGTAGCAGTAGCAGTAGCAGTAGCAGTAGCAATAGCAATAGCAATAGCAATAGCAATAGCAATAGCAATAGCAGTAGCAGTAGCAGTAGCAGTAGCAGTAGCAGTAGCAGTAGCAGTAGCAGTAGCAGTAGCAGTAGCAGTAGCAGTAGCAGTAGCAGTAGCAGTAGCAGTAGCAGTAGCAATAGCAATAGCAATAGCAGTAGCAGTAGCAGTAGCAGTAGCAGTAGCAGTAGCAGTAGCAGTAGCAGTAGCAGTAGCAGTAGCAGTAGCAGTAGCAGTAGCAGTAGCAGTAGCAGTAGCAGTAGCAGGGCATTGTACATGGTCACCGCACGTGGCTAAGATGACTAAATAAATGGTTTTGTGACAAGGATAAGGAACGCTGTAGCGTGCCAGTTTTATGAAATAGGCATGTTAACCGTGTTCATATAAAAAATCACGTTTTTGCTATAGTTCGCCAGTATTGAAAATAAAAAAAAATACTTCATTAAATATTGTTTGATATTCATTTTAGGACATTAAAAAAATTTTTTTACTACTTCATTCAACATCATTTAGCAATATTTCTATGCAAGAATGCTCATAAAAACGTGAGACAAACCAAAAATTAGTTTTTGTTGTGACTTGCAAGATAGAAATTAATAGTATCGGACCACTTACATTTTGGTTACTTACCCCGGGGTTACATACATAGCACTTACTTCCTCGTCATATACCGGCAAGTATCGTTTTATTGTGTAATATACCGGGAAGTAAGTGGTTAGTATGTGATCAGGGGGTAAGTGCCTGGAGGATAAGTGTTTTATAACCAAATAAATGTGGAATAAGTTTTTTAATATGAGCCAAGGATATTTTACAGCAGTCAGCAATGAAAGTTTTTATTAGGGGCTGCTACCCTTCAGCAAGGTTTTGATATTTATGTAGCCCCGTAATTGCAATTACATTTTCCACCTCTAATTTAGGGACATATGGTAATATTGGTTTGCTTGGTATGCCTCAATTTTTGCAATCTTGGTGATTGGCAAGACAAACTATCAGCATTTTAAATAAAAAATAATTTTCTTGCGATTTACTTAACCAATTATATGAAAATTCCAGGTTGTCCAGTAAAAATTTATGTTTGTTAATTTGATTTTTTTTATAAACAATTAGGCAATCAACAAATCGTTAAGCTGTTTTTTAAGACAGAAAAATTATTGTTTTTATGTTTGCAATTGCTGCAACCGACGAGAGTTAGTGACGTATTTCCAGACAGAAAAGTTACGAACAGACGTATAGACACCAATCAAAAATGTTTGCAATGAGCATAAGTATTTAGGAAGTGGTTGACATGATTCAACTATGGGTTGCGTAAAAAGAAGACGCCCTTATATTCTGATGTTAGAGAAAAAATTGCAAGTGCGACTCAGTTTATAAAATAAAAAACTGCAAGTGCCCAATAATTTACTACTAAGAGCAACGCAATTGTTTTTAGTGTACTAACTTTGTGATTACTTTAAAAGTTTGGTTCAAGGCTTTTGCAATAATACACTTGTACATGTAAAACAACAAAATAAGAATTGAGAAAGAGCAATAGTTTGTTTTTAGGTATTAATGTAATTAGAAATTTAAAAATCTTTTATTATAATTTTATAACTACAATGCAAAGTCTACGATAGTAGCAGCACTTTCGACAACTGAACATACAACTTTCAGTGTTACCCGTTAGATACTTTTGGCAACCACTGTATTGTACAAGAAACAGCCCAATAACACAGTAGTACTTAAATTTTCGTGTGCCGTAATTTGATTTATTGGAGTTTTGCAACAAAAAAGTGTGAAAAATTTAGATACATTGCAAAAAAATCTATTTGTGGGTTAATAAATTAATTATTTTTTATTGTTTCATTTTAAGCATTTGTTTTTATACATGTATAATCATCTTTTTATCATCTTTTATATAATATTACGTTTCCAGCATCTTGCTTGAAATAAAGCAATTTAAGTTTGTTCTTCACATTGTTCAAACGAATTTTTTGTGCGTTGATCCGACCATACTTGATTTCTAGTAATCATCAACACATCTTGAAATAAGTGGTTAAAACAGTTTGATTTATCTTAAGTCAATTGCATTTCCGCAACATTTGTTACTTTTAAGCGCCACGAATCTTCATTTATTGCAATTTCTGGTGTGTCTATAAACGCCATTTTTATGGTATTGGGTGATATTGCAGTTGTTTTACTTACAGTTGTTTATGGCCTTATATCAAATTATTTTTTTGGAAATCTTTGTCACGAGCGCAAAAATTTTCAACACAATAATGATTCCTTTTGTGGACATCGATTTTTAGCTTTTGCTGTTTCGAAACCGAGTGTGTTGCCTTGTTAAAAGAGACAGCAGCGCATTGCGAAACAAAAAGTTTGAGATTGCGGTGGAGTGGCCGACAGTCGAGATTTCTGTATATTTACGGTATACTTGTAGTTATGTGAAACTTTATTGTTTGTTTATGTTTAGCCTTGGCAAAAATCCGAGCTTTTATGTTTTTTTTTCATTTCAAAAAATGTTGCTTTCAATTTAATAACATTCACAAGCTTTAGTTATAACTATCTCCTAACTTTTCTTTTATTAAAGCATTCCTGCTTTGGGTAGCTTCTTTTGTTACAGTCGTTGAGCATAATTACGCGCTCAGACATTTAAATAAGCATAATTTTCTTAACAATTTTTTTCAATTAGGTCACTTTATCACACTTATATGTCATTATAATTATTTTATAATTATGTTCAGAGAAAATACTTTAATATTTGAAAAGCACTTCGCTTCCAAAAAAGAAACTATTACACAATTTTCATCTTTTGTCCACACTCTACAGTGAACAATAAAGTTCAACTTTCTAAATGCTGAAATAACTGTAGCGCACTAAAGAGCGCATAAATGTTAGAAAAATCCACATCGAAAGCAACTCATTATTTATATTGTTAAGGCCCAATGGCTTATTAAAGCAAATTATTTTATTGTTACATATAAAAAGACTGGATACACGAGGCTGGAAAATAAACGTGGTGTTATAAGTGAAAAAAAATTTTTTTTTAATTTCCTTATAAAGATAACGAAGTTGAAAAACTCATTAAATTTGTCAATCACGAAAAAAGGGTGTTTGTGCTTTACGCTGAGGAAAGGTATCACAATATTTCGGTTAAGTTTGCAATCACGCCTAACGGCTAAGGCTGGCAAAAGGCTGACTATTTGATGAAAGCAATGAATATGTAATTTGATAAAACTTAAATCAGGGCAAATTAGATTGTTTGTTATCATAATCCCAATATAAGGAGAGATTTGATTTTCTGCAAAATTTTATTTACAACAAAACACATATGCATCTGTAGATAAATAAAAGCAGTTTAGGTATTGAAATTTATGTACCGCGTATAAATCATTATAAAAAATAAGTTTTGCTTTTTATTGTACAATTCGGCTAATTAGTCATTAAACTGTGATTTTTAAAAAACCTTAAAAAGTTAAAATGTTTTAATATTTTTATTATTTAGTTATTTTTTGATTTACCTTGGTTATTCATTTATTGAAACCTTGCCACGGTAACCAACTTTTAAAATAATTGTTTCTAATTTTTTAATTGTTTTAATTGGAAGAATTTAAATGCGATTTAAATTTTGTTGCTTTTGCTGCAAAAGATTCACGACAGTTACATATTTAACAATCGGTCACAGAAAAATAAAAGTTTTTAATCTTAAGTTGTCGTTTCCACTCAGCTTCAATTATGTCATAGCCTTTTAAATGATGACGCATTTTCAGTTAATTGGGTAATTGGTTGAGATAATGTCCAGACTACCTGATTTTCGCTCATATGGCTGCAAGCATTTCATGTGATTAGCTGCCCCATTTTAATGATATGATGGTTAACCTAGTTGCTTCAAGATAAGCTGTTGAGCAAAAGAGTTTTTGAGATGAATTACTGCAGTCGTAAGTTTGTAATGATTTAGGATAATATCGATCGCTAGGCCTAATAGCAATAAAAATGTACCTGAAAAATAATATGTGTTGTAAGTCTTAATACACCTTCAAAGATAAAAATTTAAACAAAAAGAATTATGAATACCAGAAATGATGTTCGTTTTAATTTGATCGATCACAAATCACGATCAAAAAAACCAATTACTCTGCAATATCGTATTAACGTTAATACGTCAAACAATACGGCAAATTAGCGTTTTATTGAAGCGCGTCTGTGATTTATGTTATATTTTTCTTTTCCTATGACGACATAACTTTATGTAATTCAAAACTTAAAGCAAAAAATTTAACTTAGTATTAATATCTATATGAAACATGAAAAACACTGGAATGTAAAGCACATCAAACTGAACAAACATTATTTTAGATTAAAAATTACTCATTGTATGTTTTTGTAGTTTTTGTAATGACGTCATCTTTTTAGCTTAAAAGTTTACAAAAACGGATTAAAACAAAACGAAAGTAAAATATCATACTTGAGTGTACAACCTATTTATTTAAAATTTAATTAGTTATCAGATGTTAAGAACAATAAGTGGTCTTGTTTTTGAGTTAATCATCAACCGATCCGATTGGCCTGTCCTGAATAAATTGAAAAGAAATTTTCTAATTTTTCAATGCAATTACATTTTTTTTTTAATTAATCATTTTATATTCAAATTTCTGATTGTTCTAATGAATATGAAAAATTAATCTAAACAAGATGCTGTATTAGAAATGTAAATATGTGTGAAATATCTCACCTATCAATAACTTTAATCATCAAAACATGGATTACTGCATGCTTTATACCATTTTAAAAGTATAAATGTTTAAACGAGTTTAAAAAATTAAAATCTACACGTGTTCATAAAAGGTACAATAAATGGTTTACGCCGTTTAGAAAATTGTTTTAGCATACTCGTATTTTGTTTTTTTACTAAAGCAACAGTAAGTCTTTTACTGCTGCACTTTAAATGTTTTTGATGGTTTTGCAATTTTTATCTGTGCATAATTTGAGAAAATCTTCGTATCAGCATACGTAATCAAGCAGGATTGACTGCATTGGGTCTAGAGAATATAATTAGCTTCGCCAAAACGTTGATGCAAAGCTTGTCACGAATGGAAATTACAGATATAAATTTGTATCAATCATACACGCAGGCGAGACGTGGCTGAAACGCGCTTAAAATGAAGAAGGTTAAAAAAACGGGCTTGATTTTGTAAGGTACGCTCGCCAGGAAACTATCAGTTTTATTATAGCTTAATCGGTTTGTACGTAGGAGCTTGAGCTTTTAAAAAGCAAAAATATTCTTTTTTAAATGGAAAGATTAGAAAAAAAGTGAAAAAGTTTGGTTGCTTTGTAAATAGAATTTGTCTGTGTTGTTTATAAGATTTATAATTAGTTCAATTTCATTATACATCATTGTCTATCACTTTTTTGCGGTTAAGATAGATTAATACTGTAGTTCTCTAATACTTACGATAGACGTTCTAGGCAAAATTTTTGTCCCTATTTCTTACCACAAAGAAAAATCTTTGTTAAAATTTTTTGCGAATTCAACTACACTTGAGATTAGCAATTGGAATATAAAAGTTAATTTGGAGAGAGAAATTGAAAAATTACTTAATTCTGTTAATAACGGTTTCAAGATTAAGTAAGTAGTTAATTACTGATAACGGACAAAGGCAAAAAAGATGTTGTTGCCAAAAAATAATTTAACACGTTTGTATCTATTTAAAATCACACAATTTTAGTTACTTAAAAAAATTTTTCCTCCAACTAAATTCTTCCAGCTAATTGAGTTGCACAGTAATGAGTTGTTCTTCTTTGCAGGTTTACATCTTCAAAATTAGTTTCATTATTGATAGAGGCATCTATTTAAATTGAACTGCAGAAATATTGTTATGAATTTCCAATTACTCTTTGTGATACTTTGTATTCAAGTATATGAAGCTGTCGCGTACAACGTTGATGCAGGAGGAAGTGGAACCACTACCATCCGACCCTACAATCATACTGGTGATGAACCAATTAAAAACCCAACGTTTTTTGGATATGATTTTAGCATAAAAACAGGAAGTTCTGAAACTCCAAAGTAAATATTTATGTGAAAAAATAAAAATACGTTAGTAGAGATGTAAACTTGAAACATATATCAACGTTAAAAAAATTCATGTATGGCATATTTCTATAAATGTGATTACTCTAAATATTCTAAGTAATTTTTGACATCTTAATTAATACATAAAATTTTTAAGGCGTAGCTGTTGTTTTTTTATTCTATTTCGACATTTGAATCCACAATTTTTAATTATTTTACAAACGTGGCGCAATTAACCGTCAACTATCTAATTATACTGGCTTGATTTTTTTTTCAGCAATTCTACATTAATGCATCCCAGAAATTTTTTATATAACTTATAACTCAGTTTTACATAAAATTCTTCCTATCAAAATGTTAACCGCATTTAATTTAAAACGCTAAAATTTTTTGCAAAATATAGGTAAAAAAATTTACATGAAATTATGGTCAAAACGGAGTTTCTAATACAAACCTGAAAAAAACAAAGTCCAGAGAAGTTTTGATTTGCAGTATTGAAATTCAATATTAGATGGTTTGTTATTTTTTGCAGAAATTTAACTTAGTGGAAAGATTATTATTCTTCGCCAAATCTTTGTTTATTGTTTAAACACTACACAGGGAGTTACCGCAGTACAAAAGTAGCAATACATCAAAATTGCTAATTTACAATTTAAACATAATGTTCATACCATACGATAGATGCATTTTAAAGCATTTCATTTTCAAAATGTTTTTTAGTTTGCTATTGGTTGGCGCCCCAAAAACCAGAACAGCAACGGATGATCTTCCTCAAACTGGAATGCCATCTTCTAACAGTAAGTCGGTGCTTTACTTAGGCTTGTATGTTGATTTGGGAGTCGCTTTATACACTTTCCAAATGAATGATCTTTTTTGTTGATTGCAAAACTTTTGGATAAAACGTGATTGACATTTTTTTCTTTGGCTGAATATTGAGCAACACCTTTTAATTTGTATCTGACCAACTATATTTAGAAAATTTAAACTAATATTCATTGACCAGCCGTTGACCTTAGTTTCATTTGATGTCAGCACGAAGATTGATGTTAGTGACTTGAAATTTTTAAACTCAGCCTAAAAACTTTATAAACTTTCTGAAAAATTATTTAAATCAATACTTTGAGTGGTATGTCACTCATATTGCTTATCGGTTATACCGAAATTGTTTAAAAATAGAATGAGAGTAAAGTCAGTCATAGCATGGTAAAACCAAAGTTTTACTTTAAGTGTCACGTCTCTCACTTCCACTTGTTACAGTATGTGCCGATTCAAATCCTTCATTTCTACTCAATATATACTCTGAGTATTTGGTTTCGCACAGTAGCGCCATTTGAAATTTTTAAGCTTAACCAAACTTTTCTATTTTTTTACTGTTTTTAAATTGTTTAGTACTGGTAGATTAATATAGCGGAACACGTTCAATGGCAAGTCTCTCATATTGTAAACCTATTATACGTCATTCGAACATGCAATGTTTATGAAGCAAACGTAATATATTAACAACGAATTTTCTTTCTCATGCACTTGCGACAGACGTTCCAATTCAAGCCCTTATTTTAGTCGAAATGGATTCTGATTATCTACTTATGCTTGGTGGCTTGCGAAAGGAATTTCTTAAAATTGGAATCATAGTCAACGTGTTAAGATGTTAGGTCAAACGATTGCAGCCTAAAACGCGTAAAAAACCATTGAATTTTGAATATACAGAAAGGGTTTAATCTTAATAGCAAATATATATCATCAACGTAAATGTGCAATTGCAACTTAATTATTTTGTGTTGTAGATACTGGAAGCATACTATCATGTCCGATCTCACAGTCGTTTGGGCCAATCACTTGTGCGAAAAAGAATCTTCCCGATGACACCGAGCGGGGGGACTCGTATGGGTTGGTTGTTGGTGAATCACCCACAGGGGATTCCTTGCAGGTAAACTGAATATACAATATTCGTTATTTAAAAAGATCACAAACATGACTAATACCACTAAGTTTCGAAATATTAGCTTATTACCTTGGTTTACAATCTTTTGTTTTCTACTTGACACTTTCCTAACAATTTTTTAGTGAGAGTAAGGGTAAGTAAACAAACTAGGCGTGCAGTGTTTGATTAAAAATGCCAGAAAAAGATGGAGTGAGATTAAGTTTTTGTTAATTTGCTTTCTATAATTTACATCACATATTTTTTACCTTAAAAATTATTGATTTCGCAATTAAGATTTTTTGAAAAAAGTTGATATTAAATAAATCAGTTTATTTTTTTTTATTTTCAGCAGTTTAATTCGTCAGAGCGTAGGGGCAGCAGCTGAAGCTGCTACATTTTGCGATAATTTTTTAAGGAAGCATTGATTTTAATTATTACTATGGCCTACTTAGTTTTAATAAAGTTTACTTGACTTTCCGTTGAAAAACTTGCAAATGTAAGCTTGGGCAATAGTGAAGAGGTTATGACCATTTGTGTTTGTTTCTACCTTAGGTATGCTCTACAACAAAAGTCCTGAAATGTTTAAGTGATGACGAAGAAGTACAGTACAGTGTTCCAGGATTCTGCTATAAAAGTTCAAACAATGAAAGTTACTGGAATACGGATCCCTACTCAAAAACTCTAAGTAAATGACAGTATTTTGATAACTAAATAAATATCATTTTTATATTAGTGTTTCCAAAATACTAAAGTCTAGCAATTAAGGTTAAATAAAAGTAAATTAGATTGTTTAAAATATTTCAGAAATTTATATAAATCAAGTATTGCACATTTGCGAAATAGATTAAAAAATAAAATTGCAAGATGAATTTCAGGATTCTTAAAAACAATTTTTGTATGATCAAAAAAACCAATCAATTAAAAAATACAAAAATGTTTTACTGCAGATATAGCATTATCAGGTTTTTATTTAATTCGAATAAATTTTTATATAAACTTTTAATTAATTGAATCCTTTTTGAAGAACTGATGTTGCTGTAATACGAGGTCTGTTCAAAAAGTATCCGACCTTTTTCCCTCTCGCCAATAAGGTATGAGCAAACTGCCCGTGCAAAGCGTGGCTGCACACACACACATTCACGCGTAATCGTGAAGCGTTTCAGGCCGATTCGTCATTCGTATCTCTCTGTGTAAAGCATTTAGTGCAGGCGTGTAGTACGTGTTCATCGGTTTTTTGATTTTCAGAAAATTTCATTTCAATGACAGAACGCATCGAACAGAGGTATTGCATCAAGTTTTGTCAAAAACTTGGTGATACTCAAGTTGAAACAATTCGAAAGATTCAACAAGCTTTTGAAAATGAGGCCTTAAGCCCAACTCAGATAAAGCAATGGTTTAAACGCTTTAAAGATGGCCGTGCATCAGTGGAAAGTGATCCTCGCTCAGGAAGGCCATCCACAAGCCGAAACGAGGAGGCGATGGATCAGGTTCGTGAAAAAGTGTTGGAGGATCGTCGTTTAACAGTACGAGAGATTGCTGCAGAAATGGGAATAAGCACAGGCTCAGTTCATTCAATCCTAACTGAGGATTTGAACCTGCGGAGAGTGTCGGCTAAATTTGTCCCCAAGCTGCTGACGGAGCAACAGAAGGAACTCCGGAAGGAAATTTCGGAGGACATGCTGGATGTTGCAAATCATGACCCAGAATTTATCAAGACAATCATCACTGGTGATGAGACCTGGGTTTATGGTTATGACCCAGAAACCAAGTTTCAATCATCACAATGGAAGCATCCGGAATCACCACGCCCAAAAAAAGCTCGGCAAGTCCGCAGCAATGTGAAAGTTATGCTGACCTGTTTTTTTGATTCCCGTGGCATCGTGCATCATGAATACGCACCAGAAGGTCAAACAATCAACAAAGAGTACTACCTGGAGATTCTACGTCGCCTTCGTGATGCTGTGCGAAGAAAGCGGCCAAACATGTGGGCAGCAAAGAATTTTCAGCTTCACCACGACAATGCTCCCGCTCATTCTGCACATGTGGTCCAAGCTTTTCTAGCCAAAAACAGCATGCCACTTATTAGACAGGCTCCTTACTCTCCCGACTTAGCACCGTGTGATTTCTGGCCGTTCCCTAAGCTAAAAACAACTCTGAAAGGGAGGCGATTTCAGTCAAGAGAAGACATTATGAAAAAAGCGACGGAGGAGCTTCAGAGCATTCCGGGGGAGGAGTTTATGAAGTGTTTTGAGAAGTGGCAGAAGCGCTGGGATAAGTGTGTGAACCACCAAGGGGAATATTTTGAAGGAGATTGAATAAAACTTGCAAAATTTATTGTGTTGTGTGCTTTATACAAAAAAGTCGGATACTTTTTGAACAGACCTCGTATTTTAGGGAGAAGCCTTTCGAATTTTTTTATCAATACTCTTTTATTTGTATCAAAGCTAATTATTTAAATGATTTCTTTGCAATTTTTTGTGACCAACGGTTTTTGTAAGCTGTATAAAATGAAAAAATTTCAACTAATTTCGAAAAAAATCATTAAAAACAATCAAGGGTTGCATCAGATCTTTAAAGTTGGTAACATTTTTCAGCTTGTCCATCGAGAAATCGGGATTTGATTTTTTTGGTTGATGGATCCGATTCCGTTGGATTTTTTAATTTTGACAAAGTAAAAAAATGGATTATAAGCTTGTCCCGGAAATTTTCCATTCAGAAAAACCTTACCAAGATCGGCGTGGTTCAATATTCGCTTTTATTCAAAACTTTGTGAGTAAATGAAATCTTAGTATTCGTTCTTGCTTTGCTCAAGACGTGCAAGACAATACAACTGAATTTTTCATTTATGTACATGTTTGTCAAACCTGTTTGATTGCTATCAAGAAATGAAACCGCTCAGTAATTAAATTAATTTGTTACCGGTATTACAATAAAGTACTCTTAATAAAAAAATGCTTTTGATTTGTTGTAAATAATGTTTTTGTATGAATTTAAAAAGCTTTTTTTCTCACTAAACAACCAACCCAAAAGTAATCGCTTTGATCACTTAAATAATATATAGTCAATTTATGATCAATAGGATAGTAAGAATGACCAAAAGTGCAAGTTAGTTTATCAGTTAGAAAATAGACACCATTGCTAATGATTATGCTCATAAAATAATTAATGATATGGTTTTTTTATAGTCTACATCAATATTGAGATCACCAATTAAATAAACCTTAGCATTGAATATTTTTTCATTGTCGATGACGATAAATTACACGCCGATGACGGTAAATTACACCTACTGTAAAATAAATGTTTTGTCATTTGTATTATTAGAAAGTTTAAGCCATAATCTTTCTAACTGTTTGAGTATTGGGTACTGGTTTCTTTAAAAAAGCTAAGATTTTTTTGGCAACATAAATTCTAACGCCGTTATTATTTGTTGAAGAATTGGAATCGTAACTTAGAAGGAAAAATTTATTTAATAGCAAATTTTTAAAGTTTAGTTTCGGTTAGACAAATAATACCTGAAGGATCTGCAAGTACAGTAGACGCCGGTTATTAAGCCTGCCTCGGGACCGGATGATTTTGGGCTTGTTAAGCGGGTGGGCTTGTTAACCGACGGACGACTTTTTCTACATATTTTGAGCTAAAAATGAATGTCTAAATAAATGTCTAGTTACAAGTTAAAAACAACATTTGTGACAAAATTTGTGTCCAAACAGATTTATTAAACTTAGCATGTGATTAAATATAAAGGGTTTGTGACAAAACAGATGAATTTTGGACAGTAACCAAAATGCGATGTCTATCCATACAGAATAAAAAAATCAAGAATTACGTAATGAAATTTGTTAGTTATAAAGCTTTTCAAACAAATTTAAAAGAATTGCGTAGAAAATTTGGGCTTATTAAAAGGGTTTTTGGGAGTACAAAGTAAGTTTTGTTATGGAAGAATTCCGGACCGGACGAATTTGGGTTTAATATGCGGGTGGGCTCATTAACCATGGGCTTAATAAGCGGCGTCTACTGTATAAGTAAAAGATTGTAAAAGATTGTAAAAGTAAAAGATTTCAATTTTCAAAATTTTTACGTAAGTATATAGCATTAACATGCAAAATCAAGAGTTGTTTCTGTTTAAGCTTCAGCATTGAATTAGAAGGTTTGTGGAATTGACAAAGTTTAAAGTTGTCAGTTAAAGATTTGTACAAAATTTCCGCAAATATCAAATTGTTTAGTGAACGAATCGAGATAAAAACAATTGTCGATAGTAATTAATACAAGTTTAAAAGCCTAAAAGTCTGAGGAGCTATCAGCTGACTTAGAGTTATTTATAAGCAATACAAGAACAGGTGATCGAATGACAAAACAATCTGTTATAAAAATATATATACGAATAAAAGACAATACTGACAAAAAAAACAACTTATTACTTATAGTTCGCATTTGTGATTGTGACCGTCAATATATATTAGCTATACTGTGCACTTTCAATTTTCAAATGGCCCTTTCTATTAAACGCTTTTGTTATTAATTCTGAAAGAAATTGTTTTAGTTAATTCTGAAGTTTTTTAGGCAAGCTACTAATTAGGTAAACATATGGCAGCGATGGTAACGTTTAACGTTTTAGTTCATTGAAGGGTTTTCAATTATTTTTAAAATTTTAAGAATTATGTTTAGAAGTAGCATCATTTAATTATACAATAACCTAGTTTTACTCTATTAGCGGAATATACAGTACACAGCGTCGGCCAAAAACGAACATGTACAGCTCTTAGCTCTTTCAATATTTTTAATACCGAGTTTTTCACTTAAAAAGCTGTAAAATAATTATTTTTTTCTTATAATTTTGTTTTTATACGCACTGCTCGCATTGTTTTAGCATTCTGTGAATCGAGAAGTCAAAATTTTTACAATGTAAGTTTTTGTTAAGTAAATCTAGTTTAAAGCTTTATTTTTAGCAACTTTTTTCTTCGGCTTTCTGTTTCATATTTGGTTTAAAACTTTATTTTTAGCAACTTTTTTCTTCATTTTAGATCGAAGACTTAGCATGCTTTTTGCAGAAATTTTCTTTGTTTTTTTGAAAGCATTCAAATGGTTTATATTCTAGCAAATTTTTTTATCACAATAGTATAATTTATGTTCAATAAATATTAATCTCTGTTTTATATCAGACATTGAAGAAAGAATTAAAACAAGTTTTTTTTCTATTTTAGTCATATTGAAGTGACTAGTTAGTAAGCTTTAGATCAAAAAATATCACTCAACTCCCAGTTTAACCACTTGACTTCTACAATCCACACGCCCGGTTTCACTCTCTTTGCAAGAATGCAAAAGCTTTCTTTTTTTTTCTTTTTTGACCATTGTGGCAACATTAAGAAAAAATATGGTTTATATTAGTATTATTAACCATAATCCCGTATTAAAATCAAGGTATTTTTAAGAGCTTGCCGAAAATTTGCTGTGTCTCTTTGTCGTGTTCAGGGTCGGGGAAGCAATCGACCCCCTGACTTGTAATATTTTCAAAGTACCGGTGATGTTCTTAGAAATTAAAACTGCACAATCAACTTAAAGACTTTTACTGTATATTGCTCCGACTTATTAGAAGCAATGATGTTGATAATTGAGTCAGCTACTAGCTAGCGAACGTACACTGCAATATGTCCCGGTAAAAATCTTTTTTTCAAACACTAAATGAAAGACCAAAAAAGGGCTTTTTCTTTTGACAACAGCATCAAAACGAATTTGTGACCTAGAAAACAACTGAAGACCAATTTTTTGTTTTTTCATTCGGTGTTGGAGTAGATGATGTTAAAAGGCACTTTTGTTTACCGATTAATACTGAAGATGTTTTCATTTCATTTTAGTTCTAGGCTAAACGAAAAAACTGGATTTTAGCTATAGCAACGTCAAAAATGTTTAAAAGAAATGTTTTCCTTAAAATTTGCCTTGCTAAGCCACTGTATACAGTGCATAATGAACTGTGAACAATTCCATGAAGTAAAAACAAATTTTGTGTTTTGGTTTAAGAAAGTTGAATCTTAATAAAACCAACGTAAAATAGAAACCACGATATCAAAGTAAGGTACAACCTAAACTTGAAATAAATTATCCATTACGTTTCAGGTTCAGAAATTAAAGCAAATTTAAAACTTTTTCAACAGGCCATACTTCAAATAAATTCTAGTGTAAATGAGATAATTGTCAAAAATTCAGAATACAAAAACTGAAAAGAAGAACTTTAAATGGAATTGTCTAAATCAAACAATTTGGTTTGCATTAACGAAGTTTTTCATGAAATAAGTGATTCATGAAATAAGTGATTTTCATGAAATAATTCAATAAATACTATAAATCATTTTTTTGTATAATTTTGTCTAAATTGAATAAAACTCTAATTAAAAGAAATCCCCACAAAACAAAGATTACAATCATTTGATACAATTATAGTTTCAAAGCGAAGTATTTACGCACTGTTTTTTTTATGAAGAGAAAATTCTTTTACACTTGTTAATTACTCTTTTTACTTTTTATTGTCAGACCGGCAAACTCGTCAAGACAACGTTATATTAAAACAGAAATCGAGTTGGGCCAATACAACAACGTAGCTCAGTTTGATGTAAGTTGTTAATTTAATATAATTATGCGTTTACATTTGTTGAACAAAACTTTTAATAAAGTTATAATTTGTAGGCAAATACAATATGATATGGTCAAAGTAAGCGTTATAATTTTATTTGCTTAGGTCATTTATGACTTAAAAAGTCATTATTTAGCTTTAAATCTTTTAAAAATTTCGAATTAGGTCTTCCTTAATATACAACGTGAAATATTGATTGCAAAAAGTTTTTGAAAAGAAGCGTTTCCGGAAATTAACTAGTTGATTTATTGGCACAGCAATTCATAAAATAATATGCACGGTATCCACCATACCCAACAAACTAAACTATTTAAAGTAACTAGCCACAGCTTGGAAACTACACTGTTAAACTTATTTTTTAAACTTAATATTGTTTTTGCATTTGACAGGCTGCCGTTCGTAGAATACGACTCCAAGGTTTTTCTACGTACACGTCGGCTGCGTTGCAGAAAGTGTTAGTCGATTTCAAAAGCTCCCCCCGTTTTGAAGACCCTGAGACCGCAAAAATTTTGATTTTATTGACAGATGGAAGGTAACTTGTTAACTTGCACAACTTTTGTATTTTCAAAATACAAAATAGAATGTGATTTTTATTTTAAAAGTATAGAAAAGGGTTTTCTTTTTCAGTCAAATGGTTCTGGTTGGTTTTAGATTTTAGTCGATGAAATCACATTGCTTATGACCAAAAAAGTGTGAAAACTATTTTTTTTAAATTTTTTTACAGTTAAAAAATTAAATTTATGTAAATTACAAAGAATGCAATTAAATAAATAGAAATAGCAAACAAACTTAAGATTTTAAGCGAAATTCAGCTTAATGGCATTCCAATATGTCGGGTAAACTGTTGTAAGTATCTTTATAAACAAGGCAGAACTGTATTTTTAATTATTGATTGTATGCTAGTTTTTTATAAATGAGATACAGGGTGTGACAAAAGTAACGCAAAATCTTGGAACGATTATTTTTATCGCTCCAATCATACTTTTAAAGATCGTTCAGAATCTATGATTTGCTAGATTCCTTTTTCAGCCAATTTCTATGTTTCAACTTTTCTTTCTTTCTTACAGATAACATAATTTGAATTTCAAATTGGCTTTATCATTTTCCCATTTTGCGTTACTTTTGTCACACCCTTATATATAGCTTTGGTATTAAACAAAAATACACAAAACTGTTGCAAATTTTCATTAGCTTTTTTGTGGTTCTTTTTTTTAACTTGTATACGTATACGTGCCTTCAATTACATCAAAAAAATTTTTATATGCTTTAAAAGTAGTTATGAATAATCGCTTGACTTTTGATCTAGCTCTGTTGCATCCAACATTGTCCTGCTTGCTATAGATTTTAATCAAATACAGGGTATAAAGTAGAAATTATGGCGGCTACTTTAACTTTTTTTCCGAAATTTTGGTTTAAACATATTATTGACTGTGAAACATAAATTAGCTTTCCATTGTTTAATGTTTTACATTTCATGGTCTATTGTTTTTATTCACTACAAATTTCACAAATAACTGCGATATAATATTTTTATTCTAATTTAACCATATTTGGCTTAATCTCTATAAAAATTATACACCTTTAACTTTTATCAATCAAATCTCAAAAACTTTAAATTCTATTCAGCAAACTATGAATAAATTTAGATCTTCGGATAATGAAGACCTGGAAGCCAGTGCAAAGGCAGTAAGGGATTTGGGAATTACTACATTTGCTGTGGGAGTTGGAGATGCAGTTGCAAGTGAATTAAGAGTAAGTGAAACAAATATGTCTGGCTGTTTCTACACTAAATTTACAATTTACTTTTTATCGGTTTTACCTTTCACTGGAGATATATCATTACTGCTTACATAGTTTGAAAAAAGCATTGAGTAGGACTTAAACAATTTTTCAAACTTTTGATCACTTTTGCTATTTAATTAGCAATGAAAATATTGAATTTTTTCAGGAAGTTGCCACGGGCAATGTTAATTCCTCAGAAAGAGTGTTTTACGTATCCAATTTTAATGCTTTGAATGCGATTACAGAAGAACTGTTTGTTCAAATTGATCAAGCAGCATTAGAAGGTAAAATTAAAATAACATTTCTATCAAAAATTTCATTGATATAAAAAACCATACAGTGAAAAAATATAAAGTCTCGAGTTATTTTTTTCTAGGCAGCCCCGGAGCAAATTCCAAAGATGAACACAACGAACTCACTCTTGCACAACACGGATTTTCAATGTATTCGAATCCAAAAGCTATGGTAAGTCCACTGATGGATAGCTAAAATAATTAACGTTAGTATGTGCTTAATTATTTATTTGTTCGTCACTTTTAGTTCTGTTTGTCCTTTAGTTTGTTTTGTTTTGTTTTGTATTTGTTTTGTCTGGTCCTGTAATTTCTTTTAATCTTTGAATGAAGTCAAAAGACGTTCACAAACCATCCAAAGCAAAACGTAAGTAATATTTTTAATATATATTATTAGGTTTACGGTGATTTTGCTACAATTGAAACATCAATAAAACACTTTTTTTTCTTTTACAAATTATCTGAAAAAAATAATACTTAGTACCATTTTTTGTTCTATTTTAAAAAGAACGTGTTGCAATTAAGTTCTGAAATTTTTATTGGGTTTCTCTTGCAAAAAATTTTTTTCATGTAAAAGATTAAACAATAATTCTGATGAGCTGTGACTTTTGAATAACTTTGTAGTAAATAGATTTATATACTAGTTGTTATAATTGTTCAACTCGAGTTTCGCTCTTGTTAAAGCTCACTATGAGCTCTAACAAGAGTGAAATCGAGTCTGTGCTTCTCGGTTTAGGCGACTTAGTTTGTTATCTAAACAGATTCAACTGAGACAACTATTAAAGAAAATGTCAAGTGTTACAAGATTTAAAAAAACATTTTGCTAAAGGCAGATCCATACCTTAACAGTTAAGATATCACAATATTTCCCTGTCAACGCTCTTCAGCAAGCTTACAGTTGTATAAGAGTCATTGTGATCAATGGAAGCGGCCAACTGACTATATACATTGAACAAGGGAGAAACATCAATAACCAAATCTGATTCTGGAAAATGTAACATTTTGATCTTCTCAAAGCAATGCATATCGTTTTGGCTATTAAAAATAAAAATAAGCTGTTTTTGGCACACTATTGAACAATTGTTGAATGTAATTTGAAATTCTGTATTGGAATCAGCAAAAACTTTAAACTCTGAAAAGTAAGCAAAACCTGTGACTTAGTGTTGCCAAGTTTGAAGATATGTAGAGTATATTTGTTTTTTTGTGTGTGGCTTAATTGAAAAAGTGTTTTTTTAATCTATATAAACATAAATGACCGTTTTGGCCTATAGGAGGATTTTTTAAAAAATCGTTGACGTTGGGCACGCTGCACCACCTCCATAGCTGGATATATCTAATTTTTTTATAAACCCCTCGGAAGTGTTAATTTATTTAATATAAATGTAAACATAGGTCTAGGAATTTTTCCTTTTGTGCCATCATATTATTATTACTTTTTTGTTAAAGTTTTTTTTCTATAGTTAATTTTATTTTTATTTTAAACTACGACCCTTTAAAAGTGCCATATTCATGCACAATTAATGTTTTGCATGCTATAAAGTCAATATTTTGTCGCTGTTTTTTTATTCGCAATCTTTATTTAGATATCCATTAACAAACAAACAAAATTGGTTGCAAATAAAAATGAAATGTATTGATGAAAGATTAAAATATGCTAATATTTTTAATCCAAATAGTATTTTTTTATATATTTTTACATTTCCTTCATTTTGAATTAGAAAGTTTTTTTGTCCACATTTGCCAAAAACGGAGTTGAACTTGTGGTATAATATCTTATTTTAAAGATATTTAAATTTATGTCAGCAAAAACTTAATTCTGAATTTGTTCTCTACGAAATTTTATGCATAGAAATAAACAATTCTATGAACTAACATAATCTTGATTTAAGATTTAAATTGGCATACGTCTGACTAACCAATTAAAATTGGTCTGTTAGTCATGTAACTTTATTCAAAATTGTGAAATTATGCAAATTGTGTAGGTAGATAAAAGAAATGAAATACTGTTAGTTTAGACTTTTTGAAAAACTAATGAGCCTTTTGGATGAGTTAGTAATTAGCACTAAATTTTTTAATATATAGTAATTCTGAAATGTTTTCTTTAAAAAAAAGGTTGACTTGATTTATTGGTTTATACTATTTGAAAACTCAATAATCAAAATAAATTCTTATCTTTTTTTTGCAGTTACAAAATAGGTCTACTTGGTCATAATACAGCTTCATTGTGTTTAAAACTAAATTAGAGACTGAGAGTGAATTGAATGACAAGATTGTGAATTAAGTGAAGCTGGCAATGAGATCGAAGATAATCAGCGCTTTATGTTGAACATGAGCGCACGTCAGAACACTCAACGAGAAATTGCAATGGAATGCTAACTTGTAAAAATCAAACTTTTAAATGCAACTTAGACAAAATGAAGAAGCGTATCTAAACAGCAAAAAAAAAGCAATAGGCCGGAGAAGTACTTAATTGCATAGGGAATTTTTGTGAAGCCAAAAGAGAAAACTTTCTTCACAATTTTAGACACTGTACGTTATTAAAAAATGACATTTTTATGCAAAGCAGCTATGGATGTATCACCAAATTATTAGAAAGTAAATTTAAAAAAAAGTCAGTTCCTCGAAACTTGTTGATGGTAATGTCAGTCAATATAGTCTTACTTTCAGAAAACTATAGTTAATTTTGTGTTTTTTAGAAATTTTTATTTCTATTAAGACGTTTTTCATATTTTCATGGCCAAGTAAAAACTCCAACTTAATTTAATTTACTTAACTGATTTGCAAGCTGTTTTATCATTGTTTTATTGTTCCTTTTATCATTTGTAATCATAAGCACGTGTCAAGCAGATTAAGAGCACGTGACCTGTAGCGTCTAGGTCTTTCTTGATTGTTCCGGTATCACCGATTAGATTTCATATTACGTAATTTGTTTGCACCCCGATTTTCTCTGATTGGTTGTCCTCTGTAAACGCAAACAATGACCGAGTGTGAACACTATTTTAATCCTTAATTGTAACTTTCGAGCATGTTTTATTGTAATCTGGCGTCATGGGACGTGATCTTATATAAGAGGGTATTTTGTTTTCATATTATTTCAGTTTAGATTTCATGTGAGATTCCATTCGAGTTATTCCCGTTTAAATTCCGCAATGCAGTCGAAGTTTCAGTTGAGTTAATTGACAAGTGTTGGAATTGTTTTGAGCCAGTGTTTTTCGGAGATTAATTCTATAAACAGATAGAATTATTTTGTGTATCGGAAAAATTATTAAATTTTAGCGCTGAAACTATTTTGAAGTTGGTGAGATGTGGGAGCCAAGTTTTTGTGAATCAATTAAGCTTTCTTAAACTTGTATATACAGTATATTCTTTATAGTTAAAAACAGTGGTCTTTGTCTGTCTGCGAAAAAAAGTTTTCAAAGAATCAATTTGAACAAAGCCGGAACTAACTGAATAAGAATACTTGTGTCTCGCAGCAAACTACTTTTGAGCCGGAATAAATAAAAAGTAGGCACAGCTTTACTTCAGCGCAGGTATTTGGGTTATCTTGTTCAACTGGTCGTTTTGGATTCCCGAGTAAAGTTTGTGACAGGTAAGAACATTCGCTTTCGCGAAGTGTTCTATTTAAACACCTTGAACATCAATTAAAAACATGTAATTACTCATTAAACCAAAAATAAATTTAACAATAGAAATCCAGCTGCTTTTTGGTGGGGTTTATGAAGAATATGAAGAATCGGAGACTTTGATGGTGTCACATAAACTCGATATTGCAAGTACAATCGCATTGCAGTGGATTTCATGTAAATAAAAAATATATATCTGCTCCAGGTTTGACTGCTCAAGAGTTCATGACTGGTATGTTGAAAAATCTGCAGAAGATAGTGTAGAACACGAAAACATTTTAGCATACCTTGAAGTATTAAACAGCGAATACAATATATATCTATTTTATTTTCCTAAAAAAGATAACTGTGATAAATATGAAGAGATGAAATATGAAATCAAAACTTGAGACTTCTAAAGACAGACAAACTAATAATAACGACAAATATTAATCTAATTTCCCTTTCTGGTTTAATCCTTTTGATTCTGCAGAAAGGATTGGAGGCGCATATACTCAAGGCAAATGTCAAGCAATTACCATTTGTTTTTAAAGATACTAAGATATAGCTATCCGATTGAAATTTTTTATAAAGTTTTGTTTAATTTACTTCGAGACAGAATTCAAATTTAGATCTGCTTGCTAAAACCGTCAAGCAGGAAAAACGCTGTAAAGTGTCTTTTCTAAGTACGCAATAGCAAGAAACAAGTAAATTTTGAAACGCGAACGTGTCGATCATTTCTCCATTAAAACGGCCTTCTTTAATCACTCGGCCACACTCCAAACGTATATTTCAAATTAACTAGACGCACTACAGACGAATATTATTCAATTTTGTATACCAAAAAATCCCTTTTAGCTTTTATTTTGTAAAGATTAATTAAGCAAAATCTTCAAATTGATTTTCTCAAAACTACGCATAAAAAGCAAACATTGAACCTTTTTATTCTTAGTAAACGATTTGCATGACTATGCGAAATACTTTTCGTTTTAATTTTTACAAGTGACTATCCATAGCTTAAAAGATTTATTGCTTCCACACGAAAACAATTTTGCGTTTCAATCTCAATTACTTGTATTTCTTGGCAGGTAGTTATATAGATTTTTATGAAAGAAATGAAGCTGGATTCTATTGTATCATACACAAGTGTCAAAAACAACAATTTAATTAGCTTTTTTTATGTTGAACATAATCATTAACCGGAATTGTTATAGAAAAAAGTAAACTTACAGTCAAAATAAATAAAAATAATGTTTTTCTAGCCAATAATTCTATGCAGGGTTTTGTGAAGGCGGTCCGAACGAGACCGGTAGCAATTTGGCCGCGGACACTGCAGTGGCTTTCATGGGATTACCGCACGGGTTTCATGTATTTAAGCTATTTGTGCCAATTTTTTTTATTTTTGACACTATAAACTTATTAGCTTCTTTCTTTTTCCGATTGCAACTGAAAACTGAAAGCCACATGAAACCCATGCCCCGCCACTTTAGTTTTCGCGGACAAGTCGGTGCGGGTCCTGTACAAGCTGCCGTTGCAGGGCCCTTGCAGTCCCTCCACAGCATTATTGCCTGTGTTGACCAATCATTAATAACTTCTGTGTACACTAAATTACTATTGCTGAAACAGAATTCAGTAACTTGGAGCAAATTAGACTTTGCTTTTTATAATTTTGGCATTTGGCTGTCAATAGGCACACCTTCAAGGCAAGATATTTGGTTAGTTGTATTGTGCCAATTAATCTATGATCTTAACCAGAAGCAATCTTAAAAATTCACAGTAAATGATAGTTGAGGTTAATACTTTTTTAAATTGTTTCAATAAGCACTGGTTTTTATTTCAATAAACTAAGGTAGAAACAAGAAACTGTTGAATCATGGTTCATAACGTGGCTCACCAATATAATTAATTAAATGAAACGTTTGTGGTTTGAAAAAGTTTTAGAATTTTAAAGTCACCAATATTGTTTTTAAACATGTATTTTATTTTTTTACTGAACGTTATCGTTGTTCAATTGACATCCAGTAGACGGATAAAATCAAAGCACTCTCAGATTTGAAAATTATTTTTGATCTTTTTGTACGAGATGCGTGTAGTCCGCAAATAATTTTTGAAATGAAGTAAAGACTAAAAAAAGTTTTTACAGTTGGCTACTTATCATCATCGTGAAGGGTATCCACTGCGGGTCAGATATTGATAAAAGATGAAGGGACGGTTTTATTTTTTTATTGTTTTAGTGCGGTACAGTCAGATCAAATACAGCATTGCTGGCTGCGATGGCGTTAGGCTAGCGTCTGGTTTCGTTATCTAAATCTTCAAATTACGTGTTTCATGTCGCGCCTTAACCCTTATTTACCTAGGATGTTTCTTTCTGTTGACCACCTAAGGGGGTCCTCGGAAGACCCTAAGTTTACATGTCCAATATTCTTAACAGACTGTAGCTGCGCAGTAGATTCTTTGATATGTTGGAAAAAATTTATTCTAGTTTAGACAAATATTTTTATTTTTGATATATTTGCTATGAATCTCTTCTTATTTGGCATAAAGTTGAAGGTGCTCAAATATTCATTGATTGCTTTGTTTGCGACATATCGAATTAGTCACGGTCTGCTAAAAAACAAATAACTTCTACGTGACGCAGTAATCTTGACAAACACAGCAAGACGTTCAAAACGTTTTTTGACTTACCTTATGATATTTGTACAAAAAAAATGTACACAAATTATGTAATAAGTCAAAAAATAGCCTGCTTCACTAAAACTACCCATCAGATTTGGTCAAGTAAAATACCAAAATATTCAGGAATAAATTTTAGGAAAAGTCATAAAATTTCAAGTTTTTATCTTCCGAACTTTACGAGTTATAACGTTTTTATATAAGAAAGGGGGGGGAGGTTTGAGAAACCCCCTTAGGTAAATTAGGGTTAAACGTTAGATTTATATTAACTGGAATAACGTTCTTAATTAAACTTCATTTTTGACCTGCTCAATAAAAATATTTTTTCTTTGAACGGACGTAACCATTTCTACTATTGGATAAAGTTTTTATACACTTTAATAATAGAAATGCGTCGTGTTTGCACTATGAAACTCTACCTGGTGTACGTAAAATCTTAAACTATTATTTGTACAAAGTTCTCATTGCAGCTCACTTGCGAAAAAACAGTTAAGATTTCACGGTGCTCACTTAAGCAAGATTGTGCTTGCGTAACACAGCAATTACCTAGTAACTGTCATAGCGGTGGCAAATTTTTGGTTACATTTTTATCAGATTTGGCTCGGGAATCGAATTCTTATCTCTGGACTTGAAGGTAAAACCGCCAAACATAAGTGCTTTGCTGCGAGGAAACCACCAAGATGAGCATTGCACATTGATGTTGCATTAAACAGCAAATTTACAGAATTTTATTATAGTGGTTTTAAAAGAATTTTTTGAAAAATTTAAATATTGCCTTTATAATTTTTGAAAAAACTTATCTTAATTTTACAAGAGAATTTCTTCTCGAAAGATCAATACACTACTTTTTTATAAAATACTTTAAAATAGTCGGCTTTTTTTTAAACAGTTTAAATTCAAAACGGTTTTATAACCTTTGCTTACTGTAGTTGCAAGATGGTAAATTAAAACGACATTTAGTGAAAAAAGCACACTTTTTCAAGTGAAACGCTTCAATTAAGGTTGTTGTTTGTACTTAGCTTCAACAATGTCACAGTCCTTTTGATAATGACGCATTTATAATTAATTCAGACAGTTTGTTGAGATTTTTCTAGGCCACCAAAATAAGTCTGATAAGCATTTCGTTTGATTTGCTTTTTTATTTTAAGATATAAATGTTAACCTGGTTGCTTCAAGATAAGCTGTTGAGCAAAAGAGTTTTTAAAATGAATATACTGCTCTCAAGTTTATAAAGGTTTAGGGTATTTTTGGACAAAATTTATACAAAAGTTTATTTAATTTGGTAAAGTATTGGCAGAGATACATTTAGAGTTAAAAACTAGAAAAAAAGAGAATAAAAAAAACAGAAATCTTTTCGGTTGTAAACATTCATATTAGAAGAGCCCCAGACGTAAAATCTATTTTGCGTCCCCTGAAGGAACAGGGTTAGAGCTGGGCCAACCCACACCAACCCTAACTTTATTCATTTAGGGTTTTTATTCAAGAACGGGAATTTTCGAGGAACGCAAAAGATTCCTTACGTCTAAGGGCCGCCGCCTAATAAGATTCATCTTTTGGTTTTGATTGAATCAATTTATCATTACGATATGTAAGTGTCTCCTTTCCTATGACGATATACTTATTTATTCATTCATTTTTATTCTCGATCATTATTAAACAGTTTAACACAAAAATTATAAATATTGAAAAGATCAAGAAAAGGAAGAAGCAGGTTAGGTAGAAAACAATTTGTTCGACGGCTGGGTGTACAAAACAAGTGTAATGTACAGTTGGCATAACTTCATTTGGTGCCGTAAATGTGATGATAATGAAAAAGTCACCTACATTTTCGAAACGTTGTAAAACATTAATCACTTCTTCTTTTTAAAGTACTTCATGTTTTATATCATTTTGAAAATCAAGTGTTTAAGCGAGTGCAGGAAATTTTGAAGTTATTCTGAAACAATTAAAGTCCTTTGGAAACTAATTACGGTGCAACTAAACCATTGTGTTGTTTTAATGTATGGTTTTCTGCCACAGTTACTTTATTACGTTGCACATAATTTTTTTAATGTTTCTTGCAATACTTAATAGCGCATAATTAAGAAGATCGCAGTTTAACGAGCATAATTAGGCAAGAATGATTGCAACAGGTACAGAGTCTAAAATTAGCTTCGCCAAAACGTTAATGTAAGACTTATCACGAATAGAAAGTAACAGGTACAAATTAGTATCAATAACACACGCAAGATTTTCCGAACGATTTTCCTGAAATGCACTTAAAAAAATTTAAGAAAAACGCGATGGATATTCGTGGGTACACACGCCAGTAAACTATCACTATTAATGTGACTTAATCGGCTTATACGTAAGAGTTTAAATTTTAAAGAGCAAAATTATTGTATTTTAAATTCGTGAGAAGAAGCAAAAAGTTTGATTAGTGCGTTAATAAGTTCTTAAGCTGTTTTGAGATTTTTAATCAGTACAATATCTTTTTCATCGGTCTCTAACTGTTTTTGCAGCTAAAATAAATAAAATAGTTTTCTAAGCTTTACTGTGTTCTAATTACAAAATGTGGCGCTATTCTTGACTGCAAAGACAAGACTTGTTAATATGCTTTTGCGAGTGGAAATGCTATTGAGATTAACAATTGGAATTAATATAATTTGATTTGGAGAGAGAAATTATAGAATTACTTAACTTTATATTTGAAGAATTAAGAGGATTTGGAATTAATTTTTTAAACAAGCTGCATAAAGATGAGAAACACCAGACTCAAGTTTCGCTCTCATATGAGCTCTAATGAGAGCGAAACTCGAGTCTGGTGTTTCTCATCTTTATGCAGCTTGTTTAAAAATTAATTACTTAACTGTTTTAACAACGGTTTCAAATTACGCAAGTTATCATTTACTGGTAACGAACTAAGACAAAGGAGATGCTGCCGGAAAAGAAATTGGAACGTTTGCACAAACTTAAGAATACGCAATTTTAGTTACCTAAAAAGTTTTTCCTCCAGCTAATTGAGTTGCACAGTAATGAGTTGTTCTTGTTTTTAGGTTTATATCTTAAGAACCACTTCATTATTGATAGAGGAATCTATTTAAATTGAACTGCAGAAATATTGTTATGAATTTTCAATTACTCTTTGTGATACTTTGTATTCAAGTATATGAAGCTGTCGCGTACAATGTTGATGCAGGAGGAAGTGGAACCACTACCATCCGACCCTACAATCATACTGGTGATGAACCAATTAAAAACCCAACATTTTTTGGATATGATTTTAGCATAAAAACAGGAAGTTCTGAAACTCCAAAGTAAATATTTATTTGAAAAATAATAATCAGTCAACAAAAATACGTCAACAAAAATATATACATGACATTTTCTTTTATATATGTGGTCACCATAAAATTTCAACTTAATTCTTGACATTTTAATGAACAGACAAACCATGTTTAGATGTACAAGTAACAGCAGACAATGACGTTGCTTCAGTTGAGACACCAAAGTTTTGTCAGTGATGTTAGTGCTGCGTTTTGTCAATACTGTGATGACCACTACTGTAACTATTTAAAAGCCTAAACATGTGTTTGTCGTAATTAACCTTAATATAAATGGAAAATAAATTGTACGAGTGTACAGGCAACCATGTCTTCAGTAAAATAAACTCAGATATGTACCACAAAACTACATTTTGTTCAGATACAAAATTTAGTTTTGTGGTGAATACAAAGTAAAATAACAGCATAAACTTAACATTTTCTTGAACTTTATAGCAATTCATTGTACTTAAGTTGAAATACTCTTCATTAAAATGCTTGTTTTATTAAATTTAAAAGACCTGTACCGCAGATTTTGCAAATATTACATCAAACAAATTTAATTGGAATAAAATTTTAACTTTAATTTCCTATAACAAATTTAAAAACAATCTAAAGAAGTTTTTATTTGCAGCATTTAAGTTTAAAAATTATTAATTGGCTTATAAAAAGACATTTTACGTAATTAATATTGATCGTCAAACCTTTGTTTAATATTTCTGCACAGTAAACAAAAAGTTTCGGCAATAGAAAAGTTTAAAATCAGTGAGATTGCTAATTTATATCTCAAACATGGAATACGATATCCAGACATTTTATTTGCTAAATTTCAAAACGTTTCAATTTTAAATTTCATTTTAGCTTGCTTTTGGTTGGCGCTCCAAAAACCAAAACTGATGATCTTCCTCAAACTGGAATGCCATCTTTTAACAGTAAGTCGATGCTTTACTTAGGTTTGTTTGTTGATTTAAAATCGCTTTGAACTCTTTGCAATTCAGTGATTTTTTGTTTTTATTTTATAAAAGACTGTTTGGATAAAAAATGCTTAATATTTCATCGTTTGCTGAACATGAAGTAGCAACTTTTAGTATGTAAAAGATCAACTATATTTAAAAATTTTATACTAATATTCATTGACCAGCCATTGACTGCAAGTTTTTCATGTGCTGTCAGCACGTTTAAGATTGATGTCAGTGACTTGAAATTCTCAAACTCAGCCTAAAAATTTTGTAAAGTCTTTGAAAATTTATTGAAATTGATACTTTGAGTGGTATGTCACTCATATTGCATATCGGTTATACCGAAATTGTTTAAAAATATAATGAGTGAAATCAGTCACAGCGTGAGAATTATGATAGCAAAGTTTTCTTCAAATGTCACGTCTCTCATACCCACCTGTGACAGTACGTACTAATCCAAATCCTCATTTCTATTCAATACAGACTCTGAGTATTGGTCTCACACGCAACTTGCAGGAGTTATTTTGGAAAATCGATGTATCAGCCAGTGTATTGAAATAAGTATTCAAACACGGGTACAGCTATAAGAACAATTAAAAATTTGTATCTATTACAAAGATAAAACTTATACAGTAAAAAAATATTTGAAGCTCATAATGTGTTATCAACATGTACTGTGCAATTTAAATATTGCATATTTTAGATACTGGAAACATATTATCATGTCCAATCCCACAGTCGTTTCAATCAATCACTTGTACAAAAAAAAACCTACCCCAAGACACCGGACGGGAAGATTCCTATGGTTTGGTCATTCATGAGTTACCCTCTGGAGATATTCTACAGGCAAACTGAATATATGATATTTTAATTTTTAAAACAAAGAATAAAGCCAATGGGGCTTGGACGTTTAGTGTTCTGGACCTTATACTTACCTAATTTTTTTAGAAAAAATGATTTCAAATAAAAAAATTAGGCGTGACGTTTTAGTGCTCAATTAAGCATGCCAGAAATGGACAAAAATTGGGTTAATTTTGGTTATTTCCTACTTTTACTAGTCACTTTATTTTTTTTATAAAAACGTTGATTTTGCATGAAATTGTTTTCTAAAAATAGTTACAAGTGGTTGCATGCTTTTTAATCCAAACAAATCCATTTGAAAAGCGAAGGCATTAGCTTAAGGCTAATTACCCACACGTAACTATTACTATCATCCTCTTTTTTTTCTCCACGACAAAGCCACAAGCGATTCAAGCCAAGATCATTTTTATTTTTTAACTACCTATTTTCTGGTCGTTGCACTTGCAGGTCTCTTTCTATTTGATTTGGTAAGTTAAACGTTTTTAAAAATGGTTTTGGAAACATAATAGCAAAATCACAGATCAATAGAAAACTATTGAAGACATTAAAACGTTAAACGAAAGCTGTACTTTAGAATAACCTTTTTTAAATTATATAGCATGCGTAAGTGGAGCAGAAATTAAATCTCTAAACCTAAAATGTGCTGACATTCAATTTCTTTAACTGATCTCTAAATTCGATGTGTTTTGGATGACATAAACTTTCTTGTTTAAAAAATTTACGAAAAGACTGAAAAGATATTAGCATTTACTATGGCCTACATACTTTTAATAAATTTTGACCAAAAACTTATAGATGTAAGCTCAAGCAATTGTGAAAAGGTTATGACCATTTCTGTTTTTTCTACCTTAGGTATGCTCTACAACTAAAGTGCTAAAATGTCTAAGTGATGACGAAGAAGTTCAGTACAGCGTTCCAGGATTCTGCTATAAAAGTTCGAACAATGAAAGTTACTGGAGTATGGATCCCTACTCAAAAACATTAAGTAAATGACAGTATTATTTTTTGTGTGTGAACTTCGAAGTCTAGCAATGTGTATAGGTTTATATAAAATATCGATATTATTTATCCTAGTGCTTTTTTATTACTAGTCTTGATTGACTATTTAGCTCTAATGCTCCCAAAATTTTGGTTAACTTAATGTTGTGCAGTTGCAAAATATACCAAAAACTTGACACAGAAAGAATTAATTCCGTATTTAGTTTTTCTACGGTGCTTCATCACATAATTCTTGATTATTATTTTTGGTGTATGCTATAATTACAAAAAAACATAATCGAATATTGCTTGAATTTTTAAAGTCGAATATATTTTTCAGCTTGCCCATCAAGAAATCGGGATTTGATTTTTTTGGTTGATGGTTCTGAGTCCGTCGGAATCCACGATTTTGATAAAGTAAAAAAGTGGATAATAAGTTTATCCAAAAAATTTTCCATTGAGAAAAACCTCACAAGGATCGGAGTGGTTCAGTATTCTCTTTTCTTCCCAAATGCGTGAGTAGATCAATTGTCACTTAAATTATTTTTGCCTTGCTTGAGACATGCAAGAAAGGACCATTGAATGTTTCACTCGTGTACATTTTTGTGACACGTATTTGATTTTTGTCAAGAAACGAAACCGCTTAACTATTAAATTTTTAGTTTAAGAAATACATAAAATTATAATTGTGTTTACAGTAAGGAGTATAATAAAAGGTGTCATAATAGTAAGTATTACGATTCATTTAAATAATTTGCTAGCATGGTGGAAAACAGCAAAATATTCTCAAATAGTTTTGATAAAGTTTGAGGATGTACACTATACTTTAACAAAAACAAATAAGCAATTATAAACTTGTTAAGTCCAATAAAAACTCTAAGCATCCAGAAAGTTTAAAAACAGAAAAACCTGTTAAAATTTTTTAAATGCCTGAGCTAGAAAAATAAATGAGTATTGACTATATGCAAATACTGTTCAAAGGAATTGAATTACAATTTTTATACATTACTTTAGCCGGATTTCTCAGCTCACTTTAGGCTGGATAAACATTTAATTTGATTTTTAGTTGCGATTTTAAGTTCCCTAAAACAACAAGTTTCTGTACATCGTGTAATGTTTGTATAATCGTCAAAGACTTAATTTAAATTATTTTAAAATGATTCTAAAATGTCATTTTAGTTTTGAAACAAAAGTTTAGGAAGATTAACAAACATTGTCTTTTTTTAATAGCCGTATCGGCTGCTTTCTAATTTTAAGTAGAGCAGCCATTGTAGGTAAGCAACCTGACACCATTAAGAGATTTGTCGTTAACTGCGTTTTTCGAAGGACACATCAGAAATCATTCAGATAAATTAAAAATTATAACCGCGTTCTTTTGCTCGCAATTCCAAGTATTATCAAACTGAGCTATCCCTCCGACCTAAAATGGATAAAAAAATAAAAAAATCATTTCCAATTAAAATTTTATTTTGATTAAACAAAAATCTAAACTTATTAAATCGGAACCAAACCCGGCTTACAGTAATTTCAAACAATTACCATAAATTCAAAATTTTTACGAAAAAGAAACAACTTCGTTTTTTAATTTGGGTTTTTGTTTGCAAAATCAGCAAATAACAAAGCTTTTAATTTGGAGTATTTTTTTGCAGACCTGTCAACTCAACAAGTCAAAGGTTTTTAAAAACCGAAATTGCATTAGGTCAATACCACATCGAAAAGAAGTATAATGTAAGGTGGAAACTATAAATGATTATATATTTATTCTATTACGTATTATTTATATTTCGTATTAGGCCTAATCCACTCTAGGCGTAATCGACACTGGGCGTAGACTTAGACAAGGCTTTACACGTATCCGCGGTAGGCATCTACTGTGAAACAATTTTAATGTTTATATGGATATTCTACACGACTAAATTTTAGAAAAATGTTTTCGGACATAAGCACAGTTTTTCACTAAAAATACTTTGAACCGGATTTAAGCATTTTTTAGATTAAATGCAAGACCGTATCAAAGACCGTTTTAATATTCCGTAAATCCATATATTGTTTTTAGGTCATGGAAAGTGTAGCAATTTTCTTAGAAATAAGCTGACCTGCCATCGTGGTTTTAACGCCACCGAAAAGAAAATTTTTTTTGTTCTATAATTAGTTGACTTCACATTTAAGAGATGTACTTTAAAGTAAATGTTTTAAACCGGCTAATTTTTTGAATAGTACACCCAACTAAGGTGGTGCATAAGAATGGGCCTGGAGTTAGTTTAAAAATAGAATGGCCATAAATCTTTGTAACAAAAACAATACGTTAAAAAATCTTAACCCTACATAATGATAAGTTTAAAGGCTATTGATTGCAGTTTTACAAAAAGCCCTTCACTTCACTTCCGAAGCACAAAAATGCTTTTTTTAAACCTCTAGATTGTTTTGTTGTGCGCGTGCGTGCTCATGCAAATATAATTTGCGACAAGCGCCAAAAGAAAAAAAATCAATATTTGCGATTGCAATTGCGACATTTGCGATTGCGACTGCGACTGCGACTGCGATTGCGACAAACATCGATATTTGCGATTGCGACAAGCAAAAAATTATATTTCCGAAAAGCGCCAAATAAAAATCTGACAGATAACATTTGAAAATTTTTTTGTGTTTTTAATCAGTTTTTAATTTTCAAATTTACATTTCAATTTCCACACGATATTTTTCCAACTTAATTAATTTGCATTATCCTTGAATTCGATAAAAAAAACTTAAGTTTCGGCAACAAAAAATTAAGCTGATCTTTGTAAAATGCAAAGTTGGGAAGTTGTTAAAATATATGGTACAAAGAAAAAAATGTAGGCAATTCTCTTCTGGCAGCTTAACTTTTTTATCTTTGTAAAAAACATTTTTTGCAGTCAGACAGTAAGTTTAAAGACAAAAGCTTGGAATAAATTTCACTATACATAGCTGAGACGCATTGGGCTCCGCCATCTAACAACGAATAAAACTGCCGATAAAAAAATTATATTTTTTACATTTGTAAACCAGAAAGAGAAAACAATTTTTTAAATTTTGTTTGATTGGAAATTGAAAGCAAACTTGTTTGTTTAACAAGGCATACATGTTACAACATATACATGATTTGACATAGCATTTAAAGGAAAGGGGCAGAGCCGTATCAAGTGGGGGAGGAGGTTTAATTGTATAGATTTAAATCTAAATAAACGGGAGAAGAGTCTTCACATTAAACAATTATATAAATCATGATTCTGGAAAGCGCCACAAAAAAATTCAGGTAAAATAGTTTTTTATTCATCCCCCCAAAATATATTTGTTTTGGTACGTCTATGAAAGGGGATGCGAGATTCTATGAGAGATGTCCAGGAGTGCAGGACAAAAAGATTAAGAATTTCTGAACAAACTAATACCAAACAAAAAAGTAAAATTGCTCTAAAACTGTGACAGTTAAGTGGTGGACAAATAAAACAAACTAGTAACATCAAAATCTTTTTAATAAGTAGAAAAGAGGAAGTTGAAATTTTATTGAATGATATTCTGTAGAAGTTTGAACATTTTTTGGAATCAAAAAAAGTGCAAAAGGACCATTGGGCGCGGCCGTTTGAGCTCTGTCGTTCGAACACGGCCGTTTGGACGCCAGCTGTAGGAGGTTTACCCGTGGGGGGAATTCCGGGTTGGTTTTACCGAAAAAAAGTTGCTTACGGTGACTTCTTAGAGAGACCCGTTTTTTGTTGAAGAGACCCGAAATAGTCTGACAGCCAAATTAGCTGGCGCCCAAAAAACTGTGCTTAAACGGTGGTGCCCAAACGACTGAGCCGAAACGTACCTATCCAAGAAAATGGCAGGTTGAGTTTAAATTAAAAGTTCATAAAACATTTCCGAAACTTTTTAAATTTTCAAAAAAGTCGAAATCTTGTTTTAGTGAATGATAACTGAAAAAATGTTGCCACTTTGAGCAAGCCGTCTGAAACTTTATAATACGGTCTATCCTGGTAAACATATTGATTTAAATTATACACGTCTATTTTGAAATAAAAATATAAAATATTGATTTCGAAAATTTTCGTAAATAAGCAAAATCAGAAGACTACCCCATTTAAGGTTGCGGGATACAATTTGGAGAGTTTTGTTTCAATCTGATTTTTTAGTTTAAAGCTGTTATTTACTTCTGACAGGCTGCCGTCCGTAGAATACAACTCCAAGCCCTTTCTACGTACACGTCGGCTGCGTTGCAAAAAGTAATATTCGATTTCAAAAGCTCCCCCCGTTTTGACGATCCTGAGACGAATAAAATTTTGATTTTGCTGACAGATGGAAGGTAACCTGATATATTGAACAAGTTTTTTTTTACTTTGCATCGATAAAAGTGTTTTTGTAATTTCTGAAACGAGGTTTCTTTTGAAAATGTTTGAACAGATGGTTTGCGGGACAGAATTTGAAAATAGCCAAAAAAAAACTCGTCTCTTAGCTTTCGTTCTACACTCTTCAGGAGATAAACGTCGGAATGAACCAAAGAAAAATTCAATTGATTTTCTAATAAAGCTGAACGAAGATGATTGGATGTTTGAGAAAGATCAACCGTGTGATCAGCGCAAGATTTTCAAGCTGCAAACAAACTCTTTTTGGCGGCATAAATTTGGCTTGCATGATTTGATGTAAACAGCTTCCAAAGCAGATAAATAAAAAGGCGAACGGCCAAGAGAAAGAATAGTAAATTTGTCATCACTGTAATTTTTGGCGCACATAGGGTTATCTAAAAGGTATTGACCAATCGCGAATTGACCAAACAAGATTGGGGTTGAAGATTTGCCAAAACGAGTGGAAATGTTGCGAGAGTTTAGAATTTGGCCAGTTCTAATAGATTTTGGCACTTGTTGACAAATTCTGTCCTGTAATTGTCGAGATGCGCGGCCTACGTAGATCTACGCAACATTTCCACTCGTTTTGGCAAATCTTCAACCCCAGTCATGTTTAGTCAATTCGCGATTGGTCAATACCTTTTAGATAATCCTATTTGCGCCAAAAATTACAATGATGACAAATTTACTATTCTTTCTCTTGGCCGTTCTTCTTTTTATTTATCTGCTTTGGAAGCTGTTTACATCAAATCATATAAGCCAAATTTACGCTGCCAAAAAGAGTTTGTTTACAGCTTAAAAATCTTGCACTGATTGCGCGCTTTGACGCCTTTCTCAGACATCCAATCGTCTTCGTTCAGCTTTATAAAAAATTCAATCGAATTTTTCTTTGCTTCATTCCGACTTTTGGATAAAATGTTATAATTTATTAGATCTTTTTTAGCACTAATTTGTTGACAAAAATACTTTAAAAAAATTGCAACTTTATCATTCATTTTTTCCAAGAATATATGGCAGCATGGTTCCAGTCCAACGCTTACCCTTATCGTAAAATTATGTCTTTCAAAAGGCAATTTATGCGCTTTACTTTTTCAACTGATGTTTTTAGCAAGCACTTAGTCTAAATAAAAGCTGAAAAAAACTTAACCGAACAGCAATATCTTGGCATCTTCAAAAGCAGGTTGAGCTGATTTCTTGTTGATCGCTTTGACCTTTATGTCTTCGACGTTTTTCTGTCATGACAATAAGGTGAATAAATGATGAGTTTGATAATGTTCTCATTTCTGTTTTTTGAAAAGGTTGATTACTTGGATTTTTTGCCATAAGAGTTAGCAAGAAAAAATCGCATCCAAATTGCTTCAGAAAGCGTTTTGACAGTGATCAGAATGGCATGATGAAAGGAATTTGCCCCTTGATTTTATGTCTTTTTGGTTACACCATGTCATGCTTTCAATTTCATTGCCAAATCTAATGTATTTAACGACCATAAATAGTTTCAGCGTCTGTGTTTTGACATTTTATACTTTTTCTTATGAAACGAACAAAACTCCGTTTAAGTTCAAAACCATTAATTATTTCTCAAAATTAAAAGATTTACTAAAATTTGGAGAGTCAAATTCGAACAAAATTTTAATAAATTTTGTTTGTTATTTTAACAGTTTCTAATGTCTCAACAATAGATTTATATTTTCGGTCATGCATAAACCATAACTTAGAATTGAGTGGCATTAATTCAATAATTCTGTCGTGACCATAAATATGAGTAATACGTAAATTGTAATACAATAAATACGTAAATTGTAAGATTAGATTTTCAAGTAAAAAGTCTTTTTGAAGTAGTAAATACTATTAATACATTCGCGAAATAATTATGTGCAAAAAGTTGGTTTAAATTTGCATTAAAAAATTTTTTTTAAGATTGAGTTGTGATTGAAAAAAATTAAGGCTACCAGGGTAGACTCTAGACACGGTGCTTCGAAACCGAGACCAGACAAAACTTTGGAGTTGCGAAATCGCAATGAGACTTTGGAGTACCGAGACTAAGACGAGACAGGAGACTTTACGTACATAAGTTGCTTTAGTTTAAGCTAAGGTTGTGGAGTAAGAGTCGGAAATCGGAGTCGCATGTTTTTGAATGGAGTTGGAACTGAAGTAGTTTTTTTTAAATATGCTGAAGCTGGAGTCGCTTTTTTCGATGTATTGCAGTTGGTATTGGATTCTTATTTTTCTTTGGCCACTCCGACTCCGATATTCGGCAATTGCTGCGAGCTATAGTCATATTTATTATCTGAATGATTCAAAAATAAGCAAGCGCAAACACGGCAAATATTTAGACAGATCACCGTTTGGAATTTAATTTGAAGTGCAAACTAAAAATTATTTTTGGCTTTTTATTGACAACCAATTGTGGCTATTTGCAAAATTAAACTTAAGTTTCGGTTTGGGGGTTGTTTTGAAAAATTCGACTAAAGATAAAAAAGCTTTTTATTATAAAAAATGTGTCGAAATGTGCTTTAGTGCTTATCTCTTTTGAAAGTCTAGTGACGAATAAAAAAGTCTTAATTGGAATTCAGCCTTACTTAAAATGTAGAGATTCTTCGAGAATTGTGGGCACTTGTCTAAAGCTATCGCTTGTAATCTCTTATCATTCCCAATACTCATAATATGCTTTAACTTAATAGAAAAAAGTGCTTTGGTCAGCGGTTGAGCGTAACCAGCGTAAAAACAAAAAAAATTTAATTTTAATTTACTCTTAACTGCGGACAAGAAAAAGCAATATGAAATGTTAAATCTTCAATGATAATTACAATCTCTAAAAGCTATTTTTAATGTTGTATTTTTGAAGATTCAAAGGGTTTATCGGTTCTTATCCTCGGGATCCTCCTTGGTTGCTATAAGTGACTTATAACCACGGTTGTTGGAAAATTTTTCTAACTTCAACTTCAACTATTTAAAATTTTACGATTTTGACTTCGACTCTAAAACATCTGAATAAATGACTCCAACGCCATCCTAAAACTGTGACTCCAGCCATTCCGATTTCACAAGTTTGTGGGCTAACTTAGCGTAAATCAAAGCTGCAAAAGCATTGACGACTTCAACTCCTAACTCCATTGAATCTGAAAAAGCAACTTTTACTCACGATCGCAACTTCATCAAATCTAAAGAAGCTACTCCAACTCCGCTCTAAAACATGCGACTATGGAGACTCCGACTCCGCAACCTGCTTATAACTATGTCGTTGTGTCGGAGTTGCCAGAGTCGCATGCTTTAGGGTGGTGTCAGACTTCTTTGTTAAATGTGCTGCAATTGAAATCGTATCATTAAATCTGAAGGAGTTGGAGTCGGAAAACTTTGAATTGGTCGAGCCTCGCTTGCTCGCCTCATGAATTTTTTAAAGAATGTCTCTGGATACCAGCGTCCCACTCCAACAGACCTTTTACCAATTTCTTCAGGCATCAACCCAGCCGAACTTTTCCAATTAAAAGTGAAATTCTTCTTGTCTAACAGTGGAATTCTTGATTTTAACTATTTACTGGAAGTAATTCCCACAGCTTGCTTCCAACTGTGTTACACTTTGTTGTCCAATTAAAAGTTTTATTAGTTTTTTAAATTTTTAATTTGCTATATGACTGAAATCTAAAGGAAAAAACAACGTCGTAAAGTATCTTTCCATAAGGACACAACAGAAACAGGCGAGTAGGTTTTGATCTGCAATCGTGTCAATTGTTCAATTATAATGCAAAAACATGTAACCTATAATAACCTCATAAAACACTATTGACTGCAATTAACAACATCGTAAGGTAGCCGCAATTCAAGATGCTAAATTTTGTTTTTAAAAATATGAAATACAGGACGTTTAAATGTTGATAAAATAGGCCTGTATTTCTCAAGCACCTTATAAGGTGTCCAAGCTTGTAACAAAGATTGCCATGGTTCAATTTTACTGTGAGTAACGGCGAATTTAAAGAAGGCCATGACGCCCGAATGGCAAAAACAACGTACAAATAACTTATTTTTACTAAAAAAATATGGCATATTTACAACACCTGTGGATTTCACCCACATTGCAGCAACGTGTCTTGACCTGGACTCGAGACGCAGAAGCGCGAGACCGAGACACGTCTAGAGGCATCCATCTCTGTAGATTACGTAAAAAAACAGAAAAAATTACAGAAGCTTAGGAAAACTTTTCTTTTTGGAAGCTTTAAACTTAACATTATAGCTTGGTATTGTTAAGCTTTGCTGAGCATCATATGGTTTATGTTAGTCAAAAATGTCAGCAATCAGTACTTAAATCTAAAGTTATTTTTTACATTAATACGTCAGAAATAACTGCTTATAACCTACATACTTCTACATTTACGTTTCTTATTATTCATAAAAATTCATAATGCTAACTTTAAAAGATCTTATCTCTAATTTTTTAAATTTTTTTCATCAAAATATAAACTACTTTAGATCATCGGATTTTAAACATTTGGGAGCCAGTGCAGCGGCAGTGAGGAATTTAGGAATTACTACTTTTGCTGTGGGTGTTGGAGATGCAGTTGCGAGTGAATTAAGAGTAAGTTGGAACAGACTTTAGAGTAAGTTTCCTTTGTCGATGGAAGCTTGGTGGTAGAGATAAAATTTTATTCGTTTTGTTAATCTGTTTCAACTCTTAATTTTCATCTACGTCATTCAAAAAAAATTTAGTAGTGCTTAACAATCTATTAGACTTTAAGAACATCAAACTTTTTACAGGAAGTTGCCACAGGCAATAAAAATTCATCAAGAAGAGTATTTTATGTATCGAATTTCAATGCTTTGAATGCCATTACAGAAGAACTGTTTGTTGAAATTGAAAGTGCAAAATTGGAAGGTAAATATAAAACGAAGCGAAACTACAATTACCCAAAAGCGTGCATGGTTATCGGCGTTCATTTCCGCCGCATTGGGCAGAAACTAGAGACCAATTGATGATGTGCTATCGCAACTGCGGCATATTTGACCACACTAAAAGTTGAGGGCTGCCAGCTGGATATGAAATATAAAGCAAGGGTTAATTTCATACTGAAGAAATTAAATTGATATAAAAAAACTATGCGTGAGTGCATATTTAATTTTAAAATGTCGAGTTATGTTTTTCAAGGCAACCCTGGGGCCAGTTCTGAAGACGAACACAACCAACTCACTCTTGCGCAACACGGATTTTCAATGTATTCGAATCCAAAAGCTTCGGTAAGTTTATTGATTTCAAACTAATTAACAATAGCACGGGAACGCTTATTTGTTTGTCACTGTTGGTTGTGCTTGTCTTTTCAGTTTGCTTTTGTTTCGTAAACGTGTTCTTTTTGTTGTTGTTCTTTGTAATTTCTTCAGATCAATTTTTAAATATCAAGTTATTAAAGTGAGGACCAATTCAATTCAATTCAACTTTATTTTCAATCAAGGTATTACGTTTTGAAGTTTTTATTGACAAAGTGATTGCAAAATAAGAAACAGCGGCTAAACAATATACGTTATAACACGCACAACGTCAATTGTGCGTGGTCGCCGTACCTTTAGAACAAAGTAGCTACATTAATTTTTTAAAAAAGGAAGAGAAAAAGAAGGAAACGATTAAGATAAATTTTAAAAAATAAAAATTGTATACATAAGTGCAAAAGGTAGTAACAATATTGTATCACAATAAAATATATACATCCGAGCCATGTAAAGAGAATGTTGCATAATCATGGATGGGAGAAACAACAAACTCTGTTTCTTACAATTTTTAGTAGTTTTTGAAGAACAAATTAAAAGATGCTTTTTTTACGTCAATGCCTGCCAAACTGATAGAAATATTGAATAAATTGTTGAAATAATTTTCTGTTACCTGCAATATAACACCCTAAGGGCGGTTAAGATTATTTTTGAAAAAAATCTTTCTTGGGATCTTGGCAGAAAAAAAGCTTCCAAAAAAAATTAAACATTTAATATTTTCGATTATCACTTTTATAACTTTTGTTCTAAACAGTTTCCGTTGAAAAATGATAAAAAAGGTCTTCAACGTTTGCGTACGCTTTTTTTGCAATATAACTTTTTTCTTGTTTTTTGTAAGCGGTACATGCTGCAAAAACCTAAAATTAGAAAATTTTGATTGGAACAATTTTACTGTCAGTTCAATAATGTTATCTATTAAAATAAACATGAAATAATTTTTACAAATAACTATCAACATAGACAGTATGTTGAAATTCGGTAAGGTCATTTTTGTATTTGGAAACGCTTTTCATGAATTAAATACTTGCTGTCCTTAACAAGAACTCAATTTTGCAAAATCTTGCATGACTCATGAAACCTCTTTGTAAATGGTTACTTTTATCTTTAACTTTAAAAAAAACTATTTCGCAATGTATTTTTTGTTAATGCAAAGGTTAATTCAAGTTTTCCTGCCAGAATTTGCATCATTAAATAAATGTTTCATAAACAAAAAATATATAATTTGTAAAAGTAGAATTATCTCTTGCAAGTGTTTCTAAAGCGAATAACCGTACTCGAATTTAAGCGATTGCCCTGATTACGTATGTTTACAATTTTTCAGTAAATATTTAATTTTTTATATTTATAACAAATATAGCACAACAGGGAAAGAGCCGTTTCGGTTCAACGTTGTTTGGTGCCAGGAAGTTAATAAGATTTTGTTGAGCAAAAGCGATTGCAAATATTTGTTGTCTAGCACGAATGATGTACAGGTAAAAAACGTGAAACAGAGTGCATGACAAAAATTAGCAAAAGTTGGTTTGTTGTAATTTTCAAACAAATTAAGCAAAACCACTTATTACAAGACTGAGATAGCCGCGAAAAATTCATTAGTACAAAAAAAATCGAGGTTGAGTTGACAGTCGAATAAAAGTATTGTGAAAATCGTTTTCATCAATGAATTCAGGTAAACTTAGTTTATATAAGTAATTTTTCAGAGGAAAAGTAGGTAGTTTACAATGAGAGTTGAGTTTATAGTTATTACTCTGAATGTTGCAGCAGCTTTTACTCAAATCATTGATTTAAAGCAAAGCTCAATTAAAATCATTAGGCCATATTCAAGCAATAGAATCCCATTTGGAACGAGACCGATCTTTTTCGGTTATGACATCATAAAAGAAAAACAAGAAAATCACAGGTATTGTTTTAATAATTAAGTCTTGAGTAGCAATTAACTTTTTTCAATACAATTTATCTGATTAGTTGTTTTTTTGAGTAATTTGAAATAATTTATAACTAATAACAACACTTTCAAGACTTTTAACGTCATTCTAAGAATGTAACTCAAATTACTGCAAAAATATTGAAAGAACTTATTAATCTATAAATTGCTAGATTGTATGCAACACTACTGTTTTTAAGTGTATATAGTTAGGGTAATTTTAAATGTGCTGCTAAAAGCCTAAGATAAATAAGCAAAATATTAAGTTGCTAGAAAAGATCTTTTATTTTTAATACTAATTAAATTTAGCTCGTTTTGTTGATTTTTTCTTATTATGTGTAGCATATGTTATTATTAATAAACGATTAGTCTTTTTTTCATTTCTTATCGTCTGTCACGGCTTAATAGATCACTTTCTATAATGACAACGTAGGCCTGACTTACCATATCTCAAGCAAAATATTTCAGAGAAACCTGTTCACTTTTCATTTGAAAAATGATATAGCATTAAAGCATTCTTGAATAAATTTCTTCTATCAATTGCGATGCAAAAATAGCTTTTAAAGTAAACTTTTAAAGTCTGCGAATTGGTGATATTTTTCTTTCGTGCTCAACAAAGAATAAGTTATTTGTTCAATAGCAAGTAATATCGTGTTTCCCCGAAAATAAGACAGGGCTTATATTAATTTTTAGTCGGAAATTTAAATCAAAGCTTATTTAGGGGAGATGTCTTATTTTGATCAATCAAAAAAAGAAAGTTACAAAGTAAAAATTAAGAGATTTTGAAATAAAAAGAAATTACGAAAAACTATCTATATTTACTTATCATTAACATGTTTTTTATTCACAAACTCGTTTACAACAACTTATTTAAAAACAATATTGGGTTCTAAAATTTCAGCCGAGTTTTCGCTTAACTCAATTTTTCTCAGAAATTTCGCTCCTACTCCCTCATGTTGAGTTCTTTTCTTGCCCGTTAAAAAATTCCACGTGGCTCGCTTTGCGTACGCACATTAATAATGACCTCATAATGGATGAAAATGACGTGTTTTGCGTCGACGAATGTGGTTGGCTGAAATTAGGAAAGTTTTGCCTTCACCAATAAATTAGGGCTTATTTTAAGAGTAGGGCTTATATTTAAATCATTCTCAAAAATCACTCTACGTTTTATTTTTTGGGTAGGTCTTATTATCGGGGAAACGCAGCAGTTACAGAATAAAATACTTGTTGCTTTGTGTCACAAATAAAGTTTGTCATCAAACAATAGTTTTAATTTAAACAAGGCAACTTTCATCAACAACAATACTTTTAAAATAAATCAGCCTACTTTTTTAGCGTCGGCCCAATGCATAAGGCTTTCTTTTTCAAGATGGTTCAAAAGCTTATCTAGCGTGTCACACATTTTTACAACACATTTTTGAAACAAATAAGAGTTTTCGGACAAGTTTTGCCAACCGAAATCAATTCGATCAGCGATGACAAAAGGCCCATCGCTTCAATAAATAAGAAAACTACTCCAAACACTAAAACTAAAAAATGTTTTTTCTAATAAACTTGATTTTTGAAATAGTTTCTTAAACCGCGTTTTAAACTACTCTAATGAAAAAAGTAATCAAAAGAACTCGCTGTATTGGATAAAATAATTTTTACGGAATATTTATATTTTTTCAAACATCCCTGCAACGTTTTTTCAAATTGTTGCTGTAAAAATATCGCTTTTCACCTTTTGTTTTATTTTTTTGCATTGAAAAACTTACCATCTGACTAGTTAATGACTATCATTTCTACTTTTGGAGCAGAAGGTTAAGGTCTGATTCCTGAATCGGCCAAACTTTACTCAAATTTGCGCAGATAAGCGCCAAAACCCAAGTTACACATCCATGTAGAAACAACAGCAAAAAATTTTTAAAAATGTTTATAAAACAAACTTATTTCGATTGCGTTTTACAAACAAACTATTGTCGCTTTTAAAAAATTTCTTACAAGGGTTACACAGAAGTTTAAACTAATTGCTTTACTGGCCATCAGCTCGTATTGGCTGCTTCTTATATCAGCGCCGAAACAAGGCTAATAAAGTAAAACAAAAATCTATTTCAGAATATTTTATCGACGGGAACCGCTACCCTAAAAAACCGTGTTTTCTGACATTACTGACGATTTAAGACGATTAAAATTTTGTTGAGCAGTTTACAAGCATTATCAATACAATATCATAAATAAAATCATTTGATTATAATTAGGTTTTATTGACTGTAAATTTACTTTTATGTATAAATTACCATTTTATTTTTGAATGCGCCATACTTCAAACATTGATATTTCTTGATTCTTCAGCAGGATGTTCAAATCAACCACATATAAAAAGAGCATATAGTTGAAAGCTAAAAAAGCTTTTGTTACTGTCTGTATAAAATTTTTTGGCGAAAGTATATTTTGAATACATATTTTTCATAAAAGCAAATAGAAAATAAAAGAGGCTTAATCTTTGCTTTTATGTGGAGACCAGCAACTATTTTTTGATGACATCTGATACCTCTTGGAACCAAAACAAAAGCAAAAATTCCGTTAGAATATGAAATTATTAATAGATTTGAGAAGAAGTAATTATTTAATTATTTCCAGTAATTAATGCGTACATTTTAAAACTTTGTAGTAAGTTACAAATTTTAGGCTTTTTAATATTTGGTTTTAAATACGAAAAAAGCCTAGAATACTTTGGAAATTAACTAAAAATAAGTTGATATATCGGAAATAAACAATACGGCTAATAAAAATCTGGTGTTGTCGGGGCAGCCATCTTAATCATACAAAACATTATTAGATAAAAAATTGAATTTTTCAAGATGAAAATTAGATTTGTAACGAAAGTGCAGAAAATACATTGTACAAGGTAGCCTTAACATGCAACAATCCTGTAATTTTAAGCCTGATCACATAACACTGCAGTATAGACTAAAAAAGGATGTCAAAGGCAAGTAATCTATATATCATTTGAAAATATTTGTGTTTTGATTTATATATGTATAAACAGCAATCTTTGAATGTAACTGATAAATCATAGTGTTTTACACGAAGAAATTTTGTTTTAGTGTTTTTTACGTTGGGGCTCCAATGAAAAACTCTAAAAGTTATCTTTCTCAATTAACTCATTTCAGACCTGATAGTAAGTAATTTTGTTTATATTTTTGCAATAAAAATTAATGAAACTTTTCTAGCCAAAGGTGGGATCTTTGCATGTCAAGTAATTGCGTCTCCGAACATTTCTCCATCTTGTACACCAATTAACAATCCCCCAGAAATGGATTTTGGTGACGTATATGGAATGAGTTATAGTTATAGAAGAGCTCAAAATACTTTAATTGTAAAGACGTTTATTTGTGATCGATAAACTCATTTCTAAATAATCAAGTATTCCAGGCTTGTTCTCCAACCAAACCCCGACAATGCGAGTACAAAGGAACACTTCAGCAAAACTTTCCAGGATACTGCTACACGACTTTTAATAACGGAAGAACGTGGATCGAGGACAACTTAACCCGAAGATTACGTAAGAAAATAAGTTCTAATTTTACTTTTTTAATAGCAAATGGAATCCAATACCATGATTAAAAAAATATAAATTCTGAGTTCAAGTCTTCACGTTACGAACAAAAGTATGGAAATGCTTTTCTATTGGTTGCTATGACGATATACTGTACTCTCAACCGAACTAGATTTGTTCATTGTATGTAAAACTTGTTTCAGGAGGCGAAAGAATGATAGATAAACGCTTTTATGAAAAGAAGCAACAAAGATAAACATTCATAGGCCTACTTATGACCTTCTAAAGATCATGGTCTACTTTAAAATGAAATAATAAATAATTTTATAATTATAAACCAACAATGACAAGATAAATTTTCTGAACAAATCTTATTAATAGATTTTTTTTGTATTTACTTATTGTTTCATTTTCCACTTTTATTAGAATTTTAAAAGACAAAAATTAAACACCTCAAGTTTATGTGTTTTGATACATTAATTACAATAATTTACAAAGACTAATAAATTGTAAATTACAGTACTGTATAATAATTGCCACTTAAAAAAATTGTTAATTTTATAATTTCTTTGAAATAATTTTACAGATATTTTTAATTCATTTACATCAATATGAAAATTCCCAATAAAAAATACGATTTATAAAACATTTTAAAAAAATACAATCTCTTGGGGGGCACCAGCAACCGTCGTCGTTTGAAGGGTATCTACTCCAGGTCAGACACAAACAGGACTGAGGCCGAGGGTTTATCTTTTTACTACCCCAGACTGCTGCACTGCCTGAATCAGCTGCTGGCAGTGGTGTTATTAAGCCAGCATTGAGTTTCGTCATCCAAAACCGTCATCTTGGGGAACCAGCAACCAAAAATCCATGAATTAGACCGTACTTTAAATCGGCTTCAAGCAAAGGAATGTCGTTATAATAGTTTGAGCCTAAATTTTACCCAAAAAAATACCATTTAAATTCTTCATAATTATTTCATTTTACTATTTTAAAGTGTATCTAAGAAAATTTGTTGGTTAGATGTATGAATAAAATTGCTTAGTCTCATTATAGGATGCCCTTCTCCGTTTCAAGATGTGATTTTTCTCATTGACGGATCTGCGTCAGTTAAAGGCAAAAATTTTGTGCACCTCAAAAACTGGTTGATTCAATTATCGTCCAAGTTTGATATTACGACCGGAAGGGACAGGATCGGCGTGGTCCAGTATTCCCATTATTTCAGACGAATGTGAGTAGAAATTAAAGTGTTGGGACTTTTGTTTACGGCATTAATTTTGACAATGTCTATCTGATGCCGATGTCTTTTGTAACTTTGGTACGCTTTTTCACTTTATTCATCGATTTTAGACCCGAGTCTTACCATAATCAAAAATTCTTAGCGACTGAAATTAAGTTGGGACAACACGCCAATCGTGGGGACTTTAACGTAAGTACCCCATAAGGTAGATAATTTTTTAGTTAATTTTTAGTTAATTGAGCTGTTCAAATTTTTTTACACTTTGATTGATCCGAACGAAACTGAAATGCAAGTATTCAATCTATAATTGTAATTATAACATCCTTTTCCTTGTTAAATATTATCAATAATTCATATTTATAAAAATAATTTTCATAATTAGCTGTTTATCCAAAAAACACTCGTTGATATCTAGTGTTTTGCCTTAATTTCTGCCTTGCTTCTTAAGTATAAATTTTTGATTGCACTTATGCATTAATTTACTATATAATTACAATATTTATGCTGTATAACAGCTATTAATATTATATTGGTAATATGTTTCAACCATTCAGTAAACTGAACATTCTTGTTTAAGCTACATGAATTCTAATTGTATATTTAACATTGATATCTCAGATACAAAAAGCAAAAATACTTTTAAAGTTGATCTTTGTAGTTGACAACGTTATGCTGCTAAAATGTTTTGTTGATTGACTGAATCTGCATTGCCGATGCAAGATGCTCACAATCTCTAAAGCATCAATAACAATAATAAACGTTTTTTAGGATGCCGTACTAAAAATATCCCATCAAGGATTCACGACCTATACTGCTGCTGCACTTCGTAAAGTAGTGTACGATTTTCGTAATTCATCTCGATTTCGGTTTTCAAACACTTCCAAGATCCTTATCCTCATCACAGACGGCAAGTGAGTGCTTGTTAAAAATATCGCGAATTAACAAAAGCTTTGAAGGTGAAGCAATATAGTATAAAAGCTATAAATATAGATGCGTGAAACCGATGGTTTTTAATCTTTACCTTGTGGATTTCTTATCTAAAAGATATTGTCCTATGTATTCCTGATCGTCTGTACAACCTGCAAGTGAAAAGTTGAAAACTAAATAAAGATTTATATTTGATTCGGAGGTGTGAAAGTGGTTCTCAACTTATTCTCTTTTAAAAGTAACAAAAAATCTCTGGAAAATATCCTTTTACGGTTTATCCTATGCAGGTCAATAGAAACTGACCATTTATCAAGCACAAAAATTCTGACCGTTTATTAAAAACATGACAAATGTTTATTTTAAAATAAAGAAATGTTTCTAAACCGCTAAAATATTCTCCGCTAAAAACTAAAGTTTTAAGATTAAAAGTTTATGTTCTAAAAAAGTTTTGTAAAGTTCTTTGGTGGTTTATTTGATACGCAACAGACTAATAATGATTGGAATTTAAACTCTGTGTTCAAAGAGTTTTCGCTCGTTTGTGGGAAATTAACGTCATCTGCTCATTGCTTAAAGAAATGAAATCAGAAACGGGTGTAGAAAGGTTTGTCAGAAAATGTCATGCGACTGCGTAAAGTAGTTCTTTAGTTGAAAAGCTGGGCGCAGCACGACTCTGAAATCGCATTATTATATTTCTGCTTAATCATCAATCACTTTATGATGTGCGTTGATTAAGAATAACCGCATTCGCAAAAACGGCCACACACCTCATGACGTATTTCAAATAGCTGAAATAACGAGGTTTCAAAGGCGTTTTTTACAATAAGACTTGATTTCCTTAAAAGGAGTGTAATTGTTTTGTAAGTAGTAGTTTCAAAAATACAAAAATTTCAGCTTGATTTTTATATTATGAAAGTTTTCTTAATACGTCGACTGCAACTATTTTACAAGTGTTGTAATGATTTTCCTGTAACAAACTAAAAACATTTACATTCAAAATTATACCACGTTTTAGATTCATGATTTTTTGCAAAAGATCGTTGAGCTAATAGTTTGCAGTGGTCTCTCTAACAAATTTTCACAATAGTTTTTTTAAGGTATAAACCCAATTTATTGAAATTATATCCGAATAGTTTTTTATTTTTAAAAAATGTTGAATCAATTATATTTTTTAGACATATTATGTTTGACATGAAGCATACAAATTATGAAGAGCATGAGTTTATTAATTGAAACTGCTTATTAATGTTTTCTAAATGTTAAAGTTAAAGTGTTCAAACTTTGAAAAATAAAGCTTATTCATTTGAGTATTTTGAAGGTCATCAACGAACTTCAGTAAATTTTGCAAGGATAATTTTCAAAAAGCTGACTTAAGAAGTAGACGTTTTTTAGGGCGTATATACTTATACACATACAGTTTTTTAATTTTCCAAAAGCTGACTTAAAAAGTATTTGGAAATTTTTTCAGGGGTTATATACTTGAATATAATAATTTACATATTAAATTTTCGGCAGCATGGTCAAGTTGTTAACAGCGCCGTGATTGTGATCAACACGGTCTCGGTTCAAAATCTACTCGCCTCATTATGTTAAAAAAATCCTTTATGTTGTGTTATAATTTCCTCTTCTTTGAATTTCAGTCATGCACTATCTCTAAACAACCAAAAAACAAGTAAAAAATTTTAACCAAACAGCAATGTCTTGGCATATTCAAAAGCAGGTCAGGGAAATCGTTTGACGATTGCACTTTTTATAATGCTTCCGTATTAAAAATACATAGACCGGTTTTAGATGAACAAAAATCAGCTTATCTAACTTTGAGTGGTAATGACGTGAAAATTTGCTTTAAATCTTATGCATTTAACAGATTCTTTTTGATTTTTATGAAATAGATTAAGTTCGTAGTACGATAAATTTTCCCAGCCCTGATCATGTCTTAAAATATCATAAAAGCTCACGTATTTCAGAAATGACATTATCCAAGTGTTACATTTAAATAAAATGACTTCTTAAAATCCTAATATTCTAAATAAGAGTTGTTATTGCAAGTTTTTTTTTAATTTTTATTAGCACTTTTAGCCATCATTCATCAAATTATTTTAGCCAAAGATGTAAACTTTATCCTTTTTTTTAGTCTTGGGGTTAATAATTGTTTTCAGGGTATATTCCTCCATTACTGAAAAAGTATACCAGGAAAAATTTGAATTTAAGTTGAGTTAGTTAAAATACGTCAAAACTGTTTAATTGAATTCTTTGGTAGTTGCATCGTTTGGATGCAAAAATTCAATTTATTTCGTTTTGAAAATGCAAGCACTTTTTGTGAAGCTTTCTAATTTTTGAACCATTTTTCAACATATATGGATTTATCTTAGTTTATTCAATCATTTTTAGGTCGACAGATCATAACAATTTAAGAGCAAGCGCTGCCCACGTTCGAGATATGGGAATTGCTACTTTTGCCGTTGGTGTTGGAAAAGCAAAGAAATCTGAACTTAGAGTAAATACTTAAATATGATTAGTGATACGTTAATTTATTAAACGTCAATTCTGTCATATCAATATCTCAATTGCTTTCGGTGTCTCATTTATTGATATGAATAGCGTAACAACTTGTTCTATTTACTTCTACATGCATTTTTGCTATTTTATAAATTTTAGTATTTTATAAATTGTTATATATTACAAAAAATTCATAAAAATGTTTTTTATCTTATAAATATAAAAATTGTTCCTGATAGAAGCAAAAGTTAATTTGAATTACTGTTCAGGAAGTGGCAACTGGGAACCAATCTTTACCACAAAGAGTTTATTATGTATCTCAATATTCATCTTTGAATACAATTACTAATCAACTCGTAAATGACATCGAAAGTTTGCGTCTAGAAGGTAACCTACAGGCCTTTGTACTGTACTTTTTAGCTTAAACTTTGTACTTTAATACAATTGATGGTTAAAAGTAACCAAATAAAAGGCCATGCTAAAGATATTCCAAAAAAATTTTTTCATAGGAACTTAACTCAAATTCAATGAAGCGATGAAATATAAAACAGTTTCTTATCACAATTGTATTGTACGACAAGGCCCTGTTTCGCTCTTATGGAGCTCATCAGGTACAAGATCAAAAGTAACAAGCCAAACTATTACATGCACAACCAAATATATATAACATAATAACAAAGGTAATGATTACATACAAGCGATAAATGTTTATCTAACTCCACAGAGGTGGACTTTAATGATTAAAAACATTTTTATTTAATAGCGTCCAATCGTAAAAATGTTTAAACCATAATCTTGATCATTGTGCATTTATTCTAGCATCATTATGCAAAGGTTTTCTTTGAATGGTATATAGCTTGGCATTTAAAAAATTGAGCGAAAATCAATCTACAAGTATCAGCTCAAAGTGTTATTTCTAGGTAAAGCAAAAAACATTCTTTGCTCTTTAGGTTTGCAAGAACTAAGCTCTTTAGAGGAACATAGTGGAATGCACCTGGCAGAGTATGGATTTTCAATCAATCCCAGTCGAAGCTCAAAGGTATGGTGGTTGCATATGCTTTTGTCATAGTCATGCGTTGTTGTTCTTGTCATGTTTGTTTATGTACGTTTTGTATGTTTGTTACTAGTCATTGTTTGAGTAAAATGTTCGTCTTATATTACAAATGGTAAAAATTAAAAGGCAATTTATAATATAAATAATATAGAAATATAGTATTGTTTAATAGAATAATTGCCACTTGTAATATTGTCTGTGATTTGAGAATTATAAGAGTTTATTGCGTTATAATAACTACGTCATATTAAAATAATTTCAATTAAACATTTTGAGCGTTTAAAAAATTTTTTCGCTAATATTTCAGTCATACGTCAATAACACCATTCAGGACAGCCAAATAAAAGCTAAAAGTATATGATTTGATTTGTTGAATACTAATACTTCACTTCTTAAGTGTGGCATTTCTGCAATTATTTAAGACTCAAGATGTGAAACCATAAAAAAGGTTAACCAGTTGATTTCTGATAAATCGTAAACCTGAATTGGTAAGTATGTCTTACTAGAATACGATATTTTATTTTTTCCAGGAAATCAAGTGGCCTGTGCGATACATTTTACTGAAAAACATCGTTGCAGAGGCTAAACAGACCAAAGCTGGTGTCTTATCTTTGTAGATTTTATGGATTAACTTATAACCAAAGTTCATATGTAAAGTAGAACAATTTCTTCGTAGCCGAGGCGAATTTAATTTTGAAAAATCCAAAACTCATATTCCAAAACAAAATTTATATTAAACTTCGAGTAAAGTAGTTGACGATTTAGTACAATGGTTCCCAATCGGTGATTCATTACCCCGGGGTCTACAGAGCGATTTGTAAGGGTCCATGAGCTTTGTACGCGCAAGATAAAGGCAATAAGTTAAAGCAAGAGAAAAGAACCGGCCGTATGGTCTAATTTGGAAAAAGGTCTAGTTTACGCAATGCTAGAAATCAAGCTATATCCTACTAACTATCACAAAATCTAGATTATATTAATGAATATGTCTATTTATTTCAAAGCGGTATTGAAATTTTTATTTAATCAAATTCAAAGCGATATTTTCACATTGTTTGCTTCTGAGCAGTTTGTCTATCGGTGAGGAAATTTTTGACATAGCACATGTCATGTCAATCTTCAATGCAAAACGATTTCTTTGCGTAGTTTTGATAAAAAATCTTGTGGAGAAGCCAAACAGGGTATTGTTCGACGGTTGTTAGTATTGTTTGACAGTGTTAAAATAACTACTTTTTTTTTTTTTTTTTTTTAAATCAATGTAATTATCCTTCTAACTTGCATCACAGACGCTACACTAATCACAACCGTAAAGCGATTACCCCAATCTGCTTCCTAAGATGCCAAAATATTGTTGATCGGTTGGCTCGGGATGGGGTGCTGGTGCTAAAACACTACGCATAGCTACCTTATCTCTAGTCTACTCAACAGCCGAGTATTTTGCGCCAGTCTGGTGTCGCAGTGCTCACACTCGCCTTATCAACAGTGCCTTGAACGACACCTTGCGTATAGTCACTGGATGCCTGCGCCTCACTCCAACGGACCACCTACCTGTACTCTCAGGCATCCAGCCAGCTGAGCTTCGCCGAATGGGAGCGACACTCTCCTTGGCTCACCTTGGATCTCTGGACCCCGATCATATCTTTTATGGTCTTTTAAGTGGGTCCTCAGATACTCGCCAAGTGAAACTAAGATCTAGACGCCCATTTGTGCCAGCTGCGCGGAATCTTTTGGACAACCTTGCCAGTCTTGGTATCCGCGCTTCTGATTGGACAAATCACAAATGGAAAACGGAGTACTGTGAAAATGCTTCCAGGCTCCGTGCTTTTGTGCCCGAGACTGGTGCCTGGCCTGTTGGGATGGGCGTACCCCGAGCAGCTTGGGTTAAGCTCAACCGCCTACGGACTGGTGTTGGGCGATTCCATTTGTCCATGCACAAATGGGGTCTCGCTCCTTCACCGAATTACGAGTGTGGCCCCTCTGAACAAACCGCAGACCATGTTCTAACAGCGTGTCCTATACATCAGGCACCATATAGAGCACGAGGTCTGACGGTTTTGGATGAGGAAACCCGATGTTGGCTTGATAGCATCACTGCCAGCATCTGATTCAGGCAGTGCAGCAGCCTGGGGTAGTAAAAGAATAAATCCTCGGCCCCAGTCCTGTTTGTGTCTGCCTGAAGTAGATACCAGTGATGAAGGTCTCGAGACCAATTTTCAGGGTCTCAGCCTTTTGCTGGCGGTCTCGGTCTTGGTCTCGTAATAACCTGGTCGCGATCTCGTATTTTTAAATTGGTCTCGAGACCGGACATTTTTTGATATTTTTGTTATTTGATGTGGTTATGATGATTTACCGCTTTCTTCACCATAAACAATTCCTCTTGCAAAATGAAATTGAAAGCCTTTTATTGCCTTGTAAAATTTTTGAATAAATATAGTCAATAAATGATTTAGTTCAGTGGTTCTTAACCTGGGGGGCGTACGTAAATTTTCAAAGGGAGCGCGATTGTCAACATGTTTAACACATTCTTTATTAATTTTGATAATCAAAATGACAGGAAACTTGACCTCAGCAAGAATCAAATTGAACAACGGAATCTAGCAAGCTTTTTTTAATTGGATTTTGCTTTCGCAAACGGTAACTTTGAGTCCCAATTAAAACACAAATAAAAACTCATTTATCTGATTTAAAAAAAAAAATTTAATCAAATAAAATTCTCCTGTAGATAAGAAGCAAGAAATATATTACAGTGCGAAATAGGCGACAGTTTTAATGAAGCACAAGAACAGTTTCTCGAGTTAAAATTTAACTCACCAGCCAAAGACAAATTTAAAGTGCTGGACCTTGAGGCGTTTGGGGCCAAATACCTTCCCGTTTACCATCTTATCTCTGTGAGTCACCGACTATTTCCTGTGAGTCAGGGAGTCAGGAGAAAAAAAATAAAGATACATAATAATATCAAGAATAAATAAATAATTTTAATTGTTTTTTTAGGTGAATATTTGAAAGTGGCTTTTTTTTTGTTGCTTCAAGGCTTCCTATTGTAAAAAACATTACGAATTTTAGTGATCGTGTTTTCGGCTCTCAACCGCCCCCATAACAAATTTCTGCAAACGCCATTGTATGAATCTAATTGCTTAAAACAAATTACCAAATTGCTAATAAGACAAAACAGAAAAGAAGAAAAATAACTAAAAATTACTTTGACTAACCTACTCAAAGATGGACAAAATAAATAAGGGTAATACAAAAAAAACTAACGAATTGTTAGGCAGCTTTTACTGGTTTGTATAATTTGTCCTTATTTGTAATCTTTTTTAGGAGATTAATTAGACTAATTCTATTGTATGCAAATCAAACATAGCCAAAAAATCCAACAAATACAACGCACCAACACAGATAATCAAGCTAATCAAATATTTGAATGAAGTTTTGGTCTAGGTGTATTTTATTGCGGTAAGTTCCACTACGACACAGTTCACCGCGGCAAATTCCACCGCTGTAGTTTATATTTTATCACTATAGCACACCACGATATCACACCATGTTGAATGTTTATTTTATTTGTAGATTGTTGTTGATTTATCACGCTATAAGCTGCCAAGACAGAGTACAGTAGTTGACAAGCACATTTGTTTCCCTAACTCTACTGACCCTAACCCCTAATTCTAACTGTAACCCTAACACCTAACCCTAACTCTAACCCTAACCCTCTAAACCTAACAAATTTCCGTTGTAAAATAAACTGTGTTAGAATTTAACTATGATGGAATATACCGAGGTGGAATTTATACCGAGATTTTGAACGGATCCCATTTTAAACAATGAACAATGTCGATAAAATTTCCTATTAAATCATTGCGCTTTTAAAGAATCGACTACACTGCCAACTGCTTTCTTGATAGCTTTCGTTCCAATCACAATTTCGGCCATTTTTTTCGCATTCAGCTTTATCAACTTCCAATAATTTTTTTTTCATTTGCGATAGCGAGAGATGGAAATTACAAAAAGTTTTCATTGGTTTTATTTAAACGGGCATTGGTTTCATTTCTATTTGAATAATGTTTTGTACTTTTCGGAAAGCTTTTGTGTCTTTTAAAAAAATTTTGGTCGTTTTGCAAGCACTTTGAATGATGAAAAATGCAAGTTTAATTTTGAAAGTTTCATAAACAATTAGAGAAAGCCTGGAAACAATCACACTTTGAGGTTTTTCTTCACTAACAGCGTTTATGGATGTCACCCAATATCGGTCCTTAATATAGCCTATGAGTCATTGTACTTTTGCTTCTTCAGGCCGCTCATTTTAAAATTAACTAAAGATGCACAGTAAATGTTTTTATAATAAAAAAGTTTGATCAATTTGTCAAGTTCAATCAACTTTTCAAAAGTGCAGAAACAAGGTTAGACTACTTCACTTCTAGTTTATTTGAACTGTTTCAATACGAGCTATTTTCAGTGTTATAGTTTTTCCTGTCGTAATTGTGACAAATTTGATCGGCTGTTAGTCAATAATCTTTTAGTGAGACTACATATGCCGCAAATTACACTTCCACAAAACATAATTGACGCACCAACAATACAGCTCTACCATATTTTGTTTTTTTGTAATTGTACATAACAGTTTACTGTACACAGCAAATAAAGCAAATCCTGCTAACTTTCGCTCCGTTTACAGATTCAAGGCACTGAACACATTGAAGGTATTTATTCCAGGGAAAAAATGCAAAACCTTACTTTGAGTCTGAAATGACGTAGCAATATGTTTTGCAATTTTTCTTTCCATCTCACTATGTACTCTGCCCAAACTTTTGTTATTTCCTCGCAAGTGAAGATTACTAAATTTTTCCAAAACGTATTTCATATGCTCTTCAATGATATTTCAAATTTTGTTTAATTTTCCAGTAGAGACCACATGCACGTAGCAATATTAACTGATTTTATTAAAAGGACGCACAAGTTTCAGCCAAATCATGGAAAACAATGAAAAGGTTCGGAAATGCCGATTTAGTACGAGAAAAAAGCTTTTAGAATTTTTTTGCAGAATGATGGAAAAAAAACATAAGCGAGAATTCTACAACAAACAAACGTTTAGCATTGCAGATCTAGATTCGATTCACGTGATTTAAAAAGTCTTGGTTTTAAAGTTTTTATTACTTAGAAATATCAAATTTCGCAAAGCATTTTGAGAGTAATTCCCAACATTTATACTAAATTATTAGGAGGATTGGAAACTACTGAATATTGACGGGTTGATCACGAGCTGACCCATTTCTGATATTTGAAAAACTTTACTTTTTAAAGTTTTAGAAAAATAGAACTAAATATTTTATTGACAAGTACGCTACGTGGTAAGAAGCACAAAGAAAATTTTATAGTCGATGGTTATGAATAAAGCTAATGAAAACAAAACGACAAAGCCTTTACATTACGATTCTAAAATACTTCATTAAAGACTATGCTATTCTTGATAAAACTTTTTTATTATTCTTACTTTTCCGACATATTTAGGATAATTAAAATAAGGAAATATCAAAAATACAAGTCACCATATTGTTGTTTATTAAAGTTACTCAAAGTAGTCGATACTTCAGTAATACAAAGTGTCTATTTCTTTATTGCTTTCCATGTTTCCATTTCACGTTTGATATAATTTTATTAGTATCAAAAACGTTTGTTCGCCTCGACGCAGACTACTTTTATATTTTTTTAGATTGAAAATATTTAAATTTTTGTTGCTTTTTTACTAAATGCTTGTAAAACTCTTGAAATTTTTTTCAAGTAAGTAACAATCGGTTAACTTTTTTTGTTATAATTTACTACAAAATTTATTTGGTAGCCAATGGTTTGTTGAGCAACGGCACAGCAAGTTTTTTAAAAAAAATAAACCCAAAATATATACATTGAACTTCAACTGAGTAGTTGTATTACAATACCAAACAAAAATTGGGAGCAAACTATCTTTAAGGTTTTAAATTCACGTATAAAATTTTGGGTACTGCACACTTGAAAGAGGCACCTGTAATTTCTCCAATTTTAAATACAGTATAAGTACCATAAAAGGCGTGCAATCTATTGTTCGCAGTCTTTTTAAATGTTCGTTTTTACAATAAATTAGCATAAAATCACCTTTACTTTTTTTTTGGATGTAAAAAAAAGTAATCTTAAAATAAAGTAATGATGACATGATAGTTTGAGTTCTTTTCTTTTCGGAAGCTTTTTTAGGTAAGGGTCTCTATTCCGAAAGAAGCTGGTCTAACGATCCAATGTAAAACAAAATTCTGTTAAGTGCCTGTGAAAAAACTGTGATAAATATTATAAAATTATTTATCAATTAGCTTGTATTTGAATATTATTGCATGTTCATAGTTTTGATAAAATGCACATGCATTTGCAGCTTTAAACAAAAGCTATCTTCTTTAATTGTGTTGTAATTGTTGCAGCTAGTCGGAATGATTTAGCAATTTAATTTGAACTTTGAAAATGACAAGTTGAAAAAATATTTGTTCAAGTAAGTTTTTACTGGAAGCGTCAAAACTTGGCTTCATTTTGAAATTGAAATCAAGAAAAATTCCAACTTCCGATGACGTTTACTGCATGAAGCAAAACAACAATGTTAAGCTGCAACTGTTATTTAAATCAATAAAATACAATATGAAAATGATTAATTATGAAAACTGTCAAAATTGATAAAAGCTTTTAAATCTCAATTAGGTCGTAAAGAAATTCATTAAACTATTTCTGTGATTTAATAGACCAATAAAAACTTTAGTTGTCTGAATTCAAGCTAATTTTTTTCATAAGTTGTAAAAAAATCCTTACTTTTTGTAAATCGACTCTATTCATTTTTAAAAAGATTTATTCGATATTAAGCTTATTTTAACTTTTAGGGCTCAAAACAATTTATTATCAATAAGTCGCTGATCAAACTTTGTTGAAATGCGAATTGGGTCCATATACGCCATCTCTTGATAGAACTGCACTAGACTTGCATGTCGTGATATAGACTACGTGTAACTCTGTTATCTTGACTTTCCTTTTATGCACCATTCAAAAGTAATAATTTGATTTCGAGTACTTTGTGACTTTGGCTCTATGTTTTACGAAAAACTTTCTGCCATTTTAGCAAAAGTCTTAAAATTTTCCCAAAATAATAATTATTATGCTATATTTTTTTTACTCGCTTATATTAATAAAAAGATTGTAATATTTACAAAATTTACCGTGCATAAACATAATTCGAGGTGATTCAGGCAAGCTTTAGGTTCTTGCTACAAGTATTCGAAGAAGTCCACTCGATGAAAAAGACGAAACAACTGGCTTTAGATTTGCTTTCAAAAAAATCTTTTATTAAGTTTTTAACTTTTTTAACATTTTAGCTCTTTTGGCCTGTTACTTAAAAAACTGTTTTAAGTAACAGGCCGGAAGAGCTAAAATGGATTTTAGACAAACCATCTCCAACAACAGCCATTTTATTAATTTCAAACTTGTTTACCACTAAACTTGCTAATAAATTCTTCTGACAAACTATACACCTTTTTTTCTTGCCAATTCTTAATGATTGTTGTGGTGGACTTTAAGCCGAACAGTGAAACCCGGTTCAATGGCCGCAACAAAACTTTTTGCGATAAATCTATAACAGAAAAATAAATTAGATTTTATTAAATCTTAAAATATCTATAAAAACAACTACACTTACAACTCTTTAATACAATACAATCAATAAATCAATTCATTTAATTTCATTTTTAGTAGCCTATTACATACACTTTGACTATGATTTTGTATAACATCTCGAAATCGTATTCGTTCAAAAATAAATTGGATAGATTGTTGACGAAGTAGCAGTTTTGCTACAATGCTCGGAACATACGAAATCTAAAAGCAATTGAGACTTTAGTTGTTTAAAAAGCTAAACGTAATTGTCAAAGCTTTAATATTTAAAAAACTTATACTCGTATTTATTAGTTTGACTATACCACGAACCAATTTAAAAGATTTGAAGCAAAGCAACGTTTACCCTTTAGTTGCAAACCAAAAAAAATCATTTCTCTTTCAATAAATTTTGTAGCGGCGTATGCAAGGAGACTATTTTTTTTATCATCTATACTCTTCTGACTCGCAGAAAAATATCGGAGGCAACCGTCAAGCAATTATCCTGATCTGCTTCGGAGATGTCAAGATATTGCTGTCCGGTTCTTTATTTGTTCCTTTTTATTTTATTTTATTAAGCCAGAAAATAGCACTGCTTGGTAACAACGCCAAGCAGAAAGAAACGCCAAAAGTGTCTCTCAAGGAAACACCTGAATGACAAAAATAGGTTTGGAACCTCTTTTATTAAACAATGTGGACGTCAACTTTTAAACTAAGCCGGATAACCGTTCTTGTAAGGATCATTTTCGAAAGTCACGTGACGTTTACAAAAAATTTTTATTAATTTCCAGTGGTGGGCACGGTACTTCTTAAAAGTACCGCGGTACCTGTACTAGGTACTTTTAAATAATCCCAATTTAATAGTAATGACTAAAACTTCTCTGTCATATATTGAATTTTAATTGATATTTAAAAATAGTCTATTTTTGGTTTATTCAAAAGTACCATTAACATTTAATTGGGATTATTCAAAAGTACCAAGTACCGGTACCGCAGTACTTTTAAGACGTACCGTACCCACCACTGTTAATTTCTAATTGAAGCTAATTTTTTCATCTGTTTTGAGAAAAGCAAATATTCTAAGCTAAAAGGTTTAAAAAAGTAAAAATATTGAACATCCCATTTCATTTCTTTTAAAGATTGCTAAAAATTATTTTTCTTCACACGCTCTTACAAGCTAACAATCGTATTGTGTAAAATTTGTTAAAAAATGTTTTGTCTATTGCAAAGTGAAACGATAAATTCTAAACAATAATTATCATTTTTTTAAATACATAATTTCATACCAAACAAAAAAGTAAAATCCTGCCGAAAACAGCCGCACAAACGTTTGGTAATATACTCGTAGAGTCATAAATTCATGTTTAACGCATTTGCGGGGTAACTCAGGGTGTTTGAAATTCCTGCAATGATGCGTAAGAAGCGATGTCCAAACGCTTTTGTAGTTTATAAATACTGTAATCATCATAAACTTCTTAAATAGAAGAACTAGTAATTTGCTCTTTTGAGTAACAACACTTTGCCGCACTACTTTTAATGTCGTAGACCTCTTAACTATAAATGCAATATATATACTGTATGTAAAATGTTTATTTAAATCACTTTTTAAAAAAAACAATTTGTTTCATTTCTAGGTTAATACTAGAAAAATATATAGAATAAATAGAAACCATTGGCGGTAAAAACATAATATGTAAACAGTTAAGCAAACAATGCATATCTGTAACTTCCTAAAATAAAAATGTTTCGGAAAAACATAAAAATATGTGGAGAGGTCATGGATTTGTTTTATCAGGGCTCGGAAATCCATAGCTCGCGAGCCAGATTTGGCTCTTTTGATAGCACCATCTGGCTTTTTTGTTGACAAGTATAAATCAGCGCACATAAAAAATAAGATCTGTGAACACAAGATTTCAAAAGTGAAGACCTTTTTTAAGAGATCACTACGTTTTCAAGACAAAAATTGAGAATTTAAAGTCAGATACAAGGTAAAAATCTTTTATATTTATTATTTTTTTAGAGATTATTACGTTTTTGGGACAAAAATCGAAAAATCAGAGTCAATAGTCAATAATATAAATTTTACTTTGTGAAAAAAGACCAAACTTGGCTTACGAATAAATTTCTGCCCCCCCTTTCCCCGACACACAGTTAAAATTTAGAAAAGCATTGTATGGCACTCACGGAAATACATTTAAAAATATGTAGCTTTTATGGCTCTTTACCAAAAAGGTTTCTGACCTCTGGTTTTATGATAAGAGAAGACAAGTTAGAAGTATTGAAAAATATTTATTTTGAAAGTATAAAAGAAAAAAGTCGCAAAAGTGGCCATATGGCAACGATATATTTTATTAAGTATGGATGATGGATCCGCTAGGAAAATGGTTAGCTTTTCATCAAGGCAGAGATTACACCTGGCGGCACCGGGTTGGTAGGTGTTGGAATCGGCCGATATGTTCATTTCAATACAAGAACCTTTCCCATTATTTATGGCTTCCCAGAAGGGTGGTGTGTATCTTTTGTGCTTTTTTAAGATAAGTATCATAGTAAAGTAAAGTATTATAGCAGAGCTAGAGCCGGAGCCACAAGTTTTATCACTAGTTTTGCAGCTCCAAATCCAAACAAAAGTATTAGTAAAAAAATCTGATATTATTTTAAACGACTTGTCTCTCAATGAATGGCTGGTGATGAGTTAATTTTTTAATTGACTGAGTTGACCAGTACATCTCATATTTTGTAATAACTGCTTTTTTCAACAATGGACTTGCTTAGATTAAATGATTTTAAGATGATTAGGATAAAAAAAGAGATTTATGGATTTTCTTTGTTTTCGTAGTTTTGAAATATATTATTAGGTGAAATTATTTCTGGCAAACACTTATTAGAAAACGTCGGCAATGCAATGGGAAGCAATAAATGCTTTTTATGCGGTACAAAAAACATCAACTCTGATGGACAGAATGGGGAAGCTTTAGGAGGATAAAAAATAAAAATCTAAATTAAATCAAGAACTTTTTTTAATGGTAAAAAAACGTTTCTCACAGCGAATCGTCAATGGTTTGGTTGAATTAAAGATTAATTTTTGTCTCGCACCATTCAAAATTTCCAACACATTCCACTGGTAGAACAAAGGTTATCTACTTCAACCGCAAAAAATTTAACGATATCACCAATTATTTGCAGTAAATCAATTACTCTTCACCTAGCTATGAAATTTAAAATCATAACGTACGTTTCAAAAAACAATTTATTCTGACATGAAAACTGACTTTAAAAAATCATGCAAGTCTTTCACACTTTGAACGCTGATATGATCGTTCCACTAAGCCGGTTAGTTCGATGACCTTTTTACTGCATAGATTTATTTGGAATTCGAAATTAGAGTTAAAAATACCAATGAAATTTCCTGAAGGCTCTTTAACGTAAAATTAAAAGAAATGTAGTTTATTCTCTGCATTGTGTATTTGTAACTAATCTTAAATTCTGCAAAAAAGTAATAATAAACTTTCACAAAAAGCAACGAATCGATTTTTTTCTAAAGTAGTGTAAGGCTTTTTATTTTTTAGGCTAGGAAAAAATAAGTAACGTAGTTACCAACTCAATTAATTAAAGATAAAAGTCAGAGAAATGAATTGGATGTCAGCATCATCTAGCGGTAAAATGTTTTTAACCTTATGAAAGCATAGTGGCAGTTTTATGAGTAGAAATACGCATTTTTTATACACATTTTCTTCCCAAAACTCTGATCAATATTTTTGCTTATTATTAGTATGTTTTTTTTGTGTTAATTTTTTAAGATGAAATTTTTTATTTTATTCTTACTATTTAGTTAGGTAGCTTTAACGCTCAGAGAAATAGCTCAATTAATTTGAGCTGTAACTGGAGGCTTTAAAATTGAATTGCTACTTAGTTGATTGAATAGGTCTCAATAAAGAAGCTAAAAACCTCTTAATAAAATTTGAAGACAAAATGCAAATTATTTATTGTTTGTTTTTATAAAATTTGATAAACAACGCTTTGCCTTCCTGTAACAAATAACTTTTTTTTATAAAAACAATTCAATCTACAAAACTTTTTTTTATTCGACATAGATAAGGACTTGCTTAAAATTGCTACGTTAGCATAAAACTAGCTTTCTAAATTTTAATAAGTTTACTAATTGATAGTTAAGAAACGTGATTAATTAGTAATACGACCACGTATCAATGGGAGCAAGAATTTTTGGCACTGATGATCGACAAAGACTCGTATTCGGCTTCATCCTGGTCACAAAGTGTGCGTCTCGCTCAATACAGTCGGAGGTTGCCTCGATGACGTCGTGAAGGAAAAACTTCAATTTCACTAATTTGCACTGAAATAATAATTGCAATTGAGTTTGCAATAAAATACTTATTGTCATAGCAAACCACACGGTGTTTTTTGTAGCGTAGATAGTAGAGCAGCGATGGCCATCTATGAGCTCCAGGAAAGCCGTATTTCATTTTTTATAATTTAGTAAAGAGCTACCCGAAATTTATCCAAAATTTTATGATAAGATAGCCGAAGAAACGTTTTATGAAAAACTTATTTGTTTTTTAATGACGTCATATTATTCTTGCAAAAAAATTGCTATTAGAATTGAATTAAAAAAAGATAATCTAAAAACCAAAATTTTATCGACTAATCAAAATTAAAAAATATTTTTTTACTTTATTTGAACAACATGCTTTCATAAAAATGAGCAAAAATGTGTTAAATAATACCTAAACCTAAAGTAATTAACAAGATTGTTTGATGTAATAGAAATTGATATTGGCAAAGACCCGGGTGATTTCAGACGGTTTGAGAGAACTTCGTAAATTAATAAAATTCAGTGTACATGCATCTGTTGAGCACATCCGCTAAAAAGAAAGTGTTTAGTCATGCAGTAGATAAAGATCAAGAAGGACCCAACAAATTTTAACTAGAAATAATTTGTTAAAAATTGCTTGGATAGTAAAATGATTAATCTTTTGAAATTAGAGCTGGACGGCTACACTTCTAAAAAAATAAATAGGCCATTTATCACAAATATGACTTACAAATTAGTCCATAAAAGTCCAAGTAAGCCACAATTAAAGTTCCAAATTGCAATAGACATTTATGAGCAAAAACTTTTTATTACTTCCTCAAAACTACCAAAAAAATTGCGTGGTCTCATTGTCGTATAAATTATCAAAAAGTACATGATTTGCATGGCCTACTTAACAATATGTCCAAACATTTTGCCTTAGAAAAAAAATATTAAAAGGGCCATTTTTTGCTTGTTTTGCAGCAACAGCTGTAAAAAGTTTTTCGATGGCAAATGTTATAATTATCGATTTAAATTCGTTTAATATTATTATTATAAACTTTTTTCAGGAAAAATATGTACTACCAAAAAAATATATGTACACAGAAACACAAAATACGACCCTAAAAATTACACCAATGAACGGTTTGCAAGAGAATGCGCATTTCATTAAAAAAATCACGTCTCGTAAATGCATTACTAGATTTAGCAATACCAAAAAACAAGAGTAATATTCATAAAATTGAAATTAAAAAATATACATCTGTATTGATTAAATTTATAATGATTGCATTGTTTGAGTGAAAACAACGGTTTACAAATGAAAACATGTTTTTCGCAGTATTGTGCTCAAGCAACTTGCTTTTTGTAACACAACTTCTGTATTGAAAGCCAAACCTGGACTCGTTTTGGTGTTTATTCTGTGCATTGTTAAATAAGTATATAGTTTGTACTTTTTCTATGTGGCAAATCAGAACTTAAAGAAAATTGAACTGAATACAGTAGAACTGAACTTGAAATTGATATTTTAAGAGGCTATGGATTTGATTACCAAACAACATACTCTTACGATAGCGCATTCAAAAAAACATCAAATTTCTAATTTCCTATTACGCTTTCGCTTAAATAGTTGAGAAGCAACTTGTCATACTTTGTTAGATGACAATTTTACAGCGTTATTTTAAAAAATATTGGAAATAATACCGGGAATAAATTTAAGCTTGTTACATACAAGACGAAAAAGCTGCTAAAAAAATAATACAATCCCAAACTTGTTTTTCAGGTTATTTATTACTGCGTTTAGGCTTTTCAAAAATAGCCTGTAATAAATCAAATAATAAATCAAATAATCAAAAATAACAAATTAAGACATATACGTAATTAAATCAACAAAAGGAATGATCAAGCCATCACAAAATAACTTCAAAGATTGTCATATGCTTACCATGAAGGTTGTAAACACGAAATATCTAATAATTGACGAGAGCAAAAACATTGCAATTTCTTCAAATTCTTTTCGGCAACATGTCTAGCTATCACCGCATCAACTTTCTTGGCATTGCTATCTGAAGCAGAGGTGCCCAAATTTTAGGGCCGCATTTTATTATTTTTGAGCTTCCGCAGAACTTGTAATAAAATATTTGATAGTTTTAATTGTAAAACTACAGATTAAACATTAAATTGACAAACAAAAATTTACAATGCATTTAATTACTTTCCATTTACATTTTCTAACAGCCACTGACTTTACAGAAATCAAACACAAAGCCACGATCAAACGTGAGCTCAATAAACCTCAATTCCGAGAGCCGCAAAAACTCGTTTCGGATGCCGTACGTTGTGTACCGTTGATCTAGAGTGCAATCCTCTTTCTCTATTTATAACCACTTTTGCAATGCGTAACACAGCTTCTATTCATCGTGATAAATTACCTATTTTCATTTCTAATGTCTACAATAATTATTTACTAAAGCTGTTGCCATAGAAGCAAAATTAAGGTTAGTATCAACAATTAAAAATATTTACTTTTTGTACCATATGTCCAGTCAAAGTAAATATTTCAATTTCTAAGCTATAGGAAAAACAAAAAACCTTTTGAACTTACTATCATTTTAAGCCGTGAACCTAAAGGCAATGGCTTTGTATTTGAATACTACTATTTTGTCCGTAGATTTTGAAAATAGACAAATCAAATGCACAAAAAAGTGAAAATACAGATAATTAAATTGAGTTTCCTTGCTCGAGCTCTAACTGCTCGTTTTTACTTTTAGTTTTCGTTATTTTTTTCCGTATTTGAAAATTTAACACATTAAAATTTAATAGAACTTAAATTAAAGCTTAAGTTTATTGTGCGGTTACGACAAAAAATGAGAACAATCTGTTATTATTATAAATACCACAATGCTATAGTTGCTTAATAATACTTTAATGGTCAAATAAAATATTGGTAGGAATCGGTTAGTTGATTGGGAAGTAGGTATTCAGGGATCATCCTGAAATAGCAATGGTTGCCGCAGAGCACGTAAGCTAAAGTAAAATTTATACAAAATCAATCAAAATATACACCTGCAACAATGCAAAAAATTATTTGGTTTAAAAAAATACGTGTCTAACATTTTCTTGTTTTTTTTGAACCCAATGTAACCAATCGCAACTTTTCCTGGATAAAACGAATTATGAAAAATATGAATTTACAACGGTTCATGTAAACCATCATCAGCAAAATTCAACTTTTTGCCCAAATATGAATCTTTTTGGTTAAGAGAAGACAATGTCACTGTTTTGGCCTTTAGGGCCTCATTAGTGCTGTGTCAATTAATACTTGTTAAGAACTATATATACAACCTTAACTCGTATATTGTCTTTTCCCAAGGGATTTTTAATTTGTTAAACGTATTTCTTCATAGAAAAGGGGGCACAAAATTGTGATTTTGCAAATGACGCACAGCATGGCATTTTAAGTTTTTCAAAATTACCACAAATTTATACAGTTTTTATTTAAAAAAAAGTAGTACTTTTATAAACCTTAACTACAATGACCTACTTAAACCCTTTAAAGCAAAAGTAACTTTTTTGTTAGTTATTCTTTTTTTAGGAATGCTTTACTTTGTCTATTATTTTTTCACTAATAGTGCGAGGTTTGGCAGAAAAAAAAAACAATTCTTTCGGCTCGAATCCAATCAGCAAGACACTTATTCACCATGCAGCATAACTTCTTAGCTCTATTGTGTTGAAACATTTCAGCTGATTATTTTTTTGTTTCAGGCTTTTTTGTAATGAAACTTCGGTCTTTCAATAAGACTACAAAACAAAAAACAAAAGATGGAATTATTGAAAACTAGATAATCGCACAGACCCAAGAAGGAGCGCATGTCAAAAGAAAAAATCAAAGTCTTGTTAATTGCATTTTATGGGTTTGCTTCATTATGAGGGTTTGCTTCATTATAGCTTTTGGTCATAGAGTAGAATAATGATGCAGTGTTTCTACCAAAAGGCTCTCATTTGTCTCAAGCACGACGAAGTAGGCGAGTTGTGTGGAGTGAAATGTAAAGGCTTCTTCAGCATAACAATGCACCGCACACTACGACGTCAGTGCAAGGTAGCTATTAATGAAAAAAAAGTTTAGCTATCGAACATCCTTTTTTTCAGATCTAGCGGCATTTCTCACCTTTAAGAAAATAAAGTCTCAATGACGAGCAAGCAGAAGAGCTCCAAAGAGAAAGAGTTTACAAAGTCCTTGACAGAATATAATGCAAAAGTGCAAATACTTTAAAAGGGACAGTTTGTAATTTGTCAAAAACCTTTGTTTTCAATTTTTTGGAAAAAATTGTTATTTTACTTTTGTCACACCTCGTATTAAAATTTATTTCTGAAAATTCAAAATATCAAATATGTTATTTCTGATGTACCCTTTAAACGTGTGATTTAATCTAATTTGCAATTATTTTCAGCCAATGGTTGAGAGAAATTGCTGTGCTTTTTGTAGTAAAACTAAAGAAAGTGAATGATAAAATAATTTTTTGGTATAAACTTACACAGGACAGCACCTATGCAGTGCAACACGTGACTTGACGTACATCACCTGCTTGCGGAACGTTTTCTTTGTCAAAAAAATTGAAGTTTCAATCACATGTCGAATTACAACTGCAGAATTACAACTGCTAAAAAACCGCACAACACATGAATTGATTCTGTACAATAGAAAGCAGTTTTAGGTAAAGTCCACCACAGAAAATTTTACTCCGGTAAATTACACTACTACAGAAATAAGCAAATTAAATTAATACAAAAATAATTGCAGGTAAGAAAAAAATTGTATAAATTTTTCTCACATTTTATTAAAATTATACTTATCACATTTTATTTGATCCGAATTGAATAATCCTTGTGATGGAATTTTTCATGGTGAAATCTACTGTGATGGAACTTATCTATGGTGCAATTTACCATGGGAAACTTACGCAAAGGATGCAAGTTGTGACTGCATCCGATGACGAAGTGAGATCCAAGCTTAAACTTTTTTTTATCTATCTTTTCAATTTATTTCTCAGTGCACGAATTTTTCAAAATTTAGAAAAGATAACACGAGTGAACATAAAGCTAAGTTGCTTGTTGAATCAATGAAGTAGAGAGGATTGATTATACACTAGCCGATAAAAAAAATTTTTTCTTGTTGCCAAAGATGTTTCAACTGTTTTTACCTGATTTTGGGGCGCTGATTTCAAAAATGCAATCAGTTTTTTTTTTCAGGTCTAGTTTTCCTGCTATGATGCACCGACTATAGCAGCGGTGGGCAAATTGCGGCTCGCCGACCTTTCGTTTGCGGCTCTTCTAGCTAAATACAGTAATAATAACGAAATCGAACAATGTACATACAATTGTTATTCACATTTGAATTTGGGTCAAGCGAAGATTTCTAATTAGGTGCTAAGTCGAATGAAATAAAGCATTTCTTTGTTTGTTGTTAAGGACCATTTACACTACAGCAAAAATTTGAGCAAAGCGAGCGCTATCTTTCTTTCATTTATTTCTCGTCCGCCGAGACACGCTGGTAATATTAGAATAAAAGAAACAAAGATAGTGCTTACTTCTCTCAGATTTGCTTCTCTGTAATGAAATTTGTAAAATCATAATATCGTGCAAGTCTAATAAATGAAGATTTGAGAGAATTAATTCGCACCGCTTTGACTTCATATCGCCCCGATTTTCAAAAGTTAGCTAACAAAGTGTAAACCCACCGTACACCTAATGCTAATAAAATCTCGGAAAAATTGTAAATCGTGTAACGTTGTATCTGTTTTTATTATTTGATTAAACTTGCTTTATTTATTGTATTTGCATTAACACCTCAAACAGAATTTGTGGTTCTGCGGAAGTTTTGAGCTTTCAGATGTGGCTCTTTCATTAAAAACTTTGCCCACTCCTGCACTATAGTGACAAAATGAGCTTAGGCGGGGTTTACTACAAAATGATAAAATGGTAAAACAATTGCATATTTATTTTTTTTTGGATCTATTAATAACAAGCCAAATCAGTGAGTTTAAGCAAGCATACCGACAATTGAATCCTTTAAAATGATCAAATGTCAGCCATAAATTTGCGTTTTAATGATCTCCGAGAATGAATGGCAAAAGCATCGTCACGTTTAATTAACCAACAGTAGTCAGCTAGCATGGCAGCATCCCACCTTCCTTGATAACTTACTTCCATTTCACTAATGTCCTGATAAAACCACTCCCCTTGCTCATCACTCAGATCACCAAGATTTTCGGGGAAGCGGTCAAGATGGCTGTACAGGAAGTAAAGCTTGATACTCATGTCAACAACCATATCTTGTAAACTGCTTAGCAACTTGGCCACAATCTCTTTGTACTTGACTGCTTTCTATTTTCCAAAAAACTCTTGACAGCTTCCACAAAGGCACTCCAAGCACAAAATTTTTTTTCATTTATGGAATTTGGAAAGTGCCGATCATTTATTCGTGTTCTTATCTGAGGGCCATCAAAAATACCAGCTTTAAATTTTTCTATCGTTGATCCCAAAAATTTGGTGCAAATATATTTGAAACAGTCACCATCCTTTTGAGTGTTTTTACAAATTGTTTCATGATACCAAACTTGATATGAAGGGGAGGTAAAATGATTTTAGATCTTTTCACCAGAGAGTGAACTTGAATATTTTTCTCACCAGGCACCAATTCTTTTCTTACAGGCCAATCTTGTTTTATCCAGTGCTGGGCTCCAGTTCTGCTGTCCCAGAAGCATAGAAAGCATGGAAACTTTGTATAACCACACTGCAAACCAAGTAGAAATTTAATCATTTTTAAGTCAACACAAATGATCCAGTTGTGTTTATAGTATGAAATTTTTTCCAGTACAAATTTAATTTTGCTATATTTTTCTTTGAAAGTTGTTGAATGCCCAAGAGGAAGAAATCCAAAAGCGTTAGCATTATGTAGAAGAACACATTTCAAACTTCTTTTACAGGTATCAATGAAAAGTTGCCAATCATTAGGATTATATTCAAAGACTCCGAGCTTTTTTAGAAGACCTTCAACGTTGTTACAGTACACAATCTCATTTTCTTGGGTGAAATATGGCAAGGATTTTCATGACATTTCCGGTAAAAGGTGATGAGAGTACCCGGTTTTAAAAAATTTTTTTCTTTAAGCCTTGAAGTCAGCAGCTCAGAAGATTCTTATAAAGATTCAAATATCTTGCCAAGTCATTCAGCTTTCCTTGGGAAAAGAGTTGCGGGGATAAAAGAGATGGGGGAAAATCATTATCTGTTAGGGTTTTATCACTGTCAATTGAAACGTCCTCCTCTTCACTGAAAAGTGAAGATTCCAGTTCTGGCAAGCCTTCAAAAACTGGACAGAAAGTTCTTTACTGTATGGAACTGGCCTGATTGCAGACTCTAAGTTTGAATATGTCAAGCAGTTCCAATTCTTCCTATTGATGCCTTTAGTTTTTACTGCACAAAAATAGCAGTCATTGCAGTGATCTTTTGGGTCTCGCCACACCATTGGAATAGCAAACCCTAGGCTTTTTTTACTTCAGTTTGTCCACTGCCGTAAATGTTTTACACAAGGTTTACACACAATGTGGGGTGCCCAAGGCTTGTCTTGATCACCCAGCATCACTTTGAAGTAGGCAAGATAAGCACAACCTACAAAATCACTGATTGTTTTCCTGTTATGCTCTAACGTATATTCGCCACAGATATAGCAAAAAACATTTGGTTCATTTAAACAGCGTCTTTTTGATAATGTAGCCATAACCAAGATTCTTATAAACTTAAGCAACCTGTTATATTAATGAGTTTTAAGTCACAAACTAGAATAAAAAAGAGGACGTGCGGTCGTGCATTATGCAAGCTATTAAAAAACATAATGTAGAGTACAGTAGCCTACGTAAGCATTAATAATATCACAAACAACCAATGAATAATTAAGACATGCAACAGATAGCACATGAATTGAAATCTATGATGTCACAGGGAAGTCTAAGAGTAGAGCTAAACCATTCACCAGCAAGGTCTTCACAAAAATCGAAATTCTTAGATAACTTAAAAATTTGATCTGATAGAAAAAACGGACTGCATTTTTGAAATTAGCGACCCAAAATCAGTCCAAATTAGGTCTAAAACCTTCAGCACCCAAAATTGTGTTGCCGGTGTTATGGTTGACGTGATGATTGAAGAACAGTGAAAGTCTGCATAATTGAAAAAAATTATTGTCATTTTATGGGAAAACTTTACTAAAATAATTTGCTTTATTACAATTTCAAATATTTTCTATTTGTTTTCAAAATTGACTAAGCTTTTTGAATCATTTTTAGAAATTAGTACTAATTAGCAGGTGAATTAGCTGTCAAACTTTGAAATAAACAGAAAAACAGCAGTTTAATCTGGTATTGAGTTAAACAAAATAAAGATTTTTTTATCAATATGTGATGACCGATTCTTATTTTATGCATTATTGCTAAACTACTAATCAAAAAATTTTTAAACCCTTTCCCAAAATTGTTTTGATCTTTATCAAGAATTTAGTATAGTATTTTTAGTTTTTTCGCTTGCATCATTTATAGAAAAAACTTTAAACAATTTCTGTTGAGAGTGAATGTTGTTTTGACTGATGATAAAATCAGACGTCTGATACTGAAAAATATATTCATATATAATTTTCTCTGACGTTTTGTAACCTTTATTTTAGCTTTAGATTTACTACAAACAAAAAATAATTAATAGTGAATTTTCGTTTTTGTTGTTATTATTTTTTTTAATTTTTTTTTCAAAATATTAAATATCAATCGATCAGCAAAACTGGCGCATTACCGCACTTGCTTTTCCAATACGAGTGTCCAGTTTGTTGTCTTGTTTACCACATTCGAGAATGTAACTCCAAGATACTTAAATTTTTCCATCTGCTGAAGAGTTACTTCATTTGTTTGGAAAAACACTGTACAGGGTGCCTTGACAAATACATAATCTCAGTTTTAGCAGTACTAATGTTCATATGAGCATCCAAGCATGCTTCAGAAAACTGATCAAGTGCTTATTGGAGATTACTTTTGTTCGAGCTTAACAATGCAAGGTCATCCGCAAACAGCAAGCACCGAACATTACACTCCCCAAATGTGACGCCACTACTGGAGGTATTGTCTCTGTTTATCTTGTCCATGCATATAATAAACAGGACAGGAGAAAGAGCACAGCTCTGTTGTAGTCCAACACTGACATTAAAAGGCTTTGTTTTTATACTATTGACACAAATACAGAATTTTGACTGTTTGTGCAACAATTTGATAGCAGCTATCAGTTGATCTCTTACGTCATACTCCAGCAGTACTGCCCACAGCTTGTCTCTTGAAACACGGTCAAGGTCTACAAAACATGTAAACACCTCTTTGCATATTTCGACAATTTTTCAAAAACTTACTGAAGGGCAAAGATCTGGTACATGATGGATCTGCCAGCACAAAATCTGCATTGTGCATCCTGAAGTTGAGGTTCGACTATTTTACAGCATCTCTCTTCGAAGTACTTTGCACAGCCCTTTCCAGGAAATTCTAAAAGAAATAGCGCTATAGTTAGTGCACTTCTTCCTTTCTCCTTTTTTGTAAATAGGTATTAACACACAGGTTTGCCATTACTTTAATATCTCACCAGTTTTTCAAGCTATTTGGAACACACGAGTCACCCAACGTACCATGGCTTTTAACATTTTGGGTCGATTATCATCTTTACCAAGGGCCTTGCCAACTTTCAAAGATTTAATTGCTGTGCTCACCTCTGCTTCGTTTAGATAAATTTCTTTACCAATTTGTTCCTCAGTTGTTTCCAAATGTTACACTGTTGCTGGATTTAAGAGCTCACAAAAGCATTTTCTCCAACAATTCAAGATGCGCATCTGATGCTTCAGAAGCACACTATTAGCATCTTCAATGAAGGTGGCAACTGGTGTTCGTTTGCCACGAAAATGGCGTATGGTTTGCCAAAACACTTTGCTTGCCGACCTGTAGTCTGTATCCAAATTTTGTCGATATACTTCCCATAAATTTTCTTTAGACTGTATGCCAATGATGGCGGAAGGCTGACGTGCTGCGGAGTACCGCAATTGAAGCTGCTTAGACGATTTGTTTGTTAACCAAGCTCTAAGCCCAGCTTTCTTTGCACCGATAACTTTTGAACTTTTTGGTTTCACCAAGCAGTTCTTTTTCACTACCGGTTTGACCTACACGTTTGCAATCACAACCAGCAGCTGCAGATGTAATGACTGCTGATTTAAATAAATCCCAATCAGCCCCAAGGTCTTCAGTAAAGTCAGGGAATTCTCTAAACAGGGAAGCGACTTTACTTGCAAAAATACGTGTAACCTTTTTTTCGGCTATTAACTCCCACTTTATTTTGTATGCTCTTCATACTCTGAATCATTTTTTTATTCTCGAATTATTCGTGCCTCTCAGAATGCAGACGACTTGATGATGATTGGTAGACAGTTCAGCTCCTCTTTTAACACAAACATCGACCACAGAAGAGAACAAGGCTGTTGAGAAATTACAGAAATTAATGACACAACGCTGTGCCACTAAATCTTTGTACCAAGTGCACTTATGAATCATCTTGTGGTGAAAAAAAGTATTCATTATACACAGACCGTCAGTGGCTCAAAACTGTAGCAAAACACCTCTCGTTTCTGTTAATGTCGGAATATCCTTGTCTTCCGATAACACCGTTACTTTTTGTAAAGTAACATTTACTTCATCCAAGAAAGGCTGATACTGTGCTTCAGCGTTTGGTGCGTACACCTGCAAAATTCACAGTGATCGTTATTTTAGCCTAAGTTTAAGGAGACAAATTTTTCCTCAGAATGGGATTTAATTAGTGACACAGTGGGCGAAGCGAAGGCTTACAAAAATAGCTACACCTACACCCGAACAGAAAAGCTTCCAGCTTTGATTCAACTCAACAGTATCAGAGCCACAACACATGGTGGAGGAAACTTCAACAATATCAAGATAACACTGCCATGCTTTCCAAACTAATTCCTGCTCTTTTCCATTGAGTGAAGTAACGTTCTAGTTTCCCATGCAAACATCCCGATGTTTTTAACCAACTCAAGTATAGATACGGTGCGCTGCTCCCATTTTCCTACCCAAACGAGTACAGAATTCATGAGTTTCCAGCTACTGTCAGCTTGTTGGGAAAAGGTAGCTTACTTTTAGAATAGGCCCTTTAGCCTAAATCTCGAACGCGGATTTTTTTATCCTGCGCGGCGCCCAATGTACTGTAGTATAAATATTGTCATTCGAACTATTCATTTTGCTTCATTTGTTAGATTTATTTTGGTCTGATTTTCACATTCGACCTTACCACCATGAGTAACCTTAATTATAACTGCTTGTCAGATCAATCAGTAAAAAAAAGCCATTATAAACGTGCATTTATAATGTCCGAAATCGTGCATTTCAAACTTATTTTACCTCTTAAGCTTGTTCATTATGATGATAGCGTTTCTTTGAAAAAATAAATACGAGTTACTCGTAACATGCAACAATACATTTTCTTACTAGTTACACGAGCTCAATTTGGATGCATGACGTAAAACATGGGTTTCCACAGATTGTTAAAAGGTCACGAAAAAATTGGTTTTCATGCAAAATTTGATTTTGGATATAGCATGTTTATACTGAAATACGTTTGCCACAGTCCTGCTAATTATATTAACTATTGAAATACAATGATCATTTGTGTGTCGCGTCGATTTTAAATCATTTATCAAAGAGTCTTTATTTTTTAATCAGTTGCTTAAAATCTACCAAACGTGAAGTCTTGAAGGCAAAATTATATTTTCTTTTTTTTTTCTTTGACAAGTTACAGAAAATGTCGTATAGTAATCATATAACTCTTTAACCATGCAACAAAGATGAACAATGATTTAAAATTTTTTGTGTGAAACCAAGAACGTAAAAGCAATAAAACTGAAAAGATGTTAGACACAATATTTTTTTTTGTTAAGTAAATAATTATTTTTAATAAAAAAAAATGTTCAGCTTTTGACGAAAACAAAATGATTTAATGGTAAAGTTTAAAAAGTAAGATATTAATTTTGCTTTCATATTGGTCATGTGCTTTGCTAAAAGTCGATTTTTTTACACACGTTCTTGCAAACAATAAGCATTTAAACAAAAGTTTTTTTAAGCTGTTTTAAGGGTCGAAAATCGTATCTTAAATTTTTCCAATTACTCCCCAAACATTTTTTTGGATTGAAGTTATTTTAATTAAATTGTATATTCAAATAAACTGAGATTCGGATTTTCAGAATTTTTTTGATGTGTTCCAAACCCTCTTATTACAACAATTTTTTTCATTTAATCACGTGAAAGAAAAAAATTTATAGATGACGATTTTTAAAAGCAGATTTATAACAAAAAACTTGAAGCATTGCTGAAAAACGCCGCAAAAACATTTTCCTATAAAGCTGCAGAGTCTTTCGTTCTTATTTTAATAAACTTACTGTATTAATCATTGCGTATAAATATGTTGCTATGATTTCCTAAATTTATATCACAAAGTTTTTATAGCTAGTTTTTAGTGATGTTACTATACATAACTCATTTAAACCTCGAAGAATTAGAAGAAATAGAATTGGGGGAGCCGTGTCAACTTTTCAAATCAAATGAGAGGAACAAAAATTGTGCACTAAAATTGACTATTTTTTATTTATTTGGGCACAAGCTTTCGTGGGCTACTGCTCCTTTGTCAGGTGCAATGAATGTTAGATGCATTCCATTGCACCTGACGAAATGAGCAGTAGCTCACGAAAGCTTGTGCCCTAATAAAAAATAGTCAACTTTAGTGAACAATTTTTTGTTTCTCTCATTTCATGTAAACCTGTTAAAGATTTTGCATGTTGTATGTTTTAGTGCTCTATAAATAGTGCTGATAGTTTTGAACGTTCTTTGATTTCTTACCCAAATATAAATTTTTTTTTAAAAACTATTTATAAAACGTATTTACTTATGAGAGCTTTTACTGTATCTATTTTGAATACTTACTCACTCTATTTGTACTTTGTAGATAGGTTTTTGATATACATAATTTTAAAAAGCCAATAGAGCAACTTGGCTTTATTATAATTTTATTTGGACTTGTTACTTTTTACATAGAACTTTTTTTTGAAGTATTTTTAGACTTACCTTTTGTTAAAAACACCACAAGAATAAACTTAAACAAAACAAAGACTGACAAAACAATTCTATACAAAATAAAACATAAAACAATACGCTAGCGGTACACGATTGTGGATAATAAACAAACAAAAAAACAAACATTCTATAAAAAAATTATTTTATTATTCCTAAATTAGTTAAGAAATATTAAATAGAAAGTAATTACAGCTTACCCGTTGGCTTTGACTGACCGAGAAACCATTTTCGCCTAATGTAAATCCGTTATTATTGTCGTCGGATTGACTACCTGAAACAGAAAATAGTAAATGCTGTATGCTGTGCAAGTAAAAACTTATATTGGAATCTAGTGGGTTAAATTTTTATTAAAATATTTTACTCGTTAAGATTAAATTACCTTCCAAGTTGTCTACGAAAATTTGATTTACCAATTGGTTAGTAATTTCATCTAAATCATCAAAATTTGTAACAAAAAATACCCTCTCAGCCGATCCTTGGTCGCCAGTTGCAATAATCTAAGAAAAAGAGTCATAAATTAAAAACAAAAAACTTATTGTTATAATAGTAACGCTCAAAACTAACAGTAGAACAATAAAAAATTTATATTTGTAGGTTTTTAGTGTGCAAAAAACTTTAAAAATCGAAATATAATGACATTTACTACATATATACTCAATTTAATGGGACTTAAAGTACAAGGTGTCGAACACTTCAAATAGAAAAAATTGTCGAAAGCATAGTTTATTTACATACAGTAAATAGGAAAGCTTGAGACTATTAAAGATGACCAAGTAAAGTTTTTTATTGACTGAGAGATCAAGATCGCAACAACAAAAAAACAAGAAAATGAAATTTTATATCAAAAGCATCCATATTTTAAACAATACAAACTTACTCCCAATTCTTTTCGATCGGCACGGGCAACACCAACTGAAAACGTTATGATTCCAGCTTCTCTTAGTCTAGCTGCGGCTCTTGCCAAAAATGGCCTATCTGATGATCTACAAAAAACATCAGCAATTTTAATTGATTATGTTCTACCATATGTACAAGATTTGTTTTACACTTTTTCTGTTAATTGAACTGATATGCTATATATAAAACTAACGGCAGCGTGGTTACGTGGTTAAGAGCGGCGTGATTGTACTCGATATGGTTCTCTTCAATCAAAGCCTACTAGCGCCCTTCTGTTGTGTCTCTTCGAAAAGACATTTTACAGCACTTTCCGCTGCACAGCGATCTTGGAAAACAGTTCTAAATTTCAATCATACTTCTATAAAACTAAATAACAAAATAAAACATTTTAACCGAATATCTTGGCGTCTCCAAAAGCAGGTCGGGGTAATTGCTAGACAATTGCTTTAAGCATAGCACTTCCAATGCTTTCCTGCAAATCAATAGGATAATTATAGATATGAAATGACAAAAGAAAATTAATCTTCCAACGTAGAGTAATAGGTAAAGAAATGCAAAAATGTTTTTCAAATGTGTAATTTGGTCTGTTTCATCGTTGTCGTAATATTGTTGGGACTACCGTACTCCCCTATTTCTAAAAAATATACTAACGTGGGATTTGCGTCCTTATTTTATCTTAATTTCAGCAACAACATCAGATTGCTTAAAGCTTATTACAATAATAACAAATTGTTTTAGCTCTATCCGTTACGATATTTATTTGATTTTTGGCAAAAGCTGGATCAGCAGGCATTTCGATGCTTCTTATTTTTTTCATCAAACCCAACTTTTTTCAATTTTTTTACTACAAACTTTACCGTTAAAAAGTAGGATTAAAAATATTTATGTCCTAAAAAGGTTTAATTTTTAATTTAGGTTGTTCTGTTTTTATAAATTGTTTTTGTTTGTACGATTCTCTTATTGCTATGATCTGCTTTTTTTTAGTAAGAAAACAAATAAAGTATTACGCTTAAAGCAACTTTCAACCAATTAACTCAACTCACTGTCGAAAATACAAAGATATTTCCGGTCGCTTAGCATTTTTTATATGCTTTTTATTGAGTGATTGGCCTATGTTTTTAATTTAACTTACTTATTAGGTCACAGGAAATAAACGAAAGTGACATAAGGGGGTTTTTTGAAGTCTTTATAACCAGACAAAAAAAGAAGTTGAATTGCGGTCATGTTATTTGTCAAAGATTTGGTTTGTTTCTCACTGGGACGTGACCCTTATGTCAATAGTTAACAATATATTTTACTAATTTGTAAGTAGCATTTGTAAATACATACAGTATAAGATTAAAATGAATCTAAGTATTATAGATGTCATTGGGACAACTTACTCTCCATCCGTTAGAAGAATCAAAACCTTTGCTGTGTTTGAATCATTAAATCTAGGAGAAGCTTGAAATTCCAAAAGGCTCTTTCTGAGGGCGGCAGCAGTGTACGTAGTAAATCCCATATATGAAATTGATCTAACTGCTCTCTAAACAATAACCAATCGATATATTTTTACTAAAAGGTAGAAAATTAAAGTTTTATATTTGATCATATTTTCAATTATAATTCTATAACTGGAAAATTAAAAATTATTTTTAGTTGAAAATTGTACACCAAGCAAGTTTACAACAAACATACAACTATATATTATTGTAGTAAAACTGGTTTTGGTTAGTATTTGTATAAAATAAAAAGTTGAATCAAATTAAAATATACGTATACATCTTCTCCAAAACAAAACCAAAATCTTGTTGACAAAGCATTACTCAATTAATTAATAAATTATACGACAAGTTAAAATCAACCAGCCAAAATATTTGGCGGTCACAACATTAAATTATGCATATTACTTACGTCAAACATCGCTTGGTTCGTGTATTGTCCTAATGCAATTTCTGTTCTGATAAAACTTTGATTTGTGAGTGGTCTAAAAAATATTTATTTAAATTTGATACTTTGTTGTGATTTTGCTATCAAGCAAGTTTTAAGTAAAGAGCAGCATGACTTTCTCAAATGAAACCAAAACAAATTTTTCAATACTCTGATTTAAAAATAATAATTACATATACTTTTTGCTTGATTGCATCTAGTTTTTTTTTCAATGTCTTACAACTTTTGCTAAAGTCTTCGTAAAAAAACTTAAGTAAGCTTAAAGTTACTTTTCATAAGCAAATTTTATGCCAACTTTTTTCAACAAGACAAATTAAGCATTATTTAGTATATGGAGATAATATAATAGATATTTTGTATTTAAAATTCACTAACGTTCCTTCAAAGTAATGGGAATAGTGAATAATACCAATCCGGTTTGTTCCGTCATTAATATTAAAATTTGATGAAAGTTCAATAATCCAATTCTTAATTAGCTTTAAGTTCTCTCTTCCTACTGATCCAGATCCGTCAATAACAAATATTATATCCCGATCCAACGCAGGACAACCTGCGTGTATAACTTCTTTACACAACGAGCCAAAGGTGCAAAAAATATGTTTGCACAAATTATTGTACATATTTTTGCCTAGTTAAAATAAAAATAAATTTATCTCAAATTGCTGTTTTTCTTGGAAAAACTGTGCTTTACTGTTTTTCAAATCATAATCTTAAGAATAAGGAAATAGGAAAGAATCCTGCCAGCGTTTCCCTTTTAATACTTAGTAGCCGAAATGGCAAACTCACAATTGCACGGTTTCGTTATCGATTCAGCTAACCCATTTACATATACTGTAGTACGCACAACATTTCCTTCTAATAAATGAGTTGCCATAATCTAACAACAAGTACAATCAGGTAAAGCACGAACAGGCCTGTTTTGATTCAAAAATATTAAACAAAATGGCTGCTCTGTTACCTTTATTTATTTTTGAATCGCTTTTATCCGTTTATCTAATCCAAAAACACCAAAAGTTTAATTGCATTAAAAGTGTTTTGATGCAGTTGTTGTTATTTACTTATAAATAATGCACAAGCACTTCATTGTTTTTATGCGTTCTAACTGATATTATTTTTTTGTTGCAGGTAGAAGAAGGTATTTATTTGAAATTTGCTAAACATTGTATTTATAAACTTAGAGTGAGGCGTTTATTGACTCATAAATTAAATAACCTGATCCTTTAAAAACAAATTTGATCATACAAATATCATTTTAGATCAGTGGTTTTCAACCGCGGTTCCGCGAAACCCCAGTGTTCCGTCAGAACAGTTCAGGGGTTCCGCAAGTTGTCTGTGGAAGATGAACTTCGTGTGTGTCTATCAAAAACACGACCTAATTTTAAAGAGTTTTGCAAGAAACATTAGGCTCAAGTTTTTAATTGAATTTTTTACGAGAATAAATTTAATTTTTTACAGTTTGTATTAATAATTTCAGAGACCGATTCCAAGTGAAGACCTGTTTTTTTTAGAGAACACCCTGATTTTTGGACGAAAATAGATGTTTTTAGCCGGTTACGGCCCGCAAACTCAAATAATTTTCAAAAGTGGCCCACAAAAGTGCAGACGTTGGACCACCCTGGCATAAGACAATCAAATTACCGCACAGGGACTCCTCAAGCCTCTGGAATGTTTCATTGGGGTTCCGTTCCACCAAAAAGGTTGAAAACCACTGTTTTACAGTAGATCCTAAATTAATTTTCTTTGTGAATATTGTTCTATTTGACTATTAATTTTAATTAAAATTTTAAAGTTTTAATCAATTCAACAAACAAACCTAACCTTATCAATTTAATCTGATTTAAGGATCTCAAGGCAATGTTCTACTTTTTACAATCTGAAAAATCCAAACTGATTTAACTCACGTATATTTACAGTTAGTGAATCAGGAACCCATGGATTCCTAGAGAAATCTGCCCGGGATTCTTTCTGGCGTCCGTAGCAATATCCAGGCATTCGATAGAATAGCTGATCTCTTCCACATTCTTTAATTCTTGTCGGAGCACAGACCTGTTTATTTTAATAAAAAGATCGTAATTGTATTTAAAAACTTTTTATTCAGGAGTGAGTTATTTAAAACAAAATCAATATAAAAATTTATTAAAATGATTACAACAATCCTGTTTAAAAAGTTTGAAAAGACTGGATCAATAGTTTGCATGCTTTTTAGGCCCATGAACCGTATTTTTTGAAATTATTCAAAGGTACACTTTTTAAAAGCTTTTGAATGCTATTACTCAAAAATGTATTGGACATAAATCAACGACGTGGCAAAAACACCTTTAACATTAAGTGAAAACCAAAAAAAAGGAAGATCTTCACTTCCTCTTTAAATTATTTTTTGGTATCAAGAATGTATATGTCACAAACTTTGTTCGGGAATCCCAAAGGACCAGTTGAGCTAGGTAACCCGAATACCTGCGCTGAAACAAAGCTGTGTCTAAATTTTATTTTATTCCGGCTCAGGAGGTAGTCAGCTATGAGCCTGAAGCTTTTATACAGTTGGTTTAAACGAAAGCTCGGATTGATCGGTTAAAGACTCTTCTCCACAAACAAACAGAGACCACTGTCTCTAATAAGAACGAATGTATTGCACAATTTCAACTCAAGATCGACGAAAGTTCTCTTCCACACTCTGCCACTGCAAAGCGAAAATCAACGCTACGACTCAATTCGATCAACACAATTAATTCTACCTCCGTAGAACAAAACTCCAAAACACTGGCGCAAAATAAATTCAACACTTGCCAAACGATACAAAATCTAACGGGCCACGTTCTGCGCCCAAACCAAATTACTTTCTCTCGAAGCGAATTTGCTTCAACCGACACTTTTCGTTTTATTCGTCTCTCTCCGTCTACTTTGTCGTCTCTCCCTTTTTCAATAGAGCGAGCGTACATATACATGTATTTATTAGACAAACGCCACGCGCCATCCAAGTTACTTGAATAAGCTAGATTATTCTCCAACTCTCCAGGAAGAGCGCTTTTGCTAGAACCAAATGGTATATACGCGAACATTCCACTATTAGCGAGCTATAGTGGCGTTTGGAAACATATTACGTCATTACCGTTGGGTGAAAAGAGAAAAAGGACAAGAATTAAATCAAGCGAATCGTAGACATTTCATCGCATAATACGAAAGTAGCACTTCACGGCGATGCGATTATTATTTCGTAATACTGTAAAACTTTGAATTACATTTAACCGGAATAAGCTGCATTGTCATGATTAAAATTATTATAAATGAAGTGTGACACAACAAAATATGCAATACAGTGATCACCGTTTAATAGAGCATCGGTTTATAGAGAAACCCGCTTTTTGGAGAAGTTTCAGGTGACAAGAAATGGTTCCTATCTTTTCCTGTTATAAAATTCTCCGCTTAGTAGAGCAAGCCACCGCTTTTAAGAGCAGTTTTGTTGTGTAAAGTCACTATCGTTTGTGCGTGATCGTGCATGACAAATCGAAAAAAAAGGCCAAACGTTGACGCGTTGAAGTCACGCATGCCTGGCGCGTACTCACACCGTGTTAGCGTACTCTCAGACCGTGTTAGCGCGCGCGCGCATTAGAACTGCCGAAGGCTTTGCGTGGCATTTACAGTTGTATCCTTCAAAGAGCGCGCACGTGTGAGTTGTTTACAAAGTGAAGTTGAAGCAAAATGAAAAGAAAAAGACAGGTCGATCTGATCATAAAGAACTGGACTTGCTCAAACGCTATGATAGGAAGGGACTGCTTTTTCGCAAATGCTGACCAGTGGTCATTGTTGTGTAAGCTTGACGATGCTGTAGAGCAAGCTACAAAACATGAAGTAAAACAATCAAAAATTGAGCAGTTCTTCTATGCTGCTGAAGCTGAAGAGCAGCAATAGTAAACATGTTTAACATGTATGTACTGTACTGTGAACTTTTTATGTTGCTTTACACACTGTCCAAGATCTTAAAACGCAATAAAATACAGTGCCTGATATTGGCATGTGTTTTGGTGAACTCCCTAGTGTAAATGACACCCTATTTTCATGGCCAAAATGTTCCCATCGGTTTATAGAGCCACCGCTTTTTAGAGCAGGTTTTGCAATCCCCGAGGGTGCTCCATTTAGCGGTAACCACTGTAATTGGTTTTATTACAACTTGTTGCTGACGTTCTACGTGCAAAATAGCTGTCACAAGACACCATTTCAAAAGTTGTCACAAGCTGAAAACAATTTAAAAACATCATGCAGCAGAAAGTAAATCAATTTTTTCAAAGTTATATTATTGCCAAAATTACAAACTAGAACACAGCAGAATGTTAAAAAAAATTTTTTTGTTGTGTCATCTGCTTTGTTTTGGTGAGCCAGATTCACTTTCTAAAATCAAAATAATGTTTCAACTTAACACTTTTACTTAATGAACCCCTCACAGTCTGGGGATGGCAATTTGATCAAAATGTCATATGCAGAAGGGTATTATCCTCCTTATTAACTATGAACGTTGTTTCATTACTAATTTCAAAAAACAAGTGAAAACCTTTTTTAAAAATACTCCTTCACAGTCATCATCATAGACAATGCAACCTTGTGGTCCACCATGTACGTACAAAATGTTTTCGGTAATTTTTCCGAAAAAAAAATGAACATTGGTGGCACCGCATTTCCATCTGCACAGATTAAGTACACTAAAGTTACTAATTGAACTCGTTTTGCAGAAATAAAGCTCAACTTTTCTCAATTTTTTTACAATCACAATTGGTTTGAGGTTTTGGACTGTTGTTACTCCGGTTTTATCAAGATTGAAAATCTGCTTGCAATAAGTTTGTATTCATTTAAATCTGCTGTTAAATTTTGAAAATAATGATTGACATTGTGCCTATTAAAAACAGATGAAGGCTCAAGTTATATGGCTTCTGGAGTTTTACTAGACAGATTTTGTCTTCGTTTAAATGTTAACCCCCTTTCTTTTCCGGCCATCCTATTAGGTTTCCATGAATTAGGAATGGAAAGATTTTGCTAAAAAACTTCAAACGTTCTATCGGTAATAATACCAAAACAAAAATTAGCAAGGTATTTTTATTTAAACTGACCGACCAACATATTCTGACCGACGAAATGCCGATTTAAATAAAAATACCTGTAAAGCATTTAAAGTTTTTAGCAATATTAATGCCTGTTGAACAAAATCATTACGTTTTTAATGGAAAAATGAATGTAAAGAGCAAATTCATAAGCTAACTCCTTGCATTTTGCACGTGTTAATCCATAGTAATGGTTCGCAATTAATTAATTATGTGCAGCCAAATCCTTGACCATATCTAATAGAAAAATAGTGTGAGCCTGAATGACAGCATTATACTGAACTGCACATTCTGGTCCAAAAATTTTTTTTTCATTTTGGTAGAGAGTCATTTTGTCCAAATTAAACTACGAAGCAGTTTTCCAATTGATTTTCCTTTATCACACTCTTGGGCAGCTAGCAAAAAAATTTTATTGGGAGATTTTTTACATTCCTCAGTTTTTTTTTTTTTTTTTATAAACTTGCGGCATGTTTAAAATTTTATTTACTGCATTAGCAAAGCCTTTCAAAAATTAATAATAATAATGAAATCATGCAGCTTACACTAATAGTAAGTTACAGCCTTCCTAGTTTTACGAACTTTAAATTTAAATTTAACTTTTGTTCAATCAAGAGTTTGAAAGAAGCCAAGCTATATAGCCTCGTGACCCGATAATTGATCGAACGACATTTGATCGAACGACACTTGACCGAAACGACACTTGATCGGAACGACACTTGACCGAAATGACACTTGATCGGAACGACACTTGACCGAAATGACACTTGATCGAAACGACACTTGACCGAAATGACACTTGATCGAAACGACACTTGACCGAAACGACAAATGATCGAAACGGCATTTGGCCGAAACGACACTTGATCAAAACGACGCTTGATCGAAACGGCATTTGACAGAAACGACACTAGATCGATATGACATGTGATCAAAACGACACTTGATCGAAATGACAGTTCATTAAAAAAAATTGATTTCCTAAATTTTTGTATGAAATTCAGACTTATACTTTTTTATATAAATTTATAAATGACGTTTAAGCAAAGACCTAAAGAAGTTTTTGCCTTCAACTAAAAGTAAAAAGTAGTAAAGGTCTTCAACTGAAATTATTTTTATTTGAAGTCCAAAACTCTTTTAGGTCTTAGCTCAAATGTCATTTATAAATCTATATGTTTGCGTCATGCGAACTTAATATACATTGATATGTCAACCAGACATTTAAGCATTAGACTTAGGAAGGATTTGAACTTTTACTTTTAGTATCAAGTGCAATAAAAAATTATGTAAAGTGTTGTAATGTTTGTTCTTCTGCAAATAAAATATAAACTCTCTTAAAATTATGAAAAAGTGTAAGTCCGAATTTCATACAAAAATACATGAAACTTTGTTTATTAAATGAAATATTTATTAAAAAGTTTAATTCTAGCTTAAATAAATTGTCAACTTTATGCAAATGGTTCTTCTTTTCTGTTCAGTATTTTTTAATTTCTTTTATTTAAATTTATAAACATTGTAAAATAATTTAATCAAACTAAAAATTAGCTTTACAATTTCTATTCAAAAAAATTCTTTCCAAAAAATTCCCAGTTATATACCCCAATTTATAAGCTTTCGTTTATTAAATGCCGTTTCGAGCAAGTGTCGCTTCGATTAAGTGTCGTTTCGGTCATGTGTCGTTTCGATCAAGTGTCGTTTCCGTCAAGTGTCGTTTCCATCAAGTGTCGTTTCGGTCAAGTGTCGTTTGATCAAATGTCGTTTCGATCACGTGTCGTTCGATCAACTGTCGTAGTACCACATAGCCTATAGTTATAGGAAAATATAGCGTTAGGAAATAAAAACATGTTAATCAGTTTTCTGTAGACATTAAGACTTAACCTTCTAATCAAAAGTCCAGAATTGATTTTTTAGACTATTCAATCAAGCCAAGATCAAGTAATGTTTAATTTAATGCAGATTGGCAGGTTGGCATGCAGGTTGGCAGGTTAGTTGATACCGTGTATCAACTATTCCACCTTACGTTGTATCAACTAACCTGCACCGCATATTTAAAAAAAACGTTTTTCAGCAAGCAACTCAGCAACTTAAAAAAGATCTTTTAGACTAGCCAAGACCTAATCACATAAGCTACAAACTGGCCACAATTTAGTTTCATACAAGTTTTCTATCATTCACAATTACTAAATAAACATAAATTTTTTAAAATAGGTTTTTATTAAAATTTTAGCATTTTTCAAAAATATTTGCTAAAAACTATACCAATTCCAACAACTTTTTTATCATAACTAAACATAATAACTCTGTTTTAAATGGTAGCGTTATTTCAATTTAACCCTATTCTCCCCAACGGCCGGGCTTCTGCAGCCTGGCCCTTGCGAAAACGTTTGTAATTACTTCATCTTTGTAAATAAAATTCTGGAATTTCTTGACTTTTCCTAATTTGAATTGCTGAATAAGATGGTATTATTTTTAGGTGCCTCCGAATAAAGATTAACGGGTAAAATAGAAGTTCTTTAGCAGATTTGTGAATTTTTGCTGGTTTTCGCAAGCAGAGTGTGGAATTTCAATTTCACGCCTTTATTAAGTGATCTGAATTTTACAAAGAATTGGCTTTGCGTGACGAAGCGAATTTCGTCCTTTGCCGACGTCGAAATGCCTTAGGCGATGCAGAACTTATTTCATGTAAATCGCATTTTATTTTTTTGAGCTTTTGGCGATTGCTTGGAAACATTTTACACATATACATTCTTTTGTATAAAACAATTGCTGTTGCACTGCTTGAATACCAATCAAGCGGACAAAATTCAATCTTTGCACTAAGCATTTTCATAAAACTTTCTTATAACTATTCATTTTTGGGGAAAAAAATTAAATTAACTGGTTCACATTTTAGCTCTTATGCTGATGCCTTCAGACAAATAAACAACACCTGACTTTTATAATTAACTTTTTGTTTACGTTTCATGCTGCATTTGAAGTAACGGGCCGCGTTTTTAAGTAGAAATTTTCCTTACAATGAAAAATCCAACGTATTTTTTATGTATAAGTTTACTTGTTTAAAAAAGTTTATAGCTTTTAGATGTGGGTTTGCAAACAGAAAACATATAATAAAAACAAGACGTTTAATACTATTTCAATAAACAGGGCTTTCCACTTGTATAAATTCATGGCAGTTCTAAATCTGAAATTTACACATATGACTTTTCATCTCACAAAAAATTTTTGTGCCAAAGTTTAAAAAAACGGTCCTTACTTAGTGCAAACTGTTTGATAAATTTATTTCGAAGGGTAAATAAAGACCAAAAAACTTCACTCTTGAAATTCGAAAAGAATTTTTTATGTAAACGTAAAGACCATTTATGGTCTTCTTTTTCGTTTTGCAATAAATTTTATATTTGAACTCAAAATGTCATTTAGAAAAAATAGATATGACTTCTGGTCTAATATGATTATCCTATTATATTCCGACGTCTTTTTAGTCTTAAAATGACCCACTAACTGGAAACCTCTGAATAAAATCAACTTAGATATCTTAGTTACGGATGACCTGGACTATTTACAAGGGTTTTTCTATGTGAAACCAGATAAAGCTCCGGGCCCTATTTTATGTGCATAGAGCTTATAATCCATGATAGAGCTGCTTTAAATTTTTGATTACATAACTTTTTCTTTTCTAATTGCGTCAGCTCCAGTTTCGAAAATCTACGGAAGAGCGCTTGTAGTCGCGATTCGAAAGACAAAGAAGGCTGTAGAAGACCCAAAAAGTTATTGACAAATTTATCCACTTTACGTGCCGTGGGAAAAAATTCAGACGCTTACCTACGTCTGTAACAAGCCAATTGATGGTTTTAATTCAAAAAGTCAACCGTGGATCAAGTCGTTCTGTTAATACAAATCATCGACAATTTTTTCGAGAATGAGAAGAATGCCAGTGCTATTTGTCAATCTGACAGCTGCATATGACACTGTTATTTCATTCAAACTTGACTTTAACTGCAAGCTGCTGAGGTTTCTGCTGGGTGAATGCGTGGTTCGAATGATTACAAAAACTAGTTCACAAGGAAGGTTTCACTCTAACGGAGACAGTAAGCAAAATAATCTGGGGTGTCAGAGAAACAGTGTTCCTCCAAAATCAATCACGACTTTTTTAACATCTAGATGCATAATCTGCTTTCCACAATATCTAGATTAAGAAAAAATGTGAGCTAAAAGTTTGCAATGATCAACATTCACCATTGTGTTTGGTTCGGATTTATCTTGAAGTAAAACTAAAAAAATCACTCAAGTTTTGTCACCACCGTTTGGATTTGCGCAAAAAACTTCGCCTGTCCCACTGCTGAGGTAACGTGAGGCCTCAGAGCGGGTGCTGGTGCCAAAAAATTGGATACAGCTCTCTTATTTTTAGTCTATTTAACAGCCGAGTATTGGAGTCTTGTTTGTTCTCGTATTACTTGGTTTATACATGTATGTAGTGCTTTAAATCAGGGGTTCTCAAACTTTTATTGTTATGGAGCTCATAAAAAGGTTGAACATTATTTACGGAGCCCCCAATAAATTTATAAAAATAAAAACAAAAAAAACACATTATTATTTACCATAGCCGTACCAGCCCAAAAAATTTGTGGGCAATGAAGTTTTGCGCAAATCATGATTTTTAGTACATTTCGGATATGACAAAAAAATTGTCTGAGATTCTCAGACGAAAAACCAATTTTGTCCTAAAATCATGGTGGGTCTTCAGTCTCCTAATTTTCAATTTTCGTCCCAAAATCAAGGTGTTCTCTAAAAAAAAAAAAAAGCTCTTCACTTATCAGATTATTTGTATTTGCTGCTTTGTATTTTAAAAATATTCAAATTTCGGATTAATTGAAGTTACTTGTAGATTATTATTGCTTCTTTGGACAGTTGCAAAATTAGCCAAGTCAGTATTTTAATAAGTAAACGAATAGCTCGCGGAGCCCCTAGGTTTCTCTCGCGGAGCCCTGGGGCTCCGTACGGAGCACTTTGAGAACCAATGCTTTAAATGACGCTTTGCGCGTAGTCACTAAATGCCTCCATCCTTCGCCAACGAACCACTTAACAGTTTTTTCAAGCATCCAGCCATCTAAGCTCTGACAGCTAGTAGTGACACTTGTTTTGGCTAAAGGTGGTATTCTAGACCTATGGTACTCCGCTACTTTTTTGAACAGGCGGCACACTTCGAAAATTTTCAAAAATTAGCAGAATACCTGGACCAGGTAAAGAGCTAAATTTTGAACGCTTTCCGTTACCTGAAGTTTCATTTGGCTATCATAAAAAAACCTAAAAACTGAATCTAAACTCAAAAAATAAAGTGATGATTTTTTTTTCATTTGAAGTTACCAATTTGCGCATATCGTGCACAATCGAGCCTAGTTGAAAATTGATTAAAAAAAATTATCAATTTATATGCAGAGAGTTTTTATGATCACTAAATAAAGCTTCATTTGAAAAAAAGCGTTCAAAATTTAAAAAGACCAAAAAAAGTTCTTGACATTACACAATGAGATTGTATTATATAATGAATTTTTTATGTTTTTAGGTTGCTACTTCAGAGAAACATAACTTTATCTCTATTTCAAAGAGTATATTTCTCGTTTTTCCCCAGCATATGAATTGCAGAGCACTGCTCTAGATCCTGACTATGGTTTTGTTGCGACGGATGATGCGCCAAGCTGTGAGGTCCCGTCAAGACGGCGAACAATAAAACCTCCAGCTTGGCAAAAAGACTATTATATGTTTTAAATTGTTTTTTGTTTCCGTTAAAACTTTACTTTACCGTTTTTTGTTGGATTTGAACTCGGTCGCTAATTCTTCTACTTATTTAATTAGTATTGTAATTTGTTTTCTTTCTGTTCGTTTTCTCGCGGCGCGAATTTATTGTAATTGGTTTTCTCTCTGTTCGTTCTCTCGCAGCGCAAATTTTGTTCTTAGAAAGCTTTGTTTAAGTTACCTTTCCATAGCATTTCTTAATTTAGAATTTTCCTTCGTTTGACTTCCTTCAGTTTATAGCGCCGTAAATTATTTGAGTTTTTACATCCATTTTAACTTGGTTAATTTAGCTTAGCTAGTTTAGGGTTAGGTTAGTGGTTGTTTATACGCTGATTTAGCTAGAGTAGGATTAGGTATGTTTTGTAATAACTGTTTGCGTTTGTGTTTTTCCATTAATCCTTTGTATTTATTTTTTTCTATTTGAATAACGTCTAGATCATTTTAATTTTAGATAAATTGTTACTTATTTAAATAGTTTTGTGGTTAAAAATTTTGTGCAGCCGAAATTGTTTTGTATCTCAAATTCTCAAACGCCATTAAACTTTGTTGACCTTTGTTGATCGAAAACAATTTGAATCTTCGAATACCTGAGTGCGCAGGTTTAGACGAGTCATTCCCCTCGTCCGTAGAAACAATACAAAACAATTTAGAGTTTTGTTGCTGAGATTGAGTTTTGTTAATTGACAATACAAAACAATTTGAATAAGTTTGCTGCTGAAATTGAGTTTATTGATTACAGTTTATTGTTATGGATTCTGCTAATAAAGAAGGAGCTGGAGCCTTCCAAAGCGAGTTTTTGCTGATGTTTTAAATGATGCAAGAGCAACAGCGAGAGCAACAGCGACAATATCAGGAACAACAGCAACAGCATCAAGAAGCTGCCGAACGACGATTTAAATTAGAATTGGAGGAAATTCGTCAGAGGGCTAAAGAAGAACGATTTGATATGGTTCGTTTCATGGCTGATCTTCAATTGCAAGGTGGGAAAACGTCTTCTAGTTGTAGTTTTCCAGAAGCTGTTCAGCGTAAATTTCGCCGACTAGATGATGAAGCACTTGATTTGATTTAAGGTATCGCCACTTTCATGAGATTGAAGTGATGGTTAAGGCCGTAGAGGGAGCTATGAATGATTTGCGCAGCTTTATTTGTGAGAAAGTTGATCAACTGGAAGAAGAAATGCGAGAACCCATTTTAAGTGATTTGAAACATACTAAGGAGCTTTGTTTAAGTGAGCTGCTTGTGGCAAACTCTTATATTTCAGAATTAAAGGCGCTCCATGAAGAGGAAAAGCATGCTTCTTCTCTTCCGAGTGGAATCATCCCGCCTACTTATAATGGTGACCCATTGTTGTTTCCGATGACCCATGTTGCGGAAACGGCACCTTATGCCATAGACACCATGTTTGGATGGGTTTTAGCTGGGCCCTTTCACATTCAACGTTTGAAAGCGAAAGAAAGTCGTAAATGCATGGCTTTGACTGCAACTGATGCCTCTCCATGGTCTAAGCTCGAGAAACTATTGGAAGGATTTTGGAATATGGAATCTATTGGTCTCGTTGAGAAAAATGATGTTTATACAAAGGAGGAGAGAGACGCTGTACGTTCTTTCGAAAGGTCTATTAGTTTTAGTAACAATAGATATGTTGTTGCCTTACCCTTCAAGAAAAACTCTCCAGAGTTACTCTCCAATTACTCCCAAGCAAGAACACGTTTAATTTCTTGCGAGAAAAGCTTAAAACGAGATGAGCTGAAGCGTGCTGCCTACAAAACGGCGATTGAAGATATGTTAAGTGTGGGTTTGCGAAGACAAACCAAGGTATTATGTTCCTCATCATCCTGTTTTTAAAGAGTCAAGCTCTTCGACAAAGGTTCGAATTGTTTTTGATGCCAGTGCTAAAGATCCCAATGGTAACTCTTTGAATGATTGTTTGCTGAAAGGTCCTAATCTTCTTCCCGATATTGCTGCCGTTTTTTTGAGATTCCGAATGCACAAATTTGCTCTTAACGGAGATCTTCGGAAAATGTTCTGTCAAATCGCGGTCATTCCCGATCATCAGCGATATCAGTTATATCTCTGGCGAGATTGTAATTCAAATATTCAGCCAAAAATTTATGCAATTCAAAGGTTGATGTTCTGTGTGACTTCCAGTCCGTTTCTTGCCATTCAATCTGTTTTATGTCATTCCCTTTCTGATAATATCGTTTCTCGATACGGCACCCATATTCACGATTGGTTGGTGCAAAACATGTACATGGACGATATTCATTTCGGTGGTGATACGGTTGAGGAAGTGGTAAAAATGCAAAGTGATTTGGTTGATTTTTTCCGATTTGGAGGTTGGGAAATTTTGAAGTTTGCTTCTAATTCCGCGGAAGTTTTATCTTGCATTCCAGAAGAACAAAGGCTGCCTAATCTAGTTTTGGACTTCAATAATAAAGACTTTGGTGAAGCCGATTTTCTTGGATTAAAATGGGACACTTTGAAAGATCACTTTTATTGCAAGGTTAGTGAAAAACTATTAAAATTTGACGCAATTGTTACGAAGAAATCGGTTTTAAGTAAAGTTGATCAGATATTTGGTTTATTTGGATTTTTGGCAGCATTTACTATTCGGGCAAAGATCTTAAACCAGAAGCTATGGCAGAAAAAACTTTCTTGGGATGAGCCTTTGACGACGCCAAGGAATATCAAGAATGAGTAGAGGAATTGTCGGAAATTGAAAGTATTAAAGTCCCCAGATGTCCTTTCTTAACTGTTGAACCTCCATATAGCATTCAGATTCATGGATTTTGTGATGCATCAGAAAATGCGTATGCAGCCGTCACTTATTTAAGGGCCCAGATAGTAGGTGCTTTCACGCAGCCTGGGCCGTGAGTTAGTCTGTTCATTGATTTTAAAATGACAGACCGAAACCGAACCTACCAAAACGGAAGGGTATCCACCCATTCCGATGTTCAGTGTGGGTCTGCTAATGGGCAAACGTCCTTTTCAGGACGGAGCAATGCCGGGATAAAACTGCCATTTTCAGGGCACATTGCCAACAAGTTCCGAAGACCCACTATTCTTCAGCTGAACATCGAAGGCCTCACTGAAGCAAGATGAACGTTCTTCATCACCTAGCTATGCAGTCTGGGGCACTCGTCATCCTATTGCAGGAGACACACTGCACTGATGCAGAGAAGTTGGTGCTACCAAACTACCAACTAGCTGGGTCTTCTTTAAGCAGGAAGCATGACCTTGCCACGTTTTTCCACAAGCGACTGAGATACACGCTTTTGGACCAATCTCCACCGACATCGGAGATCGAGTGGTTGTGCGTGGACGTTGATGGCTATAAAATAGTCAACGTCTACAAACCACCGCCAGACGACGACAACAGTCCGGACGGTGAGTGCTTGGCTGGCTGGGCAAGTATTAATTGTCTTGCCCTGCTATATAATGTCAAGGACGCTGCCAGTTTTTATTCCGGCCGCTGGAACACTGGCACCATTCCAGATCTAGCTTTCGCTAGCGTAGGTCCAAACAGTCGCTTACCGGATAGACGTGTCCTTGACAAGTTCCCCAGGTCACAACATCGACCCTCGCTTATTACACCACCAAGGTTTGCTATGGCAGTGCCAAGCATGCCTGTTAAGCGATGGAACTTCCGCAAGGCCAAATGGAGTCACTATATTGCTTTGACGAATAAGTTCGCAAAGACTTTGTTGCCACCTGATTCACTTGATGTGGATGCGGCTTACCAGGACTTCTGTAACACCATTAAGAAAGCATCCAAAAAGACTATCCCACGCGGGTATCGAAATAACTATATTCCGTGTTGGGATGCAGAGTGTGAATCCCTCTATAAAACCTTTCTGCAGTCTCCTCAGGGAGACGACTTAAATTTGGCTGCTACAACTCTGCTTGCCAAGCTTGACAGAAAGCGGAGAGATCGATGGTCCAAAGCAGTTCGGAGCATTGACTTCTCACACTCTAGTCGAAAAGCGTGGAGTATTTTGAACAACCTTACTGGCAGGTCACGACACTCTCCTCGTCACTGTCCCGTTTCAGCCGATGCTATTGCATCTCAACTGGTTAGAAATGGGAAATACGAGGCTGTTGTTGGCAATTCATCTCGACTTGTCTCTCAAGAAGTGTCTGAGCTTTGGAGGGCCACAACATCAGACGCAGTAAATATCTCTGACAATTTTTCACAGAGAATTTGCTGCTGCCCTCCAACACTTAAAACCAGGTAAAGCTCCGGGACCTGATTCCATCTGCCCCGAGCTTATACTTCATGCTGGAGCTGCTTTGAAATTATGGTTACGTGACTTCCTTTCTTGCTTTTTGCGCCGACTCAAAATTTCCAAGATCTGGAGAAGAGCGCTTGTGGTCGCGATCCCAAAGCCAATGAAGCCCGTGGGGGACCCAAGGAGTTATCGACCGATATCTCTGCTCTGTGTCCCCTACAAGATCCTCGAGAGGGTTATCTACGCCCGCGTTGAACCATTAATCGATCCACTGCTCCCTAAAGAGCAGGCTGGGTTCCGACGCGGGAAGTCAACCGTAGATCAAGTTGTTCTGCTAACCCGGAACATCGAGGTTTTTTTCAAGGCTAAAAAGAAGACCGGTGTTGTATTTATCGATCTAACAGCTGCTTATGACACTGTCTGGCACCGTGGCCTTACCTGCAAGCTGCTGAGACTACTTCCGGATAAGCACATGGTTAAAATGATCATGGAGCTTGTCCGAAATCGAAGTTTCACCCTTACCATCCGTGACAGCAAGCAAAGCAGGCTACGCCGTCTTAAAAATGGCGTTCCTCAGGGATCGGTCTTGGCTCCCCTCCTATTTAACATCTATACGTACGATCTTCCTTCCATGATTTCCAGAAAGTTTGCTTATGCTGATGATTTAGCATTGTTGCACTCTTCTGGAAACTGGAAGGACTTGGAGGGGACTTTAAGCCAAGACATGTCCACACTTTCAGCGTATCTCCAGACTTGGAGTTTGAAGCTCAGTCACACTAAGACGGTGACGGCAGCCTTTCACTTAAATAACCGAGAGGCTAAACGTGAGCTAAAGGTCTACAACAATAGTAGACTTTTACCGTTCTGTCCAACCCCTACTTATCTTGGGGTAAAACTGGACAGATCGCTCACGTTTCGTCACCATTTAGTGGCATTGCGCAAAAAACTATCCTCGCGCGTCACACTGCTGAGGCGACTCGTGGGCTCGGGATGGGGTGCTGGTGCTAAAACACTACGCATAGCCACCTTGTCTCTAGTCTACTCAACATCTGAGTACTGTGCGCCAGTCTGGTGTCGCAGTGCTCACACTCGCCTAATTAACAGTGTCTTGAATGACGCCTTGCGCATAGTTACTGGATGCCTGCGTCTCACTCCAACGGACCACCTACCTGTACTCTCAGGCATCCAGCCAGCTGAGCTTCGCCGACTGGGAGCGACACTCTCCTTGGCTCATCGTGGATATCTGGACCAAGATCATATCTTGTATGGTCTTTTATGTGGGTCCTCAGAGATACTGGGCAAGTGAGGCTAAGATCCAGACGTCCGTTTGTGCCAGCTGCGCGGAATCTCTTGGACAACCTTGCCAGACTTGGCATCCGCGCCTCTGAATGGACAAACCACAAATGGAAAACGGAGTACTGTGAAAATGCTTCCAGGCTCCGTGCTTTTGTGCCCGGGACCAGTGCCAGGCCTGTTGGGATGGGCTTATCCCGAGCAGCTTGAGTTAAGCTCAACCGCCTGCGGACTGGTGTTGGGCGATTCCATTCGTCCATGCACAAATGGGGTCTCGCTCCTTCACCGAATTGCGAGTGTGGCGCCTCTGCGCAAACCGCAGACCATGTTCTAACAACGTGCCCTACACATCGGGCACCACATGGAGCACGAGGTCTGACGGTTTTGGATGACGAAACTTGATGCTGGCTTAATGACATCACTGCCAGCATCTGATTCAGGCAGTGCAGCAGTCTGGGGTAGTAAAAGGATAAACCCTCGGCCCCAGTCCTGTTTGTGTCTGGCCTGGAGTGGATGCCCTTCAAACAACGACGACGACTTCTTTAAGAATAGAATCTGCTACCGCTATTAAAGTATCATATTTAATGGCCAAGACTAGGGTGGCACCTGTAAAATTGGTATCGATCCCACGACTTAAATTGATGGCTGCTCATAGTCTTGCTAAATTAGTTCGTTATGTTTTAGATGCGTTGAAGACACAAAGGACTATCGACGAAGTATACTTGTGGTCGGATTCAAAAATCGTGCTGGCTTGGATTTCTAAGCCTAGTTCTTCTTGGAAGACTTTCGTCAAGAATAGAGTACAAGATATTCATGACTCTTTTTCTTCCTCAGTTTGGGGTTATTGCGTTGGAATTGAAAATCCTGCCGATCTGCACAGCCGAGGAATGAAGTTATCCTATTTGAAAGATAACCAACTTTACTGGCAAGGTCCGCCTTGGCTTAGTAAGTATAAGTTTGAGTGGCCCTCGGAGCACGGTGGTTATTGCTCTTTGGAAGCCTCTACTAGTGATGCTTGTGTCAAAGAAGCTGCTAAAGTGAAAACATTTGCTTTGTCTGCTACTTTGCCTTACGAAGAGTTTTTTCGAGGATATTCGAGCTACTCTAAAGTAGTTCGTCTGGTGGCCAGAATTTTGCGATGGAGGCATCCTGTCAACAAACAACTTGACCATACCTGCAGACCGGATCTTATAGGCCCTAAAGAGTATAAAAACGCTGAGTATTTTTTATTTTCTCTGATTCAAAAGTGTAATTTTACGGATGATTTTTTTGAACTGCAGAGTTCGGGAAAGCCTTCTTCGTCCTGTCGGTTTAAAAATATGGACCCGCAATTTCATTTTGAAAAAAATTTGATTATTGCAGGAGATCGACTTAAACTTTCCGATTTGCCAGAATACACCAAGACTTGTTGGTGGAACTATTGATCCTCCATGTCCATCAAAAGAATCACCATTCTCCTCAAGACACAACCATCGCTATTTTAAAGGAAAGGTACCATATCTTGCATATTCGTGAAGAGGTGAGAAAAGTATGTAAACGGTGTGTGGTGTGTAGACATGCTAAAACAAAGCCCTTGCAATAAAAGATGGGAATTTTTCCCGAAGAGCGGGTTTGTCCGGCTTTTGCGTTTTCCGATGTTGGCGTTGATTTTACCGGACCGATTTACCTAAAAGGATATGATTGTAAAACTATGAGAAAAGCTTACATGTGTATCTTTACCTGTACCCATAGTCGTATGATTCATCTCGAATTAACAAATAATATGTCTACCGAAGAATTTTTATCTGCTTTGAAACGTATGATTAATCGCCGTGGAAAGTGTCGCAAAATTATTAGTGATAATCAATTGACCTTTAAAAAGCAAATCAGATTTTAAAATTTTCCACTCGTGAAAGTGTTATTGCGGATAATTCAATACAATCATACCTTACCGAAGATGACTTGGGAATTGATTCTACCAGAACCGATTTATCCGCTATCAAATGTCTGTCTATAAACACAAAGGTCTAAACACTTGATTATGTCTGCTGCGCAAAAACTTGAAAAATTTTGCTAAATTAAACGCATCCGATCTGCCCATCACATAAATCATAGATCGAACACAGAGTACTATGAGAGTACATCCGGTCTCGTGCTTTCATTACTAGCGCCTTGCTTTACCCGTTCAAAATAGTGTACCCGGAACAGTTTGAGTTATGCTTAAACGCTTTCAGACGGGTCAAAGAAAACTGGACGCAGCCGACTGGAGGCAGCTTAACTAACCAGTCGACTGCCTCTAGTTGTCCTTAACTCGTCTGGTTGCGCCCAGTTGGCTGCGGTCAGTTGGCCCATTCCGCCTGTGGACTGAGTTGCGTGTTTTTGTTTGTGCATAGAAAAATGGGGTATCGTTCCTTTCTTTCATTGCAAATGCGGCGCCTTGTACAAACCAGAGATAACGTTGTACCGGAGTGTCACATACAGTGGGCATTACAAGGAGCACGAGGTAGGACAGTTTTGGATAAAAAATAAACGATTGTGGCTTGGTACATTGCCAACAGCATTTAATCCAAGTGGATACTTTTACATGCTACAACAATTACGGCAAAGAATCGCCCTGTTTTACGTAATGATAAAAAAGGGTCTTTACAGCTTAACATCTCTTTCTCGAAGTTATCTTGGAGAGGCCTTGTGATGATCAATATTTTGTGAAGGTGATTAATTTAATCTTCCTCAGTGCAAAACAAAAAAACGCACTTTTTAATTAAATATATTGAATCCAAAATGTGTTATTTTATCCCGCATTTCATGCAATATTTTTCGTATATTGCAAAATAAAAAAATATATCTACCTAACTTTGTTACCGAGATTTGTTCATTTTCCAGTTCTGCTTTTACGTTTTAACTAGTTAATTACTTTTGGCCTTTTCGCTGCTTGTTTTTCAAACAATTGTTTTATTATAATTTTTTTGTTATTTTGAATGATTGGATTTGTAACTGCTTGACTGCTTGTAACTGCTTGACTGCTTGTAACTGCTTAACTACAAGTAACTGCTTGACTAAGACATATTATGGTTATTTCCCAGTCACGTTGTCCTATATTTAATCTCAATTATATTTTATGCGAATATTTGCAAATGTTTAGTGATAAAATAAACAAATGTGAATCTCGAATCTTCACAAATATTAGAATATTGCTGTTCAAGAAATTTTTTATTGGGCACTCTAGTTTTTACAAACTGTAATTTAGAGTTGCTGATAAAGACTTTTTAATTGAAAAAGTGGCATAAAATGTTTTTTCTAATAGAACAATAAAATGTAATAAGAAACAAACATATACGATCTTGATCCGTTCCCATAAAAACGACACTTGCAACCTCTCGCCAGCAATAATTCAACGGCACGTTGAAGAAGGCCTTTGACCGGCTTACAGTTTAATGTTCAACAAAAAATTAAATTGATTTTGGGAGAAAGTCATTTCCGTGCAAGTGACTCTAGTGAGATAAGTTCCGCGACCAACAGTAACAATTATTTAGACTAGAGTAATATTGTTTTCTCAGTGCTTTTTTTTGTAAAGTAATGCAATGGCGTAGTTTTATTCAATAATTAAAAAACTCTTTTGGCGGCGTGAAATACGATGTGCATGTAAACGATGATATATAAAAGATAAAGTTTTGTTGGTTTTATGACATCTGTAAGTCGATATTTTAGCACTGCTAAATATCAAAACATAGCCAATTTCAAATTCTTTTGCGTAAAAAAAATTCATTTTTTTTTTTTTTATCCTGTTTTAAAAAAAGCAGCAATAACTATTAGTAACGACAAAAACATGTGGACAAAACCTCTGAGCAAGTAAATGAAACTGGTCTAAAATATTTTTCATAATTCGACCATTCGAATAATGAAGCAAGCTTTCTTAGCTTCTTCATTGTTTGTAATTGTCGTTCGCCCTGACGTCACTCTTTACGTCCAATTTTTAATTAAGTTTATGACTGTTACAACAGCGAATTCCTTACAATCGCATTTCACGCTGGTAAAATGAGTGTCTAAACGTAAAAATTAAAGTGACCTTGCAAAATTGCAATTTTACATACTTTATCAAATGAATTTTCAAAAACTTTTTTGCTCTAGCAAAAGTTAAATAAATGATCTTCACTCTGCTTAAATTTCATAAAGATAGCTTAAATAGTTTTGGAGTTATAAATCGTTGATTTGGTGGTCTTTTGAAGCCCGGGCGTTTAGGAGTCAATAGGTCGAAAAAGGTTGAGGAGAATAAGGTTAAAGTTATTTCTTTTAACTGTTCGAGCTGCTGTATCAACTAACCTGACCTTCCCCTAATCCGCCCTAAATATGTTAAAAATCATTGGACTAAATTCTAACAGCAGACCATACAAGTGATCTAGTAAGTTTTTTGTAGTTGCAAATTTGTCGGTGTTAAATATTTGGAATATTATTTATAACGTGTCGGAAGTATAAAACATTGTCTGTCACAAAGAATATAATTTACAAATTTAAAATAATCAACAACATAGCATACTTTAGAAATGAACTAACAGCAAGTAATCTTCAGCAACAAATTTTGTTATTTAAGTGGTGTCATCATTTCCTTAGCAGTTCGTCATTTCCAGCACCCCATCCTGAACCTACAAGTCGCCTCAGCAGTGTGACGCGCAAAGATAGTTTTTTATGCGCAATGGCATTAGATGTTGACGAAACATGAGCCAATTTTACCCCAAGATAAGTAGGGCTTGGATAAAAAGGTAAATGTTTATAGCTGCTGTAGACCTTTAGCTCACGTTTGGTCTCTTGGTTATTTAAACGAAAAACTGTCATCACCGTCTTGGTATGCTGAGCTTCAATCTCCAAGTTTGGAGATACGCTGAAAGTGTAAACATGTCTTGGCTTAAATTCCCCTCAATGTCTTTCCGGTTTTGAGAAGAGTGCAACAATGCTAAATCATCAGCATAAGTAAACTTTCTGAAAATCATGGAAGGCAGATCGTACGTATAAATGTTGAACAGAAGAGGAGCCAAGACCGATCCCTGAGGAACGCCATTTTTCGGACGGCGTAACCTGCTTCGCTTGCTGTAACGGGTAGTGAGGGTGAAACGTCGGTTTCGGACAAGCTTCATGATCATTCTGACCATGTGCTTATGTGGCAACAGCTTGAAAATAAGGCCACTGTGCCATACAGTTTCATATGCCATTGTCAGATTGACAAATACGGCATCGGCTTTCTTCTTAGCCTCAAACGAATTCCCGATGTTGTGGGTCAGCAGAGCGACTTGATCCACAGTTGACTTCCTGCGTCGAAACCAAGCCTCTTTTTAAAGAGCAGTAGATCAATAATTTCTCAACACGGCGCAGATAATTTCTTAACAAATTCTTGTAGTGGGTACAGAGCAGACATATCAGTCGCTTTGTATAGCTCTTTTGGTCCTCACCCACGGGCTTCATTGGCTTTGGAATTGCGACTACAAGAAATCTTCTCCAGAACTTGGAAATTTTGAGTTGGCGCAAGCAGAAAGAAAGAAAGCAAGACTTCAAAGCAGCTTCAGCATGGGTTATAAGCTCGGGGCAAATGGAATCAGGGCTCGGAGCTTTACCTGGTTTTAAGCGTTGGAGCGCGTCAGTGAATTCTATCCAAAAAAATTCTTGGAGGGCCCAAAGGTCAGACATTTCTTGAGAAACAAGTCAAGATGACTTGCGGTAAACAGTCTCCTATCTCTCATTTCTAACAAGCTGAAATGGAATAGCATCGGTTGAAACGGGATAGTGACAAAGAGATTGTAGTGACCCACCACTAAGTGTGTTCAAAATACTCCTTGCTTTACGACTAGACCTACGACTAGACTTTACTTATGATTAGACTTACGATTAACCTTACAATTAGACTTACATTATGACTAGACATGCTTTACAACATGCTTTACCACTAGCTCGGAACTACTTTAGAGCATCAATCCCTCCGCTTCCTGTCAAGTTTGGCAAGTAAAGTTAAAGCAACCAAACTTGAATCGTCTCCCTAAGGAGACTGCAGGAAGGATCTATAGAGGAATTCACATTCCGCATCAAACACGGAATACAGTTGTTTCGATACCCGCGTGGGATAGTCTTTTTGACTGCTTTCCTGATGATGTTACAAAAGTCCTAGTAAGCCGCATCCATATCAAGTGAATCAGGCGACAACAAAGTCTTTGCGAATTTATTTGTCAATGCAATGTAGTGACCAGATTTGACCGTGTGGAAATTCCATCGCTTGGTAAGCAAACCTTGGTAGTGTAATAAGCGAACGTCAATGTTGTGAGCTGGGAAAATTTTGAAGAACACATCTATCCGGTAAGCGACTATAATCTACGCTAGCGAAAGTTAAATGTGGATTGATGCCAGTCTTCCAGCGGCGGGAGTAAAAATTGGCGGTATCCTTGAGATCGTATAGAAGGAAATGATTATTAATACTTTCCCAGCCAACTAAGTACTCACGTCCGCACTGTTATAATCGTAACCCCAATCAACGTGGCTACAGTTGAGATCGCCAGCATAAAGACAGTAATGAGGAAATGATGCGAGATCTAGAGATTGTAGTCGCGTTGGTGGAGGTTTGTATACGTTAATCATTTTATAACCATTAACTTTCACGCACAACTAGTCAAACTTCGATGTTAGTGGAGATTGATCCCAAAGCGTATACCTCAGTCGCTTGTGGAGAAACGTAGCAAGGGTATGCTTTATGCTTAAGGAAGACCCCTCTAGTTGGTAGCTTGGAACTACTAGCTTCTCCGCGTTAGCACAGTGGATCTCCTGTAGTAGGATGACGAATACCTCATACTGTAAAGCAAGGTAATAAAGAATTTTCATCTTGCTTGCAGTGAGGCCTTCGATGTTTAGATGGAGAATAGTTGGTCCTCCAAACTTGTTGTCAATGTGACCTAAAAAGGACACTTCTTTTTTAGGCATTGCCATGCCCTGAAAATTACGTTTGCCAATTAGCAGACCCTCGCTAAACATCTGGATGGGTAGATGCTCTTCCATTTTGGCAGTTTTGGTTTGGGTCTGTCAGGTGTGGCATCAAGATAAGACTTACTCACGGCCCAGGTTGCTGGAAAGCAGCAGCCATCTAGGCCAACCTGGAATCTTCCAATCAGTTATTGAACTAATGAAATAATTTTTCAATAAGCAGTTTTTACATAATTTATTGCCAATGTTGTAATTTTAAAAATTTTTATGAAGGGTTTATGAGACTTTTTATCAACCATAAAAAATTCTTTGTGAAACATTAGTGATCTATTTGAGTTATTTTTAACGATGAAAATAACTGTACTACATTTTAACATCAATGTGTGGCCATACCAGTGATCTAGCGAGTTTTTGTAGTTACAAGTTGCCGTTGTTAAATAGTTAAAAAATTATTTATAGTGTATTAGAAGTTTAAAACATTGTGGATTATGAAAAACATAATTTAGATTTTCAAATTAATCAACACCATCGCATCGTCCAGAGATAAACCAATAGCAAAATAATCTTTTTTGCTATTTAAGTGGTGTTATGATTTCCTTAGCGAAATTGTGTTGTACTTAACAGACAGGAACTTTTTTTTCAAATAAATGCATAATATCATATTGTTAATTTGCCTTAATTTGTACTGTTTTTTTTCAAATTGCAAATTAACTCGTATTTTACTTTGATATTTTAAGAATTATTTTTTTTTGGCGGAGGGGAGTAAAAAACACCAATAGATTTGTAGTTTTCAAATCAAACGCGGTGAGTTTCGAAAAAATATTAAAGTGAAAAGACTTTGAAATTTTTTATGAGATTGATAAATGTAATCTTAACTTTATAGCTTTATATATAGTTTAAGTTTTTTGGTATGACGTAATCTTTTTCATGCTAAGTAGTGGTTGCATAATCGTTATACAAAACCTCAACTTAATTCAATATACTTTTAAGTTGTTTTATAAATGTACAACAATTATTTGTTTTGTCGTTTTTAATTTAAAACGCATGGCTAGTGAACTTTGGACAGTATTTACCGTTTTCTCTCTTTGTTTTTTTTTATCTCGAGCACTCGGGAATGCTGTCGAGAATCTTCTGCAATCTTCTAACTAATTCGACATTACGTAATCGTTTACCGCTAGGTCTTCTGATTTGTTGTCATAACCATTTGTAAATTTAATGTAGTACCAACCAAGAAATCTCTTGGCGATCTAGTGTTAACGATCGCTCATTAGTAACGTTGGCTGATTTATACAAATTATTTGCGTTTTCTTTTTATTTATTCCAGTTGAGTCATTTCGTTAAATTCCTGAGTAATTGTTTCTTATTTGTGGTTCCTGTGTGGGTGTAGTTGTTTAAGGGAAACTGTTGACGTCTTCGAATATTAATTCTATAAAGAGATAAAATTTTTCAGCCTTCGTGGAGGACAAACTATTAAATTTAACATTAGCCATTGGTGTGCTAATTTATTTTTGTAGGTAGATAATTTATTCATTTACTAATATGCATAAAATAATACGGCAGCGTGGTCGAGTGGTTAAAGCGCCGTGATTATGATCGAAATGCACTCGGTTCAAAACCTAATCGTGCCATTTTATTGTGTCCTAAAGAAAGCCACATTACGTCACTTTCCCCAGCTTGGCGGTCTTGGCAAGCAGTTCTAAATTTTAATCATATTTCTAGAGAAGTAAAAAACCAAAATAAAAAATTTCAAGCAGACAGGAACATCTTGGCATCTCCGGAAGCAGATAAAGTTAATTGCTAACCTATATATTAGCGCCTCCACTGCTTTCCTGCAAGTCAGAAGCATAAATATAGAGATAAAATAAATACATAAATACAAACAATTATAGCAATAAGTGAAAAAATTAGCGAATAGCGTAGGTATTTGGGTTACCTAGTTGAACAGGTCAGTTAAGATTTTTAAATTTTGTTTCTGACTATCTGTTGAGAGAAGTTTTTTAAAGAATTATTTTCTATTTAGCCGGAAGTAACTGTATTAAGAACTTCAGTGTCGTGGCAAACTATTTCCAGAGACGGTATAAATAGAAATAAACACAACTTTGCTTTAGCGTAGGTATTTGTGTTTCCTAGTTCAACTGGTCCTTTTGTATTTCCGAGTAAAGTTGTGACAGATAACTTATAAACCAATTATTGTCATTTTCTATTTTACAAAAATTGTCTAAAATACAATAATACTTTTATAATACAAAATAGTACTGTTTAGCAAAAAGTAAATAAATATTACAAAACTTTGGTTCATCCAACAGCTTGCTAATACATCTATTTTTAATATTGCTTAATTTGGTCAACCTAATTTGTAAGACTTAATATTTGAACCTAGTGATCCCAGATACAGTAGTTCAATATTTTTATTTAAAAGTTTACTCTAGAATGTTTTATTTATTTTACAAACACGAATAAAAACTTACTGTCAATTCTTTTGAAGTCCTTCTTTGACTCAATATCATTCCATAACTATCTCCGTCTGTTTCATCAAGAGGAAGAAGAGTACTTTTACAACAAGAAGACAAAATTTTAAAGCCAGAAGATGCTGCTAAAGAGCACTCCCAAATGCTTCCCACAGCTTAAAACAATTGTTTTATCAAGTTTTGTCATCCAAATAAAGTTTGTACAAACAATTAATCCAATAACAATATTTTAAACAAACTTTAAATATTTAATATTCGAAGAACTAATTATTTTTAGTATATTTTTGAAGTCGAATGTAAATATTCCGACTCCATATTTATGAAATAAGAAACTTACTGAGAGGAGTAGGTTCATTTTTCTGGGGCAAAGAACTCATACTTGTTGAGCGTTTTGGGGATCCGACGATTAGCAAACTAAACAAAATAGATTTTAACAACTAGCTGCAACTTCTTACAACAAGGTTTAATGTTTGTTAGGAAATATAAGTACGGAAAAAATCAACGAAGTAAGTTTTTCTGTATATTTACATTTTTGTTCTGTTTTTACAAAACAAAGCATTCATATTCAATTGCCAGACAGCATTATTTGGACAGGTTTAATTAGTTGTTTAACGGTTGTTCTCAGTATAACGCCAGCAGCATTGTCCTGGGAGTCGGAACGATAAATAAAAATGATAATGTTTCCGTAACCTTCAATGAAGATTTGGATTTGTCTGATTTTTAGCATTGATTTAATAATTTTCAAAGTATAAACCAGTATAAAAATTCAGCAATTAATTAGTAAGAAATCTATTTAACTAAGATTAAAATGAAAAATAAGATACAATTTTATTTACAAGTATTTTAAGTTGCTTTTCTTCCTTTTTTCAGAAAGAATTCAAAGTAAAAACCCTTTAAAGAAAGATTACGTTCCGTTTGTTTTTATGATTTTTTTGAAGATTGTTATCAAAGTTAATTTTTTAAAATATGTACAAAGATTGACAATGTACAAAATCTTGCACATTTGTAGAGATTTGTTGTTTAGAAAGTTAACTAATAAACAAAGAGTAATTATTGGTATCTAAAAATAATTTTAGCGTTTATTTCAAAAACACGTTTTATTAAATTTCTTAAAAACTTATATTTTATTTTAATTGAATTCAAAACTATAAGGTTTATATCTTCTAAACCTTTTGTTTTCTAATATGCTAATTTATCAAAGAAAAGTTTTCTTCTATTGTTTGTTTCAGTGTAATTAATGATTACCTTTCTCCAAGCACAGAAAGATCAATGTTAAAAGTATAACCAAAAAATATGGGATTGTTTAATTGTTGTCCGAGTGTCATGTTTGGTGGATAAATAACTCTGTTTCCGTCTTCCCTTACACCAATGTTAAAAGAAAAACAATTTTTTTCTAAATAAGCTACTAAAAAAAGTATGACCTGGCTCTTAATCATATTGTGCGACTAGTAAATCTGAAAATAAAACAAAATATTGACAAGAACCTATTTTACATTGCAATTTTAGTGCCAAAATTTAAATAACGCTGTAAATAATATTTGAAACTGATTTTTTAAAGTTTAATCTAAATGCAAATGCAGTTAGAAAGTAAAGATTCAAATTTTTTACAATCACTTCGACACAGTCAATCCAGTACTTTGGAAACAAGTTTTATGAACTCACTATTTTATAATGTTAATCTAATTCAAATATTTAAAATGAATGATTCATTACAAACTTGAACTTGATTGACAATAATATCAAACCCTTTGTTAAACGTGCTTGTTATCCTAAGCAATTTCAAAATTGCAATTTTTTTCAAAAGCCTGGCTTTAGAAATACATCAACCTCTGTAAAAGCACAGCATCAAGATAAAATTTATCATTGGCATTACACATGTCGAACCTTTTGGCAAAAGAATGAATCTGAATTAATCAGTAGTCTAACTATTTAGTATTACATATCTTGCATGTACCCTACACTCTTGGATGAAAATCAGAACTGTTATTTTAATGTTTTCTGTTTTCCATATTCTGTAATTTAATATCTTCTATTTTTATGTGTATGTTTGTTATAGTATATAGTGACCAAACTAATTCAATCTTAGTGTGCCGTTAAATTGGCAGCGTGGCCAAATGGTTAAGGCGCCGTGCTTATAATCAACATGGACTTGGTTCAAAATCCACTCGCGCCATTCTTTTGTGTCCTTGGGAAAGACACTTTACGGCGGCACATTTCCCTGCTTGGTGGTCTTGGCAAGCAGTTCTAAATTAAAGTCATGTCTCTATTAATTTACAAGCGGACAGCAATATCTTGGCATCTCCGGAAGCAGGTCGGGGTAATTGCTTACCCTATGTATTAGCGCCTCCGTCGTTTTCCTGCAAGTCAGGAGGATAGATATGGGATAAAAATAAAATAAATAAAACTCAATACTTGAATAAACTTTTGCACAGGATGAAGAGAGTTTTACAGAAAAATGCATCTGTATACATATATATATGTAGAAGTTTTTTAAAGTTTTGGTAAGTGTTTATCTGAAAAGTGCTAAATGATGTCAAGTGAGTTAAAATAATTAAATTTCAGACCATAACTTTTAATTTAACATTAATTTTATTTGCCCCAACAGACTGTTTTGCTTGCCTGGGATCATCAAAAGGCGGTTAAAAATCTTCTTCAAGTTTAAATTAGATTTTTAACCACTTTTAAGTAATTTCTTTTAAATAAACAGTAGAAAGTCTAAAATTATCCGTCAATTGTTACTTTAAACGTGCCAGTTAACCAGCCTATATCATGAATAGTTTTCAAGACAAAAATTTAATGGCAGTTCTTTGTTTGAACCCATTAAAAGATCTGATTTTAAATTCTAAGTTGTTTTCTACTCCGTCATATATGAAAATAAAATGCTAGGTTTTACATTATTAGTTGTGAGAAAAAAAACACTTTTACTGATCACTGGAACTATTAATACATATTTTTATGAAAAATGCAGATAAAAAAAGACGAAAAATATGACAACAAATCCATAAAACTGGTCTATAGATTAATTGAGAAAAGCACTAATGATTTTGCTTTATACCAGTTTAAATAATAATAAGGAAAAACAATCATTTATATTTCAAAAAAATATTGTTTTAAGAAAACGTAAAACTTAAATGTGCAGGAATTCTTTCTATTTATATTTTTGAAGTTAAAAGTGGTGCACCTTAGGGTTTGAAGTTTGGACCTCTTTGTTTTCCAATATAAGTTAATAATTTCAAAAATTCTCAAAATGATAGTGATTCTTTGATGTTTGCTAATGACACAAGCAAATTTTTACAAAATAACGACATCAACAAGCTTTTTAATGTTTGTAATAAAAAACTTGAATTAGTTGACCAGTAGTTAATTGCAAATAGATTATCAGTTAATATCTATAAAACTAAATGTGTTTCGTTTAGAGTGCACCATCTACATTAACAATAAAAAAATCAAGCTCTAGTATTGCGACAAAATTTATGTACATTTAACTTGTTTAATTTTATTAAACAAGTTAAACAAGTTAAATGTTAAATGTAATAAATTTTTTGTGTTTAAATCAGTGTCGTGCAGTCAGGGCATGCAAGTCATGCAATGCATGACCAACAAACTTTTCTAAATACAAAAAAGTAGCTATAATATAAATATTATACATAAATATATATTTATTAAGCAAATGCATTACATTGTGAATTTAGTACATTGCGAATTCTGAGAAACGTATATTCCAAGTCATAAACTCAAAGGCAATTTGAGAATTGCATGCAGACTTCTAGATAAATCATGATATTTATTATAAACAACCCTAAGTACCTGTGCTGTTTAATGTGCTTTGGTGAATTTTGCTAGTCCTTTCCAGTATTTTTTAATTCTTATCTAACTAAGATGTTTTTCCTGTTCACTACCTAAGGGGAGGTCCACGGAAGACTCTAAGTTTACTTGTCCAATCTCTTCACAGATAGTAGCTGCGCAGTTGATTTTTTGATATGTTGAAAAAAATTTATTCTAGTGTAGTCAATGTCTTTACTCTTAATATATTTGCTATTAATCTTTTCCTATTTTGCATAAAGTTGAAGGTCTTCAAATTTTCGTTAATTGCTTTGTTTTGCCGACATAATAGATTATGTGGGCAAAACAAAGCAATCAACAAAAAATCTATATAGCCGCAACAATAAATCTTCACGTTGCCGCTCACGTCACTCTATGTAAGTAGGATTATTTTATGCCACAGCAAAAAGCGTAGAAAAACCATGATGTAAGTCAAAAAATAAGCTGCTACACTAAAACTACCCACCGGATTTGCTCAAGTAAAACATCAAAATATTTAGGAATAAATTTTACAAAAATCTATAAAAATTTTAGGTTCTTATCATCCGAACTTTAAGAGTTATAACGTTTTAAAAAAAGAGATCCTCTGAAGACCTCCTTAGGCAAATTAGGGTTAAAAAGTAAGGCAGTAATTACATTTTTTTTATTAATTATATTTGTATATTGACTTTGTTCTATAAATTTGTTACCTTTTGTTACTTTTTAAAATAATGATGCGAACCAATGCGTTAGATAATATTGTTAAAAAAAGATTTGCCAAAGCATCACTAACTCGTTCAAATTTCTTATCGCGTTTAGTTGAAACCGTGAAAAAAATCTTGATAATTTAAAACAACTTTTTGAAAATATCTTTGAGAATCCTGATGAATGGGATGGGCCCACAAAAAATTTTGCTATTGGACTTTGCTACCACTCGAAAAAAACAAAATTTCTCTTTTTAGTAGAATTATTTAGCAAAATATTTTTCTTTACTGATGTTCTATTTAACATTCTTCAGACTAAAAGTATTGATATTCTGCATTGCAAAGAGCAACTTGATAAAATTAGTGCTATATTGGAGAAAAAACTGGATAAATTTGAAGCATTTTATGAATGTTCAAAGAAAAATATGGTATGGATACGACAGGTCTGACTAGAAGAGGTAACGATAAATCTGTCGACCCACAGCAGCATTACAAAATGCTTTACAATAAAATTCTTGTTACAGTAATGGTTACAGTAACTGAAAGTAAGATAGGCATCACTGAAAGAGCTCAAATTCATAGGGCTCCCAAATTTTTTGAAAAAGCCGAAAAGTTTTTCAAAAAATTTCTGGTTGATTCTCTAAACTCTTTCAAAGCAGTTTATGGGTAGTATTAAGACATGCTCTATCTTTGGAGTTAACTATGTGTTTTATATTCATTAAAGGTTTACATGAAGAAAAGTGCATCTGGCTTAATGGAGTTCATAAATGTCAATGATCTTTCTGATGCTATGCCAGAATTCTTTAGACTTTGCGCTCTGATTTCGACATTTTGACAATTCCTTTCACTTCCGATTTTAACAATATATATATATTTCAGAGTTTAATTTTATATTTTTTGAACATTCTATTTTAGGTTTGTTTAAGAGGTGTTAATATGACATAGTTAGGGATGAGATGACTACACTAGTAGAATTTAAAAAGTGATGATAGATATAAAAAAGGATCTTTACCATTTTCCTCGAAGCCATTTTACAATTTCTTTAATACATTCAATGAATAGGCATACCAATCGCATTGCCAGCCTCAGAGGTCACCACACGCCACAGGTTTATATACATGAGGACTTATCTTGGTCAAGACAAATGAATCACTTAATATCTAAGCTAAGTACCGTTCTTGGAAATTTTATCAAAGGGAAGTCACTGTTAAACAAAAAATCTCTTTTCTTACTCTATTTTCTTTCTCCTACTCCTTCAAGAGTCCGTTTTCTTATTGCGTCTTAAATTGGTGTTTTGGCAATAAAATTTTGTTAAAACATTACAACAACTGTACTATAAATTTGTTAAACAAGTTTTTAATTTAAACAGTATCTCAGCTGTTTGCGATATCATGAAAAAAATAAATGGCTTACAATAGATCAGATTATCTTTTGACTTACTACTAATATTTTTATTTGTCAAAATGTCACAAAATGCTTAGTCAGTTCAGAAAGAAAAAAAAAAATTTAAATATAGTAAACAAATTATTTTAGTTAAGTTTTGCAATAAAATGACAATGATTTTTTTAAATTCTGCTGATTTTTATTATTTTTCATTCATCAAGTCAACCATAATTAATCCTCTCTTTCTCATTAATTCGGCAAGTAGTTTAGCTTTATGTTCATTTGTGTTATCTTTTCTAAATTCTGCAAAATTCGTGCACTGAGAATTAAATTAAAGAAATAAGGTAACACTTTTCGAGCATGAAGCTTGATTCGTCATCGGATGCAGTCATAACTCGCATCCTTTGTGTTTCCCAGGTGAGCGGTAATTTCCCCACAGTAAATTGTACTATAGATAAATTCCATCACAATTATTTCACCATGAAAAATTCTACCACGGGGATTATTTAAATAGAATTAAATAAAATAATAAAATGAGATAAATATAATTTAATAAAATGTGAGAAAAATCTATGCATTTTTTTTTACCTACAAATAATTTTATATCAATTTAATGTGTTTACTTCTATAATAGTTAAATTTACCATAGTGGAATTTTTGTCGTGATATTTACCTAGAACTGCTTCTCAATGCCTGGGACACAATTAACCGATGTGGTGGCGTAACAGTTGTAATTTGAAATGAGATCAAAAGCTCAATTTTTTTGACAAAGAAAACATTTCGCAAGCAGGCGATATACACATCAAGTCACGTTTTACGCTGCATAGGTGCTGTCCTGGTTAAGCCTACACCAAAACATTATTTAATGACTTAGTTTCTTTAGTTTTGCTGAAAAAAGCACAGTGAATTCTGAAGTATTTGCTGAAAATAATTGCAAATTATATTGAACCACACTTTTAAAGAGTAAATCGAATATAATATATTTGATATTCGAATTTTCAGAGATGAATTTTTATATGATGAGTGACAAGAACAAAATAAAAACGTTTTGATAAAAATTGCATACACCATTTTTTGATAAATTACAAACTCTCCTTTTTAAAGTATTTGCCCTTTTGCATTAGATTTTTTTTAACACTTTGTGAACTCCTTCTCTTAAACTATTTGCTCTTTTTCTTAAAGTATTTGCTCTTTTGCATTAGATTTTGTTAAGCACTTTGTAAACTTCTTCTCTTTAGTTCTCTTAAGTTCTCTTAAACTTCTTCTCTTCAGCTTGCTCGTCACTGAGACTTTGATTTTTTAAAGGTGAGAAATTCCGCTAGATTTGGGAAGAGAGTGTTCGATAGTTAAAATTGTTTTTCCATTAATAGCTATCTCACACTGACGTCGTTGTGTGCGGTGCATTATGCTGAAGAAACCACTACTTTTCACTCCACAGAGCCCGCCTGCTTCGTCGTGCTTGATTATGGGGGAAAATCAGAGGCTTTTGGTAGAAACACTGTATCATTGTTTTACCCTTATGACACAAAACCACAATGAAGCAAACCCTTCTGGTCATAAAAATGCAATAAACATAACTTTGATATGCGCACCTTCTTCGATCTTTGTGATTCTGCAGTTTTCAATAATTGCATCTTGTTTTCTGTTTTGTAGTCTTATTAAAAGACCGCGTTTTATTAAAAGAAGCTTAAAGCAAAACAAAATAATCAGCTTTAATATGTTGCAAACCAATGGAGCTAAGACGTTATGCTGCATGGTGAACAAGTGTCTTGCTGATTGGAATCGAGCCTAAAAAATTGTTTCGTTTCTGTCACACCTCCCACTAATAGTGACAAAATAAACATTCCTGAAAAAAAGATAATAAATAGAAAAAGATACTTGTAATTTTAAGGGTTAAGTTGTTCATCATAGTTAAGGGGTGCAAAATTACTGCTTTTTTAAAATTAAAGCGGTATAAATTCAAGCTAGATTTTAAGAACTTCAAAATGCCATGCTGTGCGTCATTTGCATAATCACAATTTTGTGTCCACACTTCTATGATAAAATGGATTTAACAAACTAAAAATACCTTAAGAAAAGACTATATATGTATTAGGTCTATATACAGTATGTTGTCCTAAACAAATATTAGATTATACAAGAGGCCCTAAAGGCCGAAACAGTGACTGCGGTACTTTGGTCGCACATTCAAGCGGTTGAAACCAAGAGCACTTAAAGCCGAACGTTCTCAAATCTGTGGTTAACCAACGCTCTATAATTTATACTTTGTTTTCTTGTTCTTGCAAAGCTAACTTGAAGCTATTTTCATTATTACTCTACTCTCGTCCAACACCTTTTAAAAATTTTTCCATTCGCTTGCTTCTTTAGCAACGTCGGCGGCACAAGTCAATCCGCTGACACTTTAACTTGATAGAGAAAAAGTGCATGTTTGATGACCAGCCTACCAGAATGGTTTTTGGCACTTAATAATTAATTCATAAATAAATGTGTGTCGTTTACCTACATTGGCAGCAACCAGTCCATTATGGCTCACAAAGAAAAGACTGCAGTAATGATATGTTCTCGATTCTTGCGCCATGGCACTTATTTTTAACTGCTTTAAAACAAGGTAATTTATGGCAGTGCTTCTTAAACTGGTGAATGGTTCACCCCAGAGTGAATAAAATTTTTGCAGGGGTGAACCAACCAAAAGGGGTGAATAATTGTGAACCGTCAGGTCGTCGTCGTCATCGTTTGAAGGGCATCCACTCCAGGCCAGACACAAACAGAACTGGGGCCGAGGGTTTATCCTTTTACTACCCCAGACTGCTGCACTGCCTGGATCAGATGCTGGCAGTGATGTCATTAAGCCAGCATCGAGTTTCGTCATCCAAAACCGTCAGACCGCGTGCTCCATGTGGTGCCCGATGTATGGGGCACATTGTTAGTACATGGTCTGCGGTTTGCTCTGAGGCGCCACACTCGCAATTCGGTGAAGGAGCGAGACCCCATTTGTGCATGGACGAATGGAATCGCCCAACACCAGTCCGCAGGCGGTTGAGCTTAACCCAAGCTGCTCGGGGTAAGCCCATCCCAACAGGCCTGACACTGGTCCCGGGCACAAAAGCACGGAGCCTGGAAGCACTTTCACAGTACTCCGCGTTCCATTTATGATTTGTCCATTCAGAGGCGCGGATGCCAAGTCTGGCAAGATTGTCCAAGAGATTCCGCGCACCTGGCCCAAACGGGCGTCTGGATCTTAGTCTCACTTGGCCAGTATCTGAGGACCCACTTAAAAGACCATGCAAAATATGATCGGGGTCCAGAGATCCACGGTAAGCCAAGGAGAGTGTCGCTCCCAGTCGGCGAAGCTCAGCTGGCTGGATGCCTGAAAGTACAGGTAGGTGGTCCGTTGGAGTGGGACGCAGGCATCCAGTAACTATGCGCAAGGCGTCATTCAAGACACTGTCGATGAGGCGAGTGTGAGCACTGCGACACCAGACTGGCGCACAGTACTCAGCTGTTGAGTAGACTAGAGACAAGGTGGCTATGCGTAATGTTTTAGCACCAGCACCCCATCCCGAGCCCACGAGTCGCCTCAGCAGTGTGACGCGCGACGATAGTTTTTTGCGCAATGCCACTAAATGGTGACGAAACGTGAGCGATCTGTCCAGTTTTACCCCAAGGTATGTAGGGGTTGGACAGAACGGTAAAAGTCTACTATTGTTGTAGACCTTTAGCTCACGTTTGGCCTCTCGGTTGTTTAAGTGAAAGGCTGTCGTCATCGTCTTAGTGTGACTGAGCTTCAACCTCCAAGTCTGGAGATACGCTGACAGTGTGGACATGTCTTGGCTTAATGTCCCCTCCAAGTCCTTCCAGTTTCCAGAAGAGTGCAACAATGCTAAATCATCAGCATAAGCAAACTTTCTGGAAATCATGGAAGGAAGATCGTACGTATAGATGTTAAATAGGAGGGGAGCCAAGACCGATCCCTGAGGAACGCCGTTTTTAAGACGGCGTAGCCTGCTTTGCTTGCTGTCACCGGTGGTAAGGGTGAAACTTCGATTTCGGACAAGCTCCATGATCATTTTGACCATGTGCTTATCCGGAAGTAGTCTCAGCAGCTTGCAGGTAAGGCCACGGTGCCAGACAGTGTCATAAGCAGCTGTCAGATCGATAAATACGGCACCGGCCTTCTTTTTAGCCTCGAAAGAATCCTCGATGTTCTGGGTTAGCAGAACAACTTGATCTACGGTTGACTTCCCGCGTCGGAACCCAGCCTGCTCTTTAGGGAGCAGTGGATCGATTAATGGTTCAACGCGGGCGTAGATAAGCCTCTCGAGGATCTTGTAGGGGACACAGAGCAGAGATATCGGTCGATAACTCTTTGGGTCCCCCACGGGCTTTGCTGGTTTTGGGATCGCGACCACAAGCGCTCTTCTCCAGATCTTGGGAATTTTGAGTCGGCGCAAACAGGAAGAAAGGAAGTCACGTAACCAGGACTTCAAAGCAGCTCCAGCATGGAGTATAAGCTCGGGGCAGATGGAATCAGGACCCGGAGCTTTACCTGGTTTTAAATGTTGAAGGGCAGCAGCAAATTCTCTCTGTGAAAAATTGTCAGAGATATTTACTGCGTCTGGTGTTGTGGCCCTCCAAAGGTCAGACACTTCTTTACAGACAAGTCGAGATAACTTGCGATCAACAGCCTCGTATTTCCCATTTCTAACCAGCTGAGATGCAATAGCATCGGCTGAAACGGGACAATGACGAGGAGAGTGTCGTGACCTACCAGTAAGGTTGTTCAAGATACTCCACGCTTTTCGACTAGAGTGTGAGAAGTCAATGCTCCGAACTGCTTCGGACCATCGATCCCTCCGTTTTCTGTCAAGCTTGGCAAGCAGAGTTGTAGCAGCCAAACTTGAGTCGTCTCCCTGAGGAGACTGCAGAAAGGTTTTATAGAGGAATTCACACTCTGCATCCCAACACGGAATATAGTTATTTCGATACCCGTGTGGGATAGTCTTCTTGGCTGCTTTCTTAATGATGTTACAGAAGTCCTGGTAAGCCGCATCCACATCAAGTGAATCAGGCGGCAACAAAGTCTTTGCGAATTTATTCGTCAAAGCAATGTAGTGACTCCAATTGGCCTTGCGGAAGTTCCATCGCTTAACAGGCATGCTTGGCACTGCCATAGCAAACCTTGGTGGTGTAATAAGCGAGGGTCGATGTTGTGACCTGGAGAACTTGTCAAGGACACGTCTATCCGGTAAGCGACTGTTTGGACCTACGCTAGCGAAAGCTAGGTCTGGATTGGTGCCAGTGTTCCAGCGGCCGGAATAAAAACTGGCAGCGTCCTTGGCATTATATAGCAGGGCAAGACAATTAATACTTGCCCATCCAGCCAAGCACTCACCATCCCGACTGTTGTCATCATAACCCCAGTCAGCATGACGACAGTTAAAATCGCCAGCGTACAGACAGGGGTGAGGAAACACTGGGAGATCCAGGGTTCGCAATCGCGTTGGCGGTGGTTTGTAGACGTTGACTATTTTATAGCCATCAACGTCCACACACAGCCACTCGATCTCCGATGTCGGTGGAGATTGGTCCAAAAGCGTGTATCTCAGTCGCTCGTGAACAAACGTGGCAAGGCCATGCTTCCTGCTTAAAGAAGACCCAGCTAGTTGGTAGTGTGGTAGCACCAACTTCTCTGCATCAGTGCAGTGGGTCTCCTGCAGTAGGATGACGAGTGCCTCAGACTGCATAGCGAGGTGATGAAGAACATTCATCTTGCTTGCAGTGAGGCCTTCGATGTTCAGCTGAAGAATAGTGGGTCTTCGGAACTTGTTGGCAATGTGCCCTGAAAAGGGCAGTTTTATCCTGACATTGCCCCGTCCTGAAAAGGACGTTTGCCGATTAACAGACCCACACTGAACATCGGAATGGGTGGATACACTCACGGCCCAGGCTGCGTGGAAGCACCTACCATCTGGGCCAAGGTGATCAAACAGAAGTGATGTAATTACTTCTGTTTTCGTAAATCATTGCTTTCGTACTGTAATTATTGATAATTTTTAGATAAAAAAACAGCAGTATGTCTAAGAAATATGTTCAGAAAATACTTAATTTCGGTGCATGCAGTAATGACATTGAACCAGAAAGGCAACCAAGGCCAGCTGCATCTACGTTAGAGTTAAAAAAACCTACTCCAAAGAGGAAAGTTGGTAACGAGAATACTAAAGTGAAAAGACGAAAATGGGATGATAATTATATCAAATATGGCTTTTTTCTACCCCAAAGTGAAGAAACCAGCCTTGTGCCATCTGCTCAATGCATGTTTTGTAGTGCAACATATCGCAACAGCTGTTTAGCTCCTTCAAAACTACGCAATCACTTGCAAATCAAACACGCCATACATCAAAACAAGTCTGTGCAGTTTTTCAAGAACCAACATGACTACTTATACAAGCAGCAGAGTGCTCTTAAATCATTGGTTAGAAACACCTCAGCCAACACAAAACCTTTGCTTTTTTCTTTTCAAATAGCGCATGTGCTTATGCAACAAAAGAAGCCATATAGCGAAGCTGAATCAGTTATCAAGCCATGCTTGAAGATTGTAGCAAATTTGTGTCATGGGGGAAAGCAAGCTGTAGATAAAGTGGAACAAATACCATTGTCCAATGATACAATGGCAGTTCGAGGTTCCATGATTGCTGAAGATATCAAGCAGCAGTTAATTGCTAAACTGAAAGAAGCACCCTGCTTTGCATTGCAGTTGGACGAAACCACAGATATTAAACACGATGCCCAACTTATTGTCTATTGTCGGTTTCCAGACAAAAGTGTTAAGAAAATTGTTGAACACTTCTTGTTCTGCCTTCCGGTTGGTGTGCAGACTACTGGGGAATTTATTTTTTCTAAGCTAGACGAATTTTTTCAAAATGAAAATTTATCGTGACAGAACTGTGTTGCTGTAACTACAGATGGTGCAGCAGCTACGACAGGAAAACACAGAGGTGCTACTGCACTGATCAAACTTAGGTCCCCAGAGTGCAAGCTTTTACACTGCATTCTACATCGTGAAGCGTTAGCTTCAAAGAAACTGAGAGCACATTCCTCTGATAAGGCGAGTGAGCTTGATAAACTGATGAGTGATGTGGTGAAGATTGTCAATGCTATTCGTCCTAAAGCAAAAACAAGTCGATTGTTTTCTAAACTTTGCGATGAAATGTCTACAGATCACAAAACTCTGCTTCTACATAGTGAAGTTCGATGGCTTTCACGAGGAAAAGTTCTTCAAAGAGTTTTGTTGCTGAGAAATGAACTGTATGAATTTTTAAAATCTCGCAATGATGAAAGTGGATTGCTTTTTGAAGATGATATTTGGATATCGAAATTGCATTACATGGCATCAGTCTTTAATCATTTAAATCAATTAAATTTGTCACTTCAAGGTAAAGGTGGAGACATCTTTGATGTCTCAGGGAAAATAGAATCCATGAAATTGAAGATAAAAACGTGGCAAAGCAACGTTGGCAAAAACAATCTCTCAAACTTTCCGAATTTGGAAAACTATATGAAAGAATGCAACTGGGAAGATAATGCACCAGAGCTTGAAAATAGGATAACAACTATAATACTGGACCATTTGCAACTCCTAAATGAAAATTTCGAAATGTATTTCCCAACAAAACTGCATCAAGACTTGGAAAAGGAAATGTGGATAATAAATCCTTTTATTGCTGATCATTTGTCCCAAACAAACCTTGGAGACATGATAGAAACACTGTTGGAGTTACACAATGATTTTTCTCAAAAATCTTTCTTCAAAACACATCCCTATTATGGCAATTATTGGGTCAGCTTGCTCGAATTCCCTGAGTATAAGACGATTGCTCTAAAAGCCTTGCAGGAACTGGTGCTCATGCCTACTACTTACTTGTCAGAAAAAGGATTTTCATGCCTAGTGGAACTGAAAACTAAAAAGAGAAATGCACTGAAATGTGTGGACTCATTGATGAGAGTGGCATTAGAAGGACTGATTCATCCACGATTTGAAAAACTAGTTGCGAAAGTTCAGGAGCATCCAAGTCACTAGTAAACAATTTACTGCAGTAAATCGACTACTGAACTGTTGTTTTTTTGCTTATTGTAATAGTGAAGTTGGTTTGCAATGAGTGCATAAGTACAAAAATTTGGTGACTGTCTTTTGTGCTTTTTAGCTTTATATCTCTTGACTCGAGAAATTGTAGATTTGCAATGGTAAAACTTAGCTTGAGTTTATCATAACATGGGACAAGGGTGAATGAAATCTGGAGATGGATGCTAGGGGTGAACAAAACCAAAAAAGTTTAAGAAGCACTGATTTATGGAACTAAATTAAAACATTGCTTGCCGCTAAAAATTTTTTGTTGACATTTTTTCCTTACAAAGCAACTTTTGACCCATGAAAAATGTCTTTTTTTTCGCTTTAAGGCCTATCAATATTTGGTGCATGGTTAAATGTACATTTGTTTGTTTATTGAACTTTCGACGCTTAGCGTAAAAATTTTAATACCAAATAAACGTTTTCTGAGAGTATTCTCGGACGTAGAAGATGAAAACTTAAAAACTCATTTTGGTTTATTTTATCCCATGCCGATCCTTAACGAGTGACCAATTAAAAGCTCATACGTATAATACTTTCAATTTTTTAGCAATCTTAAAATTTTTCCCCAAAACCGTTAGAGATGAGCAAACTGTGCTTTTTTTGACTCGGAATCCTGTTTATTTTTAAAAGATAGTCTAATCTAAGCATGTCCAATCTGCGGCTTACTTAATTTTTTTATGCGTCCACTGTTTACCCAATTTTTTTATCGAAGAATTGGAAGAAATAGAATTGGGAATATGGTTTTTTTCCAATTTTTTTAGTTATATTTTCATAACTGGATTGAATTTGATGTCACTGTTGTCATAGTAGTGTATAGGGAAACAAAGTGAATACATCACTTGATTGCTGCGTTGAGTGAGGTCCAATAAACTGACCTACAAAAACTTTTGTGAGCGGAGCTTATCACAGAGACGCTTGCCCCAAGCACCATTTTCATTATTCACATTGTTTTGCAATTACATTCATATTGAATGTGTTATCTCCAAGCATTTTTACAACATTAAGTAATAGTTGTTAATGAATTTATTGGTAGTAAGATAATAACTTTGAACCAATGTTGCGTGATTTGGAATAGAATTACAGTAGTAGCAGCGATACTGCTTGTGGTAAAAAAAGGGAATCTTGTAGATTTTTTTCAAAGGTAGAAGAATCAGACATTTTCAGAGATTCTAGGAATTTAACATATGGTCATGGTCCAGGATTGCAACGTACCCATGGAGATTGTCGCTTGTAGTCAGCTGGATGCCTGAAAGTATTGGTAGATGGTCAATTGGAGTGAGACGCAGGCATCCAGCAGCAATGCGCGAGGAATCATACAGGAAACTGTCTATGAAGCGAATGTAGGCACTGGAACACTAGACTGATGCGCAGCACTGAGCTGTTGAGTAAACTAGAAATAGAACAGCTTTGCGCAGTGTTTTGGCTCTTGCACCCCATCTTGAGCCTGCAAGTTGCCTTACCAGTATGACGCGCTAATATAGTTTCCAGTGGTGGGCACGGTACTTCTTAAAAGCAGCGCGGCCACCACTGCTAAAATAGTACCACAAAAGTACCGCGGTATTGGTACTCGGTACTTTTGAATAATACGAATTAATGTTAATGACTAAAACTCTGTCATACTTTGGATTTTATTTGACATTTAAAAATTGTATTTAACAAAACGAAAACAATATCGTACGTATCCAACCGTTTACTTTCAAAAATTAGTTATGCTTTGGATGTAAAAAACATGCAGTGAATATGTTTTATCTTGATTTTTTGAATAAATTATGCCTTGAATATATGAAAGGCCTAATGAATACATTGTCTTCTGCTTTGTTTTTTATGTTAAAAAAAGTTTGGCAGAAATGGTACTAATTTCCATATAACCTATAACAGTGGTTTAGTCAGAGTTATTCACAAACTTTTTGGCCACGGACCTCTATTTGCAAATCTTTATCATGGATCCCAATCTTATGTCACATCAATTTTCTGCCCAACCAACGAGGAAAGATAAAACAAACCCAAAAATAAATTACACTGAATCCGTAAAAACAAATGCTTATAAACAGGCATATCATATTTCCGTAGGGGCAAACCGGCACGCTTGTTTATAGACAAAAATTCGTCCCAAAAAAGATGTGCTCGCTAAAAAAAAGGTCTTTACTTTAAATCTGTCTCGGATTTCATGGTATGGATTACTTTACCAAGTACGGTATATATGTTGACAAGTTTTGTCATATTGTGGCATACCCAAGATTTGACTTGATTGCATGCAAAAATGCTACTTTTTCCAAAGCTACAATGTCTTTTTTGCAAAATAATTACTATATGCACAATTTTTTTTGTACATGTTACAACGTATATAGTTTAGTTGCCGTCTCCCCATAGGCGTACCAGCCCAAAGATTGTGGGGGGTAATGAAGTTATTAGGATTAGGAGTTTGGTTTTAAACTAACCCTAACACAGTATAACCAAAACCTTATTTGAATAGACTTTATTGAATTTATTACAGTAAAAACACATCTCTGTCTCAGAGTAGCGCTATTACGTTATGCATTATTTTGTTGCCTGTCTCCTGAGTGGCACAGCCATGTAACAATATATAGTGAGCATGACTGAATGTACAAATCACCGACCGTGTGACACAAAAACGTCTTCACACAAAATTTCACACGATGAATATTATGAGAAGCGGGGCACGACCGATGAAACAAAGCATAAGCCGAGCATGCTGCAACCACGCATTCGGCATACACGAATCACGATATTCTCCCCCTAATTGCAAAAAAAAATTTGTGGACACAAATTTGAAAATAAAAAATATAGAAATACAAAATAATTAAAATTATTAAAGAAATTGAAAAAATTATTTGTGGGAAAAAAATCAAATTACATTTTGAAACCAGTAAAGTAATTCAAAAACTAAAACATTAAAAACCTAATATGGAAATGTTGGGTTGTGTGTGTGATATGTAAAACACGAAGTATGGGAGTGATGAAGTGTATGTGTTGTGGAATTGTAAGTGAAATCTTTGTGAAAGTAACTTCAAATCGCACCATTAAGACAGTTCATAATGCAAAAAATAAAAATACTATATTTCCAATATATTTCCAATATAAATTTCTATTTTCAATATAACGTTATTGACGAATCTTTAATCATCTTTGATATATTATATTTTATGATTGTTGAAAATTATAAAAAATGAGACATGTAGTTTTCAATTCGTAGCTTGAAATAATTATATAAACACATTAAACAGCAAAAAGTGTTTTTTTTAAATATTTAACAACAACAGTTAAGACAATTATAATAATCAAGTTGTTGGAAGTAGGTGTTAAAAATGCTCCATCGAAAAATTGGAACTGTTGGCACTCTTCACTTGCATCTTCGATATTCTAGTAGTTGAGTTGTATTCGGATATTTGGTAAAAAGTCCTTCAATTGGCCTCGTCTTTCGTAAATGAAGCTCGGTGCAATTCGGAAGTTGGTTTGAAGTTGTGAAGTTATGGTCGTGAGGTGGCGGTGTTGTATAAGATAACGACGGCTGAGCACTGCAAAATACGTAGATATACATGTAAGGGACAACGATCTGCGTAATTAATTGATAAATATATAAACTAATACAGTTTGAAAAATTAAAGTTAAGCATGCATTAATATAACTGCTATAAAAGAAGCGACAGTATGATAAAACAAGAACACAGACAAAAAGAATTGCACATGACAACAATTTTGGAAGATATTTTTTTAACGCATTTCAACGTAAAAACTAAAATCCACATTGTTGTTAAAATTTGTATTAGAATAAACATAATGATTATAAAAGGTGTGGAAAGTTCTTCAAGAGCTAAAAGAAAAGTACGTCGGGTAAAATAACGCACAGAGTTTATGACAACAGAAAAAAAAAAAAAAAAATTGGCGTCATAAACTTCGTTTGCTTGAAGCGAGAAAATGGCATGCTGTAATTTATCCCTATCTACAGCAGTCTGGGCAATAGTTGCGAGCAACGAATTTAAATCGGTCAAACCGTTATGTGTTTCGACACAGCTTGATGTATATCTGCAAAAATCTTTTGCAGAGAAAAAAGAATAAATCTCAAATGTCTTTAAAAAAGAGAACAGTTCTCCCAGAGTGATAATATTTATAATACGATGCTCACCTTGGACAATAAAGTTGGACTTACAAATTGGCCTATCCGCGGTTTACCAGCTTGGTTGCGTCCATACTCAACCAAAGGCAAGAGAGGAGATTTCGTTTCGTTATCAAAAGCTAACCAAGGCCAGACAGTTGCATTGATTAGTGGGCAGGTAAGTTGTGTGATGACATTACCAGCCAAATCGCAAGACTAGATCTGCCTAATGCTTATGATAAAAGTTCAGTCGGGTGTAATTTGGCCAACGTTGAAAAGAAACAAAATTAGAAGTTCGTTCTAACTGGCAATGCAACAACAAACGATTTAAAAAGAAAGAATATTACAGATACGCTCTAATTGACAATGGAACAAACAAAAAATCAAAATTATGAAAAAGAAAATGTCTAATCAATAGTAGCAAGAGAAAACTTCGAGCCATCAAAAAATAAAAATAAAAACAATCAAGAAAAGCAAAAAGAAAAGTATGTATAAGATATGGTTCTTAATTTCGATAGCGAATGGGTGGTTGGATAACTCGACCGGATCTAGTAATTGTCTTTGTTGATATGTCGTTCGACGAAAAAGGAGGATCCCGTTGATCGAGTCGAATGAGTCGGAGTGTGATTTGTTGGACGTATCTGTAAAGTAGAAAATGTTTTCGCACGGCGCTTTCTGTGAGTCCTTCGTCACAGTTGCCGCAGATGTTGAAGTTCATTTCTGTTTACTTGAAAGAAAAGAAGCAATAATATTTAAATTAATAACAATACTGTTATTAGTAATAATCAAACAGCGTTCGTTTGCATCAACAGCAAGCCTACAAAAATCAAAAAAACATGTCCGATACTCAAAAAAAATTCAAATCAGTTTTTATAAAATCCAAAGTATAGTCCTTAGAAGAACTAAAATTAAGTTTCAAGGTTTGTTTACCATACGTTTGGATAACGTTGAATGTCGCAGAATATAAAACAGTAAAGTCTGGACTAGTTTAAGCTCACGTTTGGAAGCACTAATCAACGAATATGATGAGTCCGTGTCCATTAAAAAAAAAGAAATGTCGCTAACAAAATCACAGGCCATCAACATTTTTGCAATTTTGAGTTGTTTGCGGCATAGAAAAAGAAAAAAAAAAAAATGCAATTTTACATGAGAGATACGCTGTGTGTTGCAGAATGTTGGACCAAAAAGGCATGAGTTTAAAAGTAAAATTTGAAGCCAAATTATTTTTACTATTTTTAGCAGTAAAAACCAGGTTGTTCAACGGCGGAAATTGGCGGCGATTAATGATTTTTTAAATAGGATTTAAATTAGTTTTTCGAGAATTTAATTTAGAACTTTGTTACCAACTGTTCAATAAAATAACAAAGCAAAAACAATGGAGAAACGATGATCGGCAATCATTACATAGGATTGGCAACAAGGAGAAAAATAATAAAAGCAAAAAAATTATTTCCTACCTTTGTTCAACGTCGTCGGGCACCAAACCAAAGTTAAATCTTACTTATACAAGTTAAATCTTACTTATCGTATATTATATCGTTTATTATACAAGTTATACTTACTGATACGTATATATACAGTATATAATTTTTTTTTAAATCTTTCTTATATTATTTTTAAACCAAAGTTAAAACATGGGCGCCAATTGTTAAAAAAAATTTTTTTACAAGTATTTAAATTATGTACAATTACACTGGTTTACAAAAAAAATCAAGTTTAAAGTTGTCTATGATTTTTTAACTGAATTAGGAGTATTTTGCACCGCTGAATTCAAAAGTGACACTCATTTTTCTCAATCAGGTGAGGTTTTTTTTCTAAATTGATTTTTAAAAATCGTATTCTTAGATTATAGCCTTCTATCTATAAATAAATTTCGGGGATATTAGTAGTTAATTTATGTAAAACATTTGTCACATAATATGTATCTGCTATGATGTATTTATTAAATGTTAAAAAAATGGAATGAAGAGCATATATTAAAAAATTAAGGACATGTAAGTTATAACATTAATGGGCAAATTTCAAAAAATAAACTTTCGTTTCTTCGATATTCTTGAATGCTCAGCAGAGGAAATATCTCTTTTCAGAGTCCAGCAGTAATCAGCCATCATGGCTGCATCCCAACGTCCTTAGTACCTGGTTTCCATTTCTTTTATATCCTGATGGAACCTCTCCCCCTGCTCGTCACTCATAGCGCCAAGATTTTCAGGAAATCGATCGATATGTGAGAAGAGATAGTGCATTTTTATGCTCATGTTGCATCCAAGATTTTTGAAAGCATAAACAATGTTGGTGATAAGTTCTTCATAATTACTGGATTTGTTGTTGCCCAAAAAATTCTTCACAACCATAACAAAGGCGTTCCATACTTCCAATTCCAATTTGGTCATTGATTTTTCAAACTCAGGATCTCTTATGGGCTTACAAACTTAAGGACCATCAAAGATGCCTCCTTTTAATTTCTCAATGAATAATCCTGGAAAAACATGGCACAAGTAAGAGAAGCAGCCACTATCCTTGTCCAAGGCTTTGGCAAACTGTTTAATCAAGCCAAGCTTGATGTGCAGCGGTGGAAAGAGTATCTTGTGTCAGTCCACCAGAGGATTGTTGATAATGTTGTTGGATCTACCCAGCACTATTTCATCTCGTGCAGGCCAGTCCTTCTTGGCATAGTGCTGAGATCTGTCCCTACTATCCCACATGCACAAAAAGCAAGGGTACTTGGTAAATTCAGACTGTTGTCCCAATAGAAAATTCATCATTTTAAGGTCAACACATATATGCCACTCGTGCTGACAGTAACAAATTTTCTTCAGCACATACTTCACTGTATCATACTTTTCCTTCAGTGAAGTCAAGTGAGCAAGGGGTACTGAAGAAAACTGGTTACCATTATGGAGCAGAACACATTTAAATAATCTCTTGCAGCTGTCGATGAATAGTCTCCAATCTCTGGGTTCGTAATGTGGCACTCCAAGCTTTTGCAGAAGGTGAACAATATTTGTGCAGTACACCAAATCTTTTTCTTCAAAAAAAAATAAAAGAACTCTTGATGCCAGTTGCAATAAAAAGTAATGCGTGTGCCATCAGAAAAAAGGTTTTTTTCCTGTAATTTGGATGCCAAGAACTCAGCTGAGGACTTCGACAAATTAAGATCACGAACAAGATCATTAAGCTCATTTTGGGAAAAAGGATGTGGAATATCATCGCTAAAACTCGCTTCTTCATCCTCTTGGCTCTCTTGAGCAACAGTTGAATCGTTATCACTGTCGTCAGAAAGCATTGCATAGACAGGTACTGGGCATTTATTAGAGTGAGCAACAGGACGACGTGCTGATTCAAGATCAGGATACTTGAGAACATTACGGTTCCTTCTATTAATCCCAGACACATCAATAGCGCAAAAATAGCAGTCCGAGACATGGTTTCTGGGCTCTTTCCATACCATGGGTATTCCAAATTTTAGACTAGTCTTCTTACCTTTACTCCACTGACGCAGATATTCAGTGCATGACTTGCACACCATGTGAGGAGCCCAAGCTTTGTCCTAATCACCAAGTTTCATACCAAAATAGGCATGGTAAGTTTGCTTTATAAAAGTTGTGACTGGATTCCCTATTAGGAACGAGTGTGTATTCACCGCAGATATAGCAGAATATGTCAGGCCTATTTCGGCAAGATTTTCTAATTGAAATCATTTTAATCACTTGTAACCTTTAAAGAAAAAAAAAAAGTTTAGAAATACAACCAAGTTAAAACATACAAGATCTTCAGAATCTAAAATAGATTAAAAAATTAACGTCATTTTTATTTTTAGATTCTGCACATTAAAATCATCCTAAATCAATTAAAAAATGTTAAACAATAAATTGTGTGTCGACCAATCCTGTCTGACTTATAAAAGAATTCCTAACATAAAAAGAATAAACCTTACTTTGACCCAGAAATCAACAAAACCATGCCACAATTGGTAGGCCTACCTACTACTCAGTGTCCACTTCTTACCAACTACATACCTTCTTGATAGCAAATTTGACTTTTACTTTAAGGTTTGTGATGTCATAATCATTTAACATACATCACAATAACAACCTACAATTGTAATTATAACGCTACAATTTATATAGAAATACACCTAATTTTAAAGTAAAAAAGGTATAAAATAGAAAATATCTCAAAAACTTGACCTGATGAGTAAAAATTAGTACGATTTTCGGAATCAGCATCCACAAATTAGTCTAAATCAGCTTAGAAACCTTGGACAAGAAAATTTGTGTTGGGCAGTGTTATTTATATTATTTACATACAATTATTACCACACGTCGGGTTACCAAAATGTTAGGATTAAGAGTTTGGTTTTAAACTAACCAAAGGTATATAAAACACAGTATAACCAAAACCTTATTCAAATAGACTTTATTGAATTTATTACAGTAAAAACACATCTCTGTCTCAGAGTAGCGCTATTACGTTATGCATTATTTTGTTGCCTGTCTCCTGAGTGGCACAGCCATGTAACAATATATAGTGAGCATGACTGAATGTACAAATCACCGACCGTGGGACACAAAAACGCCTTCACACAAAATTTCACACGATGAATATTATGAGAAGCGGGGCACAACCGATAAAACAAAGCATATCGGCTTATGCTTTGTTCAGATTGCACAAAATCAGATTGCACAAAATTTGGGCAATCTGATTTTGCCCAAATTTTGTGACGTTTGCCCAAATCATGATTTTCTAGCACATTACGGATAGGACAAAAAAATTGTCTGAGATTTTCAAACCAAGAAGAAATTTTGTCCTAAAATCATGGTGATCTCTAAAAAAAAAGGTTTTCACTTGAGTTTAGTCTCATATTTTCAATTTTTGTCCCAAAAGCAAGGTGTTCTCTAAAAAAAAAGTTCTTCACCTAAATTTGGTAACTATTTTTTGCAGATGAACATCGTCACTGCCCTAAAATTTCTGACTTTGACCAAATTTTTCATATAAATGCGAGAAAAGTTCTGGTTTTGCCCAATTATTTTCTTGTCACTGCCCGAAAAATTTCAATTTTGCCCAAATCTTAGAAACTTGGGGGGCAATTGCCCTACTATCCCCCTGCAAATACGGTTATGCGCTTCCCTATTTGCAACCTTTGCTCTATTTTGTTTTTAGTTATTATAATCAATTGTTCTTTTGGATGCAAAAAAAACAAACTACTACTACTGCTACTATTTTAATAACTACAATGTTTAGGCCTTCGTTAGTTACTTAAACAAGATGGCTTTGAACACCCAAGTAAAGAACATCAGTGAAATAGGTTGTGGTTGATAAATTGTTAGATTTCCTTTCGACAACGCGCTATTTATACACTCTACACCTTTCTTTTCATTAGAACCGATGTAATTCTGGTGTTAATGCGGTTTTTCTGCAACAAATTACGTGCATTCATGTACAAATAGAATCCAAATAAAATATGCTCATTAAAATAGACACGACAATCATTTAAATTTTGTAAATAACAACAAACCAAATCAATTAACCAATTAAAACACTAATTATTTACTGCCATTTGAAAACGTCTATGAAAACATTCTACATACCAAAATATTTTTTCATGGCCACTTTCTTCAAGTTATCAATTTATCGACGACCGTAAATATCACGAAATATTAACTTTCAATTCCACTCAAAACAACTTTCAAAGTATCTTAATGCATCAACGCGTTTTCTCTCCGGTTTGACTACAGTTTCGGCAAGACGAGTTTTAATGCGAAGACGTAACGACCCTTGCAGAGAATCTCAATCTGATTAACTACCGAATTACGGTGGCTATCATTTTTAACAAAATCTACAACCGACGTATCCAAAGCAGCGCTTGCTTATGGCGAAAATTGATAGCGATTATTTAAAGCAAAAATCAATAACAGCTTTTCTATAAAACAATTTCTTGTTCTATTAAAAAAGCTGTGGATAGTAGACTAGCGTTTTTGTGCCATTATCTTAGTTTTCAATTTACAAATAACGTCGACTTGAACAGTGAAGACAGCCTGCTGTGTGTTTAAGTAAAAATTCAAAGTTTTATTTATTGTACCACAATGATCTTAACATACCTTATTTTCTTCTGATTATCTTAAAGGAATAGCAGACGTATATCGGAAAACAGAATTGGGAGAAATTTCTTGCGATAGATTTTCATATTTCAGTAACACAATGCGAAAGAAAATATACTGCTTTTGCTAGTAAGCTATTGCAAACTCAAACAAAATCAATAATTTTTACTAACTGTAACTTGCAACAGACAGCACTTTATTATAGATTATGGCTGTTTGATTGGTATTACAAAATACGCTTTTAACAATTTTCTGAAATAGCCGCCAAAAATGCGAAATACGCGATTTTATGACAGGAAGAGTTAGCGCAGTAGTTTTCAACCTTTTTCATACCTTGGCCCACTTTTCAACGTAAGGTAACTTTAAACGACCTACTTCGATCAACAAAATTTAATTCCCGTGGCAAAAATTCGCGACTCACGTGCAGAACGACCTGGTTCGATTCTCCGTAACGTCGACTGAGTGATACTCGTTGTGCCCTTCGGAAAGGCACTTCACGAACATTCCGAGAAATGTGGTCAAGCTGCTTACCTTCAATGGTGACCGCGGTCAATTCACAGAAAGCAGCAAATCGGTGTGTGTGGAACACAACGCCATACGAATGTTTGTTTATGTCCGGCGGGTTAGCTCAGTGGTAACATCCGCGACTCACGTGCAGAACGACCTCGTTCGATTCTCCGTAACGTCGATTGAGTGATACTCGTTGTGCCCTTCGGAAAGGCACTTCACGAACATTCCGAGAAATGTGGTCAAGCTGCTTACCTTCAATGGTGACCGCGGTTAATTCACAGAAAGCAGCAAATCAGGTGTGTGTGGAACACAACGCCATACGAAAAAATCTGGTGATTTCTAAAAAAAAGGTCTTCACTTTGAATTTGTCTGCAATTTTTCAATTTCATCCCTAAAACATAAAAATAGATCTTCGGTGGAAACTTGTTTCCGATTTTTCGACCATAATGACTTTATTATATATATTGCTTTCATTTTGATTTATGCTCTGTGGCCCACTAACAAAACCACTGTGACCCACCGGTTAAAAACCCCTAGGTTAGCCTATAAAAATGCTCTATTCATAACCGCAGTGAGCGTTAACTCTACTCAGACTGGGTTTTTTAGAAAACTTTTTACGACTAAAAGGGGAGGGGAAGCGGAAAGTGCCCGCGCTCTTTGTTTGCTTATATTTCGACAATTAATAGCGCTAAGTTTGTATAGAAAAAGAATTTCATACTCTTTCGATAGTGATACTTAAATGTTATTAATAAAATATTATTTCGGATTGAAAAAGCGAGTTTTCTAAAGGTGGTCAACTTTCGTAAATTGGCTGAAAAGCAGAGATTGGTTTCTGAAAGTTAACAACTTCGGCGGTTTAATTGATCGTATGATTAAAAGTAAAATTCTTTTACAGTTGAAATCCCCTTAGGGAGGTTACTGCAGTTCAAAAAAAAAAAACCTCTATTTCAGAAAAATCTGATTTCATTATCAAAATGCTTCGATCTTAGCAACAACGAATGTTTTCATAACTCATTGGACTTTTTGAACAATTTTGGAAATGTACTTTTCATACAATAAAAAGAAATACAATTCATTCCAAGAAAAAATTGAAATTTTAAGTGTCACGTCGTACTTTTTTATAATTATTTCGAAATGCTATAAGCCAAATTTAAAAAATTAGTTAGGATTGATTACTTTGGAGAAATTATTTTTTTTGATTTTCGCAAGTTTTTTTTTTTTAGTAGATTAGTATAGCCTACGTAGTAGAATATTTTATAGTCGAACTTGACTAATGCTCTGGCGTATATTTTTGGATTTTAAATTTACCATTTATTGAATTATTTACATTTCGTCAGAGTAGGGCTCCTCAACCTGAGACCCACAAAGTCTATTGTTGAAGCCCGCCAAATAATTTGTAATTATATAATCGATCAAATTATTGTAATGCTTTGAATCAATCTAATGAGGCGCAGAAAACTGGGAATACATAGGCTAATTTTTGTCTCAGTAGAGATTTTTCCTTTTTATATAAGAATAAAACACGTAGTATATTAAATTGGTGATCTTTTTTTGTTTAGTCTTTAACTAAATTTGTGGTCCTAATTTGTAGTCCTAATTCCTGTTATCAAAGAGGTTCATTAAAAAATAACACATTAAAATTAAGTACCAAATTAAGATTTCTGCACCGATTGCGATCCGCAATAAACTGTTTGACAAAAGTTGGACCATAATGGTTAAAAGATCGAGCATCCCTGCGTCAGAGTATAAAACAACCTAATATTTTCCGAAACAGTCATTAATCATTATCATCGAAATAAATTTCTACCAAGTGTAATTTTGGATTTTAATATTAATTTGATTATAACTTACGACACCGATATTTTTTTTCAGAATTATTCAATTTATAGTACGAATTTTGACATTAGAATAAAAAATAAAACATCGGTACAACCATTTGATGATATTACACTCGAGCATAGCACAATATATATTCTATTTGAATGTCTTTTGACCTTGTTTACGTAAATGTTTGATACAGTCCCCAGCATAACTCAAAAGTAGGACGGAAGTCCTTTGATAATTTTCAATTACCTCAACCAAACTGCAACAAATATTTCTTAACATTTCACATTTTTTGTTCATTTGCATTACACGCTCAGTGCAACAAAGAAATTCTATTTAGAGTTATTTCAAACATAAACTTACAAGAAGAAAAAATGAACGCATACCTATCAAGATATTGTACTGTACAGAAAGTAACATATAGAAATGAAATAGTTATTTACGCCAAGTCATTTATGCTAAATTTTAATACCGGTGCGTAGTGTTGTAAAATATTTTCCACTTCTTGTTCTTGTTGCAAGCAAAAATACAAGAAAAAAGCTGGAGCAGGCGTCTTTTAACTCTGTTACATTTGATGTGTCATCTGCTTGAATACAAACAAGTCAAATAACCTCTGTTAGAGCGTTTTCCGTTAAGTTCAATATTAACACTTAAAAGTGATTGTGTTATTTTTTGTGATAATTAGAATTTTATTGGTTGATTTCACTTAAGAAACCTCTTTATATTTTGTTAAAGTTGTTCAAAAATTGAAGTTCGAATAAAGTTTCAAGAAAAGCACAGATATTGGATATGTACAGTATGTAAAAGTCGAATGACATAGAGTGACACTGGCGTATAAAAAAATGATACAATAATACAGTATAATGCAAAACTTTAAGCGCATAAGTAATTAACGATCTTACTTTAATTTAATCGAAACAAAACCTGATATTTAAACCGATAAGTTAAAACAATATTTTTTCAACCAATTTTAGTTTTGTTTCTTTTTCTATGCACATTTAAACATGATTAAGATTGATAGAAAAAAATAAGATAAAATAAGCTTCATACACAAACCCATCATTCGTTTTCAAGATTTAAAATTTTTATTGATTTTTTATCGTATTTTAACTCTATTTATCCTCCAGACTCGTACAAAAAGTAAAAGTGAAACTTTGATTTCGGACAAGCTCCATGATCAATTTGACCATGAGATTATCTGGACAAAGTCTCAAGCAGCTTGCAGGTAAGGCCACAGTGCCAGACACAAAGTCATATGTCTCAGTAAAATCTACAAATTGACAAAACGATCCTCGATGTTTTATCAATAGAATGCCTAGATCCACAGTTAACTTTCCGCGTCAAACACAGCCTGCTCTCTAGGGTACAATGAAGCAATAGTTCGTTTGACGCGAGCGTAAATAAGCCCCTCGAAGATCTTCTAGAGTACACACAGCAGAGATATTGGGCGATAACCCTTTGGGCTCCCGCACAGGCTTCATATGTTTGTGGGATCGCGACTACAAGCGCTTTTTTTTAGATCTTGAAAATTTTGAGTTGGTACAAGCAGAAAGAAAAAAACTTACGTCAGTGGGACTTCAAAGCAGCTTCAGCATATTTTTAATTCTAATTACGTAATAATTTTAATATTTTCACATTTCACATAGATTCCTAATTAGTTAATCAATTTTAAATTTATATTTTAATATTTGTCATTTGGTAATAGCATGTAATAATATAAAAAGGAAATTTCATATACATGTACTTTTGTGACTGACTAATTGAACTTAAATTTATAAGTTGGCCCATTGTGGAAAAAGGTTGAACATCCCAGGTCTAATCCCATTCGAGTCGGACAAAACATGCAAAACTGACAGTCCACAGCCCAAAAAATTTTGGTTGCATGATCACTAATCATTTTATAAATACGTGGCCAAGTTTGAGATTATATAAGTAAAAAACCTTTATATGCTATAAGTATTGCCTGTTATAGCTCTGTCCAACGTCTACCCATGTTTTAGTTTGAGCACAAAATTATTGCTTGAACCAATCTAGTAGGTTTATTTGTAATTCACAACACAATACATTTAAATAAAAAACAAAACTATTAGATTAAATAAAATATATGAAAATAATAATAAAAAACTCAATGAAAACATTAAAAAAGTCGCCAAACAGGTTGTCGTAGTCGTCGTTAGAAAGAGTATCCACTCCAATTAGGAGTGGGGCCAAGGTTTTATTCTTTTATAATACTATTCTAGCCTTTTATACTATGTTTTTAAAGCCAGCATCGGGTTTCGTCATCCAAAACCGACAGACCTCGTGCTCCATCCCAGCCAACAATGCTATGCAGGGCCCATGCGGGCCCTGCGAGGGCTTCTCGTACAGTAACCGTACCGATTTGGCCGCGGGCGCTGTAGTGGCCCCACATAGGCTAATCGCACGGGTTCAATCTGGCTTTTAATTTTAAGCCGTAATCAAAAATTAAAACATGCTAATAAGCTAACATTTTAAATTATTTTTAAAAAAGAACATTTTGCATAAATAGTTTGAATTACATGAAACTCGTGCGGTGAACCCATGCGGGGCCACTGCAGCGCCCGCGGCCAAATCGATACGGTTACTGTACGGGAAGCCCTTGCAGGGCCCGCAGGGCCTGCATAGCATTGTTGGGATGTGGTGCCCGATGTATGGGCATTCTATTAGAACGTGGTCTGCGGTTTGTTCAGCGGCGCCGCACTTGCAATTCGGTGAAGGAGCGAAACCCCATTTGTGTATGAACGAGTGGAATCGCCCAACACCAGTCGGCAGGCGGTTGAGCTTAACCCAAACTGTTCGGAGAAAGCTCATCCCAACAGGTCTGGCACTGGTCCTGGGTATAAAAACACGGAGCGTGGAAGCATTCTCACAATACTCCGCATTTCATTTGTTGTTTGTTCACACAGAAGCGCGGATGCCAAGTCTCGCAAGGTTGTTTAAACGATTCCGCGCAGCTGGCACAAATGCGCGTCTAGGTCTTAATGTCTCTTAACGAGCATCTGAGGACCCACTTAAAAGACCATATAAGATATGATCAGGGTCCAAAGATCCACGCTGACCCAAGGAGAGTGTCGCTCCCAATTGGCTAGATGCCTGAGAGTATGGATAAGTGATCCGTTGGAGTGGGACGCAGGCATCCAGGGACTATTTGCAAGGCGTCGTTCAGGACACTTTCTATGACGCGAGTGTGAGCGCTGCAACACCAGACTGGCGCACAGTACTCAGCTGTTGAGTAGATCAGAAATAAGGCAGTTGTGCGTAGTGTTTTGGCACCAGCGGCCCATCCCGAGACCAGAAGTCGCCTCAGCAGTGTGACGCGCGAGGATAGTTTTTTTGCGCAATGCCACTAGATTGTGACGAAACGTGAGCGATCTGTCCAGTTTTACACCAAGAAAAGATGATATTGGACAGAAAAGTAAAAGTCTATTATTGTTGTAGACTTTTAGCTCAAATTTGGCATCTCGGTTATTTAAGTAAAAGGCCGCTGTCACCGTCTTAGTGTGACTGAGCTTCAACCTCCAAGTCTGGAGATACACTGAAAGTGTAGACATGCCTTGGCTTTAAGTACTCTCAATTTCCTTCCAGCTTCCAGAAGAGTGCAACAATGCTAAATCATCAGCATAAGCAAACTTTCTGGAAATTATGGAAGGCAGATCGTACGTATTGATGTTGAATAGGAGGGGAGCCAAGACCGATTTTTGAGGAAAGCCATTTTTAAGACGGCGTAGCCTTTGCTTGCTGTCACGGGGAGTGAGGGTGAAACGTCGGTTTCGGACAAGCTCCATGATCATTCTGACCATGTGCTTATGTGGCAGCAGCTTGCAGGTAAGGCCACTGTGCCACTGTGCCATACAGTTATCAGATTGCCATACAGTTATCAGCCACTGTGCCATACAGTTATCAGATGTGCCATACAGTTATCAGTTTATCAGATCACATGCCGTTATCACATCGACAAATACGCCATTGGCTTTCTTCTTAGCCTCAAAAAGAATCCGCGATGTTCTGGGTCAGCAGAGCGGCTTGATCCACCGTTGACTTCCCGCGTCGAAATTTACCTTGCTCTTTAGGGAGCAGTGTATCGATTAATGGCTCGACGCGAGCGTAGATAAGCCTCTTGAAGATCTGGTAAGGGATACAGAGCAGAGACATTGGTCAATAATTCTTTGGGTCCCCTACGGGTTTCATTGGCTTTGGGATCGACACTACAAACGCTTTTCTCCAGATCTTGGGAATTTTGACTCGGCGCAAACAGGAAGAATGGAAGTCACGTAACCAGGACTTCAAAGCAGTTCCAGCATTGATTATCAGCTTTGAGGAATCAGGTCCCGGAGCTTTACCTGGTTTTAAATGTTGAAGGGCAGCAGTAAATTCTCTTTGCACAAAAGTGATAGAGATATTTACTGGGTTTGGTGTTGTGTCCTTCCAAAGGTCGGACGCTTTTTCAGTGACAAGTCGAGATGACTAGCGGTCAACAGCCTCGTTCGTCAACAGAGACCAGTCGAGATGACTTGCGATCAACAGAGAAAGCTAGATCTGGATTGGTGCCAGTGTTCCAGTGGCCGGAGTAAAAACTGGTGGCGTTTTTGGCATTGTACAGGAGGGCAAGACAATTAATACTTGTTCACCCAGCCAAGCAATTACCATCTGGACTGTTGTTATCGTAAATCTAATCAGCGTGGCGACAGTTGAAATTGCCAGCGTAAAGACAGGGGTGAGGAAACATTGGGAGATTCAGTGATTGCAGTTGTGTTGGTGGAGGTTTTTGGTCGTTAACAATTTTATAACCATCAACATCCTCGCACAAATAATTGATCTCCGATGTCGGTGGAGATTGGTCCGAAAGCGTATACCTTCGTCGCTTGTAGACAAACATGGCAAGGCCATGCTTCCTTCTTAAAGAAGACCCAGCTAGTTGGCAGCTTGGAAGTGCCAACCTCTCGGCATCAGTGAAGTGGGTCTCCTGTAGTAGGATGACAAATGCCTCAGACTGCAGAGCAAGATAATGGAGAATGTTCATCTTGCTTGCATTGAGGCCTTCGATGTTCAGCTGAAGAATAGTGGGTCTTCGGAATTTTTTGGTAATGTGCCCTGAAAAGGGCAGTTTTTTTCTAGTTCTGAAAAGGAGGTTTGCTCATTCGCAGACCCTCGCTGAACATTGGAATGGATGGATACCCTTCCGTTTCGGCAGGTTTGGTTTCGGTCTGTCGTATGTAAAAAGCAGTAACAGATTTACTCGCATCCCAGGCTGGGAGAATTAAAGCACCTGTCATCTGGGACAAGCCACGAGAAAGCACCTGCCAAACTGGTTATAAATTAAGATAAGTATCAAGTTAAAACAACAAAACTCATGCATTCATATTATTATCTTAGGCTTTCTGAAAACTTAAATCGATACTTCACATACGTCCGAAACAAATACGATTATACTGTACTAGAATAGTAACAAAACAATATGATTTCAAGAAAAAAATAAACCTTTGATATTTTCATATTTTTATGTGTGATCAAATTTGAGCTGTAACACTTTTATTTTTTATGTTGAATTAAAAGTTATCTAAATTATACTAAAAATACCTTAATCAATTGTATGATTAACTTCAATTATTATTGTAGTGCATCTCTACTTTTCCAATGACGCATACTAAAAACCTCGGAAAACGATTATTTGTGCTCCAGTTATTTCGCTTGATTTAGAAAATAACGTAAAATTGAGATGAGTATCTTTTTTATTCTAATTTTTATTGTTGCATCAATTGCCGCCCACAATAAATTTGTTGAAAAAATTTAGTCCACAATCGGAAAAGCAGGCCTGGCATAAGTAAAAGCTTTTCAGCTAATTTGTATGTAATTCTCCGTTGGAGTTATAGCAAAACTTGAACAAAACATATTACGTCATACTGTCGAGCGAAAGAGAAAAAAGATACATGTATCGAGCAATAGAACAAATTGGACGTATATCGCAAATAGCGCTCAAAGAGCCGTATTTACTCTCTTATAATAAAAATACGAATTGCTTTTAACGGGGATAAACTACATAGTTATGATTAAAATTATGAATGAAGCGTAACAGAGCGAGACCCCATTTGTGCATGGACGAATGGAATCGCCCAACATCAGTCCGCAGGCGGTTGAGCTTAACCCAAGCTGCTCGGGGTAAGCCCATCCCAACAGGCCTGGCACCGGTCTCGGGCACAAAAGCACGGAGCCTGGAAACATTTTCGCAGTACTCCGTTTTCCATTTGTAATTTGTCCATTCAGAAGCGCGAATGCCAAGTCTGGCAAGATTGTCCAAAAGATTCCGCGCAGCTGGCACAAACAGACGTCTGGATCTTAGTCTCACTTGGCGATTATCTGAGGACCCACTTAAAAGACCATACAAGATGTGATTGGGGTCCAGAGATCCACGATGAGCCAAGGAGAGTGTCGCTCCCAGTCGACGAAGCTCAGCTGGCTGGATGCCTGAGAGAACAGGTTGGTGGTCCGTTGGAGTGGGACGCAGGCATCCAGTAACTATGCGCAAGGCGTCGTTCAAAACACTGTCGATGAGGCGAGTGTGAGCACTGCGACACCAGACTAGCGCACAGTACTCAGCTGTTGAGTAGACTAGAGACAAGGTGGCTATGCGTAGTGTTTTAGCACCAGCACCCCATCCCGAGCCCACGAGTCGCCTCAGCAGTGTGATGCGCGAGGATAGTTTTTTTGCGCAATGCCACTAAATGGTGACGAAACGTGAGCGATCTGTCCAGTTTTACCCCAAGGTAAGTAGGCATTGGACAGAACAGTAAAAGTCTACCGTTGTTGTAGACCTTTAGCTCACGTTTGGCCTCTCTGTTATTTAAGTGAAAGGCTGTCGTCACCTTCTTAGTGTGACTGAGCTTCAACCTCCAAGTCTGGAGATACGCTAAAAATGTAGACATGCCTTGGCTTAAAGTCCCCTCCAAGTCCTTCCAGTTTCCAGAAGAGTGCAACAATGCTAAATCATCAGCATAAGCAAACTTTTTGGAAATCATGGAAGGAAGATCGTACGTATAGATGTTAAATAGGAGGGGAGCCAAGACCGATCCCTGAGGAACGCCATTTTTAAGACGGCGTAGCTTGCTTTGCTTGCTGTCATCGGTGGTAAGGGTGAAACTTAGATTGCTAATTGTAAAAAATACCAAGAAAAAACTTATTGCTAAAACATACCAAGAAAAAACAAGAAAAAACAAATTGTAAAAAAAAATTATTGCTAATTGTAAAAAAACCAAGCAGGTTAAATTTCTTAATTAATAACTATGATTAGACAAATTTTATGGAGATTATTTAAAATCTAAGCTTTAATTTTGTAAACTAAGCTAGCAGATAGCAATATATTTTTATTTATTTTTAATTTTATCCCTATGTTTATCCTCCTGACTCGCAGGAAAGCGACGGAGACCTAATACATGGGGTAAAGTATTACCCCGACCTGCTTCCGGAGATGCCAAAATATTGCTGTCCGCTTTAAGTTTAATAGAGATATGATTGAATTGTAGAACTGCTTGCCAAGACCACCAAGCATGGGAAAGTGCCTTAAAGTGGCGTAATGCCGCAAACCCAAGGACACAGCAGAATGGCGTGAGTAGGTTTTGAACCGAGACCCCGTCGATCAAAATAACGTTACTTTAACCATGCTGCCGACTGTACAATATATTAAATTTACTGCTTTTACATAAGCAGTTATTACTCTTTTTGCAATATATTTGGAGCAAAAAACAAAAAGAAAACAATTCGGTAATTTATTGGCTGCTTGTATAACTGACTGACTGGCCGAAATATATTTTTTTTTAATTGTCAACTTGAACAATGAGCAATAGAAAATTCCTGAATTAGGCATATTCGTTATTCCGCAGTTTAAATTTGCTAGCATTTAGGCTACTGATTAATTGTTTCAAAAAAACAATTTAGTTAAGAAGAAAATAATGCATTTTGATCCGACAGTCTGCTCCGATCTGATTAGACAACAAATACCATTCCGGCTCTATCCAGCTTCAACAGAAAGCTGGTCCGAACCATTTTTAATTTTTAGACAATTGCAACTGAAAATATACACTCAAATGAAAGAATAATTTTTTATCACAAATTTAGTAAAATATAAAATTCAAAATTGCTTTTTGTGGTACTACTATTAAGATTAGGGCTCTCAAACTGTTGGTCGCGTAAAAAAATCTTGGGTTTCAAAACAAATGAGCTTTTTGTGCTTTCAAAATTGGTTCTTTACAATAATATTTATTGACAATCAAAAACTAGAAAAGGTGAAGTGTCATTACACCATTGTTGCTTAAGGTTAATAGGCATTTAAAGCATTTAATCGACAAAATAAAGCCTAAATCAGAGTGAAGATCTTTCTTTTTTTTTTTTTTCGGAGAACACCAGGTTTTTGTAGTTTTGTTAATTCGCTTTAGTTTACTATTTCCATTTCTTGTTGTTATTACATAGTTTTTCATGCATATGCATGGTTTTCCTGATTTAGATGGTTGTTGTTTTATTCCTATTAATCAAAGATTTGATTCTAAGTTTAAACTAAATTTATAGTACTAAGCTATGTAAAATTTTGTAGTTTATTCTGAGTTAAACAGGCAAAGACAATTTGCTAATTTTGCTAATTAAATTTATATCATTTTTTATAGTAAAAAAAATTGCATATGTGTTTTTCGCCAGAAAAGTTTGTCAGAAAAAAGAAGAAAAGTTGTTTGTTAACTTTGTTTGTTAACTTTCATCATGCCAGTAAAAGTTGTCATACATGAACAAGACTCAATTAAAATCAGTGGCGTAAGCACGGGGTGTTTTTCTAAAAGAATGTATGCAGGCAACTCCAAAAAAATTAAGGCATAAAGAAAAGTGAAGACAAATTTAAAAAAAGGTCTTCAGCATAGCGTGAATGGTATTGGCACACAGTAAACCTTTAAACTCCTTTTATTGAAAAGGGGCATAATTTGAAATGAACAGACAAAATAACACTAAAACTTCGGAATTAGAAAGTAAGCGGAATCTTCGCTTGATGACGTTGCAAGGATGAATCTCGAGTTAAATAGCATATCCGCTATTTGAGTCTCTCTCTCTATTTCGCTACGTCTCTGTCGCTGTCTTGGTCTGTGTGACGATTCGGCCAGCGAGTGTATATAACGTCAGAGTAACTTTCTAGATTTACTATTATGACGCCTGACCTTTTTTACAGGTAAAATCACGAGGCGATAGATCACGTGGTCAGGCTATATCCTGTTCGCGGTGTATTGATAACGATTACACAAAAGGCGGAATAATGATAATAATTACACAAATGGCAATTTGCTTTTTCATCAATTTGTTCAAGCAGCTGACATCAGGCAAAGCTCGACAAATCTATTTTGGTTGCTAATGGCCACCCAAACTATATTGTTAGATTCACATTTACCAAGAAAATTAAGAATTTAACCTGTCATCTCAGCATAGACCCAAAAATGTCCAGTTTATTCCCACCTTTCATGGCTGAAAAACTAGTCAATCAGATTTGAAAAGCAAATTACTACAGCCTTACAACATTGCTACTTTGCTATTGAAATACGTGTCGCTTTTACATATAGGCTTTTTTTACCCGCAACTAAGAAGGATGTATTGCCTTCCCATAACCACAACAATGTCATATACAGTGTTTTTCGATCTACTATAGTCCTCTACCGATCAATTTTAATCATGTGTCGATCAATTTTAGTCACTACCAATCAAATTTAGTTCTGTGTCGACCAATTTTAGTCATGTACCGATCAAATTTAATCTTGTGTCGATCAATTTTAATTGTGTATCGACCAAAAATAGTTATGTCGACAAACTTTATTTTTATTGGTAAATAAACAATTTTGAGATATAATTTTTACTATAAATTTTTTTGTTAATTAAAGTCCTACAACTATTGTATTTTCAAAAACAAATACTGTAAGAATATCATAATTTTCTAGAATACCTCAAAGAATTTATTTGAATATTTAAAGATGGTCTAGTTATGTTACGTATGTGCTTCATTTAACAAAAAAATTAGGTTTTGCGTTTCAAATCTTACTTTAGATTTTTAGAATACCTGTAAATAGGGTTTTTTGATCCAATATGTTGTTTTTTCAATCAAATTCGTTTTTTTTGCAATCAGATTCGTCGTTTTTGAAATCAAATTCGTTCTTTTTGCAATCAAATTTGTTTTTTTTGCAATCAATTTCGTTTTGCAAAAACTTTTATATATATATACAATATCTTTGTACAGGGTCTCCCGATAGGGTCTATATACATATATATATATATAATATCAGGTCTCTGTATTAGGTCTCCATAATCTATAGTCTCTATTATTAGGTTTCTATAATATAGTCTCCATAATGTAGATATAGATAGGTATATAGACCTATCAGAGATCCTATATGGAGACCCAATATTATGGGGACTATATTATGGAGACCATATTATAAAGACCTAATACTGTATCTATTATAGAGACTACATTATGGAGACCTAATATTATGGAAACTATATTATAGAAACCTAATTATGGAGACTATATACATCGTGGAGACCTAATTATGGAGACCTAATATTGTGGTGACCTAATACAGAAACCCTATATTATATATCTATATATTTGATTAACATTAACATTATATAGAATTTAATTAAATATATTTGATTATATAGAATTTAATTAACAAAAGAACTTATAGTAAAAATTATATCTCAAAATTGTTTATTTACCAATAAAAATAAAGTTTGTCGACATAACTATTTTTGGTCGATACACGATTAAAATTGATCGACACAAGATTAAATTTGATCGATACATGACTAAAATTGGTCGACACAGAACTAAATTTGATTGGTAGTGACTAAAATTGATCGACACATGATTAAAATTGATCGGTAGAGGACTATAGTAGATCGAAAAACACTGTATTAATTTGTGAACCACTGCGACAGTCGGTACGTAGCACGTACGTACAAGATTGCAAGAACGCATTAAGAAACACATTCTCAGGCCGATCAGAAACCATTATTCTTCTCAAGACAGCTCTAATGTTTCCCGTACCAGCAGGACAAACAGCACTTCTCAAATTATTGCCCATGACTTTGCTATTGGGCAGCATCTTCTAGAAAACCCTTCCTGTGCCAGCCAATACAATGACATCAAATTTTTTATCCTTCCCCGAGGATATAGGTCTTTCCACCTGTTTGCTTTTGAAAATATTTTTATCAACTCATTTCAACCTAATCTACATGTCGACACAAAATAATTTTTTACAGTTTAAAACTCGTTCCTAAGCCTTTTTCTTTTCGCTTCTGATTGATTGCTTTTTTCCACAAATCAAACGCGCTTTCGCTTTCTTTTTTTCTCTTCTCTATTAGTCGCTTTCTTAAACAATCAAATGTGCTCTCATTCTCTACATAAACACAATTGAATTGCTTTCAATTCATTCTGACAATTCCTCGCGATGAGAGTTAGATAAAAAACTCTTCGAGAAATGAACATTGTTTTTAATCAATGTTTTTTTTCTTTTTTTCCAAACCACGTGTCTTTAATGTCGGCTGATCATAACTGCTTGTCAGATCCAATTAGTGAAGAAAAGTCACTAAAAAGTCCGAAATTGTGCCTTTCAAACTTATTTTAACTCTTAAGCTTGTTCATAGTGATGATAACGTTTTTTTCAAAACATAAATAACATGCAACAACACATTTTCTTACTAGTTAGACGAGCTCAGTTTGAATGCATGACGTAAAACATGCGTTTCCACAGATTGTTGAAAGGTTACAAAAAAATCGATTTTCATGCAAAATTTCATTTTTGGATGTACGAGTAGCATGTTTATACTGAAATATGTTTGCCACAGTCCTGCTAATTATATTAAGTATAACAATGATTCATTTGTCGCGTCACTTTTAAATCATTTATCAAAGAGTCTTTATTTTTAAATCAGTTGCCCAAAACCTACCAAACGTAAAGCTTTGAAGGCAGAATTTTATTTTCCTTTTTTTCTTCTTTGATAAAGATAATGTCGCATAGTAATCATATAACTCTTTAACAATGCAACAAAGATGAACAATGATTTAATATTTTTTGTGTAAAACCAAGAACGTAAAAGTAATAAAACTGAAAAAATGTTAGACACAATATTTTTTTCCTGTTAAGTAAATAATTATTTTTAATAAAAAAAAATGTTCAGCTTTGACAATAACAAAATAATTTAATGGTAAAGTTTAAAAAGTGAAATATTAATTTTGCTTTCATATTGGTCATGAGCTTTGCTAAAATTCGATTTTTTCAACATATTTTTGCAAACAATAAACACTTAAACAAAAGTTTTTTTTAAGCTGTTTCAAGGGTCGAAAATCGTATCTTAAATTTTTCCAATTACTTTCCAAACAGTTTATTGAACTGCAGTTATTTTATATATTCAAATAAACTGAGATTCGAATTTTTATAATTTTTTGATATGCTGCAAACTCTTCTATTACAACAATTTTTTTCCGTTAAATGCGTGAAAGAAAAAATTTTTAAGATAACGATTTTTAAAAGCAGTTTTATAACAAAAAACGTGAAGCATTGCTGAAAAACGCCGCAAAAACATTTTCCTATAAAGCTGCAGAGTCTTTCGTTCTTATTTTAATAAACTTACTGTATTAATAATTGTTTATGAATATGTTGTTGTGATTGCCTAAGTTTACATCACAAAGTTTTTATAGCTAGTGTTTAGTAATGTTATTATATAATTCATTTAAACCTGTTTAAGATTTTGCATCTTGTTGTATGTTTTGATGATCTTGACAGCATTTAATTATCATAAAGAGTGCTGATAGTTTTGAACGTTAATTGATTACTTACCCGGATATAAAACATGTTTAGAAAACTACTGATAAAACGTATTCATTTATGATAGCTTTTATCTATTTTGAATACTTACTCACGGTATTTATAGATAGGTTTTTGATATACATAATTTTAAAAAGCCAATAGAGCAACTTGGTTTTATTGTAATTGTATTCGAACTTCTTAGTCTTTACATAATAGTTTTTTAAAGTATTTTTAGACGTACCTTTTGTTAAAACTATCACAAGAATAAACTTAAACAAAACAAAGACTGACAAAACAATTCTATACAAAATCAAACACAAAACAATGTGCACGCTGTACACGACTGTGGTTAATAAATAAACAAAAAACAAACATTCCATAAAAAAATCTATTTTATTATTCCTAAATTAGTTAAAAAAATATCAAATAGAAAGTAATTACAGCTTACCTTCTCTGTTGGGCTTTGACTGACCGAGAAACCATTTTCGCCTAATGCAAATCCGTTATTATTGTCGTCGGATTGACTACCTGAAACAGGAAAAAATAGTAAATGCTATTTGCTCTCCAAGTAAAAACTTATGTTGGAATCTAGTGGGATAAATTTTTATTAAGATATTTTACTCGCTAAGGTTAAATTACCTTCCAAGCTGTTTACTGCAATTTGATTTGCCAATTGTTTAGTAATTTCATTTAAATCATCAAAATTTGTAACAAAAAAGACCCTCTCAGCTGATGCTTGGTCTCCAGTTGCAACAATCTAAGAAGAAGAGCAATAAATTAAAAACAAAAACTTATTATTATAATAGTAATGCTCAACACTAACAGTAGGACAATAAAAATTTATATTTGTAGGTTTTTATTTAGCAAAAACTGTAAAAATTGAAATACCGTATAATGACATTTACTACATATACTCATCTAATGGGACATAAGGTACTAGATGTCGAATATTTTAAATAGATAAAATTGCCGAAAGCATAGTTTATTTAATTAAATAGGAAGGCTTGAAACTATCAATGATGACCGAGTAAAATTTTTTATTGACTGAGAGATTAAGATAACAAATACAAAAAAAAACAAGAAATTGAAATTTTATATCAAAAGCATCAATTTTTTTTAAACAACACTGACTTACTCCCAATTCTTTTCGATCGGCACCGGCAACACCAACTGAAAACGTTATGATTCCAGCTTCTCTTAGTCTAGCTGCGGCTCTTGGTAAAAATGGCGTATCTGATGATCTAAAAAAAAAAAACATCAGCAATTTTAATTGATTATGTTCTGCCATATATACAAGATTTGTTTTACATTTTTTCTGTTAAGTGAACTGATAAACTATATGAAACTAACGGCAGTGTGGTTGTGTGGTTAAGAGCGGCGTGATTGTACTCGATATGATTCTCTTCAATCAAAATCTACTAGCGCCCTTGTGTTGTGTCCTTTGGAAAAGACATTTTACAGCACTTTTTGCTGCACAGCGATCTGGGCAAAAAGTTTTTAATTTCAATCATACTTCTATAAAACTAAAAAACAAAATAAAACATTTTAACCGGATATCTCAACGTCTCCGAAAGCAGGTTGGGGTAATTTCTAGACAGTTGTTTTAAGCATAGCGCTGTCAATGCTTTCCTGCAAATCAGTAAGATAATTATAGAAAAGAAATGAAAAAGAAAATTAATCTTCCAACGTAGAGTAATAGGTAAAGAAATGCAAAGATGTTTTTCAAATATGTATTTGGTCTGTTTCATCGTTGTATTAATATTGTTGGGACTACCGTACTGCGTTATTTCTAAAAACTATATTAATATAGGATTTGCGTCCTTATTTTATCTTAATTTCAGCAACAACATCAGATTGCTTAAAGCTTATTACAATAATAACAAATTGGTTTAACTCTATTCATTACGATGTTTATTTGATTTTTGGCAAAAGCTGGATCAGCAGGAATTTCGGTCTTTCTTATTTTTTTCATCAAAGCCAACTTTTTTCAATTTTTTTACTACAAACTTTACAGTTAAAAAGTAGGATTAAAAATATTTATGTCCTAAAAAAGTTTAATTTTTTATTTAGCTCATTCTGTTTTTATAAATTGTTTTTGTTGGTACGATTCACTTATTGCTATGAATTTTTTTCCTGTTTTAATAAGAAAACACTTAAAGTATTACGCTTGAAGTAACTTTTAAGCAATCAACTTGACTCACTGTCGAAGATACAAAAATGTTTCCAGTCGCTTAATATTTTTAATCAGCTTTTTTTATTGAGTGATAGGACAATGTTTTTATTCAATCTACTTATTACGTCACAGGAAACAAACACAGGAAGTTTAGAAAATGACATAAGGGGATTTTCCAATGACTTTACTACAAGACAAAAAAAGAAGTTGAATTGCGGTCATGACATTTGTCGAAGATTTGCTTTATTTCTCACAGGGACATGACCCTTATGTCAATAGTCAACAGCATGTTCTACTTTGTAGAATCTACCAATTTTTAACTAGCGTTTGTGAAGACTTATGCGATTAAAACGAGTCGTAACAACTATAATATTACATCTCTTATTACGGGGACAACTTACTCGCCATCCGTTAAAAGAATCAAAACCTTTGCTGTGTTTGTATCATTAAATCTAGGAGAAGCTTTGAATTCCAAAAGGCTCTTTCTGAGGGCGGCAGCAGTGTACGTAGTAAAACCCATATACGGAATCGATCTAACTGCTCTCTAAACAATAGTCAAACAAATTTTTACTGAATAACCGCATTTTTACTACAAAGTATAGAATTAAAGTTTTATGTTTGACCATGATTTCAATTATAATTCTATAAGTTGAAAACCATACACCAGACAAGTTTGCAATAACATGCAATTATATATTGTTGTAGTAAAACTGGGATTGGTTGATATTTGTACAAAATGAAATGTTGAATCAAAATATAATAACATTGTACGTATACATTTTCAAAACAACAAATCTAAAAACCTTGTTGGCAAAGTATTACTTAATTAGTAAATAAAAAGCACTAAAAGCTAAAGTCAATATACACATATACCAGCCCGAATACTTGATTGTTACAACATTAAAACATGCATATTACTTACGTCAAACCTCGTTTGGTTTGTGTATTGTCCTAATGCAATTTCTGTTCTAATATAACTTTGATTTGTGAGTGGTCTAAAAAACATTTATTTAAATTTGATACTTTGTTGTCATTATGTTATCAAGCAAGTTTTAAGTAAAAAGTAACAGAACTATCTTATAATCAAATGAAACCAAAACAAATTTTTCAATACTATGTATAATTTTTAAAAAAATTACAATTACTTTTGTATGGATACATTAAGTTTTAGTTTGTTTTTTTAAAATGATGTAGAATATTTGCTAAAGTCTTTAAAAAAAACTTAAGTAATCTTAATTTTAATTTTTATAAGCAAATATTTGACCTAGCATTTTTTCTACAAAGCAAATTAAACATTATTTCGTATATGGAGATAACATAATTAATATTTTGTATTTAAAATTCACTTACGTTCCTTCAAAGTAATGGGAATATTGAATAATACCAATCCGGTTTGTTCCGTCATTAATATTAAAATTTGATGAAAGTGCAATAATCCAATTCTTGATTTGCTCTAAGTTCTCTATTCCTACTGATCCAGATCCGTCAATAACAAATATTATATCCCGATCCAACACAGGACAACCTGCGTGTATAATTTCTTTACACAACGAGCCAAAGATGGAAAAAATATGTTTGCACAAGTTATTGTACAAAATTTTGCTTGGTTAAAATAAAAATAAATTTATATCAAATTGCTGTTTTACCTGGAAAAACTGTGCTCTAACGGTTTTTCAAATCATAATCTTAAGAATAAGGAAATAGCAAAGAATCCTGCCAGCGTTTCCCTTTTAATACTTAGCAGCCGAAATGGCAAACTCACAATTGCATGGTTTCGTTATCCATTTCGCTAACCTATACAGTATGTACAACATTTCCTTCTCATAAATGAGTTGCCATAATCTAACAACAAGTACGATCAGGCAAAGCACGAACAGGCCTGTTTTGATTCAAAAATATTGAAGAAAATGGCTGTTTTAATACCGTTATTTATTTTTGAACAGCTTTTATCCGTTTATTTAATCCAAAAACACGGAAAATTTAATTGCATTAAAAGTGTTTTGATGCAGTTGTTGTTATTTAGTTATAAATAATGCACAAGCAGTTATTCGTTTCATTGCGTTTCTAACTATTTTTTTGATGCGGCTAGAAGAAGGTATTCAATTGAAGTTTGCCAAGCATTGTATCTATAAACTTTGATTGATGGGTTTATTGACTCATAAATTAATTAACCTGATCCTTTAAAAACAAAATTGATTATACAAATATTGCTTTAGATCCTAAATTGATTTTCTTTTGAATATTGTTCTATTTGACTATTAATATTAAATAAATATTTTAAGTTTTAATCAATTCAACAAACAAAACTGACCTTATCAATTTAATCTGATTTAAGAATCTTAAAGCAATGTTTTACTTTTTATAAGCTAAAAAATTCAAACTGATTTAACTCACGTATATTCACAGTTAGTGAATCAGGAACCCATGAATTCCTAGAGAAATCTGCCCGGTATTCTTCCTGGCGTCCGTAACAATATCCAGGCATTCGATAGAATAGCTGATCTCTTCCACATTTTTTAATTCGTGTCGGAGCACAGGCCTGTTTATTTTAATAAAGAGATCGTAATTGTATTTAAAAAATTTTTTGTCAGGAGTGAGTTATTTAAAACAGAATCAACCTAAAAATGTATTAAAATAATTACAACAATCCTATCTAAAAAGTTTGAAAAGACTAGATCAATGGTTTGCATGCTTTTTGGCCCATGAACCATATTTTTTAAAATCATTCAAAGATACACTTTGTTAAAAGCTTTTGAACGCTATTACTCATAAATGTATTGCACATAATACAATGACGTGGCAAAAACACCTTTAACATTAAGCGAAAACGAAAAAAAAAATAAAGATTTTCAGTTGCTCCTTAAATTATCTTTTGGTATCAAGAATGTTCAATAAAGAATTTTTTTCTTTTTTAATAATACAACTTATTGTGCCTCTAATCAAATAATAAAGAAGAAAACACTGCGGCGATGTTGAGCTAGTCAAATACCTTTCTAATAAGCAGTTCTTCGATAATTTATTGCAAAGTCTGCAATTTTTAAAAACGCTTTATGAAAAAATTAACAAGACTCTTTGTCGACATTCAACAATTCTCTGTGCAACATTAGTAATCCGTTCTAAATACGTTGAAAATTACTGGACTGCATTCTATTAATAACAGCAATAAGTGACCATACAAGTGATTTAGTAAGTTTTTTGTAGTTACAAATTGTGGGTGTTGAATATTTGGAATATTATTTATAACCTGTCAGAAGTTTAAAATACTCTCCAATATGAAAAACATAATTTACATACTCAAAATAATCTACACAATAGCATCCTTTATAGGTGAACAAATAGCAAGTAATCTTTAGTAACAAATTTCGTTATTTAAATGGTGTCGTCATTTCCTTAGCGCAGTTGTGTTGTACTTAACTGACCAGAACGTTTTTTTTAAACAAGACCATAACATCATATTGTTAATTTGCCTTAATTTGTATTGTTTTGTTTTTTAAAATTGCAATTAACTTGAATTTTTACTTTAATATTTTATTAGTTATTTTGTTCTGGGTAAAAAAGCACTTATAGCTTCATAGCTTTTAAAGTAAACATGGTGATTTTCGAAAAAACTATCAAAGTGAAAACACTTCAAGGATTTTTTGTAAGATTGATAGCCTATTTAACAATAATAGTAATTTTCTATTTTACAAAAATTATCTAAAATGCAATAATAATTTTATTAAAAGAAATATTACTTTTTAGCCAAAAGTAAATGAATATTACAAAACTTTGATTTATCTAACACCTTGTTAAAATATCTATTTTTAATATAAGACTTAGTGTTTAAAACTAATGGTCACAGACCCTATAATTCAATATTTTTAATTAAAAACTTAAGTTCAAAATGGTTTTATGTACTTTACGAACAAGGAAATAAAAACTTACAGTCAATCTTTTTGATGACTTTTCTTGACTCAATACTATTCCATAATTATCTCCGGGTTTTTCATCTGGAGGAAGAAGAGTACTTACACAATCAGGAGAGGAAAGTTCAAATCCAGGGGCCGTTTTACTACCAGTTTCAGATGTTAAAGTGCACTCCCAAATGCCTCCTACAGCTTAAAACAATTTTTTCATCAAGTTTTGTTATCCTAGAAAGGTTTCTACAAAAAATTAATCCAATAACAAAATGTTAAATAAAGTTTAAATTTTAAATATTTATAAAACTAATTATTATTTTTTCTAGCAGGACATTTTAGTATATTTTGGAAGTCGAATATTCCGATTTCATATTTATAAAATAAGAAACTTACTGAGAGAAGTAGGTTTATCTTTCTGGGGCAAAGAACTCATACTTGTTGTGCGTTTTGGGGATCCGACGATTACCAAACTAAACAAAATAGATTTTAACAACTAGTGTCAAACTCTTACAGCGAGGCTTAATGTTGGTCAAGAAATACATGTACGAAAAAAATCAACAAAGTAAGGTTTTCTGTATATTTACATTTTTGTTCCGTCTTTACAAAACAAAGCATTCATATTCAACTGACAGATCACATTATTTAGGCAGTTTTAATTAATTGTTTAACAGTTGTTTTAAGTTTAACGCCAGCAACGTTGTCCTACGAGTCAGGACGATAAATAAAAATGATAATGTTTCCGTAACCTTCAATGAAGATTTGGATTTGTCTGATTTTTAGCATTGATTTAATAATTTTCAAAGTATAAACCAATATAAAAAGTCAACAATTAATTAGTAAGAAATCTGTTTAACTAAGATTAAAATGAAAAATAAGATACAATTTTATCTTCAAGTATTTTAAGCTGCTTTTCTTCCTTTTTTTCAGGAAGAATTCAAAGTAAAAACCCTTTAAAGAAAGATTGGATTCCGTTTGTTTTTATGATTTTCTTAAAGATTGTAATCAAAGTAAAGTTTTTAAAATAGGTACAAAGATTAACGATGTACAAAATCTTGCACATTTGTAAAGATTTGTTATTTAGAAAATTAACTAATAAACGAAAAGTAATTATTGGTATCTAAAAATAATTTTATTCGATGTTTCAAAAACATGTTTTATTAAATTTATTAAAAACTTATATTTTATTTTAATTGAATTCAAAACTATAAATTTCGTATCTTCTAAACCTTTTGTTTTCTATTATGTTAATTTATCAAAGAAAAGTTTTCTTCTATTGTTTGTTTCAGTATGATTAATGATTACCTTTCTCCAAACAGATTATGATCGATGCTAAAAGTATAACCAAAAAATATAGGATTGTTTAATTGTTGTCCGCGTTTCACGTTTGGTGGATAAATAACTCTGTTTCCGTCTTCCGTTGCATCAATATTAAAAGAAAAACAATTTTTTTCTAAATAAGCTAACAAAAAAAATATGAACTGGCTCTTAGTCATTTTTTACGTGTAGTAAATCTAAAATAAATCAAAATATAGGATTTGAAAGAATCTATTTTACATTGCAATTTTAGTGTCAAAATTTACTTAATTTTGTAAATAATATTTAAAACTTATTTTAAAAAGTTTGATCTAAATGCAAATGCAATCGAAAAGTAAAGATTCAAATTTTTTACAATAACTTCGACACAGTCAATCCAGTACTTTGGAAACAAGTTTTATAAATTCACTATTTTATTATGTTAGTTTGATCAAAATATTTAAATGAATAACTTATTATAAATTTGAACTTGATTGACAATGAAATTTCTAAATTGCAATTTTTTTCAAAAGCGTGGCTTTAGAAATACATCAACCTCTGTAAAAACACAGCATCAATATACAGTCTATCATGTGCATCACTTATGTCGAACCTTTTGGCGAAAGAGTAAATCTAAATTAATCACTGATCAAACTATTTGGTATTAAATATCTTGCATGTAGCCTACGCTCTTGGATGAAAATCAGAAATGTTATTTTGATGTTCTCTGCATGCCATGTTCTGCAATTTAATATTTTCTCTTTTTATGTGCATGTTTGTTATATAGTGACTAAAATCAATACTTAAATAAACTTTTATACAGGATGAAGAGAGTTTTGCAGAAAAATGCATTTATGTATATATGTAGAGTATATAGAGAAAACTGGCAAAATCACGAAAATTAAAACAAAGCTAAAACCTGACAGACTGTTTCACCCATAAAAGGGATCATTAGGGTATCTAAATAAAGAAAAATAAAATAAAGTTGAGATAAAACAGCCAAAAATTCAATACGAATTGAAAATTGAAAAAAATTGAAAAAATAGAAAGAAAAATTAAAAAACGCTTTTAAGGTTGGAACATCCCATCACGGACTCTGCTATGCTAAACTGATTAAGATCAGTAAGAAAATACGAGCAGTAGAAAAAAAGTGCGCTAAAGAAATACAAATACAAATATTATTTCAAGATTTAAAAATTTTGAAATGGGTTCGAGTATCAGCTGAGGTAGGACGTTGTAAACGACGAAAAATGAAAAAACAGCGAAAAATGAAATAATATATAACACAAATCAAAGTTTAAGTTTGACGTTGATCAATTTGTATATATTTTTATGCCGATACATATTAACCAATTCAGTTCGTTTATTTAACAGAGCGTCATCATTAGCAGTTAGGATTGCATATTTTTCTCCCAGACAGAGGTTGCATACTTTGCCCCCGTGTTGATAAGGTGTGGCGTAGCAAACTATTTTCCAAGATATAATAGGATTTAAACCAGAATCTTTGCAGGACCAAATAAATTTGGAAAGGTCGGTTGCGTTTTTATTGAAATCCGAATTGAAGGAATGGTGCGGTTATAGTATCTCGTTTTAAATTCAGTCTCGCACAGTCCGAAATAGTTCTTGGATTGATCCTTGGTTTGAACAGTCGGTTGATAAACGATTGCCTTGTCGCGGCAGTTGCCTTTAATAGGCATGACGGCTTATATCTGCAATTACAGGGTTTAGATTCTGACTTGTTATTGTGGAACTTAAGAAGCCTCTTATTATGGGCTGCGAGGATGTTTGCTATATTTGGGGTACAGCTGTAGCTGAGTTTGACGACATTTTTGTTGCAGATTTTATGCAACCTGTTTGATGGTGGGAAGTGTTTCTGCAGGAGGTAGAAGAAGGCTTTCCCGATGTTGGCGGAAACCCGGTTTTATATTGGGGATTGAACCATATAACTTTTCTTCTTTTCTGTCGAAGTTTTTTCCTTCCTGCTGCGCGTTCAAAAGGTAGCGGCTGAATCTTGTGTCCGTTTTGCTTTAGCGCCTGTTCATACACGGGAAACGAACGGTAAAAGGCGTCGACGTCGCATGAAATGTCGGATATGTGTTTGACGATTATACAAGGCAGCTTCTTAGTAATCAAGTGGGTGGGTGGTTGGACTGCACATTGATGTAAAGGGGCTAGTCGTTTGGTTTTCGATACGGCGAGTATCTGCCTGTGCTAAGGCTCTGGGTAACGTCGAGGAAGTCTGTTTGTACAAAATTGGTATCTGTAGTAACTTTTAGCTGATGGTATTGAAAAAATTCTGTCACTTTCTTTCTCATTCTTTTGGCGTCTGGGCCTGAAGCGTTACGGAGAATGGCAAGACCGTCATCTCGATACAGGCCAACAGCCTCTTTTCCAAAAATCTTAGCAAGGTGATATAAAAGATATAGGCTGACCAGCTCGCATACCTCTGCACCGTCAAACGATCCCATTGTAACATCAAACTCGGCTCCCGACTTTTTCACCCATAAATCGCCGTCGCAAAAAAGGAGTGATTTGCGAGCGTGCATGATGGTGCTAATGGCTTCATCATTAATGTTAACATAATCGTTAGTAAAGTTGATGGCATCGGTAAGAAGCTTTTCGGTAATCGAGGGATAAAATTCCACAACGTCAAACTTAAGAAATTTGCAATTGGGTTTATCTGAAGTAGCGTTGAACCAATCAAGGGTAGAAGCGGTGTTGCGCCATTGGTTTAAGCAAGATTGTTTACGCAGGAAACGTTGATTGTATCCAAAAGATCTTTACTAATCTTGCCTATTTCTGATTTGACCGGATTAATTAATCTACATTTGGAGTGATTGCGAAAGTTTTCTTTGTGATCCTTTAACGTGATAAAAGCATCACGTGGAGGGAAACTTTTAATGCGATCTATTAATTTCAGATTATGAGCTATAAAATTTACCTCTGCGTTGATTTTGTCCAAGGTTGAAGTAGCGGTTTTTTGATATGAAGCTGTAACATTTTCTTTAAATAGTTCTTGTAGCTATCCACAATAAGTTTGTACAAATTATTTGTTTTATCGGCTAGTACAAACAGATTAGGAGATTTACTAATTTTGGTTACATCATTAGTTAAGCGAGACTGAAAATTACTACAAACGTTTCTAAACTTAATATTTTTATCCATATTATACAGGTCCTCTTCGAATGCAGATAGGCCGTCATGTTGCGGAGGTGTTCTATCTGACTTAAATCCGTATAAGACCTCTTTCTCGTTTATCTCACATTCTGCTTTGTAATCGTAAAAGAAGGTTCTCCACCTCAAACGCTTAATAAAATGCTCGAGTTTGCTAATCATAGATTTTAAATATATCCGTTTAGTGGGCGTTGGGATGTTTTTAAGAGAATATTTAAAATTTACTTGCTTTAACTCCATGATGAAGGCTGCTGATAAAAGTGCTCTACCAGAAGGGAGCGTAATAACAATGTTGCAAAATCAGTGCTTCAAAAGTGCTCAATAACAAAGTTAGAGCTCGAAATCGAAATCAACCGAGCTTTCTAAATTCATTTGGTCCTGCAAAGATTCTGGTTTAAATCCTATTATATCTTGGAAAATAGTTTGCTACGCCACACCTTATCAACAGGGGATCAAAGTATGCAACCTCTGTCTGGGAGAAAAATATGCAATCCTAACTGCTAATGATGACGCTCTGTTAAATAAACGAACTGAATTGGTTAATATGTATCGGCATAAAAATATATACAAATTGATCAACATCAAACTTAAACTTTGATTTGTGTTATATATTATTTCATTTTTCGCTGTTTTTTCATTTTTCGTCGTTTACAACGTCCTACCTCAGCTGATACTCGAACCCATTTCTTTTTTTAAAACTTACAAATCTTATTATTATTGGTCGTGGTCGAGAATTAGGGTTAATCCTTTTTCTACCTAGTTGATGAGCACGCTGTATATCATTATCTTTTAATTTAATATTCAAATCTTTTGCCATTTTTAAAATAACTTTTTCATCATCGTCATCGACAGAATCAATTGATTCAGGAATTCCATGAATCCGCATATTTTCTCGACGACCATATTGTTCTAAATCATCAATTTTATAGAGGTTAATATTCACTATTTGTTTTAATGTTAAATTTTCAACTTTTACTTTATTAATTTCAGTTTTGCTATTATCCAAAGCTTTTCTCAAACTATTTATTTCACTTACAAGCTCCTTAAGAGTTAAGTTAATATCTTTTAGTACATTTCTATCTTCAATAGTAAACTTAATTGAACTATGCGCAGTTTCCTTGCGATTTTGATTTCGCGTCATTTTCAATTACGGATTTAATGATGTAAGAGAGAAAAAAACACGCTCGCACAGCACGAGCGTCTTTTCTGAATGTCAATAAGTCAACGATTTCAAAAATTCTCGAAATGATAGTAGTGATTCTTTGATGTTTGCTAATGACACAACCATTTTTTTACAAAATAACGACATCAACAAGCTTTTTGATGTAGACAATAAGAAAAACTTGAATTAGTTGCCAGTAGTTAATTGTAAATAGAATATCAGTTAATGTCTTTAAAACTAAATGTGTTTTGTTTAGAGTGCAAAATCTCCATTAACTACGAAATATCAAACTCTCGCATTGTGACAAAACAAAATTAAACAAGTTAAATGTAATATGCAACTGATGCAATGCATGACTAACGAATTTTCCTAAATAAAAAATAGCAACCATACATATTATATAAATATTTTTAAATATATTTTCATTAAGCAGATTCATTACATATTGAATTTAGTACTTTGCGAATTCTGAGGACCGCATATTTCCAGTCATAAACTTAAAAGCAACGTTTAATTAAACATGACATACATCAAAGGAATTGCATTACTTTACTCGTATAAATGAGCTTTATCGTGACGTCATTTTAAGCAACGTTTTATACTCGCTCCGGCATGCAATTCTCAAATTGCATACTGACTTCTAAATAAATTAAGATATTTATGGTAAACAACCTTAAGTACCAGTGCTGTTTAACGTGCTATGGTGAATTTTGTTTGTTCTTTTTAATATTTTAGAAAGTAAGTCAGTAATTGCATACTTTTTATTAACTGTATTTATATATTGACTTTTTTTTATAAATTTGTTACCTTTTATTACTTTTTAAAATAATGATGGGAAGCAATGTGTTAAATAATATTGTTAAAAAAGATTTCCCAAAGCAGTACCAACTCGGTGGAATTACTCATCACATCTAGTTAATACCGTGAAAAAAATCTTGATAATTGAAAACAACTTTTTTAAAATATCATTAGGAATCCTAATGCATGGGATGGGCCCACTATAAATTTTCTTATTGGACTTTGCCACCACTCGGAAAAAACAAAATTTCTTTTTTTAGTAGAATTAGTTAGCGAAATTTTTTTTCACTGCTGTTCTATTTAACATTCTCCAGAATAAAAGTATTGGTATTCTGTATTGCAAAGAGCAATTTGATAAAACCAGAGCTATATTGGAGAAAAAACTGGATGAATTTGCAGCATTTTATGAGATGTTCAAAGAAAAATATGATATACCCTAGAAAACCTACGCTATTAAGCAATTGTAAAAAAAATAGTTTTCACGTAATTGGGTAATTTTTACCTTCTATATTTTAAAACTTATTTTAAAAATTGTGTTGGGGCTCATTTTAGTTGTTTTTGGGGATGTGACATATATGTCACACTGGGCCTTTCTGTATGTTTTAGCGGCAAAATCGTAAAATCTTTTTAACTTTATTTGACACAGTAAAACAAGATAACAAAAAAAAGTATTTTTTAGGAATATTGACAACTGCTACAGACTCTGATCAAACAAAGAAAGTAAAATAACACAATTTAAAAGGTTTGAAAATTTCATGCTTTCAGCTACGAATTTGATAATTTCCGCTGTAGCCGAAAGCATGAAGCCAACAATTTTTAAAAGAAAACTGTTGTCATATGACTTTTAAAAACCAATAAAAATCAGTTTAGAATTATTGCGTATGGATCACATTAGGTGTTTCCAATTGTTTTCGTTCCAAAAAATTAAAATTTTAAGAGTTAAAAACGTTTAAAGTTTATGTTACACATATGTCACAATGGGTTCTCTGGAGATAGATACAGCAGGTCTGACTAAAAAAGTAACGATAAATCTGTCGACCCACAGCGGCATTATAGAATGCTTTCCAATAAAATTCTTGTTGTAGTAATTGTAACAGTAACTGAAAGTAAGATAGGCATCACTGAAAGAGCTCAAATTCATAAAGCTCTTTAATTTTAAAAAAGCTGAAGAGTATCGCAAAAAATTTCCGGTTGATGCTCTATTTTTTTTTTTTTTTTTTATTTATTTTCATTTTTACTCATAATCAACTTGAAATTAATCATAGTGCATGTAGAAAAAAAGATTGTGAATAAGGAAGCAGCGACTAAACGAAGTACGTTATTACATGCACAACGTCAGTTGTGCATGGTCGCCGTACCTTTGAACAAAGCGATGTGCTGTTAATAAGAAAAGGAAAGCGAAAAGAAGATAATTCTATACTCTTTATGAAAAAAAGATAATTCTATACTCTATACTCTTTATGGACAATTTATGGGAATTATTTTGACATGCCCCGTCTTCAGAATGAACTATGTGTTTTATATTTAATAAAGGATTATATGAAGAAAAGTATATCTGACTTAATGGAGTTGATAAATGGCAATAATCTTTCTGATGCTATACCAGAATTTTTTAGACTTTGCACTCTGATTTTGACAATTTCTTCTACTACTTCTTTGGTTAAACGTTCCTTTTCTGCACCCAAAAGGACTAAAACTTATCAAAAAAATACTACAGCAGAAAATCAAATTTGAGGTTATCTCCTGTGTCAATTGAAGCAGATCTACTAAAACATTTAATGCAGGCAGAAGAATTTTATGAAAAAGTTATAAATCTTTTTGCCGAAAAGGATAGAAGAATAAAATTTATTTATAAATAATGTAAGTAAATGTTTTATTTTTAAATTTATAATATTTGATATACTAAACAGTTATCCCCATGAACTGAATACGTGTTTCAACAAACTATATATACTGTATATATATATTCTTCAGAGCTTAATTTTATATTTTTTGAACATTTTATTTCACGTTTGTTTAAGAGGAGTTAATATGACATAGTTAGGGATAAGATGACTACACTAGTAAAATTTTAAAAATGATGATAGATATGAAAAATAACCTTTACCATTTGCCTTGAGGCCATTTTACAATTTCTTTAATACATTCAATGAATAGGCATACCAATTTCATTACCAGCCTCAGAGGTCACCGCACGTCACTGATTTATATACATGAGCACTTATATTGATCAAGACACATGAATCACTTAATATCTAAACTACGTAGCAATCTTGAAACTTTTATCAAAATGAAGTCACTGTTAAACAAAAAATCTCTTTTCCTACTCTATCTCTTTTCTCCTACTCTTTCAAGAGTCCGCTTTTCTATTGCGTGTTAAATTGGTGTTATGGCAATAAAACTTTGGTTAAAACATTGCAGCAATTGTTCTACAAATTTGTTAAACGAGTGTTTAATTTAAACAGTAACTAAACTGTTCGTGATATTATGAAAAAAAAAAATGGTTTACAATAGATCAGATTTTAATTAAAAAGCTAGTGTTTAGGTTTAAGAAAAAAAGGTATGAAGCCAATTGCATTAAACGATTTTTTCATTAAAAACAAGTCTAAATGTAATAACAGAAACAAATCAAACTTTATTTCAAAGAGAAATTCCAGCACATCAGTTTGACAACAAATTATTTCATTTTGTGGAAAGACATTCCTTTTGACTTAAAAAATAAGAAACAAAATGTTTAATCTTTTGGTCTTAAAATTTATAAATATCTGTTATGAAATGGGCATAAAAATGTTAGATTTTCAAACATGATACTGCTATAGGGCATATTTTGGTGACAGGTTTCCATAAAAAAATAGCTAAAATGACATCCACAATTTTGAAGTCAATCTTTTGAACAGAAGCTCAAAATGATTATTATATCGAGATTGCTCACTTGATGTACAGAACACTTTTTTTTTAATTTTTCTAGGTCTGCATACTTTAAACAATTACTCAATCAAATGGAATCTTTTTTACTTCTATTTTTGCTCTATAATTGCAATTCCTTTTTAGCTATGGTCCACTATTTCAAATTAGCAATAATTTTTTATTTAGAAAATTGTAATTACAAATTTTAAACAGTTACTAATACTATTGAATTTGTTTAATTTGTTAGTTTGGTAATTTGCTGGTCTTGTAAAATTTTCTTTTCTTTTTATTCATGAATTGATTTGTAGAACAAGTTTTTGTTTTACTATTATTATTTTTTATTTTTTTCATTTTTTTTCTTAAAAAAAACAATTATAATTGTTATTTTATATATGTAGATATCTACTTTTTTTTCAAATCCATCAACATCGATTGGCATAATAATCTTTTATGTTTTTTGTTCTGTTGTAAATTCTTTGATTATATTAATTGATTTATAACTCCTTTATTTTTGTATATTCTGTTTGTAGAGTTGCCAGATCCATTTAAAAAAAATTTCCGAACCTGGTGAGGTTTTTTTGTGGGTGTTTTTTCTTTAATCATTGTGACTCAGTTGAGCTAAATTCCCATTTTCGACTAGCTGTGTTACCCATCATCATAACGCATACTAATCATGCATTGGTTAATCATCTTCTAATTAATTTAACTATGTTCTTTGTGATTTTTTATTTATTCTTCTTTCCTTTCTTTTTGTTCTTGATTATATTTTACTTGATCAAGGTGTCTCGGCCATGTTTTTTGCATTACTGTTCTCGCATCCTTCTAATTATCATCTACATGTTTTAATGTCCGACATTAAGCTTCTTTTTTAGTATTTATGATTTTTTGTATGAGCTATTTATTAATGATCGAGAATAAAAATTAAATGAAATGAAATAAAACGTTTATTGCTTTCATAGATAGATTGAAAAAAGTTTATTTATTATCGCTTAAAATTAGACAAAATTCTTTGTTTGTTAAAAGCAGGTTGATATTTTTACAATATAACTGCTGAGAGCAGTTGATCTATTAAAACAGTTTTGTTTGTCAAAATGACTAACAAAACTTATTCAGTATTTTAAAATTAAAATAAAATGGTTCAATGTTGTGCTATAATAATTGATTTTCTGTACGAGCAAACATATAGCAAAGAATCAATGTGAACAAAACTTAAAGTCAAATCTGTCAATCATAATTAAATTATTTGTCAAATTTGTCAAATCTGTCAATCATACGTAATCATAGATAAGTGGCGAGTCAATATTGTTTTGATTTGCCACTCCGACAATAAACGGATATAACAAAACACCAAGTTGACAATCCAATCCATAAAATTGACTTCGATAATTGGGCAGTTTTAGGTTTTTCGAATCATTGGCGAAAACCTTTGACAAAAGAATCGTTATACAGTACATTTAAAAATTTAATCCATCTGTCAATATGGACTTCTTCTTCTTCTCCTTTTGTCCTTTTCCTTCAATCAGGGGTAGCCACAGCGTATTATCTTTCTCCAAATCGTCCTGTCTTCAACGTCCCTCTCCTTCGCACCAATTTCCCCCATATCTTCTTTCACTGCATCTAAAAATCTTCTCTTTGGTCTCCCTCGTTTTCTCTTTCCCGGTAACTCCATTTCTATCAACTTTCTTCCTACATAATCTTGGTCTCTCCTCATGACATGTCTATACCACCTCAGCCTGCCCTCCCTCATCTTTATTTCTAACCGTTCTACCTTAATTGTACCCCAGATAAACTCATTTCTAATCTTGTCTTTTCTCGTCACTCCCATAGCAAACCTCAGCATTTTCATCTCTGCAACTTCCATCTCTTCCACTTGTTTCTTTGTCCCTGCCACCGTCTCAAGTCCATACATAATTGCTGGTCTCACCACTAAACTGTACATTTTTCCTTTTACTCTAGCTGGTAACCTCCAGTCGCAGATTACTCTTGATACTTTTCTCCATCCGTTCCATCCTGCCTGCACTCTCTTCTTTACCTCCCTCTAACAACTACCACTTTCTTGCACCGTTAATCCTAAATACTTAAATTCCTTTACTCTTGACACTTTTGTATTCTCCATCTTCACTGTTTTGTTGTCATTTCCTCCATTTATGCACAGATATTCGGTCTTTGACCTACTTTACTTTCATCCCTCTTCTTTCCAAAGCATACCTCCAGGATTCTAGTCTCCGCTCCACTTTTTCCCTGGTCTCTTCGCAAATCATAATATCATTAGCAAACAGAAGCGTCCACGGTGGTTCTCTTCTTACTTCATCCGTTAGCCTGTCCATTATCATTGCAAACAGGAACGGACTAAACGCTGATCCCTGGTGCAGTCCAACCTTAACCTTGAAACTTTCTGTGGTTCGTACTGCATACCTCACCACTATTTCGCTTCCCTCGTACATATCCTGTACAAATCGCACATGCTTTTCCACTATTCTGATTTTCTCATATAGTACCACAGCTCTTCCCACGAAACCCTGTCGTGAGCTTTCTCTTGGTCCACGAATACACAATGTAGCTCTCTTTGACCTTCCCTGTACTTTTCCAACAACATTCTTAAAGCAAACATAGTATCGGTGGTTCTCTTTCCTGGCATAAATCCATATTGCTGTTTACTAATCTCTACTCCCTCTTGGCCTGGCTTCAATAATTCTTTCCCATACTTTCGTTGTGTGGTTCATTAGTTTATTCCTCTTTAGTTTTCACAGCATTGTGCGTCCCCTTTGTTTTTATAGATTGTGATAAGCACAATCATTCTCCATTCTTCTGGCATCCGTTCACCCAATAACAGTCTATTGAACAGTCTGGTCACAAACTTTATCCCAATCTCTCCCATGCACTTCCAAACTTTTATTGGCAATTCATCTGGCCCAACCGCTTTACCTGTTTTCATCCTTCTTAATGCGTTCTTTACTTTTTTTCTACTGACACAATTTACCTCTTCGTTAACCACTTCTGCTTCCTCTGTCCTAGGGTCTCTGTTATTTTTCTCGTTCATCAATTTCTCAAAGTACTCCTTCCATCTCTTTAGCACTGCCTCCGAATTTACCATAACATCTCCATTTCATCTTTTATAATTCTCACGTGCTGTAAATCTTTTCCTGCTCTGTCTCTCTGCCTAGACAATTTGTACAATTCCTTTTCACCTTCTTTTGTTTCCAATCTAGCATACAAATTATCATACACACGTCCCTTTGCCATTGCAACTGCCTTCTTTGCTTACTTTTCTTTTCTTTGTAGATCTTTTTATTATTTTCATCTCTCATTTTGTCCCAAGCTTTCTTTGCTTCTTTCTTTTGTTTTATGCTCTCCTAAACTTCCTCATTCCACCACCATGTCTCCCTGTCTCCTTTTTGTTTCCCAAATGTCACTCCCAGCACAGTTTCAGCTGTTTGTCTTAGCATTTTCGTTGTTTCGTCCCACTTATCAGGTAACCCATCTTTGCCTCCCGTAGTTCTGGCCACTTCCTGTCTAAACGCTTCTTGACAGCTTGTCTCCTTCAGTTTTCACCATCGTATCTTTGGCTTTACTTATTCTGCTTTTTTCTTTTTCACCATAAGAGCTATTTGCATACCACCATACAATGTTGCTTTGCGACGAACTCATTCACAATTATCTTACAATCGCACATTTCCTTTAGGTTCCTTCTTCTGCACATCACATAATCTACTTGGGTACTTTTTTCGCCACTTTTATACGTCACCCTGTGCTCGTCTTTATTCTTGAAATAAGTATTGACTATTTCCAAATCCATCCTTTTTGCAAACTTCACAACCATTGATCCTTCCCTATTTCTTGTTCCAGCACCGTACCTCCCCATTATTTCCTCATCCCCTATGTTTCCTTCGCCCACATGTCCATTAAGGTCTGCACCTAGAACTATCCTCTCCTCTTTTGATACACTTTCTATCAACCCATCCAGGTCTTCCCAAAAATCATTTTTCTCCTCCATGCTGTTGTTAACCTGTGGAGCATACGCGCTTACTATATTTAGAATGAACCTTTTTACCTCCAGCTTCATGGCCATTAGTCTGTCTGACACCTTCTTCACCTTCAGAACACCTTCAGCCAGCTCCTCCCTCAACATTATTCCTATTCCATTTTTTCTTCCATCAGCTTCGTTGTAAAATAGTTTGCATCCACCTCCAATGTTCCTTGCTTTACTCCCTTTCCACTTTGTTTTCTGCAGGCACAATATGTCTACATTCCTTCGCTCCATCAAATCTTCCAGCTCTCTTTCCCTTTCATTCATTGTTCAAATATTTAGGATACCCACCCTTACGAGTGAGCTTCTCCCTGTCCACACTTCTCGTTGCCTCTTCACTCGCCTTCTTCCTCTCTTTCTCCTCTTGTTTTCGCTATATTGAGCAGTAGCATAATTTCCACAGGTGCCCTGCTGTGCAACACCTGAGGCGGTCGTTGGTAACCCGGGCCGCGACCGATCCGGTATGGATTTATCAAGATAACGCATTTGTATAAATTGGGAAAAAAGTTTTACGCCGGATGCCCTTCCTGCTGCAACCCTCCCATTTATCCGGTCTTGGGACCGGCATCAAGAAATATAGTAATGTGCCCCCGATGGCTGGGTTTTTAAACATGACATTATCTGTCAATCATGATATCATCTGTCAATATGGACAAAAAAGCTATTTCACTGAATTTATTTAACTTTTAATGTTTCTTTATTTTACTTTAACAATAGTACTTTGCACTAAATGATTAAACTCGGTGTTTTAATAATTCGTTTCAGATTTCTTAAATCAGTTTAATTTTCATACTACCAAATTGCTGTTTTATTAATTTAATTTTAAAGCTACGCGCACATAACTTTGTTTTTTTTACTACGTATATTTGTTTCAATATTTTATTCTGTTACGTAATAAATTATCTAAATTTAAATATTCATTTTTGCAGTTAATCAATTAGTTCAACACAGTTGATGATGGAATGAGTTACAATTACAAGATGTCCTAAATAAACTATGTCTCAAAATTTATTGGGTTTACTGTTTATTCTAAAATCTAAAACCAGTTTCATTTAAAACAAGTTGACACACTGTTAAATAAGCTTTTGCTGAAAAACTTTATGTTCTTATAAAAAAAAGGCCATTGTTTCATGTGGAAACATAAATAAAAATACAAAAAAAAACAAAAATTACATTTATTTTTATACAACAAAGCCTCTAGGCAATCAAAAAATGGGTAGTTATAAAAAATATTTTATGACGCCACTGAGTAGTGACGTAATATAATCTGCAAAGCAAAAAGACTAGAAATAGCCGTTCTTTAAAATAAATAAAACAAACAAAAATAAAAAAATTGCAAAAACTTTTTGCTTAATTAAAAAATATTTTTCCATAAAATTTGATATCGAAGTAAAAGCTTTTCTCGTCGTGACTGTACAAAAAACGTTAAATAATCCTACGTTTTTACGTGGAATCATTAGCCCTTAAAGGTGTTTGTGTTTTCCAGGCCAGCAATAATTTTCCTAGGGTAAATTGCACCATAAATAAGTTTCATCGCAGTAGATTTCACCATGAAAAATTCCGTCACGGGGATTATTCAAATTGAACTAAATAAAATGTGATAAATGTAATTTCAAAAAAAGTTAGAAAAATCCATGATTTTTTTCTTACCTACAAATAATTTTCTATCAATTTTATTATTTACTTCTACAACAGTGGGAATTTACGATAGTGGAATTTACATAGAACTGCTTCCCTATGCTTGGGACACAATTAATCCATGTGGTATGCGGTTTTTAGGTGGCGCAACAGTTGTAATTTGAAATGAGATCAAAACTTCAATTTTTTTGACAAAGAAAACGTTCCGCAAGCAAGTGATGTACGTCAAGTGACGCTTTGCGCTGCATAGGTGCTGTCCTGTGTAAGCCTATACCAAAACATTATTTAATGACTTACTTTATTTAATTTTGTTGAAAAAAGCACAGTGAGTTCTCAATCTTTTTCAGCAAGTAATTGCGAATTAGATTGAACCACACTTTTAACCCGTTAAGTGCGCATGACGTGTATATCCATCACAGCCAGGCGCTATCTCAGTGCGTAAGACAGAAATACACGTCTCGATCGTAGCAGTTGTTCACAGCGCAGATTATTTCGCTACTCGAACTCGCTATTGTCTCGTCGCTACTATCTGAACAAACCAAAAAACATGGTTTATAATGAAAACAAAATCTCCTGCCAGACAAAATATCATCTGTTTAATTTTAATTTTGTATCTAACTCAGCAAATTTTTTTTTGAAGTTTGATTTAGATTAGGGCTCTCAATGTTTTTAACATTATGACCCAAAAAACTTGAAATGCAATTGTTATGGCCCAATGTGTCTGTTCTTCAATTTCTATCCGCATCTAGTTTCACGAAATTGTTTCCAAATTATAGATGAAAATCAAAAAAAAAGTTTTTACTCTCAATCTGTCTCATTTTTTGATTTTCGTACCTAAAAAGTATTAATCACCAAAAAATGTCTTCAATTTCATTCCACACCAAATTTCATCAACTCGTTTCTGGTCAACAAAAACCAGTCTTCAAACTTATCGTTTTAACACTTTTTTATACATCTCTGTGGCCCACCAGTTTAAGAACCTCTACTCTAGGCTTTTACTTTGCATCTAAATTCAACAACAGTTAATCGAAACTTTCAATGTTCTCATATGCAAACATCATTTATAAACAGTTAAAATAAGTGCACTATACAACTAAATTTTTTAGTGAATAATTTTGGTCTGTGATAGGAAATGCCTAAGCTTTAAAAAAGTTGCAATATTTCAGCAAATACTCGTTGCAAGTTTGTGAGAAATCAATTTAGCCAACTTTACAAACTAAACAAAAAACTTTAGTCATGTTCCCACATTGGTAAAGAACGTGTCAATGAAATAAACATGAAGTAAACTTGGAATTTATACAAACCGCATTCAGGTTTTTAAAGATCTTTGAACAGGCAAAGAGAAAAAATTTAAAGATTTTTCGAGAATAGGTTTCTTTTTATTTATGCTGTTTCAGAAAAGCGTCGACAAGAACAGTTTTGCCGCCAACACGATTTTATGTCTGAATAATAAACTGAAAAAAACAACACAAATTTCGGACCTACAATGACCTTGTGCAGTAGACAAGAGACAGTCTAGGTTCTCTGGACACATCCCGGAATGAGAAGCCACTTTACAAGCCCTGGACCCAAAAAGTAAAGGTTTTAAGATATTATGCAAGCAATGGCAATAATTTTGAACGTAGGCTAAAAACTAGGCAATAATTTAAGTCTTACTAGCTTACAAGAACTGCTTTTTAATATTTTTTCCCTTCTGCTGCATGCGCTGATGCTGACGTCAATATCAACTATCTTTGTTTATACAGCGTCAATGACAGAACTTTTTTTTTAAGTTATTTTTACAACATCAAAATATTTGGTACTGGACTAAAGATACTGTAAAATGATATGAAAACGAGTCATGGCACTTTGAGAAAACTTAAGTTATTTTTTCCACATTGAAATTCGTCATGCTGAGGCCAAGTAACTTTTCCGAAGCCAAGCAAACACACGATACCTTTTAGTTTTAAAAAACTTTAAATTATTTTTGCAATATAGAATTTTTCAAATTGAAACAAAAGACTTTTCGACCACGAGTAATTATATGATTTGCAACAAATCTGGCTTGTTGTGCTTATATTTGAGCGCAAAACATGTGACTCAATTGTTGCAATGTTTAAATTTCTTTAAAAAACAACGGTTGAGATAATATGTTCCGTCCTACTAGAATCTAAGCATGACAAGTCAGATTTGTTGTGATTACTAAATTACTAAAAATTATTATTGCGATTATTAAAAAGTAACCTAGTAACCTTTTAATTTTTATCAAATAAAAAAAATTCGTGAAACCAGATTAGATTTTTTAAAAAATTCTTTAAAAAACAACGAGCAGGGGGCGGCAAAGCTCACTCTCAAAAAATTTTTTGATTTGTGGATTCTTTTCTCAGAAACAACTTTTTCTGAGTTTATATTTAAGCCTAATAGCATAGAATTTTCTACTATATCCAAATCTTTTTTCGTTTCTCGCAGCCTCTATCTCCGGTTTCGGGCCGTTCCTTCTCAGTGACTCTCTCTAGGTGTGTCACGAGGTGCAGCAAAATGTATATACATTCGCATCAGGCGACTTTGGCGGACAAACAAAGCAAAACAATTAAAATAAATTAAAACTTATCTTCAATATTTCAAAAATTAGAACAAGTCACAAAGCAATTTACCAAATGCAAGGAGCGATTGTTATCATAAACAAATTGCATGGAATTAGCATTAACTTCGTGAAAGTTTAAAACAGGGGTTCTTAATCTTGTTAACGCCGTATATAATGTAATATATAGATTAATTTAACTGTAGCTTAGGTGCTATGAAACCAGTCACATTTGCTATTTCAAGATGATCACTGAACACCCACTTCACAATCAACTAATTAATTCCTATCAATGTTTTGTTTTACTAGTTAAAATATTTCACTGGACGACAAAAAATTTTTTTTCTGTTACAGAACTAACAAGATGGTGATTTTGGCTAATTTGGGGGCCTGGTTTCAAAAATGATATTATCTTTCTTCTATTACGTCACAATTTTGAGGTAACCACGTGTCCCAATTTCCTATGATTCTATACAGCGCATATATCACGATCTACCATTTCGTTCTAAATGATTGCAATAGACAAATGTATTTTATTTCGCAATATATTGTGAGAAACGGCTTTAAAAACATTTAATGCATTTGGCTTTTCTTTTTACATAAAACCCCTCGTTTTTACGTTTTAGGTATCAGCAGAAATCTCCTATCATATTGGCATAAAAAAACGGCCCCGGTACCTCCTTCAATGTCAGGTATATCCTGGTGGAATCTCTCTCTCCTTGTTCATCACTTACTTCACCAATATTAAGGGGAAAAAAATTCAAGAGGGAATGCAGAGAGTACATTTTAAAAACATTTGAGCTCCTAATTGCTCATTTGCTTTCAACATGCGATCAACAATATCAGCATATTGGTCATGACAATGATTTGCCAAGAACTTAGCAACAACTGATTTTAAAGCATTTCAAGCAGCCAGTTCTAACGGATTAAGTCGCAAATCATACTTTTCATTTAGCATCAGTTTCTTAATTTCTATTTTTCGGCCTTAATTTTGCTCTGCAAAGATTTAGATCTTTAGTTCAAATTCAGTTAAAGACTTTTTTGGTCTTCACCAACTTTCTAAAAAATTTTTTCTACGATTCGCTAATCACGTTTGTTGAAAGTGCGTTTTAACAAAAAAAGTACCTTTTTTAAATTTTGGTCCTTTGGCAAAGTTACTGTTACATAAAATAGCTTTTTTTAAAAAAGCTTGGTGACGCTTGCTTAAATAGATATTTTTAAATTTGTTGGATTAGATTTTCCTCGAGATTATATAATTATAAAGAAAATTTTGAGATATTGCTTCTATCTTTCGAATTTCAAAAGCAATTACTCCCTGGCCCTCCACTTTTGCCCTCCCTGAATCTGCCATATGTAAAACACAAATTGTGTTAATTTGAAGAATATTAAAGTTTACTACTAACTAAGCTCGATGTCAAAAAAAGTAAAGCATTGTACTTGTTAAGCCTATAATCAGATCGAGTGAGCTGCGTTGATTGCAGCTCAAACGTACATTGAATCTTTTATATAAAGCATCAATGGAATGCGTCAATTTGCGTCATATTGCATGAAATTTTTTAGTTAAATTTAAAACGCTCAAGAAGTTGCCAATTTAAAATTTGAAAAAAGGTTGTTGTTTTCAAACACTCAACAAAACTTACATTTAATGAAAAAAAATTGAAAAAAAATTAAGAATTATTAAAATAATTAATTTTCTAAGCGTTGCTGATAATATTTAAAAGTGCTGCACAGATATTAAGAAGCGCTGCAGCTCTGCAGCTCCTACGGACAAGCTGCCACTCTCAATAACCACACAAATTGTTTGTGCAGTTTTGAGAATATAATAAAAACTTATGCTCATAAACGTCTATTGCAATTTTTAATTTAATTGGCTCATTTGAATTTTTATGGAGTTTATATGGGAAAAAACACGGTATATTAACCTTTCTCTACCCAAAACCTCTCCTGATACACAGATTTCCGAAATGGGTTCATATTTGACCTCAACAACTTTTTGTTTTTTAAACATGTAGATATAAGTATTAAATTGAAAATAGTAAACAAAAATGACAATTTCAAACTTTTTTAACGTTTATTAAAAAACATCCATACGCGAGAACATATATTTATGGAAAAAACAAACTTACAAGAAACAGAATATCATCATGACAAAAAATTAAAAATTCGAATTCTCACAAGTAGTTACATTGGTTATTGTATTCTCAGGGCAAATGTATTCAAAGCATAATGAACAATTAGCACTATATTTGATTTCTTTCAACCTTCCGCAGAATGCACAGGAATTTCTTTTTTTTGTTCTCGAATTACTTGCCCTTAGTATTCTAGTATATGTACCCGTTGTGGCAGAGGACCTATGGAGTCATAAACAACTCCACACAATTAAAAATATCATAATTAAGAAAAATAACAAAGTTATTCTATTCAAACTCTGAATATGGCTCATGATTATACAACATTCTCTGAATATGGCTCGGATGTGTGTATTAATTATCTTCTTTTCGCTTTCCTTTTCTTATGAACATCACATCGCTTTGTTCAAAGGTACGGTGACCATGCGCAACTGAGGTTGTGCATGTAACAACGTACTTCGTTTAGTCACTGCTTCCTTATTCACAATCTTTTTTTCTACATGCGCTATGATTAATTTCAAGTTGATTGTGAGTAAAAATGAAAATAAATAAATAAATAAATAAATAAAAAACTCCCACACTATGTTACGGTTAATCTGCTTATTTTGTTGTCCCTTTTTTTTGTTGTCGAAATTTGTTACATCCGGGTTACGAACTTAATTCAACCAGCGTTCGTGACTGGTTGTTACTTTTTGTAGTAATCATGTGCGCGACAGGATCTTCTGGAATCTGGTAATCTGAGGTAATTTATAATTTCACTCTTGCTTTCTATGTTTTAGATTCGGTCAACCTTTCTATTAAAATGAAACTTTAGTAGCCTTTTGCGTTCTGAAGTAATTTGTTTATATAATCATATTCTGTAATTTTACTGCCTTTTGTTTTAAATTAAAATTCTCCCTGGTGGATCAGGTGGCTGGTGTGACCAGGGAGAGCTAGTAGGCTACTTTAGTGTGCATTTGCCCGACCTATCACTTATTCATATAGATTCCTACTGGCAGTCGACCTGCTCGTATACACTATGAGCCTTATTTAAGGATGAAACACCCTATTAGTGGAGGAAAATGATAATTTTACAGATAGTATAAATTGTACTTCAACATTTCTTGCAAAATTTTAAACTCTGTGGTCATTCTTATCCCATTTTGGGTCCAGAAAAGTTAATCATTTGTCATTGTGCAAAACATGTAGACTAATCATCTTTATTTTTATTAAAAATAATTAAACGTTTTAATGCAAAGTTGGTCTTCAAAGCAGGCAAACATTCAGTCTACCTCGATGTTTCATGGATAGGAACTGTTTCGATGAGGTTCAAAAACAAATGACAACGGTAGTAGAACATTGCCGCCGAATCACTTTAAAGCTCTTGCCAGCAATCAAGAATGGCGTGCTACCTATTTGTTGTGTCACTATGATTGTCGTTATATTAATTGCACGTACCGCCTAAAGCAAAGGTTTCTAATCTGTGGTACGCGAAAGTCTTTCAGGTTTTGCGAGTAACTTTTATTTTTTCACAAAGTTTACTTAATGAGTTTTTTTCAAGACAAATAATTTTTTTGTAGTCTGCTATTTTATTGTTTCGTAACGCCACGGTCTTCAAAATACAGATCTCGTCAACAGAAAGAGCGCAGTTGCTTAGAGAAGTAATGCAACACTGCGGAAGTAAATTGGGTCAATTGATTTCTCATAAGCTTCACTTTTCTTACAACAACTGGATAAATTCACTTACAATTTTCAGTTTAAGCCAGGGGTTCTCAAAGGGGTCATGGGGCATTTACCAGGGGACCACAAGCAGAATCCTTCTTTGGCACAAAAATAAATAAATCAGAGACAGTAATGACTTTTTTTCTGTTCTTCTTTTGACTTTTAGAAAAATATTTAAACAGGGGCCATGGGCGTTTGAGAGTCTCTAAAAAAGGGTCACTACCTACAAAAGTTTATTAACCCCAAGCTATAAATAGTTGATTAAACAACGTTAGTTGTCAGATACAAGCTAGAATTAAATTTAGAATAGATTTAATAAGAAATATTCAATCACATTTACATTTTTCAGACCTGGTTTGTTAGCCAAGCACTGTGTAAACTTCACCGTTCTTTACACGGGTAACTGCTCATAAACAGCAATATGTTAGCATCAGATGTAAATGCTTTTGGACAATTTTAAGTAAAAATTTTTAAAAAACATAAAATAAAAAAACGTTTATTTTTATCGATTTTTTTCAGCTTCAAGTTAAATAAAAAGCAATTCTTACTTTCAAAAAATATACTGATTGTTTTTTAAAAAATCATAAAACTTTGGACGTATTTTTAAAAGCAAAATGTAAAAAAACTATTTTTGCAAAAAATATTCTTACAAACATTTGTTGCAAAGAAAATTTTTATTAAATTTACAAAATCAATATCGGAGTTGCGACAACCAATATAAAAAATTTAGAAAATATTTCGGATAAATGTTAGTCATTGGTTGATATGAAACAATAGATTGGCAAGCAAGTGATCTCATAGCACAGTATGGCCGCTTATAAGTCTAACAATCTTATATTACAATCCTTATGAAAGATTCCGCTGATAACATCTGTTACGTCGTACGCGTAAATGTTTGTCCCGTTGGTAATTGGCTACGGGTTTCGAAGCAACGCGCCTTTTGTTCTTGCGCTGAATAATCAACGCTGTCTTTTAGTGCATTTACGCGCGACTGTTTGGCATCGAGTGACGTCACGTTGTCCTGGGCAAGTGTTGCTTGCCACTGTGTGTTTGGACAATAGTTTTTCTTTTGAAACTGGTGAGATAAGATTAGTAATTGAAGAAAGATTGAATTTTAATAGCAGAATTTCGAATTGATTTTTGCTGTTAAAAATTATTAGTTCCCTTGTATATTGGCTACATTTGGTAACAATTTGGTAATCTTATTGATATTTTAATTTGCTTGTCGCCCAATATCGTCGGTAAGTCAGTGAGTAATGTGTTTACGCGCTATAGTTAATTTATGTAATATTTGTTTGTAGAAAACCGCTGTTCGACTAGCACCTCACTTATTGTTTTGTTCAATAAAATAAAACCATAAAGTTTGGTGCTGGTCGTGAGGCGCGTTTGTGAGAAGCTGGACGAGGACGAGGCACTTTTGCGACTTTGTCACAATTTCATAGTTTTAATCAAAGCGGTATTGTTTAAGGTAAAAAATAATCTTTTTGCTTGCGGTGACAGTAAAGATCTTTTAAATACAAAAAGACTAGTTTTTATAAATACAAAGACAGCAATAAATCGTAAGAAAGAAAGACGTTTGCGAAAGGAGTAGGTGGTTACAAGTTATTGCAATCAAAAAATTTTGAAAAGATTTTTGATAAAAATTTAATCCTTCCAATATGTTAAAGTTTTTAAAATAAGAAAGAATCTTTAAGGGTTGAAAAGAATTTTATCGTTCCTATTTATAATAACACTGAGTGCTATTGCATCTTAGCTAAAGAGAAACAAGGCTGTTGACTGCAACTCATCTCGATTTGTAGGTTGAAAGGTTAACAAAGCAGAAAAGTCAATAACTGACCATTAGCAATCTTGGAGTCTAAAAAAATTCTAATGAAAAGTTGAAATGCAGTAACTTTTACTATATTTAGGTTTTTATGTTTTCAGTTTTAATTGAAGGGTTTAGAACGAAAAGTAACTAAGTCACATTTTTACCCGAATTGAGTTAGCCATTGTAGTGCGTTGCTTTCAATGTCCTTAATCACCATGCAAAATATTATTTCTAAAAAATGTTACTAAGTCTTTTTTTTGAATGCAAGGTTTTGCTGGAAATGCTGAATTTTTTTTTTAAAAGTTTCTAAGTCCATTTTATCCAATCACATTGTAAGGTTTAGTCACGTGATACGAAATCAGTTTTGTTTATATTGTAGCTTGGTGCTTTGACTATATAACATAAAAACTGGTAAATTAGGTTTCATTTTTAGTTTACTCATATATAGGTGTAGGCTTCAAAGAAATATGCACAAATATTCTATTAAAATGTTTGGTTCTTAAATTGAATACAGTAATCAAGAATGAAGTAAACACAGAGAATTTAATTAGAATTAAAAGCTAGGTTGGCAAACCTTTGCTTACTCATAAGCGTACTTTGTGAGCAATGGTAAAATCAAAGTATTTTAAATATATGTCGGACATTTTATTCATTTTCAAAAATTTTTAACAGACATTTCCTGTTTGGGAGGGTTTAAATTTAAGCATCACCTTCATCAATAAACTTTTTGTAAATAAAAGTATTGTTTGTAATGAACAGAAGGAGAGGCTTAAATTAAACTTCACCCTATGTTTACTGCTTCGAATTTTTTTTTCATAAATCTTATTAGTGCTTTGACTACCGACCTAACAATTTTAGTGTCATATGCGTTTTTAAAACATTGAGAAACAGTTTGTAAGTATTATTGTTATGGAGCATTTGATTTTACAAGCCTTACGCAGTGATGAAATGGCAGAATATAGCAGGACAACTGCAGAAGTTATAGCTAATTTTTACCCAATAAATCTAATAAGGTAGTTACAAGGACAATGAAAAAGAGTGATTACTTGAATATTTTGACGTGTCCTGAAATTCTCTTTGTAAATAATTCAATATTAAGTATTTTTACTTAAATATGACTAATGGACTTTAAAAGCAAAGTGCCTAAGTCCATAGTTTGTGGTTAAAAGTGCCTAAGTCCATAAAATCACAATAAAAGTGCCTAAGTCCAATCTAGTATTTTATTAATATCATCTGACATGTTCATCCAAAATATCTGTAAATGATGAAATAAGTTCATTATACAATATGTAAATGCTTAATAATCCTAAAAACAAAAATCGCTGTGAAACCTGATTTTATGACTCATTTAAAAACTTTAAATGCAATTTACTCAAAAGCAGTATTTTGTGACTTAGTTACTTTTCGTTCTATTGCTTTATGTTGCCTGCTATGAGTTGTTCAAGAAGAAGTTTTTGTAATGACCCTGACAGTTTCTGTTACATATGTGGAGAATATATTCTTAAAGAGTATAAAAGGTCTATTACAGATTTTGTTCGCCGAGTATACCGTGCTTACTTTGGAGTTAAACTTGGTGACCAAGACAAGCCATGGGCTCCACATGTTGTCTGCAAATCATGTGTTGAGCACTTACGAATGTGGACAAAAGGAAAAACTAAAAGCTTTAGATTTGGTGTGCCAATGGTGTGGCGAGAACAGAAAAACCACTTTGATGATTGTTATTTTTGTATGGTAGATTTGAAGGGTTTTAATCGTCACAAGAAAAAATCATGGATTTACCAGGACTTAGAATCTGCTAGGCTTCCTGTACCCCACTGTGAAGATATACCCGTGCCACAATTTAGTCATCTTCCAGAAAAACCATCAGAATGGGACTTTGTCCACCAAGCTTCAGAAAACTGTAGTGAAAGTGATGTTTCAAGCATTTTTGAAGAAAATTCGACCAGTCCGAAGCAGTTTAATCAGGAGGAACTGAGCGATCTCATAAGAGATCTTAATCTATCTAAAGAAGCTTCTGAAGTATTGGCATCCAGGCTTAAAGACAAGAAATGCCTTAGTGTTGGTACGAAAGTAACCTTTTACCGCACAAGGGAGAGCGACTTACTTCCGTACTATCGTTCAGAAGAAGGGCTTGTTTTCTGCTCAGATGTTGAAGGACTTCTTTTAAAAATGGGAATACCTGAATATAAACCTCAAGATTGGCGTTTATTTATAGACAGTTCAAAAAGAAGTTTGAAGTGTGTATTCCTGCACAATGGAAACAAGTATGCCTCGATTCCCATTGGCCACTCTACATTGCTCAAAGAAAAATACAACAATATTAAACGAGTGCTAGAAAAATTTAACTACTGTGACCACCAATGGTTAATATGTGTTGATTTGAAAATGGTCAACTTTTTGCTTGGTCAGCAGAGTGGTTATACTAAATATCCGTGCTTTATTTGTTTGTGGGACAGCCGTGCTCGCAGTGACCACTGGGTTAAGAAGGAATGGCCTGAAAGAATTACACTAACAGTTAATGAATGTAATGTCATCAATAAGCCCCTTGTCCCAAGAGAAAAAATCATTTTGCCACCTCTACACATCAAATTGGGTATAATGAAGCAGTTTGTGAAAGCTTTGCCAGTACACAGAAATTGTTTTAATTACATTTTGCAGAGTATTTTCAGGGATGAGCAATGAAAAACTAAAAGCAGGAATATTTGATGGTCCTCAAATTCGAAAGCTGATGAACGATCCAAACTTCACTGCATCTATGACTGAGAAGGAATTTGCTGCTTGGATTTCTTTTACTGTGGTTGTAAAAAACTTTTTGGGAAACAATAAAGCAAACAATTACATTCAGATAGTTGAAGATATGCTTTCAAAATTTCAAAGTTTGGGAGCAAAGATGAGCATCAAGATTCATTACCTCTTTAGTCATTTAGATAGATTTCCAGAAAATCTTGGGGAATTAAGTGAAGAGCAAGGAGAAAGATTCCATCAGGACATTAAAGTAATGGAAGAAAGGTATCAAGGACGATGGGACACCCACATGATGGCGGACTATTGTTGGAATCTTCAACGACATAAGCCATTTGCTCCTCACGCTAGAAAGTCTTACAAGAGGCGATTGGTTTCGTAGATTTGACAGAATGGTAGTTGTTAAAGTTCAATATTTTCAAGCTTCGTTTGTTTAAATAAATAACGGCAACATACATTTATACGCTGTAATACTGGGTTTTAGTTCCAATACGTTTCTTGCAAACTAACGGTAAATATTGCTGTTGCATCCTTTTTTAGCATTGTAGTTTGCATGGATGCTTTGCATTTTTGTTTTACTGCGTTTACAAAAGAAGATCGAAGCGTACAGTATTGATTAAATAGCATTAAATGAACAACAATGCCATATAACACAGTCTAAGTAATATTTTTACAAAAAAATGCAATTATCTCAAAAACTAGAGCCAACTAGCAAAAATGAATGTCATTTTCAAAATCTACGCACCTGATATACCCTAAAATCAATATAATATCTGTGGCAAAAATTTGTGTGTTGACCAGTGAATTATTTTTAAGTCAATTTCCTATTATGTAATACAGGTATTGATTCTTTCAATGGAAATTAGTATTTGTTATGTAGTGACAAGATTGAACTTTGTATGTTGAATATTCAAGTATAATAATTAGTAATTTTCTTCAATTAGTTGGTATGTGCTTTTATATCATGGCTGATTAATTACAAAATTGTGACCAATTTGCTTATTTTTGCAACATTAGTTTTTAGGATATACATATGTAATTTTATTAACATGGAGTCATATCGGAGTGGGATCTTGGGACACAAAAATTCTTGGAGTCGGATTGGAGTGACAGTTTAAATTAATGGACTCGGGACCGGTCTCCGACCCCAAAAAAAGTGACTCCGCTCATCTCTACTACGCACCCTTTCATAACTTTTGGTATATTTTTGCACACGTTGCAAAACAAATTTCAATAAACTCGACAAAAAATAGGACCTTGCAAAATTTATGGCAATAGGCTAAATTGTAGTAATGCTAAGATTTCAACAAGTTTTACAACCTTTTAACAATTTTTCTTTCATAATCACACACCTCAGTTTGACGGCCCCTGATGTGCATGATGGTACATAATGTAAATTTGCAAATTTTAGCAGATCAGCAGCGCATTAATTAGCCTATTTGAAATAGATGTTGCTTAAGATAAACAAATAAGCTATTGTACCAAAAACCAAATACTAACTTTTGTTTTAATACCTATACCCATCAATTAAATTAAGAAATAAATTTTTTTATAAAAGCTTAATTGATATTGACTTTTTAAGTGCTTTCTGGCACTAAAAAAAATTTCGCAAAAATTCCCCGCTATAATAAAAAAGAGTCTGACAAATCTCTAAATAAAAAGACTTTAATTGCTTATTGTTTATATGAATACAAAATTTTGATAACATCAATGTCAAAATTTTGCAATCGAAGTAAATAATTTTTTGTTTTTGTTAGTTAACTTGTAACAAAATCTAATACTAAATTCATTAGTTTTCAAGCAGTCTGCTTTCACAGGACAATTTATTCATTGTGATTTGTTTGGACCCAAACAACGCAAAACAATTCTTATTGATACCTTAACACAGGGTTTTCCAAACTTTTTTGGTCACGGAACACTTTGTCTTATTAATTTAGGTTACGGAACACTGAGTCAAAAAATTTGTTCATACAGGATTGTCAAGAAGGAATGGATTCTAATTTTGCTCGTTGTTATCAAAGAATTACTCGTACAGTTACTCTCATATGGGAACACTGGTAAAAAAGAATGGTTTTATGAGGTTATGTAAATAAGTTTACAACATTTAATGTGAAGGATGAGCTTGCAATGAAGCGGAAATACTTTAATATCTGGTGTGATACTCGACAGCTGAATATCAGATCCGTTTCAGTATCTAATCTGCTTCTGTGCTTAGTTTTTGTTGACACATAGTGTGAAAACCCTGTTTTACATAATTTGGTAGTTGCAAAGGGCCTATAACATTTTTTCATAGCTTTTCTTGCAAAAGTAGGATATACATTTTGAACATTTATCAAAAACTTGCGGGGGGGGGGTAATTTGTGAATCGTAGCTTCAAATTGCCATCACGTGAAAGTTCAATAAATTTTTCCACATACTGTATATGCCGTACAAACCGCGAGAGTGTTAAATAACTTAATAAACATTTACAAAAATTATTTAGCAATCTTTCCATTCTTTTGAACGTTTTAAGTTTCCAATCTTTCATCTACAAATGCAGTGAAAGAAAACTTATTGCAACGTAATATAACCTGTCTTTGCATAAACGCAAATTTGGCAGTCTGTCGCCAGTTGCATTATTGCAAATTTGGCAGTGAAAGGATTAAACCTTGTGGCAACTCGCGGAACACTTTAAAGAAGCTCATGGAACACAGTTGGGAAAATGCTGCCTTAACAGATTGAACCCTTAATGATTATTCTAATCCTTTTCTAAAACATAAATTGGACAATTTTTTCCCAACCCTCATAGAAACTGGCAAAACAAAAAATTTTTATTGATTCACTTCTTTGCTATATCTCTGTTTTTTTTTTTAATAGAAAAATAGGCAAAATTATTTTAACATATTTCGTTACTTTTTAAAGAATTAACATTATAAAAATTACATCCGTGGAGTTTCGATTTAGACAAAAGCAAAATTATTGGTCGCTTTCCAATGCTGGTTTTTCGATATTTTTGTGGTTGTCCCGATAAAAATTGAACATATAGTTTTTCTGCATAGCTAAGAACATCTTTATTTATCTGCAGTTGACACATTCCTTTTGATCAACAATTTTCCTTCCAATGCCGGTTATCCGAAATTGTAAACATTTTTTTCAAAAAAAACTTTCCATTTATATCTATTGAAACGTCCGGAAACTGCATTCTTATATAGATTGTACACTCCTTGTTTTAAGTCCTTTCGTTGTTGTTGTCCTATGGAGGAGCATCCGGGTTTGGCACAAACAGGACTGGCAAAAAAGGTTTATGTTTTTACTCTTCCAGAATGTTGCACTTCCCGGATCAGATACTGGCAGTGATGATGCATCTCTGAGAGAAATTTTCAGAGATATTTAATTGGTCTGGCGTTGAGGCTCATTAAAAGCTCAGAAACTTTTTGAAATGCAAATCGAGATGAGTTGCAGTCAACAGCCTTGTTTCTCTTTAGCTAAGATGCAATAGCACTCAGTGTTATTATAGATAGGAACGATAAAATTCTTTTCAACCCTTAAAGATTCTTTCTTATTTTAAAAACTTTAACATATTGGAAGGATTAAATTTTTATCAAAAATCTTTTCAAAATTTTTTGATTGCAATAACTTGTAACCACCTACTCCTTTCGCAAACGTCTTTCTTTCTTACGATTTATTGCTGTCTTTGTATTTATAAAAACTAGTCTTTTTGTATTTAAAAGATCTTTACTGTCACCGCAAGCAAAAAGATTATTTTTTACCTTAAACAATACCGCTTTGATTAAAACTATGAAATTGTGACAAAGTCGCAAAAGTGCCTCGTCCTCGTCCAGCTTCTCACAAACGCGCCTCACGACCAGCACCAAACTTTATGGTTTTATTTTATTGAACAAAACAATAAGTGAGGTGCTAGTCGAACAGCGGTTTTCTACAAACAAATATTACATAAATTAACTATAGCGCGTAAACACATTACTCACTGACTTACCGACGATATTGGGCGACAAGCAAATTAAAATATCAATAAGATTACCAAATTGTTACCAAATGTAGCCAATATACAAGGGAACTAATAATTTTTAACAGCAAAAATCAATTCGAAATTCTGCTATTAAAATTCAATCTTTCTTCAATTACTAATCTTATCTCACCAGTTTCAAAAGAAAAACTATTGTCCAAACACACAGTGGCAAGCAACACTTGCCCAGGACAACGTGACGTCACTCGATGCCAAACAGTCGCGCGTAAATGCACTAAAAGACAGCGTTGATTATTCAGCGCAAGAACAAAAGGCGCGTTGCTTCGAAACCCGTAGCCAATTACCAACGGGACAAACATTTACGCGTACGACGTAACAGATGTTATCAGCGGAATCTTTCATAAGGATTGTAATATAAGATTGTTAGACTTATAAGCGGCCATACTGTGCTATGAGATCACTTGCTTGCCAATCTATTGTTTCATATCAACCAATGACTAACATTTATCCGAAATATTTTCTAAATTTTTTATATTGGTTGTCGCAACTCCGATATTGATTTTGTAAATTTAATAAAAATTTTCTTTGCAACAAATGTTTGTAAGAATATTTTTTGCAAAAATAGTTTTTTTACATTTTGCTTTTAAAAATACGTCCAAAGTTTTATGATTTTTTAAAAAACAATCAGTATATTTTTTGAAAGTAAGAATTGCTTTTTATTTAACTTGAAGCTGAAAAAAATCGATAAAAATAAACGTTTTTTTATTTTATGTTTTTTAAAAATTTTTACTTAAAATTGTCCAAAAGCATTTACATCTGATGCTAACATATTGCTGTTTATGAGCAGTTACCCGTGTAAAGAACGGTGAAGTTTACACAGTGCTTGGCTAACAAACCAGGTCTGAAAAATGTAAATGTGATTGAATATTTCTTATTAAATCTATTCTAAATTTAATTCTAGCTTGTATCTGACAACTAACGTTGTTTAATCAACTATTTATAGCTTGGGGTTAATAAACTTTTGTAGGTAGTGACCCTTTTTTAGAGACTCTCAAACGCCCATGGCCCCTGTTTAAATATTTTTCTAAAAGTCAAAAGAAGAACAGAAAAAAAGTCATTACTGTCTCTGATTTATTTATTTTTGTGCCAAAGAAGGATTCTGCTTGTGGTCCCCTGGTAAATGCCCCATGACCCCTTTGAGAACCCCTGGCTTAAACTGAAAATTGTAAGTGAATTTATCCAGTTGTTGTAAGAAAAGTGAAGCTTATGAGAAATCAATTGACCCAATTTACTTCCGCAGTGTTGCATTACTTCTCTAAGCAACTGCGCTCTTTCTGTTGACGAGATCTGTATTTTGAAGACCGTGGCGTTACGAAACAATAAAATAGCAGACTACAAAAAAATTATTTGTCTTGAAAAAAACTCATTAAGTAAACTTTGTGAAAAAATAAAAGTTACTCGCAAAACCTGAAAGACTTTCGCGTACCACAGATTAGAAACCTTTGCTTTAGGCGGTACGTGCAATTAATATAACGACAATCATAGTGACACAACAAATAGGTAGCACGCCATTCTTGATTGCTGGCAAGAGCTTTAAAGTGATTCGGCGGCAATGTTCTACTACCGTTGTCATTTGTTTTTGAACCTCATCGAAACAGTTCCTATCCATGAAACATCGAGGTAGACTGAATGTTTGCCTGCTTTGAAGACCAACTTTGCATTAAAACGTTTAATTATTTTTAATAAAAATAAAGATGATTAGTCTACATGTTTTGCACAATGACAAATGATTAACTTTTCTGGACCCAAAATGGGATAAGAATGACCACAGAGTTTAAAATTTTGCAAGAAATGTTGAAGTACAATTTATACTATCTGTAAAATTATCATTTTCCTCCACTAATAGGGTGTTTCATCCTTAAATAAGGCTCATAGTGTATACGAGCAGGTCGACTGCCCGTAGGAATCTATATGAATAAGTGATAGGTCGGGCAAATGCACACTAAAGTAGCCTACTAGCTCTCCCTGGTCACACCAGCCACCTGATCCACCAGGGAGAATTTTAATTTAAAACAAAAGGCAGTAAAATTACAGAATATGATTATATAAACAAATTACTTCAGAACGCAAAAGGCTACTAAAGTTTCATTTTAATAGAAAGGTTGACCGAATCTAAAACATAGAAAGCAAGAGTGAAATTATAAATTACCTCAGATTACCAGATTCCAGAAGATCCTGTCGCGCACATGATTACTACAAAAAGTAACAACCAGTCACGAACGCTGGTTGAATTAAGTTCGTAACCCGGATGTAACAAATTTCGACAACAAAAAAAAGGGACAACAAAATAAGCAGATTAACCGTAACATAGTGTGGGAGTTTTTTATTTATTTATTTATTTATTTATTTTCATTTTTACTCACAATCAACTTGAAATTAATCATAGCGCATGTAGAAAAAAAGATTGTGAATAAGGAAGCAGTGACTAAACGAAGTACGTTGTTACATGCACAACCTCAGTTGCGCATGGTCACCGTACCTTTGAACAAAGCGATGTGATGTTCATAAGAAAAGGAAAGCGAAAAGAAGATAATTAATACACACATCCGAGCCATATTCAGAGAATGTTGTATAATCATGAGCCATATTCAGAGTTTGAATAGAATAACTTTGTTATTTTTCTTAATTATGATATTTTTAATTGTGTGGAGTTGTTTATGACTCCATAGGTCCTCTGCCACAACGGGTACATATACTAGAATACTAAGGGCAAGTAATTCGAGAACAAAAAAAAGAAATTCCTGTGCATTCTGCGGAAGGTTGAAAGAAATCAAATATAGTGCTAATTGTTCATTATGCTTTGAATACATTTGCCCTGAGAATACAATAACCAATGTAACTACTTGTGAGAATTCGAATTTTTAATTTTTTGTCATGATGATATTCTGTTTCTTGTAAGTTTGTTTTTTCCATAAATATATGTTCTCGCGTATGGATGTTTTTTAATAAACGTTAAAAAAGTTTGAAATTGTCATTTTTGTTTACTATTTTCAATTTAATACTTATATCTACATGTTTAAAAAACAAAAAGTTGTTGAGGTCAAATATGAACCCATTTCGGAAATCTGTGTATCAGGAGAGGTTTTGGGTAGAGAAAGGTTAATATACCGTGTTTTTTCCCATATAAACTCCATAAAAATTCAAATGAGCCAATTAAATTAAAAATTGCAATAGACGTTTATGAGCATAAGTTTTTATTATATTCTCAAAACTGCACAAACAATTTGTGTGGTTATTGAGAGTGGCAGCTTGTCCGTAGGAGCTGCAGAGCTGCAGCGCTTCTTAATATCTGTGCAGCACTTTTAAATATTATCAGCAACGCTTAGAAAATTAATTATTTTAATAATTCTTAATTTTTTTTCAATTTTTTTTCATTAAATGTAAGTTTTGTTGAGTGTTTGAAAACAACAACCTTTTTTCAAATTTTAAATTGGCAACTTCTTGAGCGTTTTAAATTTAACTAAAAAATTTCATGCAATATGACGCAAATTGACGCATTCCATTGATGCTTTATATAAAAGATTCAATGTACGTTTGAGCTGCAATCAACGCAGCTCACTCGATCTGATTATAGGCTTAACAAGTACAATGCTTTACTTTTTTTGACATCGAGCTTAGTTAGTAGTAAACTTTAATATTCTTCAAATTAACACAATTTGTGTTTTACATATGGCAGATTCAGGGAGGGCAAAAGTGGAGGGCCAGGGAGTAATTGCTTTTGAAATTCGAAAGATAGAAGCAATATCTCAAAATTTTCTTTATAATTATATAATCTCGAGGAAAATCTAATCCAACAAAGTTTGAAAATATCTATTTAAGCAAGCGTCACCAAGCTTTTTTAAAAAAAGCTATTTTATGTAACAGTAACTTTGCCAAAGGACCAAAATTTAAAAAAGGTACTTTTTTTGTTAAAACGCACTTTCAACAAACGTGATTAGCGAATCGTAGAAAAATTTTTTTAGAAAGTTGGTGAAGACCAAAAAAGTCTTTAACTGAATTTGAACTAAAGATCTAAATCTTTGCAGAGCAAAATTAAGGCCGAAAAATAGAAATTAAGAAACTGATGCTAAATGAAAAGTATGATTTGCGACTTAATCCGTTAGAACTGGCTGCTTGAAATGCTTTAAAATCAGTTGTTGCTAAGTTCTTGGCAAATCATTGTCATGACCAATATGCTGATATTGTTGATCGCATGTTGAAAGCAAATGAGCAATTAGGAGCTCAAATGTTTTTAAAATGTACTCTCTGCATTCCCTCTTGAATTTTTTTCCCCTTAATATTGGTGAAGTAAGTGATGAACAAGGAGAGAGAGATTCCACCAGGATATACCTGACATTGAAGGAGGTACCGGGGCCGTTTTTTTATGCCAATATGATAGGAGATTTCTGCTGATACCTAAAACGTAAAAACGAGGGGTTTTATGTAAAAAGAAAAGCCAAATGCATTAAATGTTTTTAAAGCCGTTTCTCACAATATATTGCGAAATAAAATATATTTGTCTATTGCAATCATTTAGAACGAAATGGTAGATCGTGATATATGCGCTGTATAGAATCATAGGAAATTGGGACACGTGGTTACCTCAAAATTGTGACGTAATAGAAGAAAGATAATATCATTTTTGAAACCAGGCCCCCAAATTAGCCAAAATCACCATCTTGTTAGTTCTGTAACAGAAAAAAAATTTTTTGTCGTCCAGTGAAATATTTTAACTAGTAAAACAAAACATTGATAGGAAATGGTTAGTTGATTGTGAAGTGGGTGTTCAGTGATCATCTTGAAATAGCAAATGTGACTGGTTTCATAGCACCTAAGCTACAGTTAAATTAATCTATATATTACATTATATACGGCGTTAACAAGATTAAGAACCCCTGTTTTAAACTTTCACGAAGTTAATGCTAATTCCATGCAATTTGTTTATGATAACAATCGCTCCTTGCATTTGGTAAATTGCTTTGTGGCTTCTTCTAATTTTTGAAATATTGAAGATAAGTTTTAATTTATTTTAATTGTTTTGCTTTGTTTGTCCGCCAAAGTCGCCTGATGCGAATGTATATACATTTTGCTGCACCTCGTGACACACCTAGAGAGAGTCACTGAGAAGGAACGGCCCGAAACCGGAGATAGAGGCTGCGAGAAACGAAAAAAGATTTGGATATAGTAGAAAATTCTATGCTATTAGGCTTAAATATAAACTCAGAAAAAGTTGTTTCTGAGAAAAGAATCCACAAACCAAAAAATTTTTTGAGGGTGAGCTTTGCCGCCCCCTGCTCGTTGTTTTTTAAAGAATTTTTTAAAAAATCTAATCTGGTTTCACGAATTTTTTTTATTTGATAAAAATTAAAAGGTTACTAGGTTACTTTTTAATAATCGCAATAATAATTTTTAGTAATTTAGTAATCACAACAAATCTGACTTGTCATGCTTAGATTCTAGTAGGACGGAACATATGATCTCAACCGTTGTTTTTTAAAGAAATTTAAACATTGCAACAATTGAGTCACATGTTTTGCGCTCAAATATAAGCACAACAAGCCAGATTTGTTGCAAATCATATAATTACTCGTGGTCGAAAAGTCTTTTGTTTCAATTTGAAAAATTCTATATTGCAAAAATAATTTAAAGTTTTTTAAAACTAAAAGGTATCGTGTGTTTGCTTGGCTTCGGAAAAGTTACTTGGCCTCAGCATGACGAATTTCAATGTGGAAAAAATAACTTAAGTTTTCTCAAAGTGCCATGACTCGTTTTCATATCATTTTACAGTATCTTTAGTTCAGTACCAAATATTTTGATGTTGTAAAAATAACTTAAAAAAAAAGTTCTGTCATTGACGCTGTATAAACAAAGATAGTTGATATTGACGTCAGCATCAGCGCATGCAGCAGAAGGGAAAAAATATTAAAAAGCAGTTCTTGTAAGCTAGTAAGACTTAAATTATTGCCTAGTTTTTAGCCTACGTTCAAAATTATTGCCATTGCTTGCATAATATCTTAAAACCTTTACTTTTTGGGTCCAGGGCTTGTAAAGTGGCTTCTCATTCCGGGATAAGTCCAGAGAACCTAGACTGTCTCTTGTCTACTGCACAAGGTCATTGTAGGTCCGAAATTTGTGTTGTTTTTTTCAGTTTATTATTCAGACATAAAATCGTGTTGGCGGCAAAACTGTTCTTGTCGACGCTTTTCTGAAACAGCATAAATAAAAAGAAACCTATTCTCGAAAAATTTTTAAATTTTTTCTCTTTGCCTGTTCAAAGATCTTTAAAAACCTGAATGCAGTTTGTATAAATTCCAAGTTTACTTCATGTTTATTTCATTGACACGTTCTTTACCAATGTGGGAACATGACTAAAGTTTTTTGTTTAGTTTGTAAAGTTGGCTAAATTGAATTCTCACAAACTTGCAACGAGTATTTGCTGAAATATTGCAACTTTTTTAAAGCTTAGGCATTTCCTATCACAGACCAAAATTATTCACTAAAAAATTTAGTTGTATAGTGCACTTATTTTAACTGTTTATAAATGATGTTTGCATATGAGAACATTGAAAGTTTCGATTAACTGTTGTTGAATTTAGATGCAAAGTAAAAGCCTAGAGTAGAGGTTCTTAAACTGGTGGGCCACAGAGATGTATAAAAAAGTGTTAAAACGATAAGTTTGAAGACTGGTTTTTGTTGACCAGAAACGAGTTGATGAAATTTGGTGTGGAATGAAATTGAAGACATTTTTTAGTGATTAATACTTTTTAGGTACGAAAATCAAAAAATGAGACAGATTGAGAGTGAAGACTTTTTTTTTGATTTTCATCTATAATTTGGAAACAATTTCGTGAAACTAGATGCGGATAGAAATTGAAGAACAGACACATTGGGCCATAACAATTGCATTTCAAGTTTTTTGGGTCATAATGTTAAAAACATTGAGAGCCCTAATCTAAATCAAACTTCAAAAAAAATTTGCTGAGTTAGACACAAAATTAAAATAAAACAGATGATATTTTGTCTGGCAGGAGATTTTGTTTTCATTATAAACCATGTTTTTTGGTTTGTTCAGATAGTAGCGACGAGACAATAGCCAGTTCGAGTAGCGAAATAATCTGCGCTGTGAACAACTGCGACGATCGAGACGTGTATTTCTGTCATACGCACTGAGAGAGCGCCTGGCTGTGATGGATATACACGTCATGCGCACTTAACGGGTTAAAAGTGTGGTTCAATCTAATTCGCAATTACTTGCTGAAAAAGATTGAGAACTCACTGTGCTTTTTTCAACAAAATTAAATAAAGTAAGTCATTAAATAATGTTTTGGTATAGGCTTACACAGGACAGCACCTATGCAGCGCAAAGCGTCACTTGACGTACATCACTTGCTTGCGGAACGTTTTCTTTGTCAAAAAAATTGAAGTTTTGATCTCATTTCAAATTACAACTGTTGCGCCACCTAAAAACCGCATACCACATGGATTAATTGTGTCCCAAGCATAGGGAAGCAGTTCTATGTAAATTCCACTATCGTAAATTCCCACTGTTGTAGAAGTAAATAATAAAATTGATAGAAAATTATTTGTAGGTAAGAAAAAAATCATGGATTTTTCTAACTTTTTTTGAAATTACATTTATCACATTTTATTTAGTTCAATTTGAATAATCCCCGTGACGGAATTTTTCATGGTGAAATCTACTGCGATGAAACTTATTTATGGTGCAATTTACCCTAGGAAAATTATTGCTGGCCTGGAAAACACAAACACCTTTAAGGGCTAATGATTCCACGTAAAAACGTAGGATTATTTAACGTTTTTTTGTACAGTCACGACGAGAAAAGCTTTTACTTCGATATCAAATTTTATGGAAAAATATTTTTTAATTAAGCAAAAAGTTTTTGCAATTTTTTTATTTTTGTTTGTTTTATTTATTTTAAAGAACGGCTATTTCTAGTCTTTTTGCTTTGCAGATTATATTACGTCACTACTCAGTGGCGTCATAAAATATTTTTTATAACTACCCATTTTTTGATTGCCTAAAAGTTGCTTATAAGTCTCGACGAGGCTTTGTTGTATAAAAATAAATGTAATTTTTGTTTTTTTTGTATTTTTATTTATGTTTCCACATGAAACAATGGCCTTTTTTTATAAGAACATAAAGTTTTTCAGCAAAAGCTTATTTAACAGTGTGTCAACCTGTTTTAAATGAACTGGTTTTAGATTTTAGAATAAACAGTAAACCCAATAAATTTTGAGACATAGTTTATTTAGGACATCTTGTAATTGTAACTCATTCCATCATCAACTGTGTTGAACTAATTGATTAACTGCAAAAATAAATATTTAAATTTAGATAATTTATTACGTAACAGAATAAAATATTGAAACAAATATACGTAGTAAAAAAAACAAAGTTATGTGCGCGTAGCTTTAAAATTAAATTAATACAACAGCAATTTGGTAGTATGAAAATTAAACTGATTTAAGAAATCTGAAACGAATTATTAAAACACCGAGTTTAATCATTTAGTGGAAAGTACTATAGTTAAAGTAAAATAAAGAAACATTAAAAGTTAAATAAATTCAGTGAAAAAGCTTTTTTGTCCATATTGACAGATGATATCATGATTGACAGATAATGTCATGTTTAAAAACCCAGCCATCGGGGGCACATTACTGTATTTCTTGATGCCGGTCCCAAGCCCGGATAAATGGGAGGGTTGCGGCAGGAAGGGCATCCGGCGTAAAACTTTTTTCCCAATTTATACAAATGCGTTATCTTGATAAATCCATACCGGATCGGTCGCGGCCCGGGTTACCAACGACCGCCTCAGGTGTTGCACAGCAGGGCACCTGTGGAAATTATGCTACTGCTCAATATAGCGAAAACAAGAGGAGAAAGAGAGGAAGAAGGCGAGTGAAGAGGCAACGAGAAGTGTGGACAGGGAGAAGCTCACTCGTAAGGGTGGGTATCCTAAATATTAAAACAATGAATGGAAGGGAAAGAGAGCTGGAAGATTTGATGGAGCAAAGGAATGTAGACATATTGTGCCTGCAGAAAACAAAGTGGAAAGGGAGTAAAGCAAGGAACATTGGAGGTGGATGCAAACTATTTTACAACGAAGCTGATGGAAGAAAAAATGGAATAGGAATAATGTTGAGGGAGGAGCTGGCTGAAGGTGTTCTGAAGGTGAAGAAGGTGTCAGACAGACTAATGGCCATGAAGCTGGAGGTAAAAAGGTTCATTCTAAATATAGTAAGCGCGTATGCTCCACAGCTTAACAACAGCATGGAGGAGAAAAATGATTTTTGGGAAGACCTGGATGGGTTGATAGAAAGTGTATCAAAAGAGGAGAGGATAGTTCTAGGTGCAGACCTTAATGGACATGTGGGCGAAGGAAACATAGGGAATGAGGAAATAATGGGGAGGTACGGTGCTGGAAGAAGAAATAGGGAAGGATCAATGGTTGTGAAGTTTGCAAAAAGGATGGATTTGGCAATTGTCAATACTTATTTCAAGAATAAAGACGAACACAGGGTGACGTATAAAAGTGGCGAAAAAAGTACCCAAGTAGATTATGTGATGTGCAGAAGAAGGAACCTAAAGGAAATGTGCGATTGTAAGATAATTGTGAATGCGTTCGTCGCAAAGCAACATTGTATGGTGGTATGCAAATAGCTCTTATGGTGAAAAAGAAAAAAGCAGAATAAGTAAAGCCAAAGATACGATGGTGGAAACTGAAGGAGACAAGCTGTCAAGAAGCGTTTAGACAGGAAGTGGCCAGAGCTACGGGAGGCAAAGATGGGCTACCTGATAAGTGGGACGAAACAACGAAAATGCTAAGACAAACAGCTGAAACTGTGCTGGGAGTGACATTTGGGAAACAAAAAGGAGACAGGGAGACATGGTGGTGGAATGAGGAAGTTTAGGAGAGCATAAAACAAAAGAAAGAAGCAAAGAAAGCTTGGGACAAAATGAGAGATGAAAATAATAAAAAGATCTACAAAGAAAAGAAAAGTAAGCAAAGAAGGCAGTTGCAATGGCAAAGGGACGTGTGTATGACAATTTGTATGCTAGATTGGAAACAAAAGAAGGTGAAAAGGAATTGTACAAATTGTCTAGGCAGAGAGACAGAGCAGGAAAAGATTTACAGCACGTGAGAATTACAAAAAGATGAAATGAGATGTTATGGTAAATTCGGAGGCAGTGCTAAAGAGATGGAAGAAGTACTTTGAGAAATTGATGAACGAGGAAAATAACAGAGACCCTAGGACAGAGGAAGCAGAAATGTTTAACGAAGAGGTAAATTGTGTCAGTAGAAAAAAAGTAAAGAACGCATTAAGAAGGATGAAAACAGGTAAAGCGGTTGGGCCAGATGAATTGCCAATAAAAGTTTGGAAGTGCATGGGAGAGATTGGGATAAAGTTTGTGACCAGACTGTTCAATAGAATTAATGCATATAGCTTTTTCTTTTATATAAAAACTTCTCGTTTTCACGTTTTAGGTATCAGCAGAAATCTTCCATCATATTGGCATGAAAAAACGGCCCTGGTACCCCCCTCCAATGGCAGGTATATCCTGGTGGAATCTCTCTCCTTGTTCATCACTTACTTCACCAATATTAGGGCGAAAGAAATCCAAGTGGGAATGCAGAGAGTACATTTTAAAAACATTCAAGCTCCTAATTGCTCATTTGCTTTCAACATGCGATCAACAATATCAGCACAATGATTTGCCAAGAACTTAGCAACAACTGATTTTAAAGCATTTCAAGCAGCCAGTTCTAACGGATTAAGTCGCAAATCAAACTCCTCATTTAGCATCAGTTTCTTAATTTCTATTTTTCGGCCTTAATTTTGCTCTGCAAAGATTTAGATCTTTAGTTCAAATTTAGTTGAAGACTTTTTTTGGTCTTCACCAATTTTCTAAAAAAAAATTTTTCTACGATTCGCTAATCACGTTTGTTGAAAGTGCGTTTTAACAAAAAAAGTACCTTTTTAAATTTTGTTCTTTTCGCTAAGTTACTGTTATATAAAATAGTTTTTTTAGAAAAAGTTTGGTGACGCTTGCTTAAATAGATATTTTTAAATTTGTTGGATTAGATTTTCCTCGAGATTATATAATTATAAAGAAAATTTTGAGATATTGCTTCTATCTTTCGAATTTCAAAAGCAATTACTCCCTGGCCCTCCACTTTTGCCCTCCCTGAATCTGCCATATGTAAAACACAAATTGTGTTAATTTGAAGAATATTAAAGTTTATTACGAACTAAGCTTGATGTCAAAAAAAGTAAAACATTGTACTTGTTAACCCTTATTTACCTAGGCTGTTTTTTTCTGTTAACTACCTAAGGGGGGTCCTCGGAGGACCCTAAGTTTACATGTCCAATACTCTTAACAGCCAATAGCTGCGCAGTTGAGTTTTTGATATGTTGGAGAAAATTTATTCTAGTTTAGTCAAATGTCTTTACTTTTAATATATTTGCCATAAGTCTTTTCTTATTTTGCATAAAGTTGAAGGTCCCCAAATTTTCGCTGATTGCTTTGTTTTGCGACATAGTCGGATTAGTCACAGTCTGCTGCAAAAATAAATAACTACAACGTGAGGCAGTAATCTTGATAAATACAGCAAGACGTTCAAAATGTTTTTTGACTTATTTTATGATTTTTGCACACAAAAAGTATACGAAAATCAAGAGGTAAGTCAAAAAAATAGCCTGCTACACTAAAACTACCCATCGGATTTGCTCAAGTAAAATACCAGAATATTTAGGAATAAATTTTAGAAAAAGTCATAAAATTTTAGGTTTTTATCAACTAAACTTTACGAGTTATATTGTTTTTTTATAAGGGGGGTTCCTCAAAGGACTCAAAGGACCCCCCTTAAGTAAATTAGGGTTAAGCCTATAATCAGATCGAGTGAGCTGCGTTGATTGCAGCTCAAACGTACATTGAATCTTTTATATAAAGCATCAATGGAATGCGTCAATTTGCGTCATATTGCATGAAATTTTTTAGTTAAATTTAAAACGCTCAAGAAGTTGCCAATTTAAAATTTGAAAAAAGGTTGTTGTTTTCAAACACCCAACAAAACTTACATTTAATGAAAAAAAATTGAAAAAAAATTAAGAATTATTAAAATAATTAATTTTCTAAGCGTTGCTGATAATATTTAAAAGTGCTGCACAGATATTAAGAAGCGCTGCAGCTCTGCAGCTCCTACGGACAAGCTGCCACTCTCAATAACCACAACAATTGCTTATGCAGTTTTGAGAATATAATGAAAATTTATGCTCTTAAACGTCTATTGCAATTTTTAATTTAATTGGCTCATTTGGACTTTTATGGATTATTATATGGGAAAAAAACACAGTATATTAACCTTTCTCTACCCAAAACCTCTCCTGATACACAGATTTCCGAAATGGGTTCATATTTGACTTCAACAATTTTTTGTTTTTTAAACATGTAGATATAAGTATTAAATTGAAAATAGTAAACGAAAATGATAATTTCAAACTTTTTTAACGTTTATTAAAAAACATCCATACGCGAGAACATATATTTATGGAAAAAACAAACTTACAAGAAACAGAATATCATCATGACAAAAAATTAAAAATTCGAATTCTCACAAGTAGTTACATTGGTTATTGTATTCTCAGGGCAAACGTATTCGAAGCATAATGAACAATTAGCACTATATTTGATTTCTTTCAACCTTCCGCAGAATGCACAGGAATTTCTTTTTTTTGTTCTCGAATTACCTGCTCTTAATATTTTAGTATATGTACCCGTTGTGGCAGAGGATCTATGGAGTCATAAACAACCCCACACACTTAAAAATATCATAATTAAGAAAATAACAAAGTTATTCTATTTAAACTCCCACACTATGAGCCTTATTTGCGGATGAAACACCCTATTAGTGGAGGAAAATGATAATTTTACAGATAGTATAAATTGTACTTCAACATTTCTTGCAAAATTTTAAACTCTGTGGTCATTCTTATCCCATTTTGGGTCCAGAAAAGTTAATCATTTGTCATTGTGCAAAACATGTAGACTAATCATCTTTATTTTTATTAAAAATAATTAAACGTTTTAATGCAAAGTTGGTCTTCAAAGCAGGCAAACATTCAGTCTACCTCGATGTTTCATGGATAGGAACTGTTTCGATGAGGTTCAAAAACAAATGACAACGGTAGTAGAACATTGCCGCCGAATCACTTTAAAGCACTTGCCAGCAATCAAGAATGGCGTGCTACCTATTTGTTGTGTCACTATGATTGTCGTTATATTGGTCGCTCGTACCGCTTAAAGCAGAGGTTTCTAACCTGTGGTACGCGAAGGTTTTTCAGGTTTTATTTCACTTTTATTTTTTCACAAAGTTTATTTAATGAGTTTTTTTTCAAGACAAATAATTTTTTTGTAGTCTGCTATTTTATTGTTTCGTGACGTCACGGTCTTCAAAATACAGATCTCGTCAACAGAAAGAGCGCAGTTGCTTAGAAAAGCAGTACAACACTGCGGAAGTAAATTGGGTCAATTGATTTCTCATAAGCTTCACTTTTCTTACAACAGCTGGATAAATTCACTTACAATTTTCAGTTTAAGCCAGGAGTTCTCAAAGAGGTCATGGGGCATTTACCGGGGGACCACAAGCAGAATCCTTCTTTGGCACAAAAATAAATAAATCAGAGATAGTAATGACTTTTTTTTTGGTTCTTTTCTTGATTTTTAAAAAAATATTTTAAGCAGGGGCTATGGGCGTTTGAGAGTCTCCAAAAAAGGGTAACGACCTACATAAGTTTAAGAGCCACTGGTTTAAGCTATGAATAGTTGATTAAACAACGTTAGTTGTCAGATACAAGCTAGAATTAAATTTAGAATAGATTTGATAAGAAATATTTAAGCACATTTACATTGAAAGAAATAGTTTATGCTTCACAGAAATTTTATATAAGTACTGGTGGTAATACAGGTAGGTGCGCAGCGTAGATGTAGGCGCGCAAGTAATATGGTGCAAAATAATGCAGGTAATGCAAAGGGTGATGCATGAACCACAGATCAAACTGATACTTTTGTAAGAATCACTCATTTAAAAATTGCTTTAATTATCATTTTTTGTTGCCAACTTTAAATTTTTATTCCTCGTATTGGTTATCAAGTTCAAGAACTTTTTTCTATTAATTTTTGTTAAATTTTTTACTTGACCTTGCATCATGCCCAAGCAAAAGTATAATCCAGAATAGGTAAAATATGGCTTTATCTAATTGAGCACAGTGGAGAAGTTATTCAACAGTGTGTGGTTTGAATGAAAAGACTGTCCAATGTGGGCAAACAATCCATTCTGTTAAAACGACATCTGGAAATGAACAACGCTGATAAGATGAACCGAGAGCAGAGCTATGTTCTGTGACTGGACAAAAATGTAAAGCGTCAGCGCATGGAAAAAAACTGGCCAGATCTAGTGGAAGGGTGCAAAGATTGTCAAGGCATCTTAAGAAGTCGCTTTCTTAATGACTAAAAACTTAAAAGCTTATACAATTGCAGAGTCTCTTGTTGTACCAGCTGCAAAAATTTTGGTCAGGAAAGTAATTTGAAAGCAGGTCGCGGCAAAGTTAAAGAGTGTTTTCTTTTCTAGTAATACTGTGATGCGGCGCATTGAAGAAATGCCAGTTGCTATCGCGGAAAAAGTGATTGCTGGAGTAAGAGCTTGGAAGTTTGAATTTGCCATACAATTTCATGAATCTACAGATGTCAACCACTGCTGTCAACTACTTTTTTACATTGCTTTACATAGAGTGATGAGGCAATAACTGAATTATTACTGAGCCATGAGCCACAACTGGGGAGCAATAGGAGCTGTTAGATATTTAGGAGGACCAGAAAAGTAAAGCATAAAGAATGTTTTCCAATAAACTTCCGGCTTAATATTGCCTCTTCATACTCTACGCTAACTCCCACGCTGTTCCACTGCTACTGATTTTCCCTTCTACATGGAAATACGGCACAGTGTTTTCAATGATGATAAACATTAAATCAAAAAATCAAAACCAACTAAGTTTGCCTGAACATAATTGTCTTTTTGCTGTTTGCAATTTCACGCCAGGCAGCGATTGATTGGTGGAAGGTAAACAAAAATAAATACCTGTGTCTTATTAAATTTAGTTGTGGTTTGTTATTCTTCTGAGTAAACTAAAATTTGATCAAATCAGTTGCTCTGAAAGAAGTGGTATATGTTGGCAACAAGGGATGTAAAAAATGATATGATTGGTTGGTACAATTGGTACGAGATCGGTAAAAAGATTGGAAACAATTGGTACGAGATATACAAACAATTGGTACGAGATATACAAGCAATTGGTATGTAAAAAGGTTGGAAACCCCTGGCCCAAAGTACACCCGATTCTTTTAACCAATGTTCTTATACTTCTTTTCAAACCCGCGTTTTTAACCGAAAAATAATTTGTTATAATACTTATGATAATTTGCCTGCGAAACACTCAGTATTATTGACTTTCAAATACGAAAAACTAGTTAGAAAAATTGCACCCGCGCTCACTGATTTTAAAAAAAAGGATCACAAAAATTTTACAAGGATTTCTGTTTTCATGTTTTAAAGTATTGATTGATTTTAGTTTGAATAATACACTGCTACATAGAAACGAGTTCGATTCGCAGTGAGATATGCATTGCTGACAAGCTCTAATAAGAGCAAAACTCGAGTCTGGTGCTTCTCATTTTTAAGCAGTTTGGTTTTTAGTACGTTTATTTTTATAGATTTTTTTCCGGCTTCAAGTTAAATAAAAAGCAATTCTTACTTTAAAAATTCGCTTTTTAAAAAATTACAAAATTTGGACGTATTTTTAGAAGTAAGATGTAAAAAACTATTTTTGCAAAAAAAGATTCTTGCAAACATTTTTTGCAAAGAAAATTTTTATTAGATTTACAAAATCGATATCGGAGGTGCGACAACCAATATAAAAATATATTTCGGATAAATATTAGTCATTGGTTGATATGAAACAATAGATTGGCAAGCAAGTGATCTGATAGCACAGTATGGCCGCTTATAAGTCTAACAATCTTATATTACAATCCTTATGAAAGATTCCGCTGATAACATCTGTTACGTCGTACGCATAAATGTTTGTCCCGTTGGTAATTGGCTACGGGTTTCGAAGCAACGCGCCTTTTGTTCTTGCGCTGAATAATCAACGCTGTCTTTTAGTGCATTTACGCGCGACTGTTTGGCATCGAGTGACGTCACGTTGTCCTGGGCAAGTGTTGCTTGCCACTGTGTGTTTGGACAATAGTTTTTCTTTTGAAACTGGTGAGATAAGCTTTAGTGATTGAAGAGAGATCGAATTTTAATAGCAGAATTTCGAATTGATTTTTGCTGTTAAAAATTATTAGTTCCCTTGTATATTGGCTACATTTGGTAACAATTTGGTAATCTTATTGATATTTTAATTTGCTTGTCGCCCAACATCGTCGGTAAGTCAGTGAGTAATGTGTTTACGCGCTATAGTTAATTTATGTAATATTTGTTTGTAGAAAACCGCTTTTAGACTAGCGTCCCACTTATTGTTTTGTTCAATAAAATAAAACCATAAAGTTTGGTGCTGGTCGTGAGGCGCGTTTGTGAGGAGTTGGACGAGGACGAGGCACTTATTTGCGACTTCGTCACAACATCATAGTTTTAATCAAAGGGATATTACTTTAAGGTAAAAAATAATCTTTCTGCTTGCGGTGACAGTAAAGATCTTTTAAATACAAAAAAGACTAGTTTTTATAAATACAAAGACAGCAATAAATCGTAAGAAAGAAAGACGATAGTAAAAGGAGTAGGTGGTTACAAGTTACTGCAATCAAAAAATTCAACTTTGAAAAGATTTTCGGTAAAAATTTAATCCTTCAAATATGCTAAAATTGTTAAAAAAAGAAAGAATCTTCAAGGGTTGAAAAGAATTTTATCGTTCCTATTTATAAGAACACTGAGTGCTATTGCATCCCAGCTAGAGACAACAAGGCTGTTGACTGCAACTCATATCGATTTGCATTTCAAAAAGTTTCCGAGCTTTGATGGGCCTCAACACCAGACCAATTGAATATCTCTGAAAATTTCTCTCAGATATGCACCATAACTGCTAGCATCTGATCCAGGAAGTTCAACATTCTCAAAGAGTAAAAACATAAACCTTCTTTCCCAGTCCTGTTTCTGCCGAACTCGGATGCTCCTCCTTACGACAACGACAACAAAAAGACTTAAAACAAGGAGTGTAAAATCTTTATCAGAATGTAGTTGCTCGACTTTTCAATAAACGTAAATGCAAAAATTTTTAAGAAAAAATTTTCACAATTCAGGATAACCGGCATCGGAAAAGAGATTGTTGATCAAAAAAAATGTGTCAACTGCAGATAAATAAAGATGTTCTTAGCTATACAGAAAAACTACGTGTTCAATTTTTATCGGGACACCACAAAAATATCGTAAAATCAGCATTGGAAAGCGGCCATAGTATCACTTTCGTCTAAATCGAAACTCCATGGATGTAATTTTCATAATCTTGATTCTTTAAAAAGTAATGAAATATGTTAAAATCATTTCGTCTATTTTTCTATTTAAAAAAAAAAAGCAAGTGGATATAGCAAAGGAGTGAATCAATAAAATTTTTTGTTTTGCCAGTTTCTATAAAGATTAGAAAAAATATTGTCCAATTTATGTTTTAGGAAAGATTTAGAACAATAACTAAGGATTTGATCTGTTAATCCTATTCACAGGCCGTTGAGGTTTATTTTTTTTTGATAAAATTCTGGAATTTTTTGACTTTTCCTAATTTAAATTGATGAATAAGATGATACTATTTTTAGGTGCCCCCAAACAAGGATTAACGGAGGAAATACACGTTTTTTAGTAAATTTATGAATTTTTGCTGGTTTTTGCAAGCAGAGTGTGGAATTTCAATTTTATGCTTTTATTAAGTGACATGAATTTTATCAAGAATTGATTTTGCCTGACGAAGCGAATTACGTCGTTTCCCGACGTCGATATGCCTTAGGCGATGCAGAACTTATTTCATGTAAATCGCATTTTCTTTTCTTGAGCTTTTGGCGATTGCTTGAAAACACTTTGCACATACATACATTATGTTGTATAAAACAATTGCTGTTGGACTGCTCGAATACCAATCAAGCGGACAAAATTCAATCTTTACACAAAGCATTTTTTTAAACTTTTTTATAACTATTCGTTCGTAGGAAAAAAAATTAAATTAACCAGTTCACATTTTAGCTCTTATGCTGACGCCTTCAGAAAATCAAACAACACCTGACTTTTATAATTGCATTTCATTTTGCATTTGAAGTAACAGGCCATTTTTATGTTAAAATTTTCCTTACAATAAAAAACCCGACGTATTTTTATGTATAAGTTTACTTGTTTGAAAAGGTTTTATTAGAAGTTTATAGCTTTTAGATGTGGTTTTGCTCAGAGAAAACATAGAATAAAAACAAAACGTTTGATACGATTGAATTTAATTTTATGGCGGTTCTAAAGTCTGAGATTTACACAAATGACTTCTTTCCCACAAAAATATTTCAAGCCAAAGTTTAAAAAATTGATCCTTATTTATTCCAAACTGTTTGATAAATTTATTTTGAAAGTTGAATGAAGACCAAAAAAGTTCCACTATGGAAATTCGAAAATAATTTTTTATGTAAGCCTAAAGACTATTTTTGGCCTTCATTTGCCTTTCGCAATTAATTTTATGTTTGAACACAAAATGTCATTTAAAAAATGATTTGATACGACTCTTGGTCTAATATGGTTATCCTATTATATGCCGACGTCTTTGTAGTTTTAAAATGGCCCGCTAATTTAAAACCTCTAAGTAAAATCAACTTAAATTCTTAGTTACGGATGACCTGGGCTGTTTACAAGAGTTCTCTTACGTAGAACCAGAAAAAGCTCCGGGCCCTAATTTTATGTGCACAGAGCTTATATTCCATGTTAGAAATGATTTGAATTTTTGATTACATAACTTTATCTTTTCTTGCTTGCGTTGCGTCCACTCCAATTTGAAAAATCTACGGAAAAGCGCTTGTAGTCGCGATTTGAAAGACAAAGAAGACTGTTGAAGACCCAAAAAGTTATTGATAAATTTATCAACTTTACGTTCGCTGGAAAAAATAATGAGACACTTACCTACGTCCGCAACGAGCTAATTGATGGTTTTGATGCAAAAAGTCAATCGTGTATCAAGTCGTTTTGTTAAAACAAATTATCGACGATTTTCTCGAGACTAAAAAGAAGGCCAGTACCAACTGTCAATCTGACAGCTGTATATGGCACTGTTATTTCATACAAACTTGGCTTTAACTGCAAGCTGCGGAGGTTTCTGTTGGATAAATGCATGGTTCGCATTATTATTATTAAACTAGTTCGCAACTAAAGTTCCACTCTATCGGCGGCAGTAAGCAAAATACTCTCGGGTGTCAGAGAAACAGTCGTCGTCGTCATCGTTTGAAGGGTATTCACTCCAGGTCAGACACAAGCAAGACTGGGGCCGAGGGTTTATTCTTTTACTACCCCAGACTGCTGCACTACCTGAATCAGATGCTGGCAGTGATGTTATTAAGCCAGCATCGAGTTTTGTCTCCAAAACCGTCAGACCTCGTGCTCCATGTGGTGCCCGATATATAGGGCACGCTGTTAGTACATGGCCTGCGGTTTGCTCAGAGGCGCCACACTCGCAATTCGGTGAAGGAGCGAAACCCCATTTCTGCATGGACGACACCAGTCCGCAGGCGGTTGAGCTTAACCGCCTGCGGACTGGTGTTGGGCGATTCCATTCATCCATGCACAAATGAGGTCTCGCTCTTTCACCGAATGAGCGAGACCCCTTCACCGAATCTGATCACGCTCCTTCACCGAATGAGAGAAACAGTGTTCCTCCGAAACATACCACGACTTTTTTAACATTTAAATATATAATCTGCTTTCCACTATCTCCAGATTAAGAAAAAATGTGAGTTAAAAGTTTATAATAACCAACATTCACCATTATGTTTATTTCCGATTTACCTTGAAGTAAAACTAGACAAATCACTTAAGTTTGGTCACCACCGTTTCGCATTGCACAAAAAGTTTTGTTTGCGTGTCCCGCTGCTGAGGTAACATGCGGCCTCAGGGTGGGTGCTGATGCCAAAACATCAGATACAACTCCTTTATTTTTAGTTTATTCAGCATCCAAGTACTGGAGTCTTGTTTGTTCTCGTAGTACCTCTTTTATATATAGTGTTTTGAATGACGCTTTGCGCGTAGTCACTGAATATCTCCGTATCTCTCCAACTGACCGCTTACCAGTTTTTCAAACATCCAGCCATCTAAGCTTTACAACTAGTAGCGACACTTTTTTTGGCTAAAGGTTGTACTCTAAACCTGTGCTCCGCTACTTTTTGGAACCTGCGGCACATTTTGAAAGATTTCAAAAATTAGCAGAACACCTGGACCAGGTGAAGCGCTAAATTTTGAACGCTTTCTATTACCTGAAGTTTCATTTATCTTTCTAAAAAAACTTAAAAATTTCAATCTAAACTCTGAAAATATAGTGATAACTTTTTTCATCTGAAGCTACCAATTTCCGCATATCGTGTACAACCAAACCTGGCTGAAAATTGAATGAAAAAAGTTAATTTAGTAAAGACCAAGAAATGGTCTTGACATTACACAATGAGATGTAAGCCTACTGTATAAAAAATTTTTTAAGTTTTTCGGTTGCTACTTCAAAGAAACATAATTGTATCTCTTTTTCGAAAAGTAATGTATGTTGGTCATTTTTGCACAGCACACGAGTTGCAGAGCACTGCTCTAGATCCTGACTATGGTTTATTTATCGGCTATCAAATGCCTGCCAATTAAGACGAAGGTCTAAACGCTTGTTTGTGCTTGCTGCGCAAAAACCTTTCTTGCTGAATTAGGCATCTGTTCTGTTCTGTATCCAATACATGAAACATAGATCCAGTACATGAGTCAGTACATAAATTATAGATCGAAATCAATTAGGTATCAAAATTAGTACATCAATTAGGCATCCAGTACATGAATCATAGATCGAACACAGAGTACTGTGAAACTACATCCAGCCTCGTACTTTCATTATATCAGCGCCTGATCTTACCAGTTCTAAATAGCGTGCTCAGAACAGTTTGAGTTATGCTTAAACGCCTTCAGACGGGTTAAGAACAACTTGCCACAGCTAAATTAACCAGTCGGCTCCGTCTAGTTGGTTGCACCCAGTCGGTTGCGGCCAGTTGGCCCATTCCGCCAACAGACTGTAGTTGTGCGTTTTCATTTGTGCATGGACAAATAGGGTCTCGTTTCTTTCTCTCCTTGCAAATGCGGCGCCATTGCACAAACCGGAGATATGGTTGTATTGCAGTGTCACATGCATTGAGGATTACAAGGAGCAAGATGTTGGACAGTTTTGGATGAAAAAATAAACAGTTGTGGTTTGGTACATTGCTAACAGCATTTAATCCAGCCAATACAATAGCAATTTGCGGAAAAAAATTATGCACGGGAGCCAGTCCTATTGATGTGTTTTACTTGAAGTGGCTGCTTTTACTTACTACAACAACTTTGGCATAGATTTGTCCGCTTTTACGTAATGTTAAAGAAGGACCTTCACAGCTTAACATGTCCTTTTTGAAGGTTTCTTGGAGAGGCCTTGTGGTAATCATATCTTCTGAAGATGATCTATCTAATCTTTCACTGTTTAGAACAAAAACGTTCACTTTTCAATTAAACATATCGGAGCCAAAATGTGTTATTTTATCCCGTGTTCCATTCGACACTTTTCATATAGCTAAAAATATATATAAAATATAAAAAAATATATCTATTTTTGTTACCCAGATTTGCCTATTTTCTAGTTTTACTTTTAGGTTTTTACTTGTTAATTACTTTTTTGCTTTATCGCTGCTCGTTTTTCAAACTATCATTTTATTATAATTTTTTTATCATTTTAAATGACACAATAAAAGTAACTGCTTGACTAAGACATCTTATGGTTACTTTCCACTCATGTTGTCCTACATTTAAACTAAATCATATATTATACGAATACTTGTAAATGTTTAGTGACAAATAAACAAATGTGAATCTTCACAAATGTTAGTATACATGTATTGCTGTTCAAGAAATCTTTTATTGGGCACTCTAGTTTTTATAAACTGTAATTTGGAGTTGCTGATAAATTCAAGTATAGAAAGTGCCGTAAAATGTTTTTATTAATATAACAATAAAATGTAAAAAGAAATAAACATATACAGTCTTGATCAGTTCCCATCAAAATAACACTTCCAACCTCTCGCCAGCCCTGATTCAACCGCACGATAAAAGAAGGTCTTTGACTGGCTTACAGTTTGATGTTCAACGAAAAATTAAATTGATCTTGGGCGAACGTCATTTCCGTGCAAGTGACTCTATTGTTGTAACATTTACACCTCGAATTTATGCTTCAAAGTCTAATTTTAGGAAACGCTGTTGTCTCTGCTATAATAATGAAATTGGACCAGGCCAGAAAATGCAAAAAAACATGAAAAAATTATGAAATAGTGTTAATCTTCCACGTGTTTTCGGCTCTGCTTACAAATTTGCGCCTCATGCTTTGAACGATGCCAAGATATGTTCCACGGCAAACAGTAACAATTATATAAAGTAATATTGTTCTTCTCTAGTGTTTTTTTTAAGTAGTGCAATGGCATAGTTTTAATTCAATTCCGGTAATTAAAAAACTCTTTTTTGTAAATACTAAATTGTGAAAAAATAAAACGATGTGCATATAAACCAGCGTTTCTCAAACCATGGGTCGCGACACAAATGTGGGTCGCTAAGGCTACGCGGAATGGTCGCAAAAACTTGTAAATTACCTCACGTAAAAGAAAAAGAACTGTGCACACAAGATTTCAAAAGTAAAAATCCTATTTTTAGCAGAACATCATGATTTTAAGACGAAAATCTAGAAATCAGAGTCAGATTCAAGTTGAAGGCCTTTTTTTTTAGAGAGCATCTTGATTTTGGGACCAAAGTAAAAAATCGGAGACTGAATTCAAGTGCTGACTTCTTTTTTTAGAGATCACTACGTTTTTGAGCCGAAAATCAAGAAATCAAAATAAGTTGCTCACGAACAAATTTCTGCCCACACATATACAGCGAAAAATGAGACGATCATTGTTGGTTTACATGACACTTTCGTGTTGTTTCTATGTGTGCTCTCAAATTTATTTGGGTCGCAGTCATATTTGTAGATCGTTGTTTTAGCAATTTTGGGTCGCAGAAAAAAAGGTTTGAGAAACGCTGATATAAACGATGATATATAAAAGATAAAGTTTTGTTGGTTTTACAATATTTGTAAGTCTATATTTTAACACTGCTAAATATCAAATCATACCCAATTTCAAATTCTTTTATGTAAAAAAAATATATATATATTTTTGTTTTTTTTATCCTTTTTTAAAAAAGCAGCAATAACTATTAGTAACTACAAAAACATTTGAACAAAACATATGAACAAGTAATTGAAACTAATCTAAAATAATTTCCATACTTCGACCATTCAAACAATGAAGCAAGCTTTCCTTAGCTTCTTCAGTGTTTGTAATTGTCGTGCGCGTTGACGTCACTCTTTACGTCCAATTTTTAATTAAGTTTACGACTGTTTTGACATCGAATCCGTTACAATCGCATTTCACGCTAGTTAAATAAGTGTCTAAACGTAAAAATTGAAGTCATCATGCTAAATTACAATTTTGCGTACTTTGTCAAATGAATTTCAAAAACTTTTTTGCTCTAACCACAGTTAAATAAATGATATTCACTCTGCTAAAATTTCATAAAGATAGCTTAAGTAGTTTTTGAGTTATAAATCGTTGATTTGGTGGGCTTCTGAAGCCCGGCCGTTGAGGAGTCAATAGGTTGAAAAAGGTTGAGGAAAATAGGGTTAAGGCAGCGTTTTCGAAACTATGTTCCGTGAGCTTCCTTCAAATATTCTGCGAGTTCTCTCAAAATTTAATCTTTTCCCTGCCAAATTCGCAATAATGCAAATGCCTAGAGACTGCCAATTCGCATTCATGCTAAGACAGGCTATATTACGTTACAATAAACTTTTCTTTCACTGCATTTGTAGATGAAAAATTGGCTGCCCTGTTTTAACCAATCAGACTCATTCTCCTTGCATATATGAGCACGATCGGATTGCTCTCGGTTCATTCTGGCGATTACTACCGATGAGTGTCAGATAAAAAGTCTTCGAGGAATAAACACGCTTTTCAAAGCTGTCTTAAAGTTTTGTACCGTTATATTATGTACAATTATCTACACTAGGGGTCCTCAACTGAGGTGTGGGATTATGAAAGAAAAAGTGTAAAAAGGTTGTACAACTTGTTAAAGTCAATTTATACCTTGAAACATTACTATGATTTAGCCTATTACCATAAATTTTGCAAGGCCCTATTTTCTGTCGAGTTTATTAAAACTTGTTTTGCAAAGTGTGCAAAAATATACCAAAAGTTATGAAAGGGTGCGTAGCACAGATGAGCGAAGTCATTTTTTTTGGGGTCGGAGACCGGTCTGAGTCCATTAATTTAAACTGTGACTCCAATCCGACTCCAAGAATTTTCTGTGTCCCAAGATCCGACTTCGATTTGACTCCATGTTGATAAAATTACATATATATATATGTAATTTTATTAACATGCTGCCGAACATGGTAGCGATTCTATCAAGGCACAACAAGACCATCTTAGCATCAAAAAACACCAATGTACATCCTCCTTGCAACTGCCGGCGTAAGGCGGAATCTCCTCTAAATGGCGATTGTCGCAAGAAAGCTATCGTTTATAAAGCTAGCATATCAACAGATAGCAACGATCCTCCCAAATCGTACTATTGATGCTGCGAAATGGAATTTAAATCCCGTTTTTACAACCATCGCCAGACTTTCAAAAACATGCAAAAAAGATATACCACCGAGCTATCGAAAGCCTTCTGAGAAACCATAAGCAATGGGAGAGAACCTCATGTTGAATGGAGCATTTCGGCTAGATCTAGTACCTATCAACCCGGTGCCGCCAGGTGTAATCTCTGCCTCGATGAAAAGCTAGCCATTCTCCTGGCAGACCCACCTAGCACACTTAACAAAAGAACGGAAATCACCGGCAAGTGTCGCCATAAAAACAAATTTAAACTAAAAAACTTCACATAATCTTCACCAAGCATTGAACTCGGTTTTTTATCATTTGCAACTTTTTTTATTTTTTGATTAGTCACGATTTCTGTAAATTTATACCGCGTCACTTGTCAATGACAAAAATCTTCTTACGTTTGCATAGTTGCGCTTATTATTATTTTATTTGGATACGGTATAGCTGTTTATACAGTAGTTTTTTAAGTTGTACGAAATTTGTATAATTTCCCCTTTTTATCCTATTTTTATTTTTATTCTATTAGTATTTATTCCGGGTTATTTATTTATTTTTTTGCTTTTAATTTCAGCTATCGCCTGATGAGCCGTTTTTACGGTGAAACAGACTGTTGCGAATTTTAATAAATAAATTTTATCTGCAGTGTTTACACTTAATTTGATAATTTTGCTATGATCTTCAAATCATAGAGTACTGTCAAAAGTGAATTGTCAGCACTGACCCTTGTATATATATATCTTAAAAACTTAAAACTTATGTTGCAACAATAAGCAAATTGGTCACAATTTTCTAATTATTCAGCCATGATATAAAAGCACATACCAAGTAATTGAAGACGATTACTCACTATTATACTTTGAATACTCAACATACAAAATTTAATCTTGTCACTACATAACAAATACTAATTTCCATAGAAAGAATCAGTACCTGTATTACATAATAGGAAATTGACTTAGGATTAATTATCAATGATGCTCATTTGCTTTCTATTTAAGAAAGAGTAAAGCTCACCTATAATTATATGATAATCCTCGTAAATGCTTCTTATTGCAAGTTACCAAAAAAGCCAATTCTTAGATAAAATGTTTAATTACTAATTATTTGCTAAAATAATATTGCCGCGACATAATAGAAATAATCAAAAAATCATACTGGCGACAATAATGAAAAAAGTATGAACATATGATGTAAAACAGATGTAAATACTATGGATCCATACAAAGAACTTTTATTTGAATACTGATTCAAGGTGACCTAATCAAAATGTGCCAGTAGTTGTTAAAAGAAACTTTAGTAGTTACTAAGCTACAAATAAAAAATCTAAAATATCATAACGTTTACATAAAAATTAAAAAACCTTATAGAAAGTGTATCTACATTTCAAAATATTTATATTACAATCCATTTGTAAATAATAGCAATCAGAAGCCAACATTTTGTCATGTTGTTTGCAAAGTAAATGACTTTGCAATTTACATATCTTGGCAAACTAAAAATGGCTCCTGTTATTATTATTTACAAATGGATTTTAAAAACTACCTCTCTTCTAAAATTACAAATTACGCGTATTTATATTATACTTAATCAATTAAAGCTTTGTGTCAATAGGCCTACATTATTTGCTCTTACAAAGTTCTTGTGTACTTTATTAGTAGGGGAAGGTTTAAAATTTAAATTTATATGAGGGCCTTAGAAAAATATGGTATCCATATAAATAAACATATTTATTCCGAAAAAATATTTTAGCTGATTCTTGCGCCATGGCCCTTTATTTTTAACTGGCTCAGAACAAACAAGGTACATTTATCGAACCAAATTAAAAAATTGCTTACAGCTAAAATTTTTATTGACATTTTTTGCCTTATAAAGCAAATTTTGACCCATGAAAGATGTCTTTTTTTCGCTTTAAGGCTTATCAATACTTGGTGCATGGCTAAATGTACATTTGTTTGATAATTAAACTTTCGATACTTAGCATAAAAATTTTAATAACAAACAAACGTTTTCTTAGGGTATTCTCGAACGTAGAAGATAAAAACTTAAAAACTCATTTTGGTTTGTTTTTATCGCATGCCGATCTTTCCTTAATGAGTGACCAATTAAAAGCTCGTATAATGCTTTCAGTTTTTTAGCAATCTTAAAATTTCTATCCACAACCGTTAAAGATGAGCAGACCGTGCTGTTTTAGACTCGGAATCTAGTCTATTTCTAAAAGATACTCTAATCCAAGCATGTCCAACCTGCGGCCCCCTTAATGTTTTTATGCGTCCAAAGGCTTACTCAATTTTTTAATTAAACATTTTTCATAACTGCATTGCATTTGATGTGACAGTTATATTAAAGTAAAAGGAAACCAGGTGAATACATCATTTGGATGCTGCGTTGTGTGACGTCGAATGAACTGATCTATAAAAACTTTTATGGGCAAAGATTATCATAAAAACGCTTGCAAAATTATCATAAAAACGCTTAAAAAAAAGCATCATTTTCATTATTCACATTGCTTTACAATTAAATTTCTATTAAAATGTGTTATCTTTAAACGTTTTTTACAACACTAAATAATAGTTGTTAATGATTTTATTGGTAGTAAAAATAATAACTTTAAACCAGTGTCGAGTGATTTGGAATAGGATTACAGTAGCAGCAGCGATACTGCTTGTGGTAAAAAAAGAGACTCGGGTAGATTTATTTTGAGGGTGGAAAGAGACTCAGACATTTTAGAGATTTTAGGAATTTAATATTTGATCAGGGTCCAGGATTGCACTATACTCATTACTCAAGGAGATTGTCGCTCGTAGTCGGCTGGATGCCTAAAAGTTTGGTAGGTGTTCAATTGAAGTGAGACGCAGGCACCCAGTGACAAATGCGCGAGTGATCATACAGGAAACTGTCTATGAAGCGAGTGTGAGCATTGCAACACCAGACTGCTGCGCAACACTCAGCTGTTGAGTAAACCAGAGATAGAGCAGCTTTGCGCAGTGTTTTGGCTCTCGCACCCCACCTTGAGCCTGTAGGTTGCTTCAGCAGTGTAATGCACCAATATATTTTTTTGCTCAACGCCACGAGATAGTTACGGAACATGACCGATCTGTATACAAAATAACTAGGGTTAGACAAAATGGTAAAATTCTAATGCTGTTGTAAACATTCATCTCACATTGGGTCTTTTTGTTACATAAATGAAAGGCTGTCGGACCGTCTTAGTGTGACTGAGCTTCAGCCTCCAAGTTTGAAGATACACGAAACGTTTAGTCATTTTTAAACTTAAAGTTCCCTCAAAAGCCTTCCAATTTCCAAAGGAGTGCAACAATGCATAATCATCTGCGTAGATAAACTTTCTGAAAATTATGGAGGGAAAATGTAAACGTAAATAAAAAGAGGTTGAAAAGGAGGGGAGCCAGAACCGTTCCTTGAGGAACGCGCTTTTCAGACCGCAAATTTGCTTTGCTTGCTATCACCACCAGTAAGGATGAAACTTTAATTTCGGACAAGCTCCATGCTCAATTCGACCATGAGATTATCTGGAAGAAGTCTCAAGCAGCTTGCAGGTAAGGCTACGGTGCCAGACACAGAGTTATATGTTTCAGTAAGATCTACAAATCGCAAAATGATTCTCGATGTTTTGTCAATAGAATGAACAGATCCACGGTTGACTTTCTGCGTTAAAACCCAGCCTGCTCTCTAGGGTACAATGGAGCAATAGCTGGTTTGACGCGAGCATAAATAAACCTCTCCAAAATCTTGTCGGTACACAGAGCAGAGATATTGGTCGATACTCTTTGGCCCCCACAGGCTTCATCAGTTTTGGGATTGCGACTACAAGCGCTTTTCTTTAGATCTTGATAATTTTGAGTTGGTGTAAGCAGGAAGAAAGGAACTCATGTAAGTGGGTCTTCACAGCAACTTCAGCATGGATATTTTTAATTCTAATTACGTAATGATTTTAATAGCTTCACAGTTTACAAAAATTCCTAAATAGTTAATCAATTTTAAATTTATGTTTTGATATTTGTCATTTGGTAATGGGATCTAATGCTAAAAAAAGGAAATTTCATATACATGTACTTTCGCGTCCCACTGAATATACCCAAATTTATAATTTGGCCCATTATGAAAGAAGGTTGAGCATCCCTGATCTAATCCGATCCGAGTTTGATAAAACATGTAAAACTGGCAGTCAAAAATCCGATAAGTGCAAACGATTTTGGTTGCATGATCTCTAATCATTTAATAAATACGAGACCAAGTTTGAGATTATACAAGCAAAAAATCTTTATATAAGTACTGCATGTTATACCTCTGTCCAACGTCTATCCATGTTTTAGCTTAAGCATTACTTATTGCTTGGACCAATTTAGTAGGTTTATTTGCAATTCACGACACAATATATTTAAAGTAATGCAAAACAAAACCATTAATAAAACATTAAAAAAATTGCCAAACTGGTTATAAATTAAGATAAATATCAACTTAAAATAGCAAAATTCATGCATTCATATTATCCTCTTAAGCTTTATGAAAACTAAAACCAATGCTTTACATACGTTCGAAACAAATACTATTATACTGTACTAGAACAGTCACTAAACAATGTTATTTCAAGAAAAAATAAACCTTTGATATTTTCTTATTTTTAAGTGTGATCAGATTTGTGCTGTAAAAATTTTATTTTTTCTGTTAAATTAAAAATTATCTAACCTATACTAAAAATACTTTAATCAGCTGTTTGATTATCTTCGAATTATTGTAGTGCATCTCCACTTTTCCAATGGCGCACATCAAAGTTTCAAAAAATAATTATATGTGTTACAGTTAAGATATACAGTTAAGAACTGCAGCAATTTTATCACTTTATACTGCTTTTTTAACTACTTTTACGGTGTTTTTAAGTTCTTAATTTTGTGTTTATTAATAACCGAGCCATCGGAGGCACATTACTGTGCTTCTCGATACCGGTCCCAATCCCGGATAAATGGGAAGGGTTGCGGCAGGAAGGGCATCCGGCGTAAAACTTTTTTGCCAGATTATAGAAATGTGTGTTGTTGATAAATCCATATCGGATCTGTCGCGGCCCGGGTTACCAACGACCGTCTTAGGTGTCGCACAGCAGGGCATCTGTGGAAATTATGTTACTGCTTAACATAGTGAAAACAAGAGCAGAAATAGAGGAGGAAGGCGAGTTAAGAGGCAGCAGGAAGTATGCAAGAAAGACACTCACTCATAAGGGTGAGTACCTTAAATATTGAAACAATGACTGGAAGGGGAAGAGAGTTGGCAAATATGATGGAGCGAAGGAATGTAGACATATTGTGCCTACAGGAATTAAAGTGGAAAGGGAGTAAAGCAAGGAACATTGGAGGTGGATGCAAACTATTTTACAACGGAGCTGATGGAAGATAAAATGGGATAGGAGGAGCTGGCTGAAAGTGGTGTTCTACAGGTGAAGAAGGTGTCAGACAGACTAATGGCCATGAAGCTGGAGGTAAAAGGGTCCATTCTAAATATAGTAAGCGCGTATGCTCCACAGGTTAACAACAGCATGGAGGAGAAAAATGATTTTTGGAAAAACCTGGATGGGTTGATAGAAAATGTATCAAAAGAGGAGAGGATAGTTAGTTCTAGGTGCAGACCTTAATGGACATGTGGGCGAAGGAAACATAGGGGATGAGAAAATACCGTATATACTCATGTATAAGTCGAATTTCTGGGAGACGATTTTAAGGTAAAATTTTTGGGGTCGACATATACATGAGTAATGTTTATGATGTTTATGGACATGTTGCTGCCGAGTCAAATAGAATGTGAATATGAAAAGAAAACCCAATATTAAACGTGCAGCAATACTCACGTTTGACAGCATAATTGTTAGAATCTTTAGCAAATTTTATTACTAAAAGTTTAAATTAAGCAGTATATTTTTTCTTTTACCTGGCATCATTTATACATATTTTATTCTGCCCATTCATTGCACAAATAATACCGTAAGCGGGTCATCCCAGACCTCGTTTAAAACATATTGAAGAACTCTATTTATTGTATTGAGTAAAAAAAAAATTTAAATTTTGAAAGTTATGTTTTTTATTCCGGAATAGCAAAATTTGATTCAGATTCGATATATATAATTATTCCCGAATATTCTAGAATATCGGAGTCGACTTATATATGAGTAATACCTATAATAATGCAATTTTTTGTCTTAAAATATCTATCGACTTATACATGAGATCGACGTATACATGACTATATACGGTAATGGGGAAGTACGATTCTGGAACAAGAAATAGGGAAGGATCAATGGTTGTGGATTATCCGAAAAGGATGGATTTGGTGATTGTCAATACTTATTTCAAGAAGAAAGATGAACACAGGGTGACGTATAAAAGTGACGGAAAAAGTACCCAAGTAGATTATGTGATGTGCAGAAGGAGGAACTTAAAGGAAATGTGCAATTGTAAGGTAATAGTGAATGAATGTGTCGCAAAGCAGCACTGTATATTGGTATGCAAAATGGCTCTTATGGTGAAAAAGAAAAAAGCAGAGAAAATAAAGCCAAAGATACAATGATGGAAACTGAAGGAGACAAGCTGTCAAGAAGCGTTAAGACAGGAGCTGGCCAGACCTATGGGAGGTAAGGATGGGTTACCTGATGAGTGGGACAAAACAGCGGAAATGCTAAGAAAAACAGCTCAAACTGTATTGGGAGTGACATTTGGGAAACGAAAAGGAGACAGGGACACATGGTGGTGGAATGAGGAAATTCATGAGAGCATAAAACAAAAGAAAGAGGCAAAGAAAGCATGCGACAAAATAAGAGATGTTGCGATAGCGAAGAGACGTGCGCATGACAATTTGTATGCAAGATTGGAAACAAAAGAAGGTGAAAAGAGTTGTACAGATTGGCTAGGCAGAGAAACAGAGCAGGGAAAGATGTACAGCACGTGAGGATTATAAAGAATGAAAACGGTAATGTTATGTTAAATTCGGAGGAAATGTTAAAGAGATGGAAGAAGTACTTTGAGAAACTGACGAACGGGGAAAATAACGGAGACCCTATGACAGAGGAAGCAGAAGTGGTTAACGAGGAGGTAAATTGCATCAGTAGAGAAAAAGTAAAGAACGCACTAAGAAGGGTGAAAAAAGGTGAAGTGGTTGGGCCAGATGAGTTGCCAGTAGAAGTTTAGAACTGCATGGGAGAGATGGGGATAAAGTTTGTGACTAGAATGTTCAATAAACTATTAGTGGTGAACGGATGGCAGAAGAATGGAGAAGAATTGTGTTTATCACAATCTATAAAAACAAAGGGGACGCACAGTGCTGTGAAAACTAAAGAGGAATAAAGCTAATGAGCGACACAATAAAAGTATGGGAAAAAATTATTGAAGCCAGGCTAAGGGATAGTATAGAGATCAGCAAATAGCAATATGGATTTATGCCAGGAAAAGAAACCACCAATGCCGTGTTTTCCTTAAGAATGTTGATGGAAAATACAAGGAAGGTCAAAGAGAGCTACATTGTGTATTCGTAGACCTAGGGAAAGCTTACGACAGGGTTCCGCGGAAACAGCTGTGGTACTGTGTGAGAAAATCAGGAATAGTGGAAAAGTATGTACGACTTGTACAGGATATGTATGAGGGAAGCGAAACAGTGGTGAGGTGTGCAGTAGGAACTACAGAAAGTTTCAAGGTTAAGATTGGACTGCACCAGGGATCAGCGTTAAGTCCGTTTCTGCTTGCAGTGATAATGGACAGGCTAACGGATTAAGTTAGGAGAGAACCACCAGGGACGATGCTGTTTGGTGATGATATTGTGATTTGCGAAGAGACCAGGGAAGAAGTAGAGCGGAGATTAGAATCCTGGAGATAAGTATTGAAAAAAAAGAGGGATGAAAGTAAGTAGGTCAAAGACCGAATATCTGTGCATAAATGGAGGAAATGACAACAAAACAGTAAAGATGGAGGATACAAAAGTGTCAAGAGTAAAGGAATTTAAGTATTTGGGATCAACGGTGTAAGAAAGTGGTAGTTGTGAGAGGGAGGTAAAGAAGAGAGTGCAGGCAGGATGAAACGGATGGAGAAGAGTATCGGGAGTAATCTGCAACAGGAGGTTACCAGCTAGAGTAGAAGGAAAAGTATACAGCTCAGTGGTGAGACCAGCAATGGTGTATGGACTTGAGACGGTGGCGGTCACAAAGAAACAAGTGAAAAAGATAGAAGTTGCAAAGATGAAAATATTGAGGTTTGCTATGGGAGTGACAAGAAAAGACAAGATTAGAAACGAGTACATCAGGAGTACAGTTAAGGTAGAACGGTTAGGAATGAAGATGAGTGAGTCCAGGATGAGGTGGTATGGACATGTCATGAGGAGAGACCAAGAGTATGTAGGAAGAAAGATGATGGAAATGGAGTTACCAGGAAAGAGAAAAAGTAAGAGACCAAAGAGAAGATTTTTAGATGTAGTGAAAGAAGATATGGGGGAAGTTGGTGCGAAGGAGACGGATGTCGAAGACAGGACGGTTTGGAGAAAGATGATACGCTATGGTCACCCCTGATTGAAGGAAAAGGTCGAAAGGAGAAGAAGGCGTGTTTATTTATAATCAGTTTAAAAACAATGAAATATTTTTTTTCATAGTCGTAGTTTATATCTATTTTTTCGACTCACAGGCAGCATTGAAGGCACTAAACTGAGAGCAACTATCAAGCAATTAGCTCAAACCTACTTTTGAAAATGTCATAATATTGTTACAGTATTCTATTAAAAAAATCTAAAAATCTAAAAATTTTAAAATTTTAAAATTTTAAATTTTTTTTGCACTGAAACATATCACTAATTGTCAAGAATACCAAGCACCTTAAATTTATTATTTAATAACTATGATTAGAGAAACTTTTATAGAGTTTATTTAAAACCTCAGCTTTAATGTCGTAAACTAAGCTAGCAGATAACAATATATTTTTATTTATTTGATCTCTATATACGTATATCCTATTGACTCGCAGAAAAGAGACGGAGGAGCTAATACATGGGGTAAGTTATTACCCCGACCTGCTTCTGGAGATGCCAAGCTATTGCTTTTCGTTTGAAGTTTAACAGAGATATGACTGAAATCTAGAACTGCTTGCCAGGACCATCAAGCAGAATAAAGTGTTGTAAAGTGTCTTATCTAAGGACGCAGCACAATGGCGTAAGTAGGTTTTGAATCGAGATCCTGTCGATCAAAATCCCAGTACTCTAACCATTTGACCAAGCTGCCGACTGTATGATATATTAAATTTATTGCTTTTGCATAAGCAGTATTACTCTTTTTTGCGATATATTTGGAGCAAAAAACAAAAAGAAAATAATATAATACAATTTGGTAATTTATTGGCTTTGTTTATAACTGACTGACTGGCCCAAACATTTTCTTTTTTAAATTGTCAACTTGGACAATGAGCAATAGAAAATTGCTGAATTGGGCATATTCGTTATTCCGCAATTTAGATTTGGTAGCATTTCGGCTGCTGATTAATTGTTTCAAAAAAACAATTTAGACAAGGAGAAAATAAAGCATTTTAATCCGACAGTCAGCTCCGATCCGATCAGACAGGAAATGCCAGTCCGGCTTCATCCAGCTTCAACAGAAAACTGGTCCTAACCATTTCTAATTTTTAGACAATTGCAGCTGGAATTATACACTCAAATGAGAGAGTTTTCTCTTTTTATCACAAATTTAGTAAAATATAAAATTCAAAATTGCTTGTTGTTGTACTATTAGTTAGATGGTCATTGTTTTACCCATATTAATCAAAGGTTTGTTTCCAAGTTTAAACTAAATTTATAATAGTAAGCTATATAAAATTTTGTAGTTTTTCCGAGTCAAACAGGCAAAGATGATTTGCTAATTTTAGTAAGTAAATTTATATCAATTTTTTACAGCAAAAAAAAAATTGCCTGTATTTTTGTCAAAAACATCCGTCAGAAAAAAAAAGAAAAGTTTTTTGCTAACTTCCACCTGGTAATCAAAGTTGTCGCACCTGAACAGAACTCAACTAAAATCACTGGCGTACGCGCGGGGTGTTTTTGTAAAAGAATGTACGCAGACAACTCAAAAAAATTAAACCATAAAGAAAAGTAAATATAAATTAAAAAAAAAGTCTTCACTTCATTTTAACTGTTAGTAATCGTATCTTCGGCACGCAATCCTTCATGATAAGTGTCACAGACTTTGTTCGGGAATTGTAAAGGACCAGTTGATCTAGATAACCCGATTACTTACGCTGAAACAAAGCTGTGTCTAAATTTTATTTTATTCCGGCTCAAGAAGTAGTCTGCTATGAGCTTGACGGTTTTATACAGTTGGTTTGAACAACTGCAAAGCGAAATCAACGCTATAACTTGATTCAATCAATACAAAATGATTCTAGCTCCGTAGAACGCAACTCCAAAACATTGGTGCAAAATAACTTCAACACTCGCCACAAATTCTACTTTCTTAAAGCGGCACTTTTCGTTTATTTGTCTCTCTTCGTCTTCGTTGTCCGCTTTCTCTTTTTCGTCTGTGTAGTCTCTCGCTTTGCATTCATTTATATAGACAAAAGATCACGTGACGCAAATTTACTCGTATATTCAAGACTCAGCTCGAATCCCCTAGAGAAAGCGCTACGCTCGAATGCACCAGAACATTCCATTATCTTCGAGATAGCAAAGCTTGGACAAAAACATATTACGTCATTACTGTCGTGCGAAACGAGAAAAAAGAAAGTTGCATTCGAACAACACAGTAGAAAAGCAATTATCCCTTGCCCAAGCGATTTCTGCGTTATAACAAAAACTCTGAATTATTTTAAGGCGGAAAATAAGCTATATCGCCATGATTAAAATTATTATGAATAAAGTGTGACAATAAGTTTTTGCGTACGTCACTTCCCAAAATACAAAGATAAAAATTTAGATTTTTTTTTAACTTAATTGCTCAGTCTATGAATCAGCGCTATGATTGCAAGTAGAACATTTTATATATTGTCGCAAAGAAATCTAATATTTTATTTTGTAAATTTTTTTGTTTGTTTGTTTGTAGGAGTTCAAAATGAATTTGCATTTGCAGAATATCGCTTCTCAATCAAACAAAGCGTACAATCGTGGCCGGTAAATTGTTTCTACTTATTAATAATTCTGTTCGTAGAGGATATATTTATGTCGCAAATAAAAATAAAAGCCAAAAGTAACAATGGTTGCTTTATTACATGTAGCAAGAGTACTATGATTATTTTAGTCTTATTGATGTTGAATGTTTGTTAGTTTATCAATCACTGTCTTGTAAAAAAAGCAGATTATTTTGTCTGGTTTTGTGCGTTATTCAGTATCGGCCCGCGCATCGGAGCTCCAGAGCTGCAGCATCTTACATATCTTGGCAGCGGTTTTAAATATTATCAGCAACGCTTAAAAATTTAATAATTATAATTTTTTAAGCGTTGCTGATAATATTTTATAATGTGTTATCAATTGCAGCACTGATATTTAGCGTGCTGGAGCTCTGCAACTCCGCTGCGCGAGATGCCACTCAGTATTGATTCTGTAAGTTACAATTTTCAGTTTATTACGCTTGCTACATGCAGCGATTTGCCAAAAGCATTTTCCGGACAGATTTCTCAAAGAGAGCAAAGGCCGAAAAGTTTATTCGTTATCTATCACATTAACAAAAATTTTAACTTAATTAAAATAAAAAACGGGATAAGTAAAAATGAAGTCGAAATACAATATAGCAAGCCTTTCTGTGTTTTTTTTTATAGATAAGTTTGTATTGAAAACTTTTCCACCAATGGATATGTTAAGAAATCAAAAAAATTTATTGACAATTTCAGATGAATACCATAAAATTTCTTAATATTTTTTATTAAGATAGAAATTATTGGGGTAAAAACACGATACTGAAATAAAAAAAGTCAGCAAAAATTAAAAAAAAGAATCGGAGTCGAATCGTCATTGCTATCAAAACACAACACGATGTAAGACATTGAAGAAATTAGGGTACTTATGTCATTGTTACCATAAACGTTTTAAATAAAAACATTAGTATCTTCTATGCTCCGTACTTGGAACTTGGGTCCCAAGTTAAAATTTACAATAAACACCATATATTGATAGAATCTGTATTTGGGTGTCTTTTAGGGAGTTTTGACCAAATTTATTTTTTAAAAATTTAGCTTATACATGTCATCTATTGATCATTTAAAGATCAATTTAGATACAAATAGGATAAAGTTTTACAAAATATTGCATATTTGCACAAAAAATACATTTGATTTACTTTGTCAATAGCATTATTTTTGATTCATCACAATAAAACTTTTAGAAATTGTCACTAAAACCATTCATCGCATGGGTGAGGAGGTTGGAGGGCCGTATCGACAGCAAACGCGATTGACGTATTCAAAATTTGCTGCCGTCATCATGTTGTTTACTTTCAAAAAAGTACTTTACGGAATTCCTAATCTACTTGGCCGTCTAGTAAGCTGTTTAAATTTTGTCATATTACTAAACAAAAAACTATACATTCATTGTTTTTCATTTTGCTTAGTGGGCTTCCGCGTTTGCTCTCGATCATCTGACTATGCACAATAATGTATAATAACAACATAAACCTCATTTAGTTTCTTGTAGCTATGACAATTCTTGCTCCACAATTGACCCCAGTAATCACACATGTTCTTCTTTGTATCGACGCATTGACCTAATTTCTGCCGTCTGTTTTAAACAAAGTTACCAGTAGTTAAGCAGTGTGATCCCATACTGGAATTTTATTGTGAAGTTTCTTCTTCAAGCACATAGTGAAAACCACTCAGGTAAATTGAGCATGAAAGTAGCGCTCTTCTGATTGGAAGTCAGAGTGTTATCACGCCAAGTTATTCTTTGTGCTTTTGTGACCGATGTGACCATGAAAAAATTGTCCTTAGGTTGTATTTTGAAAATTCATATTTAATGATTCTTAATATCTTAATGAACAAAATAATCGTTATGATGTAAAAGCAAACCATCGAAATAGTAATAAAAACTATGCAAAAAGTCATATCCTGACTGATTTTAATTCTAATGCTGTTATGTAATTGGGCTCTATCTTTAGGCCCAAATCCGAACATGCTTACAAACCTTAAGCCAGCCTAAACTAAAAAGATCCTAAAACCTAAATCTGGATTAAGTTAGACCTAAAGAATAAAGAATATAATTACAATATACGCATATAGACTGTGTGTTTAAATTTAAACTGAATCAGGTTCGAAGTTTTTTAAAAACGTGAGCCAAACGTTTCAAACCCAAAACCGAACAAAAAAACGGTCTCTCTAGAACTTTTCGAAAATATACTCCAAACAAAGTAACTTTAAAAAGCATGTTCATTCCTTGAAGACTTTTTATTTGACACTCATCGAGATGAATCGTCAGAATAAACCAAGAGCGGTCTGATTGTGCATATATACAGTAGAATATGAGAGCCCAACAAAACGCAAAATGAATTTTGTGGTAACGCTTTTTTACCGCTTTGCTTAAGCAGCCGACGTGAGACAAAGCTTGACAAATTTATTTTGGTTGCGAATCGCTACCCAAACTATATTGTTAGATTCACATTTACCAAGATCCAACAATTTAACCTGCCATCTCAGCATGGACTCGAAAATGCCCAGTTTATCTCCACATTTCATGGCTGGGAAATGTTTCAATCAGATTTGAAAAGCAAATTGCTACAGCCTTAAAACATGTAGCAATGTTAATTATTCTAAAGATTGCAAGAACGCATTAAAAAACACGTTCTCAGGCCGATCAGAAACCATTATTCTTCTCAAGACAGCTCTAATCTTTCCCGTGCCAGCAAAACAAACAGTACTTCTCAAACTATTGCCCATGACTCTGCCATTGAACAGCATCTTTTAGAAAACCCTTCCTATGCCAGCCAATACAATGACAGCAAATTTTTTATCCTTCCCCGAGGATGTACGTCTTTCCACCTGTTCGCTCTTGAAGATATTTTTATCAAATCATTTCAATCTAATATATGTGGACACAAGCAATTTTTTACAGTTTAAAACTCATTTAGTAAGGCTCTTTTTTTTTATTTTGGATTTGTTGCTTTTTTCGACAAATCAAACGCGCTTTCGCTTTCTTTTTTTTCTCTTCTCTATTAGTCGCTTTTTTTAAACAATCAGATGTGCTTTCATTTTTTACATAAGCACAATCGAATTGCTTTCAATTCATTCTCACGATTCTTCCCGATGAGAGTCAGATAAAAACTCTTCGAGAAATGAATACTGTTTTTAAAGACATTTAAAACATAGTGGTATATAAATTATTCAAAATGAAAAAGTATTGACGATACATTTTTAAATACTATTTCAATTAAACTATACAATTTTTAAAAGTACATTTAATTACCTATTCTAAAAAGTATTTACTATTCACGATAGTCAAAAGTAGCGCCCAATTAGTCAAAAGATTTATTTCATAGAGACTTAAAGAGTTAATTTAAAAAAATTAAAATGAACTGTTTTAATAACTTTTTTACTGTCGTTTTCATTACTTTTGTAATCTTTTAACACAATAACATATAAGCTTTTCATAAACTGTTAAAAATAGGGCGTTACTTTTGACTTATCATGTATATTATTATACCTTATATTATATAAACATTATGTATTTACATTAAAAACACTACAACAAAAACGTTGAAACCACGACAGTCGGTTTCATCTTATAGAATCGTCAGGTGGTTACTACAAAATTAAAAATACAGTTAGTTTTGGTAAAAAATAACACGTAGTTAAATTAGTCAAGCAAATAAACAATTCCTATCGTCATCGTCGTCATCGTTTGAAGGGTATCCATTCCAAGTCAGACACAAGCAAGACTGGGGCCGAGAGTTTATCCTTTTACTACCTCAGACTGCTGCACTGCCTGAATCAGATGCTGGCAGTGGTCTTATTAAGCCAGCATCGAGTTTCGTCATCCAAAACCGTCAGACCTCGTGCTCCATGTGGTGCCCGATGTATAGGGCACGCTGTTAGTACATGTTCTGCCGTTTGCTCAGAGGCGCCACACTCACAATTCGGTAAAGGAGCCAGACTCCATTTGTGCATGGACGAATGGAATCGCCCAACACCAGTCCGCAGGCGGTTGAGCTTAACCCAAGCTGCTCGGGGTAAGCCCATCCCAACAGGCCTGGTACCGGTCCGGGACACAAAAGCACGGAGCCTGGAAGCATTTTCACAGTACTCCGCGTTCCATTTGTGATTTGTCCATTCAGAAGCGCGGATGCCAAGTCTGGCAAGGTTGTCCAAACGATTCCGCGCAGCTGGCACAAACGGGTGTCTGGATCTTAGTCTCACTTGGCGAGTATCTGAGGACCCACTTAATAGACCATACAAGATATGATCGGGGTCCAGAGATCCACCGTAAGCCAAGGAGAGTGTCGCTTCCATTTGGCGAAGCTCAGCTGGCTGGATGCCTGAGAGTATAGGTAGGTGGTCCGTTGGAGTGGGACGCAGGCATCCAGTAACTATGCGCAAGGCGTCATTCAAGACACTGTCGATGAGATGAGTGTGAGCACTGCGACACCAGACTGGCGCACAGTACTCAGCTGTTGAGTAGACTAGAAATAAGGTGGCTATGCGTAGTGTTTTAGCACCAGCATCCCATCCCGAGCCCACAGTCGCCTCAACAGTGTGACGCGCGAAGATAGTTTTTTGCGCAATGCCACTAAATGGTGACGAAATGTGAGCGATCTGTCCAGTTTTACCCAAAGATAAGTAGGGGTTGGACAGAACGGTAAAATTCTATCGTTGTTGTAGACCTTTAGCTCACGTTTGGCCTCTCGGTTATTTAAGTGAGAGGCTGCCGTCACCGTCTTAGCCTGACTGAGCTTCAACCTCCAAGTCTGGAGATACGCTAAAAGTGTAGACATGTCTTGGCTCAAAGCCCTCTCCAAGTCCTTTCAGTTTCCAGAAGAGTGCAACAATGCTAAGTCATCAGCATAAGCAAACTTTTTGGAAATCATGGAAGGAAGACCGTGTGTATAGATGTTAAATAGGAGGGCAGCCAAGACCGATCCCTGAGGAACGCCGTTTTTAAGACGGCGTAGCCTGCTTTGCTTGCTGTCACCGGTGGTAAGGGTGAAACTTCGATTTCGGACAAGCTCCATGATCATTTTGACCATGTGCTTATCGGAAGTAGTCTTAGCAGCTCGCAGGTAAGCCCACGGTGCCAGCCAGTGTCATAAGCAGCTGTCAGATTGACAAATACGGCACCGGCCTTCTTTTTAGCCTCAAAAAAATCCTCGATATTCTGGGTTAGCAGGACAACTTGATCTACGTTTGACTTCCCCGCGTCGGAACCCAGCCTGCTCTCTAGGGAGCAGTGGATCGATTAATGGTTTAACGCGGGCCTAGATAAGCCTCTCGAGGATCTTGTAGGGGACACAGAGCAGAGATATCCGTCGATAACTTTTTGGTCCCCGACGGGCTTTCCTGGTTTTGAGATCGCGACTACAAGCGCTCTTCTCCAGATCTTGGGAATTTTGAGTCGGCGCAAACAGGAAGAAAGGAACTCACGTAACCAGGACTTCAAAGCAGCTCCAGCATGGAGTATAAGCTCGGGGCAGATGGAATCAGGACCCGCAGCTTTACCTGGTTTTAAATGTTGGAGGGCAGCAGTAAATTCTCTCTGTGAAAAATTGTCAGAGATATTTACTGCGTTTGGTGTTGTGGCCCTCCAAAGATCAGACACTTCTTCAGAGACAAGTCGAGATGACTTGCGGTCAACAGCCTCGTATTTCCCATTTCTAACCAGCTGAGATGCAATAGCATCGGCTGAAACGGGACAGTGATGAGGAGAGTGTCGTGTCCTACCAGTAAGGTTGTTCAAAATACTCCACACTTTTCGACTAGAGTGTGAGAAGTCAATGCTCCGAACTGCCCCAGACCATTGATCCCTCGCTTTCTGTCAAGCTTGGAAAGCAGAGCTGTAGCAGCCAAGCTCGATTCGTCTCCCTGAGGAGACTGCAGAAAGGTTTTATAGAGGGATTTACACTCTGCATCCCAACACGGAATATAGTTATTTCGATACCCGCGTGGGATAGTCTTTTTGGCTGCTTTCTTAATGATGTTACAGAAGTCCTGGTAAGCCGCATCCACATCAAGTGAATCAGGCAGCAACAAAATCTTTGTGAGTTTATTCGTCAAAGCAATTTAGTGACTCTATTTGGCCTTGCGAAAGTTCCATCGCTTAACAGGCATGCTTGGCACTGCCATAGCAAACCTTGGTGGTGTAATAAGCGAAGGTCAATGTTGTGACCTGGGGAACTTGTCAAGGACACGTCTATCCGGTAAGCGACTGTTTGGACCTACGCTAGCGAAAGCTAGATCTGGATTGGTGCCAGTGTTCCAGTGGCCGGAATAAAAACTGGCAGCGTCCTTGGCATTATATAGGAGGGCAAGATAATTAATACTTGCCCAGTCAGCCAAACACTCACCGTCCGGACTGATGTCGTTGTAACCCCAGTCAGCATGACGACAGTTAAAATCGCCAGCGTAAAGACAGGAGTGAGGAAACACTGGGAGATCCAGGGTTCGCAATCGCGTTGACGGTGGCTTGTAGACGTAGACTATTTTATAACCATCAACGTCCACACACAGCCACTCGATCTCCGATGTCGGTGGAGATTGGTCCAAAAGCGTGTATCTCAGTCGCTTGTGGACAAACGTGTCAAGGCCATGCTTCCTGCTTAAAGAAGACCCAGCCAGATGGTAGTTTGGAAGTACCAACTTCTCTGCATCAGTGCAGTGGGTCGGTCTCCTGCAGTAGGATGACGAGTGCCTCAAACTGCATAGCGAGATGATGAAGAACGTTTATCTTGCTTGCAGTGAGGCCTTCGATGTTCATCTAAAGAAAAGAAAGGGTCTTCGGAACTTGTTGGCAATATGCTCTGAAAAGGGCAGTTTTATCCTAGAATTGCCTCGTCCTAAAAAGGACGTTTGCCGACTAGCAGACCCACACTGAACATCGGAGTGGGTGGATACCCTTTCGTTTTGGTAGCTTCGGTTTCGGTCTGTCATTTTTAGAATCAATGAACAGACTTACTCACGGCCCAGGCTGCGAGAAAGCACTTACCAGCTGGGCCACACAATTCCTATGACGCCATAAAAGAAAAAAATATAATAAATGCAAATATAGAGGTTTGCATTTATTTAAAGATGAGGGAAGGCGAGTTTGGTGTGTTGAAAAAGATATAAAAGGAGAAAACTCTATAAAGCAATAAAAGTAAAAGTGGGAATACTGTCAATTTTATACGGTAAAAAGATAAAGTTAGTGAAAGACAGTGCGAACGATAGTGAGAGGTACAAGCGGATTATGACGAACAAGAAAGTATACAAAAGAGAGGGGCGATTCATGTATACGAAATTAGGTAGGTCATTTATTTAATTTAAACTGAATTTGTTTTAGTGGCCGCATATATCCTTTGTTAGTTTGTAAGTAAAAATATTATTCAAATAAAAGTAAAAAATGAAAAATAAAAATAAAAAATTTCATTTGAATTAGATATCTAACTACCTCCTGACGGACCCGGACTGGCAAAACAGTCTGTTGTGGTAAACAAAATAATGTAAAAGTATGGTCAAAAATTCAATCAAACTGCTTTGACCTCACGTCATAGAGCACTTTTTTTATGAAGAGCACCGACCAAACTGTTCATGTACGTATATATATTGAATATATAATCGAATTGTCGCATAATGCTTGTGCAGTGCTCGGTAAGCAGGTCAGAGAGGTTTAAATTGAAACACTACAACAAAAAAAAGGTTAAACCACAATGTTTTGTTTCACCGCAAGGGTCGTCAGGTTGAGCACAGGAAATACAGTAAAATAAAACACAATCACAAGAAAAAAAATAAATAAACAAAAAACAAAAAAATAAAAAAAAACACAATCACAAGAAAAAATAAATAAATAAAAAATAAAAAAAACACAATCACAAGGAAACAAAATGAATTATTAAAGCAGTAGTAAAGTGAGTAGGACTGCACGTTATCCACTATCTTCCAGGTCTGCCAAAATTTGACAACAATTTATAAGGCGTAAAACGCGAGAAAATACTGGAATTGTCCCGTGACAAAGCAACAAACAGTCAAAAGGCAAAGTGATAATCATTATGAAATGTTTTGACAGTTGGGTGCAAAACTGGATGAGAGCAAGAGTTTAATATGAAATTAAAATACAAAAATTACAGAAATTACAAAAAATATACAGAAAATACAAAAATTGCCAATACTTTTAAACTATCGAAAACTAGGAAAAATTTTTAATTTAAATTTGTTTGCATGCCAGCATTTTCCATTTAGCTCAGATTTTTTGGTCAAAGAAGTATTTGGGTCCGCTCGGAGAATAGCGAGTTTCTCTGATAAGCAGAGACACCATTTAGCTCTTGAATGGTAAGGGGTGGTGCGGGTCGCGATACTCTATTCAATACTGGAGTTTTGTCCAGTGTCTTTGAGCTGCCAGAAAGCTTTCGACAGTTTAGTTGCGTTGCATTTCCGTCGAAACTTGAAGCTTTGATTATGGTTATAGAAACGGGTTTTAAATTCCGTTTCACAACAACCATAATAGTGCTTTGCAACGTCGCCAGATTTTAAGGTGGCCTTATAAATGATAGAGCTTTGGCTGTATTTGCCTTTCAAAGGGCAGCTAGTTTTGTTTCTGCAGTTGCAAGGTAGTGGGATGCAAGCAGATTTAGCCCTGTTTGATAATAGCTTTTTGTTGTGCCTGGATATTATGTCTGCCTTATTGAGCATGCAGCTGTAGCTCACTTTTATGTTATTTTTGGTGCATACCTTGTGCAAACGGTGATGGGGAGGAAAGTGCTTAGCAAGCAGGCGCAGAAATTCTCTGCTAATGTTGGTTTTCACGTTCTCGCTAAATGGTGGGTTAAACCACACGATATTTTCTTTTCTAGCTTTCCTCTGTTTACATTTGGGGTCGTTTTCATACTCCAATTCACCAGAATGCTCGCTTCGTCTCCTTGCTTCCACATAATCTGGAATTGCTTTGAAAAATTCATCGCAATTGTAAGAGAGAAAAGACAGACGTTTGGCAAGCATAGATGAAAGTTACTTCTTGATGGTTGGAGGATGATTAGATTGTTGGTGTATGTAGGGTGGCTGGCCCTACATACACCAACTTGCAGCAAGGCCAGTTTTTCCTCGACTTCAAATTAAACGTGACGTCGAGAAAGTCGACATGGACGCGCTTGGTGTCGGCTGAGATGTTTAAGCCGTACTGTTGAAAAAGCTTTATAATTTTTGCGCTCCGATTCCGGACCAGAAGTATTATCTAAGATGGCCAAACTGTCGTCTCTACAAGGTCAACGTTGTTTTTGCCGACAAGCGTGGCTATTAAATTAAGCATGAATAGACCATGCGTTAAAATTAGATTAAAATAGTCTGCACTGAAAAATACGATAAAAAAAATGTTTAAAAAATGCATTAAAAAATGACAATTATTAGGGTGCGAAGTAAAATTAAAGTAAATTTTTTTTATAGGGTATAATTTAGGAATATTTTTAGTTCAATAAGTATTTAGTGTAGAGATGGGTTATTTTATTTGCTGATTAAGTAAGTGAATAAAGGTGAGATGTAAAAATCTGGTAAACCGAGTGTGTAAATATATTTATTAATTGCCAGCGTAATTAAAACTTCGTAATTTAAATTTACTTCGATGTCAACATTTTGAGACCAACTCCGAGCGCTTATTCAGTAATTTTTTTGGGTCAGCCTGAAATATTTGTAATTTTTCTGATGAGCAAATTTGCATATTTTTGAACCACATTGGTATGAAATTGTATTGTACGATTTTCCATCTTATTTCTGGCGATTGCCCTGATTGTTTTACTTTCCAAACGGCTTTTGATAGTTTAGTGAAGTTGATTTTTTTATTGTCTTTAAATAATTGGTTATGTTTATTGTATATGGGAGTTTGAATGATGTTTTGCAGCTGCCGTAATAAAATTTGTCAGTTTCACCAGTTTTTAGGGAGGCTTTGTAAACTATTGAGTTTTCGCAACATTTTCCGTTGGGCAATTTTTATCTGATCTACAATACAGTTGCATTGTTTGGCATGTACTTTGTTGTCCGAGTTGTTCAGGAGTAAAGTGTTTTGTTTATTTATAATAGATTTCATATTTGGCATGTAACTATAGCTCAGTTTTATGTTGTTTTGTTAAAAATTTTGCGGTATTTGTTGCTGGGTAGAAAATGTTTATTGAAAAGGGTAAAAAATTCTTTTCAATGTTAGTATTGACTTCTTCATTGAAAGGGGGATTGAACCAAATAATCTTTCTTGTTCAGTTTTTTGATTGGTTTTTTGATATTGAGTTGAAATGATCTGTTTTTTTGGTTTTTTTAGGTTAATTTTTCTCTGTATCCGCTTTTTTTTCAAATTGATATTCCGGGATTGTTTTATTGAATTCTTATAAGCTGCATGAATTTTTTGATAAGCGTGATGACATCATTTTGGTTAATCGTTTTTTTATATTTGGAGGGTGATTCGATTTTGCATTGATATAAAGGGGTATTTTTCCGGGTTTGCGGTATGTCCAGTATTTACCTGTGATTAAATTTAGAGTGATATCTAAAAAATCAGTTTGTATAAATTTAGATTCTATTGTTATTTTGAGACCATTGTTTTGAAAAATTGTCGATAGCTTTTTTTGATTCTTTCCATGATTGGTCCTGATTTACTGTTTATTATTGCCAAGCCATCGTCTCTGTATAGCCCCAGATGTTGATTTTTTATGTTTTTATTAAGTTCGTATAATAGATATAATCCAACTAGTTCACATATCTCCGCCCCATCGTTTGATCACATTGTTACGTCAAATAGGCTGCCGTTTATCTTTGCCCATGTACTTTCATCGCCAAATAGTACAGATTTTCTGCAGTGCATAATGAGGTTGATTGTGTCATCATCAATATTGACGTATTCTTTTGCAAAGTTAATAGATTTTTTCAGTAAATTTTTGATTATGGGTGTGCAAGATTCAATAATGTCAAACTTTATAAATTTAGAGTTATTTTGCTTGGTATGTTTTTGAACCAAGATATTACTTCAGAAGTATTTGTCCATTCATGAAGGTTTGTTTTAGAGCGAACTACCTTATTTATTTTGTCTAAACATTTTTTACTGATCATTCCGATTTCCGATTTTGCGAGGTTGATTAGGGGCATTTTGGGTTGTTAACAAAATTAGGTTTGTGGTCTTTGAAAGTAATGAATACTTTTCAAGTTGGAAAACGTTCAATGCGGTCGTCAAGTTTGAGTTTGCTGGCTATTGGTTTAGCTTCTTTGTTAATTTTTGCAACCGTTGAATTTTCTGTTTTTTGGTAGTTTGCCGTAATGTTGTCTCAAAGTAGTTTTTTGTAGTTGTCCATTTCAACGCCATATAGATTTGTTGGTTTATCTGTGGGGACGATTATATTTTGTGGAGAATTAACGATGCTATTATATCTTTTACTAAATGTTTTTGAAAGTTGTTAGTAACTTTACGGTATCTTAAGTTGCGAATCAATTCATAAAGATCGTTTTCAAACCGGATTAGGTCATTTTTTGGTGGCGGTGTTTTTTCACTTTTAAATACGTAGGTGTTAAGAGGCTCTTCATCTCGGTTTAATTGTTTCTTGTCGAAATTTTAACAATATAAATATATTGAATATAAATTGTTAAAACAAGATAAGTTTATATCTTTTAATTTGAGACTGCTTTCAACTTTGACTCTTTTTAAAGATAGAAACAATCGGTAAAAGTGTGTTGAAAATTATTTTTTACGATTGACATCATACGGCTTGACATAGTTTCCTAATAAAAAAACTCCCAAAAACTTACTTGATTTTTAAATCGGAATCTTTGAGTTGATTTGTGAACTTTTTTTGCGATCATCAATTAAGGTATTTTTCATTCACTCATTTTATTTCATTTTATTTTTATTCTTATTCATTTTTATTTTATTGTATCTACGGCTGATAAATAACAAATTATAGTGTTTTGTAATAGAGAATTATAAAATAAAATACAATAGAAATTTTTTTTTTGTTTTGTTATTTTTTAAAGATAAATGTTTAGAAATCGTCATTAAAGTTTTCACATTAAATTTTCTAAACAAACAACATACTGTAAAATGAGTTTCTTGTTTTTGACGAGCTTTAGTTAAAAGCATGGAATAGCTGCGAGTTGATTTACAAGATTATGGTGCTTGGAAAAGTATTTTTGTCTAAAAATTGATCCGTTGAAATTTCTAAAAATATTTGAAAAAACGATTGGTGAGATTTTTAATACAAACAAAAGAAAAATGTTTCTGATATACTTGGATTCTAAATAATAGTTAATTTCGAAGAGTTTCAACAAACAAATAAATAATCAAAGTCCAGCTTTACGTACTTTCGTTTAAAAAATTCAAAGTTTTTTTTAATTACGAACAGACTCATCTATCTTTTTAATTTAAAATTGCCGTCAAAATAGGTTTTTCAAAAAATAAACATAAATATTTTTCTTCGGGCTACTATTCAGCTTCTATTCTGATATAATCTTAATTCAAAATTTAACTTAATTGATAAATATTAACTGGAAAAAAAGAATAAATTAAAACCTTAATTTAAAATTTTTCTTTTATATGTCAAATAATAAAAAAAATTATGTGAATTGAAAAAAACAATTTCATTAGAGGGCCGATTATCCGAACTAATTGAGACCAGGGATGGTTTGGATAAGCGTGTTTTTAGAATAATGAAACAAAATACAATCTTAAATAACATTTTGCGCAACGTGTCTCGTAGCTTTCCAATCACCGAGCAATAGCAGAACATGTTTTCCAATCAAATTTGCACAAACGAAGGCCGTAATCCATTTTTTCCTTGTCTGGAACATAAAACTCAGCTTCCCGTCGAGATGCAAGCCACTCTTCTGCCAGTGTTTTTCGTTTATTCCTATTCCGTGAGCGTTGTAAACATTGTCTCTGGTGTTTGGATAATTGGCATTCCATTGTATTTTTTATATTTATTTTTGAAATGAAAATTATAATGAATGAACCAGTTGATTGTAGGAAACAAAAAAATTACTAAAGACTACAAAATCAAAGAAAAAAAGAAAAATTATACTGCAAAGACTAAAACATTTATGTATCATTTTAAAGTTATAACGTTATTTAATAATACTAAAAATGAACAAAAACAATATTCTTTTTGTCTTCAATTGGTGATTCAGATAATAAATTATATAGTTATTTAATTTGCATTATGATAATAAATAATTACGATAAAAAATAAATTTTACCTACTTGTAATTGTTCAATGATATATAAGTTTCACAATATGTTTAAATATTATATTTATGGAAATGAGGCAACATTTCAAATCCAAAAAGTAGTAAAAAATAACATCAAATTTTTTTTATTTATTTAAAAAAAATATTTTTCAAATTAAGCAACACAGTAAAGTTTCTAAACTTACTTCAATCAGTTGTTGCTGAACTTTTGACCTTGGCCTTTGAATATTATTGTTGCATTACTTAGCTAACGTAATAGAATAAATAATGGTATGTTTATAAATTCAATTTAATTTTTTTAGTAGGTTAGTATAAATTTAAACCATAGTATATATTTACATCATCATCATCGTCGGGAAAAATATTGAATTAATCCAGAGTATTTCCCCTTGCTCACTTTTCCTTTTGAGGTTGCTGGGGCAGCAGCTCGAGTTGGGATCTCCAAGCATCCCGATCTCCCATAATTAGCGGCAATTATGCCGGTGGAATTCCAAGACGCGACCACGCCAGGTCTTCAGCATAATTCCGCCGGCGAGTTCTGGGTCGCACTTTAGGTCTTTTACCTTTCGGAAAAGCATCCATCAGTTGCTTTGCTGTTGGTTCATAGAATATTCGTGTCATATGGCCATACCAGCACAGTTGCAATCGTTCTATGCGGAGTAGTAGCGGTTCGATGTTGAGAGATGGACAAATGTCAGTGCTTTTAACCTTGCAAAGTAGGGATAATCTTCTGACTTTTCGCAAGAAACTCATTTTTGCCGCCTGTACTCGGGATCTTATTCTTTTAACATACTCATGACCATAGATAAGGATAGGAACAGAAATCGATCTGAAAACGAAAAGCTTTGCTTTTGCACACAGCTCTCGTTTCGGTACAACCGATCGGCAAAGTTGGAGCATTACTGCACTTGCTTTTCCAATACGGGTGTCCAGTTTGTTGTCTTGTTTATCACATTCGAGAATGTAACTCAAAGATGCTTAAACTTTTCCGTGTTCTTGAGAGTTACTCCATTGTTTTGGAAAATATACTGGACAGGATGACTTGACATACACATAATCTCAGTTTTCAGTAGTACTAATGTTCATATGAGCATCCAAGCATGCGTCAGAAAACCGATCAAATTCTTATTGGAGATTACTTTTGTCCGAGCTTAACAATGCAAGGTCACCTGCAAACAGCAAGCACCAAACATTATACTTCCCAAATGTGACGCCACTACTGGAAGTACTGTTTCTCTTTATATTGTCCATGCAAATAATGAACAGGAAAGAAGAAAAACACAGCACTGTTGTAGTCCAACACTGACACTAAAAGATTTTGTTTTTAGACCATTGACACAAAAACAGATTTCTGACTGTTTGTGCGACAATTTGATAGCAGCTAATAGCTGATCTCTCACGTCATATTTCAGCAGTACTCCTACACTGCTGATTTTAATAAATCCTACTCAGTTTCAAGGTCTTCAGTAAAGTCAGGGAGTTCTTCAAAGAAGAAAGGGACTTTGCTGGCAAAAGTATGTGTCACATTTTTTTCGGATAGTAACTCCCACTTTATTCTGTTTGCTCTTTGTGATCGTTACTTTCACTCTTTTTCTTGTTCTCGAATAATTAGAGCCTCTCAAAATACAGACGACTAAGTGATAGTCCGTAGACAGTTCAGCTCCTCTTTTAACACAAACATCGATCAGAGAACAGAACAAGTCTGCTGAGTTACAACAGAAATGAATGATATAACGCTGTCACACCAAATCTCTGTACCAAGTGTACTTGTGAATCATCTTGTGCTGAAAAAAGGTATTCATTATGCACAGTGCGTTGGTGGCACAGAACTGTAGAAACATCTTCTGTTTCTGTTTATGTCTGAGTATCCTTGTCTTCCGATAACAGCTTTCATGTCTTGTTGTCAGTACCCATGTGTGCACTAAAACCACCCAGTAGGACAATTGATTCTGCAAATGTTACATTTCGTAAAGCAGCACCTACTTCATCTACGAAAGGCTGGTATTGTGCTTTAGAATTTGATGCGTACATCTAAAAAATGCACAGTGACCGCTCTTTTATCCTAAGCTTAAAAAGACAAAGCCTTCCTCAGAGTGGGATCCAATTAGACACAGTGGGCGAAGCGAGGGCATACAAAAATGCCTATTCATGCCTTAGCAGACATGGTTACATTTACACCCGTGTAGAAAAGCTTCCAGCTTTGATTCAACTCAACAGTATCAGAGCTACGACACTTGGTAGAGGAAAATCCAACAATATCAAGATAACACTGCCATGCTTCCCGAACCAATTCTGCTCTTTTCCATTGAGTAAAATGACGTTCCAGTTGCCCATGCAAAAATCTCGATGTTTGAGACCAACTCAAGTACAGATACGGTGCGCTGCTCCCATTTATCTCCCCAAACGAGTAGCGATTGCACTGATGAGTTTCCAGTTGCAATCAGCTTGTGGGAAAAAATGTAGCTTACTTTTAAACGGGTCCCTCTGCCTAAAGCCCAAACGTGGATCTTTTTATCCCGCGCGACGTCTAATGCAGTATGAATATTGTCATTTGAACTATTCATTTTGCTGCATTTGCTAGATTGGTTTTGGTCTGTTTCTCACATTCAACCTTACCTTCATGAATAGCCCTGAGAGGAGTTCAAAACTCCAGACGCCATTGCTCTTAGCATCATAGAAAACGCAAACCCATCCACACAATAAGGTAGCAATTTATTGGAGAGCAATACATAGAGCTGAGCGAAGCGGGGCGTTTCAGGTAATAAACTGAGAAGAGCAAAGACAACACTTGATTTTAGCTCTTAAGAGCCGAGAAGCATTTTATAGTTTATAGCCGATAGGCGAGTTTACATTTACTTTAATTAAAATTTTTATGATGCAAATTAGATTTAGTTATAATTTTAAAGTAAGATTTATAGAAAGGTCCAAATTTGGCGGCAAAAGTGTTAAAAAAGTTTAAAAATTGGTTAAATGGAATAAATATTAAAACAGATAAACAGCATTGAACTCTTATTGCTTATAATTTCTTAGATATTTATATACTTTTACAGTTTTTATTGTGGCAGTTTGGCAATTTATATAAAGTGCACACGTGATGACGACATATGATTGACGTGACATAGTTTAATCGCTTTATTGTGTTCTTACAAAAAGCACTTCACAATGCTTTATTTTCTGGACAATTCAACACCAAATACTGTACAGTCATAAATACTTTATAAGTTTTTAAACTATAAGCTATTTAATACGTTTTGTTAACCAATATTTCAATATTAAACTATTAAAGCATTTCAGAATGTTTTGCTTTTGTCAATTATTTTGCTTGGAAGATTGTAGTGTTACGCTTTAATTAATTTAATCAGTGTTTTTTTTTCTTTTTTTCCAAACCACGTGTCTTTAATGTCGGTTGATCATAACTGCTTGTCAGATACAATTAGTGAAGAAAAGTCATTAAAAAGTCCGAAATCGTGCGTTTCAAACTTATTTTAACTCTTAAGCTTGTTCATTGTGATAATAACGTTTTTTCCAAAATATATATAACATGCAACAACACATTTTCTTACTAGTTACACGAGCTCAGTTTGGATGCATGACGTAAAACATGCGTTTCCACAGATTGTTGAAAGGTCACGAAAAATCAATTTTCATGCAAAATTTGATTTTTGTACATAGCATGTTTACACTGAAATACGTTTGCCACAGTCCTGCTAATTATATTAAGTCCAACAATGATTCGTGTGTCGCGTCGATTTTAAAGAGTCTTTATTTTTAAATCAGTTTCCCAAAACCTACCAAGCATGAAGCCTTGAAGGCAGAATTATATTTTCCTTCTTTTTCTTCTTTGATATCTTAAAGCAAATGTGGTATAGTAATAATATAACTCTTTAACAATGCAACAAAGATGAACAATGGTTTAACATTTTTTTGTGTGAAACCAAGAAACGTACGTATAAGCAATAAAATTGAAAAATGTTAGACACAATATTTTTTTCCTGTTAAGTAAATAATTATTTTTAATAAAAAAAATGTTCAGCTTTTGACGAAAACAAAATGATTTAATGGTAAAGTTTAAAAAGTAAAATATTAATTTTACTTTCATATTGGTCATGTGCTTTGCAAAAAATTGATTTTCTAAACACATTTTTGCAAACAATAAGCACTTCAAAAGCTGTTTTAAGGGTCGAAAATCGTATGTTAAATTTTTTCAATTACTCTCCAAACAGTTTATTGAACTGCAGTTATTTTATATATTCAAATAAACTGAGATTCAAATTTTTAGAATTTTTTGATGTGTTCCAAACCCTCTTATTATTACAATTTTTTTCCATTCAATGACGTAAAAGAAAAAATTTTAAAAATAACGATTTTTAAAATTTTATAAAGCTGCAGAGTCTTTCGTTCTTATTTTAATAAACTTACTATATTAATCATTGTATATAAATATATTGTTACAATTGCCTAAGTATACATAACAAAGTTTTTATAGCTGGTTTTTATTGATGTTACTATATACTGTAACTCATTTAAACCTGTTTAAGATTTTGCATCTTGTATGTTTTGATGATATTGACAGTTTATAATTATCATAAATAGTGCTGATAGTTTCGAACGTTATTTGATTTCTTGCCCGAATATAAAACATGTTTAGAAAATTAATGATAAAACGTATTCACTTATGATAGCTTTTATCTATTTTGAATACTTACTCACTCTATTTGTAGATAGGTTTTTGATATACATAATTTTAAAAAGCCAATAGAGCAGCTGGTTTTATTGTAATTGTATTCGGACTTGTTAGTCTTTACATAATAGTTTTTTAAAGTATTTTTACACTTACCTTTTGTTAAAACTATCACAAGAATAAACTTAAACAAAACAAAGACTGACAAAACAATTCTGTACAAAATCAAACACAAAACAATATGCACGCCGTACACGACTGTGGTTAATAAATAAACAAAAAAACAAACATTCAACAAAAAAAGCTATTTTATTATTTCTAAATTAGTTTAAAAATATCAAATAGAAAGTAATCACAGCTTACCTTTTCTGTTGGGCTTTGACTGACCGAGAAACCATTTTCGCCTAATGTAAATCCGTTATTATTGTCGTCGGATTGACTACCTGAAACAGGAAAAAATAATACATGCTATTTGCTGTTGGAATCTAGTAGGTTGAATTTTTATTAAGATAGTTTACTCGCTAAGGTTAAATTACCTTCCAAGCTGTTTACTGCAATTTGATTTGCCAATTGGTTAGTAATTTCATCTAAATCATCAAAATTTGTAACAAAAAATACCCTCTCAGCTGATTCTTGGTCTCCAGTTGCAACAATCTAAGAAGAAGAGCAATAAATTAAGAACAAAAACTTATTATTATAATAGTAATGCTCAAAACTAACAGTAGGACAATAAAAAATTTATATTTGTAGGTTTTTATTTGGCAAAAATTTTAGAAATTGAAATACCGCATAATGACATTTACTGCATAATCTCATCTAATGGGACATAAGGTACACGATGTCGAATATTTCAAATAGATAAAACTGTCGAAACCATAGTTTATTTACATAAATAGAAAAGCTTGAAACTATCAAAGGTGACCGAGTAAAATTTTTTATTGATTGAGAGATCAAGATAACAACAACAAAAAAAAACAAGAAATTGAAATTTTATATCAAAAGCACCAATTTTTTTTAAACAATACTAACTTACTCCCAATTCTTTTCGATCAGCACCGGCAACACCAACTGAAAACGTTATGATTCCAGCTTCTCTTAGTCTAGCTGCGGCTCTTGGTAAAAATCGCTTATCTGATGATCTGCGAAAAAAAACATTAACAGTTTTAATTTATTATATTCTGCCATATATACAAGATTGGTTTTAGATTTTTTCTGTTAAGAAAATTGATAAGCTATATATGAAACTAACTGCAGTGTGGTCAAGTGGTTAAGAGCATGATGATTGTACTCGATATGATTCTCTTCAATCAAAACCTACTAGCGCCCTTCTGTTGTGTCCCTTGGAAAAGACACCTTACAGCACTTTCCATTGCATAGTTATCTTGGAAAGCAGTTCTAAATTTCAATTATACTTCTATAAAACTAAAAAACAAAATAAAACATTTTAAGCGGATATCTTGGCGTCTCCGAAAGCAAGTCGGGGTAATTGCTAGACATTTGCTTTAAGCGTAGCACTTCTGACGCTTTCCTGTAAATTAGTAAAATAATTACAGAAATGAAATGAAAAAAGAAAATTAATCTTCCAACGTAGAGTAATAGGTAAAGAAATGCAAAGATGTTTTTCAAATGTGTATTTGGTCTGTTTCACCGTTGTATTAATATTGTTGGGACTACCGTACTGCCCTATTTCTAAAAAATATACTAACGTGGGATTTGCGTCCTTATTTTATCTTAATTTCAGCAACAACATCAGATTTCTTAAAGCTTATTGCAATAACAACAAATTGGTTTAACTCTATTCATTACAAAGTTTATTTGATTTTTGGCAAAAGCTGAATCAGCAGGCATTTCGGTCCTTATTTTTTTCATCAAACCCGACTTTTTTCAATTTTTTTACTACAAACTTTATAGCTAAAAAGTAGGATTAAAAATATTTATGTCCTAAAAAAGTTTAATTTTTAATTTAGCTTGTTCTGTTTTATAAATTCTTTTTGTTGGTACGATTTACTTATTGCTATGACTTGCTTTTCTTTTCTAGTAAGAAAACGCATAAAGTATTACGCTTGAAGTAACTTTTAGGCAATTAACTCGACTCACGGTCGAAGATACAAAAATGTTTCCGGTCGCTTAATATTTTTAATCAGCTTTTTTATCGAGTGATAGAACAATGCTTTTATTCAATCTACTTATTAGGTCACAGGAAGCAAAAACAGGAAGCTTAGAAAGTGACATAAGGGGATTTTCCAAAGACTTTACTACAAGACAAAAAAAGAAGTTGAATTGCGGTCATGTCATTTGTCGAAGATTTGCTTTGTTTCTCACAGGGACATGACCCTTATGTCAATAGTAAACAGCATGTTCTACTTTGTAGAATCTACCAATTTTTAACTAGCATTTGTGAGGACTTATGAGATTAAAACGAGTCGTAACAACTATAATATTACATCTCTTATTACGGGAACAACTTACTCGCCATCCGTTAAAAGAATCAAAACCTTTGCTGTGTTTGTATCATTAAATCTAGGAGAAGCTTCAAATTCCAAAAGGCTCTTTCTGAGGGCGGCAGCAGTGAACGTAGTAAATCCCATATATGAAATCGCTCTAACTGCTTTCTAAATAATAGTCAAACGAATTTTTACTACAAGGCATAAAATTGAAGTTTTATATTTGACCATTCAATTATAATTCTATTACTTGAAAATTAAAAATTACGTTCAGTTGAAAATGATACACCAGACAAGTTTGCAATGACATGCAACTACACATTATTGTAGTAAAACTGGGATTTATTGATTGATATTTGTACAAAATGAAATGTTGAATCAAAATATGATAACATTGTACGTATACATTTTTAAAACAACAAATCTAAAAACCTTGTTGACAAAGTATTACTCGATTAATAAACAAAAAGCACTAAAAGCTAAAGTCAATATACTCGTATACCAGCCCGAATACTTGATTGTTACAACATTAAAACATGCATATTACTTACGTCAAACCTCGTTTGGTTTGTGTATTGTCCTAATGCAATTTCTGTTCTGATATAACTTTGATTTGTCAGTGGTCTAAAAAACATTTATTTAAATTTGATACTTTGTTGTCGTTATGTTATCAAGCAAGTTTTAAGTGAAGAGCAACACGACTATCTTATAATCAAATGAAATCAAAACAAACTTTTCAATACTGTGATTTAAAAAATAATTACTATTACATTTGTATGTATTCATTTAGTTTTAGTTTGTTTTTTAGAAATGATTTAGAATATTAACTAAAGTCTTTGAAAAAACTTAAGTAATCTTAATTTTAATTTTTATAAGCAAATATTTGACCTAGCATTTTTTCTACAAAGCAAATTAAACATTATTTAGTATATGGAGATAATATAATTAATATTTTGTATTTAAAATTCACTTACGTTCCTTCAAAGTAATGGGAATATTGAATAATACCAATCCGGTTTGTTCCGTCATTAATATTAAAATTTGATGAAAGTGCAATAATCCAATTCTTGATTAGCTCTAAGTTTTCTCTTCCTACTGATCCAGATCCGTCAATAACAAATATTATATCCCGATCCAACAAAGGACAACCTGCGTGTATAATTTCTTTACAAAACGAGCCAAAGATGGAAAAAATATGTTTGCACAAGTTATTGTACATAATTTTGCTTGGTTAAAATAAAAATAAATTTATATCAAATTGCTGTTTTACTTAGAAAAACTGTGCTTTAACGGTTTTTCAAAAGAATAAGGAAATAGGAAAGAATCCTGCCAGCGTTTCCCTTTTAATACTTAGCAGCCGAAATGGCGAACTCATAATTGCACGGTTTCGTTATCGATTCAGCTAACCGATATAGTATGCACAACATTTCCTTCTCATAAATAAGTTGCCATAATCTAGCGACAAGTACGCATAGGTGGGCATGCTACTTTTACTCGGTACTTTTGAATAATCCAATTTAATAGTTATAACTATTAACTTCTCTGTCATACATTGAATTTCAATTGACATTCAAAAATAGTGTAATTCAAAAATAAAAATAAAAATAAAAAATAAAAAAAAATATTTTTTTTATTATTATTAAATTGGATTATTCAAAAGTACCGAGTAAAAGTACCGCGTTACTGCGTTACTTTTACTCGGTACTTTTGAATAATCCAATGTAATAGTTATAACTCTGTCATACATTGAATTTCAATTGACATTCAAAAATAATGTAATTCAAAAATAAAAATAAAAAAAAATTTCAAAAATAGTTTTTTTATTACTATTAAATTGGATAATTCAAAAGTACCGAGTAAAAGTACTGCGGTACTTTCGTGCCCACCTATGCAAGTACGATCAGGTAAAACACGAACAGGCCTGCTTTGATTAAAAAATATTGAAGAAAATGACTGTTTTAATGTCTTTTTTTATTTTTGTATCGCTTTTATTCGTTTATTTAATCCAAAAACACGGAAAATTTAATTACATTAAAAGTGTTTTGATGCTGTTGCTGTTATTTAGTTTTAAATGATGCACAAGCAGTTCATCGTTTCATTGCGTTCTAACTGATATTATTTTTTTGATACAGCTAGAAGAAGGTATTAATTGAAGTTTGCTAAACATTGTATCTATAAACTTAGATTGCTGCGTTTATTGACTTATAAATTAATTAACCTTATCCTTTAAAAACACAATTAATACTTAAAACTTAGCATCTTTTTAGATCCTAAATTGTCATACAAATATCGTTTTAGATCCTAAATTGATTTTTTTTAATATTGTTCTATTTGGCTATTAATTTTATATAAAATTTAAAGTTTCAATCAATTCAACGAACATACCTAACCTTATAAATTTAATCTGATTTAAGGATCTTAAAGCAATGTTTTACTTTTTATAAGCTAAAAAATTCAAACTTATTTAACTCACGTATATTTACAGTTAGTGAATCAGGAACCCATGGATTCCTAGAGAAATCTGCCCGGGATTCTTTCTGGCGTCCGTAGCAATATCCAGGCATTCGATAGAATAGCTGATCTCTTCCACATTCTTTAATTCTTGTCGGAGCACAGGCCTGTTTGTTTTAATAAAGAGATTGTAATTGTATTTAAAAACTTATTTGTCAGGAGTGAGTTATTTAAAACAAAATGAACCTAAAAATTTATTAAAGTAATTACAACAATCCTGTTTTAAAAAGTTTGAAAAGACTAGATCAATGGTTTGCATACTTTTTAGGCCCATGAACCGTATTTTTTTAAATTATTCAAAGGTACACTTTGTTAAAAGCTTTTGAATGCTATTACTCATAAATGTATTGCACATAAGTCAACGACATGGCAAAAACACCCTTAAAAATTAAGCGAAAACCAAAAAAAAAACAAAGATTTTCACTTGCTCTCTAAATTATCTTTTGATATCAAGAATGTATAGTAAAGACTTTTTTCTTTTTTTAACAATACAACTCATTGTGCCACTAATCACATAAAAAAGAAAAAAAACACTGCTGCGATATTGCGCTAGACAAGTATATTTCTAATAAGCAGTTCTTCGATAATTCATTGCAAAGTCTGCAATTTTTAAAAACGCTTTATAAAAAGATTAACAAGACTCTTTGTCGACCATTAACAATTCTCTGTGAAACATTAGTAATCCGTCCTAAATACGTTGCAAATCACTGAACTGCATTCTAACAGCAATAAATGACCATACAAGTGATCTATAGTAAGTTTGTTGTAGTTACAAATTGTGGTTATTGAATATTTGGAATATTATTCATAACCAGTCAGAAGTTTAAAATACTATCTATTGTGAAAAACATAATTTACATACTCAAAATAATCTATACAATAGCATTCTTTATAGGCGAACTAACAGCAAGTAATCTTCAGCAACAAATTTTGTTATTTAAGTTGTGTCGTCATTTCCTTAGCGCAGTTGTGTTGTACTTAACTGACCAGAACGTTTTTTTTAAACAAGACCATAACATCATATTGCTAATTTGGATTAATTTGTGTTGTTTTGTTTTTTAAAATTGCAATTAACTTGAATTTTACTTTAATATTTTATTAGTTATTTTGTTCCGGATAAAAAAGCATTTGTAGTTTCATAGCCTTTAAAGCAAACATGGTGATTTTCCAAAAAACTATCAAAGTGAAAACACTTTGAGGATTTTTTATAAAATTGATAGCCTATAAAGAACAAGGAAATAAAAACTTACAGTCAATCTTTTTGATGACTTTTCTTGACTCAATACTATTCCATAATTATCTCCGGGTTTTTCATTTGGAGGAAGAAGAGTACTTACACAATCAGGAGAGGAAATTTGAATTCCAGGGGCCGTTTCACTACCAGTTTCAGGTGGTAAAGTGCACTCCCATATGCTTCCCACAGCTTAAAACATTTGTTTTATGAAGTTTTTTTTATCTAAATAAGGTTTCTACAAAGAATTTATCTAATAACAATGTGTTAAATTAAGATTAAATTTTAAATATTTATTGAACTAATTATTACTTTTTCTAGCAGGACTTTTTAGTATACTATTGAAGTCGAATATTCCGACTCTATATTTATGAAATAAGAAACTTACTGAGAGCAGTAGGTTCATCTTTCTGGGGCAAAGAACTCATACTTGTTGTGCGTTTTGGGGATCCGACAATCACCGAACTAAACAAAATAGATTTTAACAACTAGTGTCAAACCCTTACAGCGAGGCTTATTTTTTGTTAAGAAATAGGATGAATTTTTTTGTTATGAAATATTTTTTGTTAAGAAATTAGTACGGAAAAATGAACGAAGTAAGGTTTTCTGTATATTTATATTTTTGTTTTGCTTTTTAAAAAACAAAGGATTTATATTTAATTTCGAGACATATTATTTAGACAGGTTTAATTCATTGTCTGACAATTGTTCTAGTTATTAGGCCAGCAAAGTTGTCTTACGAGTCAGGACGATAAATAAAAATGATAACGTTTCCGCAGCCTTCAATGAAGATTTGGGTTTATCTAATTTTTAGCAATGATTTATCAATTTCCATAGAATAAACCAATATAAAAAGTCAACAATTAATTTGTAAGAAATTTTTTTTAAGTAAGAATAAAATGAAAAACAAAATACAATTTTACCTTCAATTATTTCAAGCTAATTTTCTTTTTTTTTTTTTTCGAAAAGAATTCAAAGTAAAAATCTTTTAAAAAAGATTACGTGCCCGTTTCTTATGATTTTTTTAATAATTGTAATAAATGTCAATTTTTTCCAATTTGGTACAAAGATTAACGATGTACAAAATCTTGCTCATTGTAAAGATTTATGCTTTGGAAAAATAACTAAGAACAAAAAGTAATTAACAAAATATCTAATAACAATTTTAGCGTACGCTTCAAAAATACGCTTTATTAAATTTTTTAAAAACTTAAGTTTTATTTTAATTGAATTCAAAATTATAAAGTTTGTATCTTTTAAAACCTTTTTTTGATTTTATTTTTAAACTTTATCAAAGAAAAGTTTTCTTCTATTGTTTGTTTTAGTATGATTAATGATTACCTTTTTCCAAACAGATTATGATCGATGCTAAAAGTATAACCAAAAAATATAGGATTGTTTAATTGTTGTCCGCGTTTCACGTTTGGTGGATAAATAACTCTGTTTCCATCTTCCGTTGCATCAATGTTGAAAGAAAAACAATTTTTTCCTAAATAAGCTAACAAAAAAAATATGTACTGGCTCTTAATCATTTTTTCACGTCTAGTAAATCTGAAAATAAAACAAAATATAAGATTTGACAAGAAGCTGTTTTACTTTGTAATTTTAACGTCAAAAATTTAATTAATATAAATGATAGTTAAAACTTATTTTAAGAAGTTTGGTCTAAATTCAAATGCACTAGGAAAATAAAGATTCAAATTTTTATAATAACTTTCACAAAGTGTTTTGGAAACAAGTTTTATGAGTTAACTATTTCACCATGTTATCATAATTAAAAGAATTAGAATGGATAACTATTACAAATTTAAACTTGGTTGACAATGATATGAAATCTTTTAATAAACGTGCTTATTTTCTTTAGTGATTCCTAATTTGCAAGGTGTTTCAAAAGCGTGTTTTTAGAAATACATAAACCTGTGTAAAAGCACAGAGTCAATATCTGACTAGTCAGTATTTAAATACTGTATCTTACATGTGAGCTACGCTCTTGGATGGAAGCCAGTAATGTTATTTTGATGTTTTCTGCTGGTAATGTTCCGTGATTAATATCTTTTTTGTGTAAATCTATTTTTCTGTGTATGTTTGTTTTATTATAGAGTGACTAAACTTAACTTTTGTACAGAATGAAGAAAGTTGTACAGCAAAGTGCATTATGCATATAAATAGGCATGTATAATTTTGTGTAAAGTGAATTTTTTGTGTATGTTGTTTTCATAATAGAATGAACACTAAACTCGATGCATGCTTAAACTCAGCATTTTTGACTGAAAGGCCTGAGCTTTTCTGTGCAATAAACGATTCGGGCAATACGTCTTTCTATGTTTGGAGAAAGTCACTTAACTTTATTTTTGCAATATAGCAACTACCCAGCCTGTTGTGGTAACCTATTAACAATAAAAAAAATATTGATTGCAATTCAATTTATTAGTTAAATATGATATATTAAACGATCGATGGCTTCATAAAGGGTTTATTTTAATAAATGTAACATTGGTTTAACAAAAACTTAACACAAATTTGTCGTCTTAAATGCAGTTGTATTACAAGAAAATACGCAAAAAATAGTACAAAAACGTTAAAAGCAATTTTTGTTTTCTTTAATAAAATTATTTGGAGCTGTATTGTTTGTTTTGGGTGAGATTGCAATGAGCACAAAACTTTATAACTTTAATCCTAAAAGGTTATAAATTTTTTGGAAAATTGAAAGTTTTTATTTATTAAAGTAAAATTACAAAGCAAAAAAATGCAATAATCGTTGGGTTCTGGAAACTGTTTATTGCATCTCTAAGATATTTCCTTTTAAAAAAACGGTAAAAAGTCTGAAATTAGCCGTCAATTGTTACTTTAAACGTGCCGTTAACCAGCCAATGTCATGAGAAATTTTCAAAAAAATTTAATGACAGTTCTTTATTTGGACCCAATTAAAAGGTCTGATTTTACTTATTAATTTGTTTTGCACTCCGTCATGCATGAAAATAAAATGCTAGTAGCTGGATTATTGACTGTAAAACAGATAACACTTTTACTGTTTATTGAAATTATTAACACATATTTTTACAAAAAATGCAGAAAAAAAGCATAAAAAATATGGCAACAAATAAACCAATAAAACTGGTCTTCAGATTAATAGAGAAAAAGGATTAATGATTTTGCTTTATATTAGTTTAAAAAATAACAAAAAAAATCATTCTACATTAAAACATAAAGTTTTTAGAAAACGTTTATTTCTTTTATAAATCGATTAAAAAAAAGTGTGTTTCCCATTGGTCCAAAGTCGACAAAACTAATTGTTTTTAATAAAAAGGCTGATATCTTTGAAACATAGCTGTTGAGAGCAGTTGTTCTATAAAAATCAGTTTTGTTTGTCAAAATAACTCACAAAACTTAGTTAGTATTTTTAAATCATACTGAAAAGGTTCTATGTCTTACTATAATGATTGGTTTCCTATACTAGCCAACATTTTGCAGCGAGTCAATGTAAACAAAATTTTAAATCAAATCTGTCAATCATATTTAAGTGATTTGTTCGCAGCGTAGTCGACTAGTTAAAAGCGCCATGATTGTGATTCACATAAACGCAGTTCAAAAAGATTCTGTTGCGTCATTGACAAAGAAACTTCGATGCACTTTTCTTTGCTTTGCAAGCACTTTTAAATATTAGTCAAATCTCTGTAAAACTAAAAATCCAAAATAAAAAATTTCAACCAGACAGCAATATCTTGCCATCTCCTGAAGCTGGTCGGGATACTTGCTTGACCATTACTTTTCCATAACGACTCCAACGCTTTCCTGCCAATCAGGAGATGAAAATAAAAAAGTAAAATTTATAAGCTGGCTCAAAATATGTAGTATTAAATTTTCAAAGATTGATACTTTACATTGTATGCTCGCATAAAAATCTATTTTTAGTTTCGAGTTACAATAGAAAGATAGGAAATCACTCTTAACTCTGCCACTGCTTTTAAGATATGACCAAAATCACTTTTGGCTTGCAATATATTCGACTGATCGAATTGATACATCTGGTTTCTATTTATAATCTAATAGTATTTAGTATTAAAACCCTGACGCTTCCTGCGATATGCTATCGAATTTAGTCAAGCCCCTAATCCCTCAAACATTTTTTCTGCTTTTTATTGTTAGGAAACCTCTTCTCCAACATAAGTAGCCTAATTATATTTTTAATTTTATTCTATATAAGATTTAATATAAAAGCGTTCCAACATTTGTACGAAAGTTCAATTTTGGAAATTAATATTAAAATGTATTAAAAATGTTAAAGGATATTTTGAAGCGAAAAATCTTTCTGCTTGTAAAATTATAAAATAATAACAATTTAAAAATAAAATATTACAATTATCAAATACAAAAAGAAAAAAGGATAGCCTCTGCAACTCATAGCTTAACTTATATACCAGTTATTGGCTGATATTTATTTTAAATTTTTTTTATTCTGTCGCACTCCGATTATTTTCATGAAAACTATTTTTTATAGTCATTGACCAAAAAAATCTGGACTTGCTTTAAGATTCTTATCCTTAAAAAATCGATCATACTAACTATGCTCCTGTTAGTATCACGTCAATTCTACTTTCAACTTCTAGATTTGCGAGAAAAAAATTATGATCTTTAAATCAGCTATCTACAACAAAACCATATTTTTATTTATATTGAGAGAGCAAATTTCACAAGTTTTTTTTCACATTGAGTTAACACGAGTTTGTCTTTGCTCGCTGTCTACCTTACTAAATATTGACTGATCTTTTACTTCTCGGAACTAATAACGAATCGAGACGACAATTTGTGACGCAAGAAGCCAATTAAAAAATCGTGACTGGCTCGTAGGTTTCCTCAGCTGATTGCTGTTAAAGTTAGATCTATCAGTTTTTCTATTAGAAGACCATAGGCTAGGTTATCTCAAATAAAATCAGGTTGACGATTTAGATTAGATGGAACAAAATTTATATCTTTCTTAAGTTCTTTGACTCTTTTAGGAAAATTTTCGAAAAAATTAACCTTTTATTGTCATTTTTGAAAAATAGCTACTGCTTTTTACAGCCATACAATAAACATTAATTCATCGAAGTTGCATGAAAAAGATTGACGAATATCCTTTTTCTATAATTTGAGATTAATAATTTGTGTATCTTAAAAGTTAAATTTTAAAAGTTAAATCTTAAAAGTTAAATTACTTAAATCAGAACCAATGTGAAAAATAAATTTTCTCACTTTGGTTTTGATTTCCGATAATTTTTTTAAAACAAATTTTATCAAAGAAGTTGAAATTATAATATTTTTTTCATCTCAAAGGATTATGTAGATATATTTCTCACTTAATTTTCTCAGTTAGGTAGACAGCTAAATTGCTAATAAATTCTCAAAAACTACTTTTCGGGCTGCTTCAGACAAATAAAAAAATAAATTAAACTAAAACTTACAAAGCTAAATTTACCTTTTGCGCGAGAAAAAAGAGTTATTGGTCTTCTTTGTGGTTTTGATTGATAATTCTGAAGACTTGAAAAGTTTACCAATATAATCATTTTTTTTTATCGAATTAAAGATTGCTATGAAAACTAACAACTATATACTTTAAATGGCGATATTTTTCTCTGAGGCAGGGGTTTCCTCGCTTTTCTTGGTACAATCTCCTTCAGAACTTTCAACTGTTTGGTACTACCCCAATGTGTGTGTGTTAGGCCTTCAATCTGCGAACAACTGAGGCCTACGTAATATTATTAAAATAAAGCCATTTTAATAAGTGCATCGCATCTAGAAACTACTAAACTCAAGAACATAAGACATTAATAAGCCAAACGATAATGTACAATCACCATTGGACTTGGTATAATTAATTACTATATCTACTATTAAATAAGTTAATCAGAATAAAAATAACTGTCATAATTCTTACAATGAAAATCTTGATTAAATTTTCATACCGCGGTCGCTCATAAGAAACCACACGGGTCGTTAATAAACTAACTTTGGCTATTACATGTATTTGCCCGCCGTTCACAATGCGATAGGCCTATTACAACAGAGATTGCGCACAAGCCAAAGAAATCTATCTACATGTATTCACTTCTATTGCCTACACGCGTACTATTTTATTTTAACAATAATAACTATATTGTTTATTTTTCTAGTTACCACCTGACAATTCTATAGGATAAAACAGATTGTTGTGGTTTTTAAAAGTGATTAAATAAATTTGGTATTGCAGTATATTCACTTCTTCATTAGTTACATACAAAAATCGCGTACAGGTCTGAAGGACTATATATTTATATTAAAATACACATACCAATATAGATCGAAAGTTCTAACTTACATGCGATATTGATTAAAAATCTATGTACAAATCTCTATACAGTATACACTATAGAAGTATTGATTTATTTTTGCTATATTGCGGTTGCATGTGGCTTATAAAATCAAATTAAAATGATTATTATTCTGACAACTAAAATTATATACTCGTATGTATAAGATAATGTGCAAACAAAAAGCATTACTTATATCTCGTAAAAACTGACTACACTAACAGAACGAACTTGCTAATCCAAAGTCTAGAACTCAACTGATTGTGATCAGCAAAACTAGATTGCAGCAGCGTCAGCCAAATAACTTAACATGAATTATACGAGTAGAACTAAAGACTAATAAAATGCATCAAACCTCAACTCACAGGAACTAATTTAGTTAGATAACGGATAATAATGCAAAACAAATAGGCTTAACTTGGCAATAATGCAGTACCTGTAGTCTTACACTTTCATTTTAATTATGCTTTTTTTCTCACTGAGAGTACTAGTAATTTCAGTTACTGTACAAACTATTAAATTTCACATAATGTCTTGTAGCCCAGCTTGGATATTTGGTACACAAATTTCCTGACGATATCTCAGCGACCCCACCGACCCCATGACTTATCTGTGACCCCAAATGTTGACCATTTCTACCCCACTTGACGTCCTGAAAACCGGTTCGGGAACCCCTGCTCTAAGGTCGAATTTTAAAATTATGTCGCTTTTTTAGAGTTAGACCAAAAGGTCAACCTTTGGTTTCGACCAGTTTGTGTTTAGATAATATTTACACATTTAATTTTATTGTGGCTCCGTGATAGAACATTTTTAGCTTGTTACAAAGTATGTGCCACTGCAAAGTCACAAGTAACCTGTTGAAATACACGCTTCTGTCATGTTGTCACGACCAATGCTAATCGAAATCAAGCAAAAGCAAAATAACCAACTTGAACAACTTTCAAATAAAGTTTCGCTCAACATCATTTTCGAACTTCCATTTAATAAAACCAAGAACAAAATGTCATGTGAAATTCTCATATCATTTGAATTCATTGGCACTTTATCAGGATGAATAAATAGCACTTGGCTGTAAACACAACCAACTTTGTAAACTTTCCTTTTAAATCAGTTTAAGCTATTTTTTGCTTTTTTAATATTCTTCACATGCAATTTTTCTATACTTGATCTAGTTTATTTTTAAAACATAGTTAATTTCAAGATGAAACTACTCCTTATCCAAAAGTAAATGCTGTAAACAAAAATAATTCCTATTAATGATATGAGTTTTACACTAAAAAGTCCAAAAGCTAAGATGACTGACTTTTGTAAACCTTATTTTCCGATTCACAATAACCAACAAGTTAAGCGAGTTAAACCATTTTATATAGTCGAAATTTGCAAATTAAAATCGCCAAGTGTTTTGTTTGGTGTGAAACGTCACATTTCAATTTAAACTATATACATGCTTTCTCTAAATATCATGCAGCGGGAACATCATCTGACGTCAGAACACGTAGATTTGGCGGAAATTACCAGGAAAATCACAAAATGTCGTTTCCGTTGAAATACAATGCCGCAAAATGACTCAATAAACTGACGAAATAAGAGTTCAACCACTTTTTATGGTCAATGATTGATGGTGACTGTAAAGGCTAACAGAATGGTGAATGCAAAAAGGAAATCGCTTGAACTGGGATTTTTAATCCTTCAGTCATAATTTTTTAATTGTTTGTTGTTAGCTTGGGACATTGCCTGCTGTAGTTAGCGAAACATTTCAATATTGAGTGATGTACTCTATAATTGTGACTTTCGAAACAAGATCCACGATAGTTGGTTGATGGTAAAATTCAACTACTTTGCTTTGTGACCTTTGTGGGTTATACAAACTTATCCACAAGAATTAGTTAAAAAATCCCTTTTTTCACAAATAAAAACCAAACAAAAGGATAAAAAATAAGGTAGAACCGTTAAAATTTATGTATATAAAAACTTTTTTTTAATTTTCTACAAAATAGTTTTACTAATAATTTAATTTAAGTATAGGTTATGAACCTCAAAAAAGTTAGATCAATTTCTATTTTGTAGTTGATCGTAGTTGCTAAAAACCACAAAAGTTATTGCTGAAGAAAATCAATTCTTAAGAACAGACATTGTTTCTGGCTCTCGTTTAAAAATCATTTTTATAAATATAAAGCTTGTTTTAAATCGAAGCAGGACAGTGAACACTATGATTATGGTTTTAAAAGTATACAGGAAAAATAATATTTCAAGAAAGATCTCTTTAAAAGAATTCACCAAGAATCAATTGTCATTCGCTAGTCCCGGATAACATTCGCTTTTTTGGAACCCGGGACGAGAGTGGATTTGTACTTGCTAAGTGCATGAAATGCTGGAATCGAAAGGACCGAAACAAAAGTATATCCACCTATCTTGATGTGCATTTAGAGCCTGCTGATCGGAAAAATTTATTTTCTTGGCAGGGCAATGTATGTTAAAATAGTCCTCATTTGATCACATTGCAAAAAAGCTCCCAAGTCCCTACATACTTCAATGATAAAGACCTTACTGGAAACAAGATAAATGTTTTTTATCGCCTTGATCTACGGTTTTGAGCATGGGTCGAAGTTTTACTCTTTTACTACTCCTGCTTGCAGTGCTAACCAAATTAAATGTTTAAATCGATGGCGTTAACCCGGCAGTTTATTTGAAACCGCCGTTTTCCATGTGGTGCCTCATGTATAGAGCACGTTGATACAAAGTTGTATGAGGGCTGCTCAGTGATAAATGACTCGAAATTCGATGTAGGACCGAGACTTCAATCGTGCATACACGAGTGAAAGAGCCCGATTCAATTTGTAGGCAATCAAGCTAAACCCTAGCTTTTATGCGGAAGCCCTTTCCTATGGACTTAGTACAGGTGCCGGAAATGAACGGTTTGATGAAATCTCACAATGTTTCGTATTCCATTAACATTTTTTTAATTGCTTCGGCGCAGCTGGGACAAAACGGGGGTCAAAATCTAAGTCCCCTAGCAGGCGTCTGAGACCTGCTAAACAAACAATATTTTTAAGGTTTAGAGCCCCATGGTTAGTCAAGGAGAGTGTCGCTCCTATACTAAACCTGGGACTCTGGACCTAAAAAAGCTCAGCTGGATGTATAGATAGATGAATGCTTAAAAATATAGGTAGGTGGTCCGGTGGAATGGGACGCAACCTTTCAGTGACAATGCACAAACCGTTGTTCAAGACTGTGTTTATCAGGTGAGTGCCTTCAGTGTAACACCAGGCTAAAGAATAGCACTAGTTGTAGGCCAGACTAGGATAAAAACAGTTTTACGGTCTGTTTTGGCTTCAGCACCTCACCCCAAGCCTGCAAGTCACCTCAGCAATGTGACGTATGAAGATAGTTTTTGCGCAATGCCACAAGATGGTGACGGAACGAGAGCGACCCCAAGATCAGTTGAGACTGAAGGGAATAGAAGAAGTTTGTTATTGTTGTTAACTTTTAGCGTACGTTTTGCCTCTCTGCTGTTTTAATTAAAAATTGTCCTCACGGTCTTAACGTTATTGATATTCACCTTACAAGTTTGCAGAAAGTAATTATGTCAAAGCATTGCAGGAAAAATTTTTATTGTTATTCATAGAATAGTAATTTCTGTCTAAATAAGAATGATTCTACCTCTACATTGCTAAAAAATTTTAAATTTAAAGTTGCTTTACATGTTGATGAATATAATCCAACACATCACTCAAAAATAAAGTAATGCAGGAAAAATTTGATTTTAAATTGTGAAGCTAAACCAAAAGCAAACTTTGGACAATGTTTCTTGTTTTTTTGTTTGAAGAATAAGAATCTCAAAAATATTTACAAACTGCAGAAAACTAACATATGCTATACTTCTAACATTTCACAATATACAGTACTATAATTCTTTACATCATTCTTTACTGCAATTTGTTTTATCTCAAACTCAACTGTTTCATTTTTCAATTTTAACGCTTAGTTTGCAGCTTTTTTTATTGCACTGAAGTTCAAATGAGAATTTTATACTTGAGAAAAGTTTTACTCGACATACATTTCATTGCGTCACTTCCGGATAAAAATAGGCGTAAATTAGCACGAACGTGAATAATCAAATTTTGATATAACTAGAGGTCACAAAATGCAAAAATACTTTTTAAATCAAGAATTTGTTAAAATATCAACAAAATTTTTTCCTTTTTTTTTAATACTAAACCTATTTTTGCTAGTTCTTCATTATGTTACATTCAGGTCACAAAAACTATAACTTTCATATTTTTGGTTTAGCTCAAGTTGTTTGTCGCTTTCAAAACTATTATTCTCTCTGAATCAGCGTCTAATATGTAACTTTCTCTTCCTTCTATCTAGTTATTTTTTCAAATAATTATAAAGAGAAATACTGTATATGGGGACATAATCGAATTGAAATGCTTAAACGATTTCATGCATCAATATTAGCAATTGGCAAAGGCAATCGCAGCATTTTTTAGCAATTTATATTACCCTACTGCAAAACAGTTTTTGTAATTAGAACTATTCGATTTCAAAAATTTTAAAGTGATTCTTTCTTGGCATCTTTGTTTAAAATTTTTAAACGCTTCTAGCCCAAGTGGTTCTCCAAAAAAAAACACTAAACTTTAAATTTTTTTTGTTTTAAAGAAATAACATATTATCGTGTGATGCATAAATTAATGTAGTCAACTTATTGAGAAAATCTATACACGTAACAATCATGTGACTAGAGTTCTTATTACTCAGAAGAGCAATTATTGTGAAAACATTCCATTACATTCTAAAAATGGTGGTTTTAGAGTGCTGGGAAACTGCGTATTAGCTTGTTGCTTATTTTTTATTATAACGGCAAAAGGAAGTTGTTTAAGCTAATAAATAAAGCTTTTCTCTCTATAATTCAAAACTTAAAGGACGTAAATATATCATTTTAACGTGCTAATTAACTTTTTCTCTACTGATAAACGAAGTATTCCTACCATGATTTGTTTTTACTTCGCTGCTACTTTAAAAAAGGTGCTGCCTTACCTCTGTTCTGTCGCCAAAACATTTTAGCTTTTTCTTCTTATGGGCTTAATTTATCAAGCGGAGTCACCATTGTAGAAAAGCAGCATGATCACAATTGAGAAATATGTTCCAAGCGTCTTTTTGAAGAGCGCAACTGATATTACTCGGGTTGACTAAGCATCGAACCCACTTTCTTCTGCTCGCAACTCAAAGTACCATAACACTGAATTATTTTAAGGCATCAACTAAAAATTAGAATAGCAAAACCTACAACCTTATTATCTTGATGAAGATAATTTTAACATCAAGATTTGATAAACTTTGCTATTTTTATCAATACCTTTCATCTTTTTTTTTATTTGTTTTTTTTTCGATGCACAGGTTCCTTTCAGAAACTTATTTTATTACTGCTTAATTCTTGGGTCGCAACGTAATAATGGATCCCCTTTAATTTTGCTAAGTGGCTGACTCCGATAGTTTAGATAAGCCTAATAATATTTGAGTGTTGCTTTACAGCAGTCAGTCTCAAACTAAATCCGTAGCAGTTGCTTCATGCAAAAAACTAACTTTTTTTAGCCATGGTAGCGTTTTCTGGGAAAAATTAATAACAAGAAGCCGGTTTATACATACGATTCGAGGCGATAACCTTTTCTTTAGACGTCACAAGATTTTTTAGCGAAAATTACAAATAAGTTAAAAGTAAAGGCCCCGGACTTAAAGTGATGACCTTTTTTGAATCCTTGCACTGCTTTTTTAAAAAATGACAAATAACATATAAAAAAGCTCTTAATGGTACAATAAATTTATTATTATGGAATTAGTCATAGTGACAACCAAAAGAGCGGCGTTGCCTTTTTCATAGCGTTAAAAATACTTGAGTTTACAGTTGCAAAATTTGTGTTACATATAATTTCCAAATTTTGTCCAAAAAATATTGTTTTTTTTACTTAGAAACTGTTTTTATAATTCAGTCTGGAAAAGTTTCTTGTTTGAAACTACTTGCTCACCCAATGTGGAAGAATAGGAATAAAAAAAAAAAATTTCGACAAACTTATGACCAAAAATATTATCAAATTAAAATCGCTTTTGCTTTCAGATTTCTACTTTGTAAATACAGATTTTGTTACGGAATACAAAAAGTAATTTAATGTAGTAAAGCGAGTATTAAAATAAAACCTTGTGTAAGCGCGCTCCCTTATTATAAAACAAATAATTAAATTTCTCCAACCGATGTAAATATTCACGCATTTTAGTTAAAAAACAATTAGAGCAAAAAAGTCTTAAAAAAAATAAATAAAACTTAGTAAATGATAGTTAATTTAAAGTTCAGAATTTTTGTCTTTTGCCTGAATTTCCACAAAATCGTGAGCATTTAAATTAATGAAAAATTTTGTTTTAATTTTGTATTTTTCTTTAATAAACTACAATCAATTGTAGCATTGGTTACAAAGTAATTAAATTGAAACATTGGTTGCAATTAGTTAAGTCTGGATTCTCATATAACCCTTCCCCCGCGCCGGAAAAAGAATAATCATTTTAACGGAATGCTCCTGAACTCACGCCGTGAAGTAAGCTCCCGAATAAACTTTACAGGGTCCGGACAATTTAAGGATACTAGATAAATTAAAACTTAGTTTTTGTTTTAGTCGCATAGCAACAGCTTAATAATTTTCAAAACTTACACGCTACATTAACAAAGGCTACTGTATACCAGAACAACAATATTGAAAAAATCTATGAATATTCTGTTATCACCATCCACATTCACTTAGGACAATTTCAGCTAGTAGAAAGCAACCTTTAAGACTTTTTTAATTAACTCAAAAAACTGTGTAAATTTCTAAATTTACTTTAGTTTAAGGCTTTTAATCAAGTATTCAGGTTTAATTGAAAAGCTTGCAATACAAAAATGGTACAATATGTAAGCCTACACATAATTTTTTTATTTTAAAATTTTTTAAGTCTTTACATTAGATATTAAATACATTGTTTTTAGTTTTCGGTTATAATTAAAATATAGTTTAATAGTTTTTAGCTTGTCTTGAGTAATTTGATCGCTAGTTTTTCTTTAACATAAGTACAAAATGTTTAGTTGCCGATGTGACCAACTAGGCTCGAATAGAGTTTCCCAAACTGGAGTCCGGTGATTACACAGGGAGTCCGCGATGATGTGACAAACTGTGTCAAACATAAACATTGTAAACTGTGTCTGTCCATTATCACAAATAAGTGTTACATTGATTTGTAAGTTTTAGTAACCATAAATCACTATTTTCCTCCATCTTTTGAAAAGTTGTTTTATAACAATTTATTTTTATAACGTATGATCTATCACCAGACGGGACTGTTCGCAATTTTACCAAGACCATTTCAGCCGTTTTGCACGTGCAAAAGTTGGTAAAGCAACAATTGACGAGGGAAAGAGCTTGTTACAAGAAAGAGGTGTCAAACAAAGTGAAGTAGTCAAAGACTTTAATTGAATAATTATAGTGTAAGTTTGAATTAGTTTTAAGATAGCATAACTTTGAATTTTGTGTTATAAATTTTTGGAACACATCAAAACATATGCATAGATTTTTGAAACGAAAGAAAAAGGTAAATGATTCCGAAACCCAACATGTTTCGCCCAAAAAAAAAAAATTAATAATTATAAACATACGATGATGAAAACATGAAACTTGGCTTTGACGTTACTAAGCCTCAACATTTAGTAAGTTACATTGTCCAATGAAGGTATGAAACTAGCCAAGTTAAAGTGACATTGGGCGACTCATCATTCTGAGTTAATTGGAAAGCCCTAGACTTTTCTCGAAGAAAGAAAGAATGTTTAAAGTAAAAAAAAGCTTTTTGAAAATCTTTGGTGTCAAAAAAAAAGTTAATGGAACCGTTTTATTCAGTGGCATTAAGAGAGGCTCGATCCCATAAAGCTCACACAAGTGCCGAAAATTTAATTCTTTCAGCGCCAATTAATATATGCGAGGCAGTTTTAGTTGGCAAATGCACAGCAAATTTTAAAGAAATCCATTCTTCAAACAACACAATTTTCAAAAAGAATAAAAAGATTTTGAATAATATAAATGCACAGTTGCTTGAAAGATTGAAACAAGCTTATTTTGCAATCTAACTGGATGAAAGTACAGATATTGCCTGCCAAGCAGAATTGTTGGTCTATGTGCGATATTGTTCGGGTGGAAAAAAGATAGAAAATTTTATGTTTTGTCATCAAATGCAATGCAGAACAACCGGTTTAGAGGTTTTTAAAATAGTTTGTAATGTTTTCACTATCAGAACTGTCATTGGAGCAATGTGTGGGTGTATGTATTGATGGTTCCGCTTCAATGACCGCCAAGCACTACGAAGCTGTCGCTCGTATTAAAAAAATAGTACAGTACCAAATACAAACGCACTGTATGATTAATCGCGAAGTGCTTGTTGCGAAACATTTAGGGCAACCATTGACTGAAATCTTGTTTTTTTGTGTCAAAATTGTAAACTCTATCAAAATTCTAATACTCCAATACCGAATGTTTCTGAAACTTTGCGATGACCTAGGTTCAGAACATACAAAGCCTTTTGCTCCACACGAAAGCTCGATGACTGAAGCAAGGAAAAACAGTGGCACGGGTGTTTCATCTGCAAGAAGAGCTTTTAATTCTCCTTCAAAAAAACAATTCGATTTTAGTTTCATTAGCAGCTAATGAAATTCGGTTTTGAAAACTTGCATACCTGGCAGACATGTTTAACGTTTTCAACCAATTAAACTTGTCGTTTCAGGAAAGAGATGCCAAGATTTTACTTAGTCAATAAAAAATAACAGTATCTTGTGCAATAAAAAACATCATCATACATCACATTGATGTTATCCATGTTGTAAATAAAATTGATTTAGTGTATTTTTTTTTGAGTTTGTATTATTTTTTCTCGTTAGTTGGACAGAAAAATTGATGTGATCTAAGATTGGGGTTTGTGAAAGAAAAGATTCGAAAATTGGGGTCCGTGGCTCAAAAAGTTTGGGAAACACTGGATTAGAGTGTTTTATTGATGGAGAACAGGATCAACGCGGCCCCAGGTAAAGTCTACTTTTGCTAATCTGTTGTTTCCTCGGAAAGACACTTTACGGCACTTGCTTCTGTTAGGCGGTCTTAGTAAACAGCTCTAAATTTTAGTTATACCTCTAAATAAAAACTAAAACAAAAATATAAAATTTTAATCGGTTTTCAATTGGGCCTATACTGACATTTCTAAAAGCAAGTCGGGGTGATCGCTTGGCTGTTGCCTTAATGCCTTCAACGTTTTTCTGTTATTCAAGAGAATAAATAGATATAACAATAAATGATAATAAGATAAAAATCACTTAGTGTCAAAATATTGAATTAATCTGTGTTTCGTTTTATTTATGAAACACCGCAATTTAGTTTCTCAAGATATTTTTAATCTTTCCCTGTTTTGCAATGCTTTTACTATTGTCTATATTTTTTAAAGCAAATTATTGCTTTGTAACATTCAGTATATGCTCTACAATGACTTAAAATATAATTGGAAAAAAGTAGAAACTTTAAACACAGAACGTTTATGGCCTGCACAAAATACTTTTTGAAATTTCAAACATTTTTTCTCTTATCAAAAGATAATTAAAAAACAACTTATCTTGGTTTTTGCAGTGTATAATATTTTAGACCTTACTAACAAATTCGCTTCTCAAAATTTTCAAATAATTCAAGTAAAACGGAACAACCGCACTCGAAAACAAATCTTCATTTTAAAATAGAAAAGCTTTCAAAATCGATTTGAAATAATGTATCATTAACTTTATTACTTTTTTCTAAAAATTGCATTCTAAAAATTTTCAACTCGCTTAGTAAGAAATTAATTTTTTTCAAAATTGTAAGCAGAAAATCATAAACTTATTTTGCTAAACAAGCATCGTTTTCCTGTTTTTAACAATATTATACATGTATAAGCCATAAAACAGAACTTTATAAAGCAGCTGTGCTTAAACGGTCACTGATATATCGAGTCAGCTGTGCTTATACGGTTATTGACTTTTTCTAAAACTATGTTCTGTAATCTAATTTGCACAATGCTAAAGAAACGAACTGTTCTCAATACTTGCTTGCAAAAGCTAAAAATGAACTAATGCATTACATTGGCGCATAAATTATTTTTCTGATTATTTTTTTTTTTTGTTCAACTAAATAAATATTAGCGATATTACCCTTGTTTGAAAATTTAAACGTAAAAGGTACGTTATAACCACGAGTTCTTTTATATTATTTTTATTCTATTTTAAATAAACACTTTTTAAACATTTTCATTGAACAATTATGATATTCTTAAGATTATTCTTCTGAAAAAATTAAAAACGCTACAGTATCGTAAAGAGCAATTAAAAACGTCAAAAATTTAAAAAGACAGTGGCGGCTTGTTCATAGGAGTTGCAAAGCTGCAGCACCTCCAAATATCTGTGCAGCAGTTTTAAATACTATCAGCAAACGCCTAAAAAATTAATTACTTTAATGATTTTACTTTTTCTAAATTTTCTTTTATTAAATTTAAGTTTTTTTGGGTTTTTCAAAAAAAATTTTTTGAATTGGAAACTTCTTGGGCTGTTTTAAATTGGGTCAAAAATTTCAGGCAAAATGACGCATTCTATTGACGTTTATATAAAAGATTGAATCTACGTTTGATCCGCAATAAACGTAGCTCACTCGACCTAATCATAGGCGTAACCTGTTCAATCAAAAGGTTAAACGCTTCGCTTTCTTTGGGATAAAGCTTTTTGATTATAATGCTTAGTTAGCAATAAACTTTAATATCCTTTAAAATAACACAATTTGTGTTTTACAAATGGCAGATTTAGGAACAGCAAAATTGGGGGGTAAAGGAAAATTGCTTTTGAAATTCGCAAGATAAATGCATTTAGTTAGATTTGTGTCTACAACAACATAATCTCGAACAAAATCTAATGAAACAAAGTTTGAAAATGTCGATTTAAACAAGAAGTCACCTAACTTTTTTTGAAAAAAGCCATTTGATACAGGCTAACAGCAATTTAGTGAAAGCGTCTAAAAAGTGAAGACCTTTATTTATTAACTGTTTAGTCTTCTCTAATTTTAAAATAGCTTTGAAAAGCGCGTTTATTCCTCTAAAACTTTTCATCTAACACTCATTGGGAGGAATCGTCAGAATGAACTGAGAGCAACCCGATCGTGCTTATATAGGCAAGGAGAACAAGTCTGATTGGTTAAAAAAGGCAGCCAATCAGGAAAAGAAAAGGAAAGGAAAGGAAAGGAAAGAAAACGAGAGTGCGTCTGAATGGTCAAGAGAGACAACCAATCAAAAGTGAAAGTAAAAGAGTGTTAATAAATGAGTTTTAAACTGTAAAAAAATTCCTTGTGTCGACAGAGATTGTATTAAAAAGATTTGATAAAAGTAGTTTCAAGAGTGGAGAGATGGAAAGAAGTACGTCCTCGGGCAAGGATAGAGAATTTGGTGTCACTGTATTAGATGGAACAGGGAGGGTTTTGCAAGAGATGCTGTCCAATAGCAGAGTCATGGGCGGTGACTTGAGAAGTGCTGTTTTTCTTGCAGACACGGGAAAGATAGAGCGACCTTGAGAAGAATGATGGTTTCTGATCGACCTGGAAACATGTTGCGTAATGCGTTCTTGCAAGCTTTGGGAAGTACGTCCTACGTACCGACTATCGCAGTGGCACACAAATTGATAGATAACATTATTTTAATGATGGGCAGGTAATACATTTTTCTTGGTTGCGGCAAGAAGAGGCCTGGAACGCTAAATGGCTGTAGTAATTTGCTTTTCAAATTTGGTTGAAACATTTCCCAGCCATGGAAGATGGAGATAAACCGGGCATTTCTTGGGTCCATGTTGAGATGACTGGTTGAATTGTCGGATCTTCTAGGAAAATGTGAATTTAATAATATGATTTGGGTAACTATTAGCAACCAAGATAGATTGAATTTGGTCAAGCTCAGCCTGAGGCCTGCTGCTTGAGCAGATAAACAGAGCTCGGTGAACCAGTGTAGTCTTAAGATTGATTTTTCGCTTTATGGAGCTAAAAGAATTCCAGTGTATGTATTGGCCGGTAAAGGTGGGTTTTTTATACACAGATGTGATAAATCCAGTTTTGTGCTTCTCAAATAGGACGTCAAGAAACGGAAGGGAAGAGTTAAGTTCTTTTTCAAACGTGAAACGTAACGAAGAATGAAGAGAGTTGAGTGAAAAAAAATTTTTTTCACAGTCGTCTTCATTTTCAAAACCGCAAAGGTTTATACATGTTCGGTAGTAAACAAAAGGTTTCTTTAAGTTGAGAAAGAGTTTGGTTTCTTGGTAACAAACAAAGATATTAGCGAGGGCTGGACCCAACGGGGACTCCATAGGAACACCATCAGTCTGCCGGTACATAATGTCGTTGAAACTGAATTCAACCGACAAGGTGGCCGTTTGCGCAGTTCAAAAAAAATTTTCCTGGGAAACGGAGGTGGTACTAGGCCGTCATCATAGAGAGCATTGGCACAGATTTCGATAGTTTCTTGCAGGGTGACGTTAGTAAAAAGGCTGGAAATATCAAAGGAACAGAGAAACGGTGATGAAGTAAATTGAAAATTTCTAAGAGTTTCAACGAAAATGAAAGAGTCAGGTATGCAGTTCGTAAAAAAAATTTGGATTACAGGGTCAAGAAGAGAAGTGAGTTTTTTTGCAGGTTAATGTTAGGCTGAGCTAGGGCTCAATGGACAGAAAGGGGCGTAGAGACACATCGTTTTTATGGGTTTTGGGAAAACCATACGTACGTGAGCGTTGAGAGCCTGTAGGTCGGATGGCTTTGTAGACTCTAGAGGAAATGAGGTTCTTCTTCTTCAGTTCCAATAGCCGACGTTGTATTTGAAATTCAATCTTGGCTGTGTTGTCATTTTGACTAGCTGGACCAAGGTTTTCGAATTTGGAAGCATCGTAAAGAAGTGTGTCCATTTTTGAAACACAGTCATGCTTGTTAAATATGACAACGCCAGCACCTTTTTCCCGTTTGGTGATCAGAATGTCGTTGTTCGATCGCAAAGACCTCATAGCCTGAAAGCACTCTTTTGACATGAGGAAGTCATCAAAGTCAATGGGACTCCCGCAGTAAGCATGGGCTAGGCCGCTTAACCTTGCCCTTTTAGCAACAGTCTGCTCTACAGACTGTGATTTGTGTTGGACCAACTGTGCATTCAGTACTTCAAACTCAGCAAGTACTTCCTCCCTGCTGACACTTGAGGGCGGCAAGCAAAAGTTGAGTCCATGTGATAGAACAAACTCCTCAGTGTCGGAGAGTTTGTAGTCAGATAAATTGACGATGTTTTTCTTGTTCGAACAAGCTTTGTTGCCAAACCGATGTTGAAAAAAGAGGCGCAGGTTGCGTTCATTCTTCTTCTAGTTTGCTGCTTCTTTACGTTCATCGATTATGGCAGGGTAGTGGCAAAACCGAAGCAAGTCGAAGAAAGACAAAAATTGTCTAACCTCTTGCCAGATCGAGCGACATTTATTTTTGAAAAAAAACAATCACAGATTGATTTCTCTCGATTTCATCGTGCATAAATGCTCGCTCAATTGTGGGACTGTGACAAGCACGTGATTTCTCTATTCGAAAGTTCACAGAGTTTAAAAGAGTAATTTGAGAAATGTTAAACTTGATAAAGCTCTTTTTGAAACCAGCGTTCGGATAAGTACACGTGTTCTGATCAGCTTATTCAAGCATTTAATTTGCTGATCGGTGTACCGCTGAATAAGATACTTGAAGAGTCGATTATCCCTGTGCCAGCCAATACAGTGACACCAAATTCTCTATCCTTGCCCGAGGACGTACTTCTTTCCATCTCTCCGCTCTTGAAACTACTTTTATCAAATCTTTTTAATACAATCTCTGTCGACACAAGGAATTTTTTTACAGTTTAAAACTCATTTATTAACACTCTTTTACTTCTGATTGGTTGTCTCTCTTGACCATTCAGACGCACTCTCGTTTTCTTTCCTTTCCTTTTCTTTTTTTTATTCCTGATTGGCTGCCTTTTTTAACCAATCAGACTTGTTCTCCTTGCCTATATAAGCACGATCGGGTTGCTCTCAGTTCATTCTGACGATTCCTCCCAATGAGTGTCAGATAAAAAGTCTTAAAAGAATGAACGCGCTTTTCAAAGCCATCTTAAAATCTTGTACCGCTAATCGAATCTTCTCTAATTTTTTTAATAAAAATTTTCTTCATTAAACCTACGCTTAAAATTTGGGTTTGATAAAAGTCTAGTTTTGAACAAAAAAGTGCTCTATTTAAAATTTTGCACCGTCCGCCAAAAAATTTTCTGGCACCTCTGATTACAACACCTTTTCGTTTTTACCTTCCAGTGGCACCTTAAAAAGTTATTGCAAAACTTTTTGCTTTGTTTTGAGATTAAAAAATAAATGCTATACAAACTTACCCTTGATTCACTATAAAAGAATTTCTAGCAGATTAAGATTTCTAAAACTAAGCAATTTCTATTCCGCTTCGAAATTAATAGTTTAATTATAAGAATTCAAAAGTAGGAAGCGTTTTGTCTAAATTCGGTGTAAAAAGTACTTTTTTAAGATTATTTTGCTTCTTGATTACAAAATAAAAGAAAGATATCATAATGTAACCAACCACTGCTTTAGTAATTTGAGACCAAGCCTGATTCTAGCAGTATTTTGTAACCTGACATTATTACAGTATTGTATATACCCGAGTTTGTTAATCAATTGTGCCAGCCAGAATAAAAGAAAGATGCTATATTAACTGACACATAGATGCTGCCATGCTTAGATTATAGAACAGAATTAGATGAACGATTGACAATGCAAATCCACTTTTAATATAAAGCATTATTTTTTAGAAGTTGAACTTCTCAATTGTCAACACTTAAATTAAATGCCGGTCGTTATAGGAGACACTTAAAACATGAAAGGCTATGACTAAATGCCACAGTTTTCAAAGATTTCTTCGTAGAAAGGATATTTGCAAAATCCTAATGTATCGTACAACAGTTTCAACTCAAACAATTACAACAATTCATTGGAATTCATGCCAATACATACAAAAACTTATTGTATAGTTGTATAAAAAGTTTTTGTATAAAAATTCCTAATATAAAGGTTTGTTAAGTATTTTTGTGAATTTTTCAACAAACGCTTTTAAGTAAATGTTTTTAAAACGGAAATATTACCTTTCAAAGACAAATTAAAGTTTCTGAAAGGTGTCGTATAAAAATAGACGTTCAAAATAAAAGCAATTAACTTTTTCCTGATAACATGTATAAATAAAGATGAGTTAATTTCTTGGTGTTTTACTTAAATATCATAAATAGGAATAGCGATATCTTCAAAGCAGCTTCTGGCAGGTCTCTGTTATAAATATACAGAGTTGCGCGTGTCAACAAAAATTATGGCACCTGTATCTGCGCTTATAGTCCGAATTCTTGCGACGTAAGCAATAACGCTGCCTTAAATTATCAACGTCAGCGCAAATTTTCATAAAAACTCACTGCAAGAAAAAAATGATTTTAAATTGGCTTAATTTTGCACAAACTTTTTGGGAAACTGATTTCTATATTATTGCAAACAATGGAACATATTTTAATTTTGCATAGCAATAACTTTATGTTTATATAAAAGAAAGCTTGACGTGTTTACATCATTTCCTTAAATTTATCACTTTATTCTGTAAAAACACTTAACCATGTAAACTATTTACTACTACTTATTTCAATTCGTAGATTTATTGGTTCGAAAAACATAAACAAAATCTTTTAAATTAAACATTAAAATGATAATCAAAAAGTCTTAGAAAATATTCAATATCATAGATTTGAAGTTTATTAGACATTGCTGATATCTAGTAGTTTTCTTAAATAAAGCAGCAAGGTAACACTTTTGCCTTTCAATGGCTTTCCTGATAGCCTACTTAATTAACAAGAATTAAGATGAATTAGCACCTGTTTGTTTTATAAATTAAACATATCAAAACATAAATTTATTTTGTTTGTTTTAGAGAAAAAAATGCTTTCATTTTGCAAAAACTTATCATCATCATCCATTTTCGTCCCGAAATAAGGGACATGATGTGTTTTCCTTATTGGCAGGGGTTAGCCGTTTCTTGCAGGCACGCTTCTTGCAGGCAGGCTACTGTTGTTTTTCCTTTGCCATTTTTTGATATACCCTCTTTTTCTCATGTCTTCCTCAACAAACTCCATCCATTGTTTCTTTGTTCTTTTCTTTTCAAATTTCATCATAAATTTCCTAGCCATAGCTTTTCTTTGCTGGTTCTTTCAACGTGCTCAATCTTTGACTTCACGAAAATGCCTTCGATGGTTCAACACCAGTCATCTTTTAATATTAGCTCCTTTTTTACTTTATCTTTTCGTGTCTTGTCATATATCCATTTGGGTGTACTGCATTCTCCTTATATTGCTTACCTTTATTGACCAGCACTCTGCTCCGTACTCATTGTACTTCTCATACGAGGGTCAGTCAAAAAGTAATGAGCCCTGTTAACTTTAACCGCTTTAACCTTCATATTTTTTCTAGAAATTTTAAGGGTGTTTAGTAAATTTACTGCTTTAAAGATAAATTGTAAAAAAAAATTGTTTCAACGTGTCCACTTTTGGTATTGTGTTTTGGAAATGACGTCATCACTGGATGTCCGTCAGAAGCAGAGAGCTGTGATTGAATTTCTTGTTTCGGAAGGGGAGCCACCAAAACAAATTTTCGAAAGATTGGTAAATGTTTATGGAGATGCTTCATTATCCTACAGCACTGTGAAAAAGTGGGTATCCAGGATTAAACACGAAGAAGATGATCCAAGTTTGAGTAGCCTCCAGGACAGACCAGGAAGTGGAAGACCATCTTCTGCAGTCAATCCTGGAAACAATGATAAGGTTGAGAAATTGATTAGAGATGATCGCAGAATCACTATTGATGACATTGCTGAACGTGTTGGAGTTAGCCATGGAAGTGCTGTGAATATTGTTAATGAGCTAGGCTTTGCAAAGGTTTGCGCCAGATGGGTTCCGAGGCAACTTTTGGATTTTCACAAGCAAGCCCGTTTTGAAGCTTGTTCGGAGCTTATTGAGTGTCACAGAAGTGACAAAACTTTTCTCAGCCGTATAGTGACAGGAGATGAAACCTGGGTTCATCACTATGAACCTCTGTCGAAAAGATCATCCAGCACTTCACTAGTGATCAAGAAGTCAAGCACGCTGTAAGAAACTGGTTAAAAATGCAGCCTGCTGACTTTTACAAGGCTGGCATAGTGTCCCTTGTTCATCGATGGACAGTTGGAATTGAAAAGTGCGGAGATTACATTGAAAAGTAGAACTGAGATCTCCTATCCCTGGGCTTTCTTTTGATGTATGACTTTTGATTTTATTGCAACAAATATGGCCAGGAGAGACTTGGGCTCATTATTTTTTGACTGACCCTCGTATAATGTACATTTTTTATAGAAGTTCCCACAACTTTACCGAAAAACTTTTTTTAAATAATACACCTGCAATATTCTTAAATTTCTTCCACCCACCACATGTTCTTGACTCCACCTTCTCTACACAAAACATCCCCAAAATAGCAAATTATTTTCTCATTCATTCTTATCTTTTTTCAATCACATATTATTTTCTCATCCCTAACTTTCACATATTAACATATTATTTCACATCTCTAACTGAAAGGTTTTTCCAGACGTCATCGTTTTTCTAGTCCTACTCCCCAACATATTAGGTTTACATTCAGCGTAATTGTGAGAAGCACACCGGAAGAGCAAGAGTATATTGGGAAAACCATTCAATGAAAATAATGTACATCCAGCGTAATTACGTAAAGCACACCCGAAGAGCAAGAAGACTTAGCAAGAAAGAACAAGAAGAACAAGAAGTAGAAAAGCAATTGCAGTACTTCAGATGTTCTAGCCACATTGAGTCAGCTGACAAAGATAGGAAAAACACAAAACCTAACGCTGCATTCCATTGCAATCCATGCAAAACAAGTTAGAATAGTCAAGTCACCTAACAACAAATGTCCACGGGCTTAAATCGTCCTATTTAAGCTCAAAACATTATATTATAAACAAAACTAAAAAATGTTAATAAAAAAAGTGTAAGAAAAACCAAGGGCCAACAGAATTTTTTATTAGACAAAATTGTTCGTAGTGCGATTTAAACTTTTTTCCGACTACTCAAATACAGAGCGTTATGTTTTTTTACTTTGAAACTTCCAAAACTACAATGCAGAAAGATTGTTTTATAATTTTTTTATAAAAAACCAAGATGCGTTTTTGTTTTTAAAAGTCACAAGAAACCCTGCATTAAGGTAAATTTGCTTTCAACGGGCATACGCCTCCATTTGAAGATTTCATAAACTGCTGAAACTAGCAGCCCAATTAAATCAGTTGCGTGCCAGGGAGTCGAGAAGCACTGTGATATAAAAACTCAATTCAAAACCTGAACTTTCATTACTGTTTGACTAATTGTTTTTTGCTACTTCTTAATCGGTTAAGCTAAAATTGTTCTGGCTAGTTTTCTTCCGATGTCTCGGAGAGGACAGCACAATTTTTTACGATAAACTGCTCGTCTTCTATATTTGTGGTTTCTACAATGTCACGCGCGCAGACACTCGGCAACAGCGGATTAATACCGAAAGGCTACGGCAGATCACGTCTTAGCAAAACGACAAAAGTGGAAAATAAACTTAATGGCATCCGTGCAGTGTATCTTATATAAATAAGCCCACACAAAGCCCTTTATATATATTTTAAATTATTATATGCCTCGTACTTCAATCGTTTTTTTCATTGAATGGTAGTATTTATTTTAATAAAATTGCTTGCAATTTTTAAGTGAGTGACCGAGCTATAAAGTGCTTTAGAAAAAAAATTATGTAAATTTTGGGTTTTTTCATATAACATTTTCTAACGCAAGTTAGCCTATTTTTTCAATTTCTTTATAACTCTAGGAGATACTGCACTATTATTTAGCACTTGATCACGCATATCACAATTGACGTGACTCACGCTAACGGCGCAAAAGAGTTCAATAAATTAATCACACAAAGTTTCGCAAATGTAGAGCTAGTTCGCCGGAATTGTTTGTCCACACCAAACAAACAAACGCCTTTTCAAAAAAAGTTCAAGCATCATCGGAATATTAAGATTGTCCTCGCTGTCACACACCACAAACACTGGAAAACACGATTTTTACCTTTCGGAATAACTTAGTTAGGACTGTTATAAGACCCAAAATAATCTATAATTGACCAAAATATCAGTTATCATAAAATTTTGAAACAAACTGCTGTCAAATTCGCAGCTTTCAAATTGAAAAGCAGATTTTATTGAATTTTAACTGTGTTCTTTTCAACCTTTTACTAACCTATTGACTAAACATAAGCATTGGAAACCCTGCTAGGTTTGCTACTTATAATTTCAAAACTACATAAACTACAGCTTTAAAATTTACTCAAAATAAAGATTGTTATACTAATGTTTGTTAAAACAAAAAAATGACTCCAATTGTTACTTTTAAGAAGCACGTAAAACCTACGTAAAATAGGCCAATTTTTGCACTAGAATACCAATTACTGACACTGCTTTACCAAGGGTCATTCAAGAGTGACTAGTTGAATTATTATTTATTGACTGGTACACTAAGAACTTCATACCATGTGTTAAAAAACGTCGTAAACAAGAAGGTAGAAAATGTTTTGATTGTACAGCCACCCATCAGAGGAAACATTAAACGTGTGTAATGTTTTGTATTGTAAGATAATATTTTGTTCGATATTCCAAAACAATCGTTTATCCGAACGACCTTTGGTCCCAATTAGTTTAGAAAAACTTCGTTCTACCGTAATAGGTTTTTCAGAAACTTGAAAATTTAGCGCATTGTTTAGTTTTAAATTTAACAAGTTTTTAACAATTTCCAGTATAGTTAACTACACTTATTTATGCCTTTTTTTTTTCGCTTTAACTTATAATGATATTTATCGGATGTTTAAATGTAATTTTTTTATAAATTTACTTTGAAGTTGAATATATTGCATATAAATGTTTATGTTTTGCTATAATGCTTGCAAACAAATTTAAAACTTCTTGAATGCTTAGCTGCTGGATTGTTTTATTTTAGTTTAATTAAAGCAATGGTTCGTAACCTTTTTTGTATGGTTTTTAACATTTTAGCAAGCCAAGATAACTAAACGACGCCTACTTTTAAAAGAAAATTTATTTAGGCAAATGTCAGCTTTTAAGATTTTGTAAACGCACATAATAAAAATTATCTCTTTTTTGAATAAAAACTCATTATTTGAATTCAACAACAAAAATAATCTCAAAACCACATCAATAGGATGACTGGTGTTGCATCTCGGTGATAAGCTTTATTATGAGTGGCGCTGTTGTTTCCAGACCATCATAGATTTGGCTCGACTATTAATTTATTTTTGGCCTTTTTTTTATTTACAGCTGTGCAGAGAAACCAGACATACATAGCCAGGTTGACATGGCTGCGCTTCTGCTATGGAATATGAAAGGGTCACGCTGACCAGTATGCGAACGTATGCAAAATATGAAAGTATTATTTTCAGGGCTTCTAACTCTTCTTGAATAACACTCTTTTCGTTGAAAACCCAAAAAATTATTATGATCGTGTTCGTCTTCAATACAGCGCTCCAACCTAGTCAGCCACGCTGCCGTCATTTAATACAGGGCTTCTCAAACTTTTTTGTTCTACGACCCTATTTTAAAAAATAAATTTTTGTGCGACCCCTATATGTGTAGGCTAATTTTACGTTAATTTTTCCTGTGGAAAACCACGCGTGTGCAGGAAAAATCATGTTCAACATCAGTGGTGGATATTCCAATTCAGGGGCCCGAGGCAAGAATTTTCAAAAAATTTATGTTACCTGAGAAAAAAAGAGGTCTGATCTGGGCTTGCATATTTCCTCTCAAAATCAGGGTGTTCTCTAAAAAAAAAAAGGTCTTCACTTCCATTTGCTCTCAGTTTTCCCTATTTTCGTCCCAAAATCAGAGTGTTCTCTAAAAAAAAAAAAAAGGTCTTCACTTCGAATCGATCTCCTTTATCCGTATTTTTCTCACAAAATCATGGTAATCTCTAAAAAAAAAGGTATTCACTCAGAATCGAACTGCGACTTATCTATTTTCTGGTGTTCCAACTTCCAACTTCAGGCGTCCTCTCAAAATGCCAATTTCTTTCGCGACCCCAAAATTATTTTAGGCGACCCCATTTGGGGTCGCGACCCATAGTTTGAGAAACCCTGATTTAATAGACTAGCGTCTATTCGTGTACGCAAAAGCGCCGAATTGATGGCGGATAACATTGTTTGATTATCACCTACTGGTATCATTCTGTAGTGTCCTTGAAAAAGATACTTTACGGTATTGGCATTTTTTTCGCTTGACGGTCTCAGGGAGGAGCTTTAACTTCCAGTCATATCATTAAATAATGAAAAATATCATATTATACTCTTCTTAACAAAAAAATCCCAGGTAAATACCTCTATCAGCTTTTGTTTATTACAACTTTTTCAGATAGCTTTAAATAAAAAAGAAAAAGATGATGATCGAACGTAAAAAATTTTTGTTATTAAAGCATAATAAGAAGAATAAAAGCTGTCACTCATCAGCTGTTTAATCAGCTGATAAAATTGCATAGTAACTATCAAACACATTAAATTTATGACGTTTTATGATTCGCCGTAATAACGGAACGTAACAATGACCGAAAAGTGGCAATAACTTATACAACTTTTATTAATTGTTGCGATATTAAACACCAAAACTAAATTCATAAATTTTTCATTTTTAAACGTTTTCGGCTTCTTAAGTCCTTCTCAAGAAAAAGTTAAACTTAAATTAAATTAACATTTGTGAAAATATTAATTATCTATGCATGAATGATTTTACATTGTGACAAATAAATTAAAGCAAATAAAATTTTTAACTTTGCTGCTCTTGATACCAGGTGTATTATTAAAATCTTTATTCATGATTTTCTGGTAAAATTTGAGTCCAAACTGCTGTTAATTACTCAACGTTTCGGTATACTATAATTCTAAGTAAACCTTTATCAGGAAATTAAATGAAACACAAACATCATCTGTAATGAAATTATAGTGGTGCAAAAAAAATAAAAAATAAAAATAAAAGTACATTAGTGATCTAAAACGGCATCTAACGGATTTAAAATTTTTAATTATGATAAGCAGTTGGATAAAAACAATTGGTTTTTGTCATTAAAAGCATAATTATTAGAATGAATAAAAAAGGATTTCAAAAATCTTCTTGTTCTATAATCTATTTCTTTTGCCAAAATTTTTGAGTTATTCCAATCTACTAAAATATATATGGTGATTTTACGAATGCACATGTTTCATCAGAGCAAATTTGTTGTTCATATCATTATTTTCTAATCGTGCTAGATTTTTTGGATTCACATCACGCATGTGTTCTTTACATCTTGTACGAAATGCCCTACCAGATTCACCTATGTAAATGCCATCACAATGTAAACACGGAATTTCATAAATTACTCTGGCTGTTACTTTGGTTCAATTGGATCTTTTAAGTTGGGTAAAATTTGCTTGATTATTTAAAGGGGTTTTCTATATACTCTAATATTTCGTTTTGTAATTATACGGTTTAAATTTCAGTTATATCTTGAAAATAAGGTAGGGTTACTATTCCTTTGTAGTTTTTGCTTTTTTCTTGTTTCTCAATTTTGCTGAATTTAAATCGATTAAATGTTTTCTTTATAAGCCAATTTGGGTAGTTGTTATCTTCCAACGCACGTCGTAGCATTTCTTCTTCTTCTTCTTTAAAATCTTTCGAATCCATAATTAGTTTAGGTGCTCTGTTTAATAAACTAATAATAATACCTTGGTTTTGTTGCTGTAAATGACAAGATTCGTAATTCAAATAACGGTTAGTGTGAGTTTCTTTTCTATATATTTTAGTTGCCAATATTCCACCTTTCTTCTTCATGACCAGTATATTTAGAAATGGTCATGTGTCTAGAAATAGATTATAGAACAAGAAGATTTTTGAAATCCTTTTTTATTCATTCTAATAATTATGCTTTTAATGACAAAAACCAATTGTTTTTATCCAACTGCTTATCATTATTTAAAATTTTAAATCCGTTAGATGCCGTTTTAGATCACTAATGTACTTTTATTTTTATTTTTTATTTTTTTTGCACCACTATAATTTCATTACAGATGATGTTTGTGTTTCATTTAATTTCCTGATAAAGGTTTACTTAGAATTATAATATACCGAAACGTTGAGTTTTATTATTGTTTTACCTTTTAATAAAGAATTAACAGCAGTTTGGATTCAAATTTTACCAGAAAATCATGAACAAAGATTTTATTAGAATTTTTAAGTCAATTTTTAGTTTCATTATATTATAGAAACATGAAAGTAACTTGAATTTTTAAAATAAAAGAAATCTAAAAAAATAAAATTAAAAAACACTTAATAGTAATGACGACCATTTGCATAAAGTTGACGATTTAAACTAGGATTACACTTTTTAATAAATAATGCTTCATGTATTTTTGTGTGAAATTCCGACTTACACTTTTTTATCATTTTAAAAGAGTTTAAATTTAATTTAGCGGAAGAATATAAACATGGCAACACATTATGTGATTTTTTATTGCACTTGATACTTGAGAGTAAAAGTCCAAATACTTCCTAGCTTTAGTGCTCAAATGTCGAGTTGTATGCCGATGTATGTCAAAGTTCGCGTTACACGAACGTGTAAATCATAAATAACATTTATAACAATTATAACGCTCACGTTTCGTCATCACTTATTGGCATTGCGCAAAAAACTTTCTTCGCGCGTCACACTGCTGAGGCGACTCGTGGGCTCGGGATGGGATGCTGGTGCTAAAACACTACGCATAGCCACCTTGTCTCTAGTCTACTCAGCAGCTGAGTACTGTGCGCCAGTCTGGTGTCGCAGTGCTCACACTCGCCTCATTGACAGTGTCTTGAACGACGCCTTGCGTATAGTTACTGGATGCCTGCGTCCCACTCCAACGGACCACCTACCTGTACTCTCAGGCATCCAGCCAGCTCAGCTTCGTCGACTGGGAGCGACACTCTCCTTGGCTTACCGTGGATCTCTGGACCCCGATCATATCTTGCATGGTCTTTTGAGTGGGTCCTCAGATAATTGCCAAGTGAGACTAAGATCCAGACGCCCGTTTGTGTCAGCTGCGCGGAATCTCTTGGACAACCTTGCCAGACTTGGCATCCGCGCTTCTGTATGGACAAATCACAAATGGAAAACGGAGTACTGTGAAAATACTTCCAGGCTCCGTGCTTTTGTGTCCGGGACCGGTGCCAGGCCTGTTGGGATGGGCTTACCCCGAGCAGCTTGTGTTAAGCTCAACCGCCTGCGGACTGGTGTTGGGCGATTCCATTCGTCCATGCACAAATGGGGTCTCGCTCTTTCACCGAATTGCGAGTGTGGCACCTCTGAGCAAACCGCAGACCATGTACTAACAGCGTGCCCTATACATCGGACATCACATGGAGCACGAGGTCTGACGATTTTTGATGACGAAACTCGATGCCTGCTTAATAACACCACTGCCAGCATCTGATTCAGGCAGTGCAGCAGTCTGCGGTAGTAAAAGGATAAACCCTCGGCTCCAGTCCTGTTTGTGTCTGAACTGTAGTGGATATCCTTCAAACGACGACGATAAATAACATTTGAGCAAAAACCTAAGAGTTTTGGACTTCAACTGAAAGTAATTTCCAATTTGAAATGTTTTATAGACAGGACGAACTTTCACGTTAAATTTCGATTTTGAAAATTTTAAATAAGCGGTATAAGAAACGTCTCGAGTCAACACCAAAAAATTTCAATTCTTATGCTTCTTAAATAGAATTCTTCCCAATTTATTGTTAATTATTAAAATGACTTTATTTGTTTTTATGTAAGTTCTTTATTATTTTAAGTAACAATCATAAAATTAAATTTGATAACCGCTAGAACAGCAACAACACAAATATATTTTTTTCATTTACCTAAAAAAGAAAAATAATTTAGGAAGAGAGTATACTTTTTTCAACCATACCACAATTATTTTCAGCAACACTAATCCATTCGTACCCAATTGAAATAAAGTAAAAAGAATCCAAAAACGTTTTTGGCTTACATTACCCCTCTTCAGATAAATAAAATCTTAAAAAATTTTGCCATCTAATTTAAAAATTAAAGTCAATAACATGATTTCGTAGGCGTTGATGGAATTGGTCACCCGAGGCTTTTATAAAGGTTTTCACGAGGCTTCATAATTCTAATTTTGAAACCAAAAGTTACGAATCTTTATTAATCAAAAAACATAACCCTGTACTTAATCGACAATTATTTTGCAAATGGATCATCGTTTTTGTTAAATATATTTCAGATTGTCATTTCTGTTATTTGGATTCTGCGTGTTGTATCGGCTTTGTGGTAGTTATTTTGTGTTTGTATTTTTTAATCAATTATTCACCAATTCCCCTTTATGAAAACCTCGTATGATTAATTTGATAAACAACTACATAATCAGGTCATTGACCTCGATCTTAAAATTTGATGACAAAATTTTTTAATATTTTATTCACCGAAGAGGGGTAATGTAAGCCGAAAACGTTTATGTTTTTTTGTTTCTTTTTAATGTGGTATAAATAAATTAGTGTTGCTGAATGTAACTGTGGTATGGTTAAAAAAAGCAAATTTAATATTTAGGAGAAAAACTCACTTTATCGAAAAAATGAAACTAATCTGAAAACAAGCTTTTTTGGCCAAGGAGAGAAACAAATTATAAGAAAGGCTCTCTTGATTGAGCTTTAAACTCGTTTATTCGTTTACTATCGTTCAAAATATACACACTGTGAGGAAACTACAGAAGCTTTGTTGATCTTTTTAATCAATGCTTTCAATCTTAGCAGGAGTTTGCGGTTTTTAATTTCACTACAAGTTTTACAGTGTGCGCTTTTTCATCTTCGTTACGTGATTGATTATCATGACGTCAACTGTGGTGTGGTTTGCCTTTTAGTTTTTATGGAAGCTTCACTTTGTGAAACTGATTAGTATGAGTAGAGTTTTTTAAATTCAGAAAAATTTTGTCAATAAAAATTTAATTTCATTTTTTACAGAAACTGATGATAACCTTTATAGGTCGAAATCGATTTTTCGTGATGATTTAGTTGGTTTTAATTTTTATTTTTATTTTCTATATTAGATATTCGGCTCATTGAAATTTGACCGATTTTATTAATGAATTTATGCATCGCAAGTTAATTAAGATAACTACTAATTTAATCAAGTTTTGTTTGTAATCGCTAGGAAATTCATTTGGTAATTGTGTAACTTAGCAAAAAAGTGCAACAATTTTTTGACAAGGATGCATATTTTATTTGCATGCTTTATTCTATTTCAAATCAGCATAGCGTTATGCTTTAATGTCGATACATCTCAAACATCAACTAGAAAAACCGTCCGCCCATATACAGTTCCCGCTAATCAAGCGATAGATAATCCTATATTTTTCGGATATCAATTTCAAATCAGTAGACGAAATACATTAAAGTAAGTGTTGAGTTAATAAGTAACCGTATGGATAAATCAGTTAAGATTTGTTTTTATATCAAGGCATCATAAACTTTTTACACAAAATAGTGCTTTAAGAAAGACATTGTTCATGATTAATATTGTAAAGAAATAATCAAAATCAAAAAACTTCTACAAGTTAAAGGCGTTTTGAGATTTTTTGATTACATCGCTTTTTACTTCATTACTACATGTATATCAATCATGAACACTAATATAGTTTAATGATGTAGCTTTTAAAGATTCAAATATAGGTTTAGCTTACTGCAAGTATGATAAGATACCAACACTGCGAAGTGCGTATTTTGCCCAGTTTTAATGTTGTTAACATAGATACCACAAATTTATAACAAACTTCTGCCTATGAAAGAAATATAATTAAATTTCTAATTTAAGAATACTACAAATACTTTAAGATGTACTTATTATTTCAGTTCAGTGATCGCTGGAGCGCCAAAATTCAACTGATTAAATTCACATCTACCACAAATTGGAACACCCACACCTAATAGTAAATATACTTAAAGATTGTTTATAAAAGTCAAATAAATGCCATAAACAAGAATACAAGTTAATACTTTGATTGTATAGCGTTCAACGTCAAGCATAATGAAATAGCATCCCTACTCAAAAAAGAAACCAAATGTTTTTAACTTAAAAAATGATGTTTTTTTTAAATCAAAGACCATGCCGCAAAAGCGACCCATATTCAATTTATTCCATTCTCAAGTTATAATTCGTTTGTTCTAATATGTGCACATTTTTAGTCGTTGTGAGGTAGAGTTCAGGAAAAATAGGATAAGTTCAGCTGCATTAGCGATTCTGCTAAAGCAATCAGACAATACTTTTTTAGAAAAAAGCAAATCCAGGTTATTTTGTATTTTCTTTGTCAGTTTTTCTGATTCCAAGTGGAAAAACTTGTGAAATTAGATTACTCGTTTCTCTCTTGCATTCGAGGATTTTTTTTATGGAATGTTAATATGAAGCTAATGTTTCCCACAGTAAATATGGAGCGCACTTAATTAAAGCAATAGATTAATGTGCTGTACCATGCAATACACTTTTTTCAATAGCCTTATTTATTGAAACTAAAAAATCTTAAAATTATTGTTATTAAATTGCGCCATTAAGACTTACATAAAAGTATACTTTAGAAGACCAACTGTTCACATTTCCAAAGACAATAAATGATAAAAATCATAAATAAAAGTTTCAATTAGCTCGAAGCAGCAGTAACAACATTTGTTCATTTCAGCGACTGGAAAAGTGATAATTTGTGGTTTTCGAAGTGAAATTGAATCTAGTTCTGAAGTATCATGCGTAACAAATCGTACTAACCCACTTGCAGCTGAGAGTGGCGATGCCTTTGGAATCAGTTTAAGCTACAATAAAGATAACGGGAATTTAGTGGTAATACAAATCATTAAAAGTTTAGGTTTTATAAAAATTTGTTTGATAAATTCCGGACACCATAAGATCAAATTAACATTTTCAATATATTTTTTTTAAAGTTGTTTTATAAACTTTTACTATTATTATTAAATGTTTATGAAACAACTGTTAATAATAATAGTAAAACTACCTGTTATCACCAGGGTTGCGGAGTCGGAAGATTAAGATCCGACTCTGAATCCTAGAATTTCTAAAATGCCGACTTCGACTCCCGACTCCGACTCCCAAGTAAGGGCAAAGTATTTATCTTAAATTAGATTTAACTAGGCGAAAATTATCCTTGCGAGTTGACAGTTGCACAAAATAAATCAGGTTTTTCAAATACAAAAAAAGATATTTATTTTAAAAAATTATGTATATGAATGTACATAAATAACTGCTAATTGCTGGTGTTCTTTAGAAGAGTGTTCAATGACTTCAATAGTCTGAGCAATTATTCCTGATTATCGAAACACAATTATTAAAAAAAACATTTTATTAAAATAGTCCCAACAGACTGTTTCATCTTTAGGGCTCATCAGGAGACACAGTTAAAATAAATTTTTACGCTTCAGATGAAAACTCGCATCTTAGAAAAATAACACTACCAAAAGTTTGGGTTTAAACGAGGATTTTACTAAAGTCATTGATTGATTATTAAATAATTACTTTTGTTGCGACATATTAAAAAAAATATGCTGTAATGTTGCGCATTGATGTATTCTTAAACTTAACCAAGTTGCCGAAAAGATGAAAGCGTAGAAAAGTTTATGGATTATTAGTTAAAAGAAAGTGTTATAAAAGAATCTTTTTATAAAAAAATTGTGTTTATAACACTCTCTCTTAACTAATAATCCATATTAATGTTTTATACAGTATAAAAGAATTTTTTTATAACACTTGCTCTTCTTTAAGCAGGAAGCCTAGCCTTGCCACGTTTGTCCACGAGCGACTGAGATACACGCTTTTGGACCAATCTACACCAACACCGGAGATCGAGTGGCTGTGCGTGGACGTTGATGGCTCGTCTTCGTCGTCATCGTTTGAAGGGCATCCACTCCAGGCCAGACACAAACAGAATTGGGGCCAAGGGTTTATCCTTTTACTACCCCAGACTGCTGCACTGCCTGGGTCAGATGCTGGCAGTGATGTTATTAAGCCAGCATCGAGTTTCGTCATCCAAAACCGTCAGACCACGTGCTCCATGTGGTGCCCGATGTATAGGGCACGCTGTTAGTACATGGTCTGCGGTTTGCTCAGAGGCGCCACACTCGCAATTCGGTGAAGGAGCGAGACCCCATTTGTGCATGGACGAATGGAATCGCCCAACACCTATGGCTATAAAATAAAATAGTTGATGGCTATAAAATAGTCAACGTCTACAAGCCACCGTCAACGCGATTGCGAACCCTTGATCTCCCAGTGTTTCCTTACCCCTGTCTTTACGCTGGCGATTTTAACTGTCGTCATGCTGACTGGGGTTACGATGACAACAGTCCGGACGGTGAGTGTTTGGCTGGCTGGGCAAGTATTAATTGTCTTGCCCTCCTATATAATGCCAAGGACGCTGCCAGTTTTTATTCCAGCCGCTGGAACACTGGCACCAATCCAGACCTAGCTTTGGCTAGCGTAGGTCCAAACAGTCGCTTACCGGATAGACGTATCCTTGACAAATTCCCTAGGTCGCAACATCGACCCTCGCTTATTACACCACCAAGGTTTGCTATGGCAGTGCCAAGCATGCCTGTTAAGCGATGGAACTTCCGCAAGGCCAAATGGAGTCACTACATTGCTTTGACGAATAAACTCGCAAAGATTTTGTTGCCGCCTGATTCACTTGATGTGGATGCGGCTTACCAGGACTTCTGTAACACCATTAAAAAAGCAGCCAAAAAGACTATCCCGCGCAGGTATCGAAATAACTATATTCCGTGTTGGAATGCAGAGTGTGAGTCCCTCTATAAAACCTTTCTGCAGTCTCCTCAGGGAGACGACTCAAGTTTGGCTGCTACAGCTCTGCTTGCCAAACTTGACAGAAAGCGGAGAGATCGATGGTCCGAAGCAGTTTGGAGCATTGACTTCTCACACTCTAGTCGAAAAGCGTGGAGTACTTTGAACAACCTTACTGGTAGGTCACGACACTCTCCTCGTCACTGTCCCGTTTCAGCCGATGCTATTGCATCTCAACTGGTTAGAAATGGGAAATACGAGGCTGTTGATTGCAAGTCATCTCGACTTGTCTTTCAAGGAGTGTCTGACTCTTGGAGGGCCACAACACCAAACGCAGTAAATATCTCTGACAATTTTTCACAGAGAGAATTTACTGCTGCCCTTCAACATTTAAAACCAGGTAAAGCTGCGGGTCCTGACTCCATCTGCCCAGAGCTTATACTCCATGCTGGAGCTGCTTTGAAGTCCTGGTTACGTGACTTCCTTTCTTCCTGTTTGCGCCGACTCAAAATTGCCAAGATTTGGAGAAGAGCGCTTGTGGTCGCGATCCCAAAACCAGGAAAGCCCGTGGGGGACCCAAAGAGTTATCGACCGATATCTCTGCTCTGTGTCCCCTACAAGATCCTCGAGAGGCTTATTGTCACACTTCATTCATAATTTTAATCGTAGCGATGTAATTTATCCCCGTTATAGTAATTCGTAGTGTTATTATAAGAGAAATAATTGCGTCTCTTTTAGCGCTGCCGTCGTATTATCGGATTCGCTCTGTTACTCGATATATGTATCTTGTTTTCTCTTTTTTCTCTTTGTATTGACGTAATATGTTTTTGACCAACGTCATTGTACTAGAAGGTTCGCGTATATGCCACTTGATTCGAGCGTAACGATCTCTCGAGGGGGTTCTGCCTAAATCTTGAATTTACGAGAAAGTTTACGTCACGTGATTTTGGTTTCTATATAAAGCCGACGCGTAGCGAATTATTATGATAAGATGTGATTTTAAGACGACTCGAGTGGAAGTAATTGGTTGGGCGCGGAAGGCCCGTTAGTTTTTGTATTGGTCGTCGAGTGTTGAATTTATTTTGTGCCAGTGGTTGGCAGTTTTGTTCTACAGAGGTAGAATTACTTGTGTTGATTGAGTCAAGTTATAGTGTTAATTTCGCTTTGCAGTTTGGCAAAGCGTGAAATAGAAGTTTGGTCGGACGTGATTTTTGTAATACATATTCATTCTTATTAGCGACAGTGGTCTCTGTTTGTTGTGAAGAAAAGTCTTCAGCAAAACCAATCCGAGCTTTTGTTAAACCAACTGTATAAACCGTCAAGCTCATAGCAAGACTACTTCTTGAGCCGGAATAAAATAAAATTTAGACACAGCTTTGTTTCAGCGCAGGTATTCGAGTTACCTAGCTCAACTGGTCCTTGGGGATTCCCGAAAAAAGTTTGTGACACTTATCTACGCCCGCGTTGAACCATTAATCGATCCACTGCTCCCTAAAGAGCAGGCTGGATTCCGACGCGGGAAGTCAACCGTAGATCAAGTTGTTCAGCTAACCCAGAACATCGAGGATTCTTTCGAGGCTAAAAAGAAGGCCGGTGCTGTATTTATCGATCTGACAGATGATTATGACACTGTCTGGCACCGTGGCCTTACCTGCAAGCTGCTGAGACTACTTCCGGATAAGCACATGGTCAAAATAATAATGGAGCTTGTCCGAAATCGAAGTTTCACCCTTACCACCGGTGACAGCAAGCAAAGCAGGCTACGCCGTCTTGAAAACGGCGTTCCTCAGGGATCGGTCTTGGCTCCCCTCCTATTTAACATCTATACGTACGTACGATTTTCCTTCCATGATTTCCAGAAAGTTTGCTTATGCTGATGATTTAGCATTGTTGCATTCTTCTGGAAACTGGAAGGACTTGGAGGGGACATTAAGCCAAGACATGTCCACACTGTCAGCGTATCTCCAGACTTGGAGGTTAAAGCTCAGTCACACTAAGACGGTGACGGCAGCCTCTCACTTAAATAGCGAGAGGCCAGACGTGAGCTAAAGGTCTACAACAACGATAGACTTTTACCGTTCTGTCCAACCCCTACTTACCTTGGGGTAAAATTGGACCGATCACTCACGTTTCGTCACCATTTAGTGGCATTGCGCAAAAAACTATCCTTGCGCGTCACACTGCTGAGGCGACTCGTGGGCTCGGGATGGGATGCTGGTGCTAAAACACTACGCATAGCCACCTTGTCTCTAGTCTACTCAACAGCTGAGTACTGTGCGCCAGTCTGGTGTCGCAATGCTCACACTCGCCTCATTGACAGTGTCTTGAACGACGCCTTGCGTATAGTTACTGGATGCCTGCGTTTCACTCCAACGGACCACCTACCTATACTCTTAGGCATCCAGCCAGCTGAGCTTAGCCGAATAGGAGAGACACTCTCCTTGGCTTACCGTGGATCTCTGGACCCCGATCGTATCTTGCATGGTCTTTTAAGTGGGTCCTCAGATAATTGCCAAGTGAGACTAAGATCCAGACGCCCGTTTGTGTCAGCTGCGCGGAATCTCTTGGACAACCTTGCCAGACTTGGCATCCGCGCTTCTGTATGGACAAATCACAAATGGAAAACGGAGTACTGCGAAAATACTTCCAGGCTCCGTGCTTTTGTGTCCGAGACCGGTGCCAGGCCTGTTGGGATGGGCTTACCCCGAGCAGCTTGGGTTAAGCTCAACCGCCTGCGGACTGGTGTTGGGCGATTCCATTCGTCCATGCACAAATGGGGTCTCGCTCCTTCACCGAATTGCGAGTGTGGCACCTCTGAGCAAACCGCAGACCATGTACTAACAGCGTGCCCTATACATCGGACACCACATGGAGCACGAGTTCTGACGGTTTTGGATGACGAAACTCGATGCTGGCTTAATGACACCACTGCCAGCATCTGATCCAGGCAGTGCAGCATTCTGGGGTAGTAAAAGAAAAAACCCTCGGACCCAGTCCTGTTTGTGTCTGACCTGGAGTGGATGCCCTTCAAACAATGACGATGACGACAAATTTGAAGTCACAACTTGTGTATTTAGATTTATTTAAAAAACCTAAGCTTTCTTAATCTGCTGCATTATGCACGTAACTTGGAGAGCATATAAATTTCTATGTTTTCAACTGGTTGTTACAGTACAATCTCTATTTTAAAAAATTCTCTTGATTTTACGAATTGTTGTCTTTTTAGACTTGGCTATAAAAAATACAGCATGATTTGTTAAAAAATTTTTATCAGATTTTATAGATTTGTTTAATGGTAAAATGTTAGGTAAAATATAATTTGGAAAAGTTTTCATAAAGGAAACACAAATTACATAGTGCTTTTATTGCTTTTGAAAGCAAAAGTTTATGCAAAAATCTTAAAAATTTACACAGACTGTTATGAAAATATTTACGAAAACAACTGCAGTGCTGTTTATTTTACCAGTTGTTTGTATCATAAAAACAACTAACCTATTTCTCAAGTCAAAAATACCAAACGTGAGTTTCGATTTTATATTCAGTCAAGACAGGATGCAATCTGACGCATTTTGGTATGATTTTATCTAGATTGGAGAAATGTTTCTTGGGTCATCACGCTCGATATATTTAAAGTTTATCAATTTTTTTTCATTATATATCTGTTTCCAGTTTTAGTAAATCAAAAAATTCAAAAAGAAAACTTGTATGCTTAAGAAGAAATTGGTCCATACAACGAAATTGAATCCTTTTTGAAGTTTAATGCAAGAACAAAAGCAAGTCACTCACAAAAAATAAACAAGTAGTTACCTATTTTAACAACTTTTCTTTTTCAAGCACCGTCAGACTGAGTCATCTTTTTTAACGCTCATGGAGTTTTATATACGAGTAGTAAATATTTTTTTCTTGATTCAGGTTTTAGGATATATCTATTGCTTCATGCGCAAAAACAAACTGTAAAACTTTTACTTTTCCTCTTTGCATCATACTCATAGACCTTCTTTTTTTCTATTATTTTTGTTTTTAACACTATCGTTTTTATTAACAGTTAGTTTTACTATTATTATTAAAAGTTTATAAAACTATTTTTAAAATGATCAAAAGATTGAAAATAGTTAAAAGTTAGAGATGAGTTATTTTTGAAACAAATCACTTTTAAATTATTAACACTAAAAAACGAATTCCTTCAACATAAAATAAAGTAAATAAAAGTTAATTACTATGTTAGAATTTGTGTGGTCTGCCAATTAACAAAAACGGAAAAAGTCTAACTTTTTTAATCCTTTTACTCCCAGACGGGTCATTTTTACCCGAAGCAAAATTTAAACATGTATTATTCGCGTTGTACTTGCTTTTATGCAGTGAGATTTCATAAGTCTTTCAAGTAACCTTCTGAAATACTTTCTTAAGATTTTGAATGAATTAAGGTTTAACGTTCGCCGTAGTTTGTAGTAGCGCGTTACTTCTCAAATGGGTCAAATTGACCCAAGCTAAAAGTGCATTATTTTACATGAATTATATTATTTTTCAGGCTTCAGCTATAGTCTTAGACAGATGAAACCTGACACCTTTTATATAGTGACACATATGCATTATATATGAAACTTTGTTGCAGGCATTAAACCCGTGACTTTTGAACTCAAAGTCCAGTGCGCCAATTCGGCCAGTTCCATTTTCATTATTTGCGTTTGTTTCTTGTGCAGAAAGCTGGATAAAATAATTGGTAAACTGTGTTGATGCTTTAGAAGACCTTTGCTTTATTGAGTGGAAAATTAGTTAGTTTAGAAAGCAATCCAATTGGATTTGCAATGAAACCTCAAGCAATTGAAAAGCTTTTTTGTGGCAATATTTTTAGTTGAAAAGCTTTTGTCTCTAGAAGGTTGAAAGAAATATGAGTATTTTGTCAACAGGATTTTACTTTAAGGTATTGAGTTCTTGCATGCAGGGTATACCTGACTGTTGCATAAAGTTAGTCACAACAATGTTGTCAGTAAAATGTTTGGCTAAAATAATCTTTTTTAGGTTGAAAAGGAAATATTGTGTAAATTTTTTCAGCTAATTCTGTAAACAGTTGTTTTCTTTTCTTGCTGTTATTTTGCTTGGGTAAAGTCAAGATGAGCAATTGTCGTATTCCAGATGAAGTTGCTAGTCTTCTTTTTGATGAAAATCAGGAGGATTTAAGCACGAGCGACAGATTGGATGATGACAACGGTTGCAGCGATTATGTTCCTTCAGACGACGAGAACGAAGAAAACATTATTCTTTCTGATCCAGAGTATGATTCCGAGGATAATAATGATAATGCAGAAGCTAGTGACGCATCTGGAAGATACATTACAAACACCACTACTGCACTTTTCACATCAAAGAGTAGTGTAGAGAGTTGGGCAGCAGAACCATTATTTCCTCTTACTTCTAAAACGAGCCAAAGAAATATAATAGGAGAAAAGTCTGGAATGACTAGATATGCCAAAAGAATGAGTGGCTCACTTGGAGATTGTTTTTCTTTGTTTTTCAGAGATAATCTTTTGGAAGAAATATGTAAACGGACTAATAAAGAAGGTCAAGGTGTATTTTCAAATAACTGAAAAGATACTACAGTTGCAGAACTAAGAAAAGTAATCGAAACCTTATTGCTAGTTGGTGTATACAAGTCAAGCAACAAAAATCTTTCTCAGTTGTGGAATATGGAACATGGAAGACCAAATTTTTGTAAAATTATCTCATGTAGTCGCTTTCAAAATATATTACATGTTCTTCGATTCGATGACGCTGTAGCTCGACGATCTGCCAGGTCGCCAGATAAATTTTCACCTATTTGAAATGTATTTAAAATTTGGAATAAATCTCTATTGGATGCATATGTTCTTGGACCCAATCTGACGATAGACGAGCAACTTGTGACATTTCGGAGTCGTTGCCCATTCCGCCAGCATATGCCATCAGAACCAGGAAAATATGGCACCAAGATCTGGGCAATATGCGACTCAATATCACATTACATACTGAAAATGGATGTGTACAAAGGAAGAGAAATAGGTGAGCCAAGGTAAACAAATCTAGGTTCAAAAGTAGTGCTAAAACTCTCAGAGCCTTTTCAAAACAGTGGAAGAAATATTACCAGCGATAACTTCTTCACAAATTTGGAATTGGAAGAAAGTTTCTGATGCAAAATCTCACCATCGTGGGAATAATTCAAAAGAACAGAAAAGAGCTTCCTGCAGAATTTGTGTCCACGAAGGACCAAAAAGAATTTACTACTCTCTATGGTTTGCAAAAAGAGGCGATGATTGCTTCTTATTGTCCCAAAAAAGAAAAGGTGGTTACTCTTCTAAGTACCATGCATTTAGACAAGGGCACTGAATGGCCTGGTCCGGAGAAAAAACCAGACGTCATTACTTACTACAACACAACAAAAGGCGGTTTAGATATCATGGACCAAATTTGGCGAGATGGTTTGCTACCAAAAGAAAAACTCGAAGATGGCCCGTGGTAATCTTTTATAATATTCTGGATGTCAGTGCTCTACACGCATTTATTGTATGGATGTCCCTCAACAAAGAAAACTATACTGCGAAACGTGGCAACAGTTTGCGGCGGAGTCTACTAATTAGTTTGGCAAAGGAACTGGCTGGACTGCAGGACAAAGATGCGATTCAAATGCCAGCTTCATAACCAGCAAATACAAGAAAGCGAAAGCGCTGCTCCATGTGTCCTCCAAAAGCCGATTGCAAAACAAAACCCTTTGTGAAACATGCAATAGCTATATTTGTAGTGATCATTCTGTCGTTATTTGCTGAAAGTGTTACGACTAATAATCATAAACTCTTTCGCATTTGTTTGCACTGTATTATCGTGACGCATACATTACTTTATCACGTCTTCTCTGTTGGAATAAACACCTATATGAATTATGTACAATGTACTTACCTGCCTAAATGTTAAATATTTTGTAATCATGATCATAAAAACAAAGCATTTGCTTTTTATTACAACAATCATTGACTGGATATATTTTTCCTTTTCATAACACCAAAAGTGTCCTCTTCTAACAACATCCTCTAGCGTACTATACAGAAAACAATATGGGAGTCAAAATGACCCGTACGGGAAGTAACCCGACTCAAAAAGTCTGGGAGTATAGGGGTTAAACTAAAGCGTTTGTTTAAAAGATCGAACACAAATATCTTATAAAAAAAATTGTGTTTGTCTAAAAATATTTTTTAAACAAATATATGCTTTAAAACTGAATGTAGGTGTCCTATGAATAAAAATCGAGCTTGCCTAGAAAAAGCTATTGAAATTGAATATTAGTAAAACAAAAATCACGGTTGCCTAAAGAAAAAATTTTTGAGTGAATATAGGTATCTAAAAATCAAGTTTGCCTAGAAAAATTTTTTTGGAAAAATTAAACTTAATAAATAGCAAGAAAACCACGCTTGTTTAGGAAAAACATTTTAAAAATTAAACATAGGTTTAACAAAAATTAAAATTACTTAGAGAAAAATTTTTTAAATTGAATATAGGCATCTAAAAATAAAGCTTGCTTAGGAAAAATTTTTTCAAAAACTGAGCAAAGTTATAACAAAATAAAACTTGGCTAGAAAAAAAAAGTTACATTTTTATTGCACGACAAGGCCCTGTTTCGCCCTATGGGGCTCATCAGGTGCAAGCAAAGATGCAAATCACAATACAAATACGTCAACAAAGGCGAATGATAGCAAACAATAATGAATTTGAAAGTTCATATGTACATAAGGCGCTAGTTTATTGTTCATCTTACTCCACGGAGGTGAATAGTAAGATGTGGAGTAAGAGTGCCGATGAGGAGTGAGGAGTAAGATGAACAATAAACTAGCGCCTTATGTACATATGAACTTTCAAATTCATTATTGTTTGCAATCATTCGCCTTTGTTGACGTATTTGTATTGTGATTTGCATCTTTGCTTGCACCTGATGAGCCCCATAGGGCGAAACAGGGCCTTGTCGTGCAATAAAAATGTAATTTACACTCACGATGTATATATTGCGATTGCTTATGATTTAGCCCAAATCCTTGTTTCTCACTGATGAAAAAAAAAGTTAAAATTGAACATACGAGGGGCGTTTAGAAAGTAATGCAAACAATTTTTTTAATGACATTGAGTTTTAAAGGTACACAAATTGTGTATCACAAGAAAGTATATAGCATGAGCATTTCATAGTTGCTTCTAGATGTAATCTCCCGCTTTCCGAACCGCCTTTTCAACTTTTTAACGAGTGCACATATTCCTTCATTGTAAAATTCTACAGGCTGCGTTTTTAACCACTTCCTAACAGCAGTTTTGACCTCTTCATCATTGGAGAAATGCCGCCCTCTCAAACTTTCTTTGAGGGCCCAAACAAATGGAAGTCAGACGGTTCCATGTCTGGCGAATATGGGGGATGTGAAATTGTTGTCCAGCCATAGGAACTCATGACCGCACGGGTTTTGAGAATGGTATCAGGCCTAGCGTTGTCATGATGCAATCGTCGTCGTCGTCGTCGTCGTCGTCGTTTGAAGGGCATCCACTCCAGGCCAGACACAAACAGGACTGGGTCCGAGGGTTTATTCTTTTACTACCCCAGACTGCTGCACTGCCTGGATCAGATGCTGGCAGTGGTGTCATTAAGCCAGCATCGAGTTTCGTCATCCAAAACCGTCAGAACTCGTGCTCCATGTGGTGTCCGATGTATAGGGCACGCTGTTAGCACATGGTCTGCGGTTTGCTCAGAGGTGCCACACTCGCAATTCGGTGAAGGAGCGAGACCCCATTTGTGCATGGACGAATGGAATCGCCCAACACCAGTCCGCAGGCGGTTGAGCTTAACCCAAGCTGCTCGGGGTAAGCCCATACCAACAGGCCTGGCACCGGTCTCGGGCACAAAAGCACGGAGCCTGGAAGCATTTTCACAGTACTCCGTTTTCCATTTGTGATTTGTCCATTCAGAAGCGCAGATGCCGAGACTGGCAAGGTTGTCCAAGAGATTCCGCGCACTTGGCACTGAAATCTTTTTTACAAAATCGAGCTTGCTTATGAAATGGGGTTGAGTTGATAGAGACAACTTTGATGTGAAAAAGCAACTCTCCTAGAGGCAAGCTGAACTCGGGACAAGTGTATTCTTTAGATTTTTATTATTATAACTTTTTATCGTTTTTTATATTTAGAGTTTACAGCTTTACTGTGAACACTAACTTGGGGGAGTTAAACTTGAGAATACGATAGTAGCTAGGGTTGGAGTGTTCTTTAAGGTTAGGATTTACAGCTATGCTGTCAACTGTCTTGGTTGGGAATTAAACTCAAAACCACTGTTTCTTTTGGGTTAGAGATAATGCTAGGGTTATGATTTACGGCTTTGCTGTTATTGTCTTGGGCAGAAATCAAACTCAATTGTCTTGAGCAGGAATCAAACTCTAGAACCACTGTTTTTTAGGGTTAGAATAAGAGTTAGGTTCAGCATTTACTGTTTTGCTGTGAACTGTCTGGGGTGGTAATTAAACTCAGAACCGCTGTTTTTCTTAGGGTTAGCGTTAGGAACAGCAGTTTTCTTTAGGGTTGGACTTAACCACTGCCTGGTCTTTTGGTTTGCTGTTTTGGGTGGGAATTCAACTTAAGATCACTAGCTTTTTAAGAATTAGGGTAGGAATAGGTTTATGGTAAGGGTTAAGCTCCTCTTCCTTCCACACCTCCTCCCGATTTAGGCAGACACTAAAAGTTCCCTGCTATACCATTGTTGGTGTACTTAATTACTGAGTCACAGAATCGCTGTACATTTTTCCACAAGAAAAATTCATAGTTAAAAAATTTTAATATACCAAGCAAGCACAACACATGCAGTAACTGGCAGTTGAACAAAGATGTTAAACAGAAAGGAAAACTCACTTAAGACACTGCAAGTTTTAAATGAGAGCGGTAAATGACGTACAAGATTACTATAATTTTAAAATAGTTTGTCAGGGGTTCGAAACTTATTACAATTACGAAAAAGCTTTTGCATTTTTTCCTGATACGGTTTTGCAAACTTAGCATTTTGTGTAACTCAACAAATTTATTCGACCATCTAGAAGCAATCATAAACTACAAACCGATTGTTGCAAGGCTTATAGTTTGAAGTTAGTTGACTAAAATTTCACTTGTTTTCTCTAAAGTAATTTAATGTTTAAGGGCATTGTGATGTAGTTTTAAAATTTTTTTTTTTGAAATGTTGTTTTGTAAGTCAAAGGTTAAAACTTAAAACAACTTTACTAAGCCAAACTTTTTCGAAAAACTATTCCAGCAATGCACTTAAAACTAAAAACATACTTGCTTTATTGCAATTAAGCGTATGTACAGAGATGTTTTATAGCATTTGTTTTCTGAACAAGAAAATAAATTAGGGAAATATTTTTGCGTGTTTGTGTAGTGAAACCAAAAATCTCTGGATAAAGGTAAACACAACTCAAGAACGTTCACTTGAAAACAAATTGATCATTTTTTTAATAACATCTTTTTCCAAATGAAAAATAAAGATACTTGTAAAGTTACATAAACTTCATCTTAGTAAAGTGATGTATCCTAACCAATAACTCCAAAATTTCTTCTTTCTTGTCAGGCTTGTTCACCTCCCAAACTACAGAGATGCGGCCGAACGAAAATATCATATAACGTCCCTGGGTATTGTTATCAAAGTCAGAATGATGCTACATCCTGGTTCCCAGACGAGTACACGTTGAATTTAAGTGAGCAAATAATACTAAAGACTTCTTTAATTATTCATTAATCTTATTTAGCTGTTATTTTCAAGAGCGTTCAACATTTTAAAAGTCTTTTTGATTTGAAATCACAAAAGAAAATGCTATATTATTCAAACGAAAATTTCAAATAAACTCAATAATTCAAAAAGTAGTTTTGTGTTCGTTTTTTGTGCTCGTTTTTTGCAAGACTTGGTTTTTGTCTTCTGTAGCAATATACTTACCATAGCTTTCTACCAAACAATGTATAGAGTATTTTGGAAGCAAAACATTAGCTGATCAACTTATGCCATGTTAAAATCAATAATTTATCAAAACCAGTTTAGAATAATAAAACTACCAGTATTGAATAAGTTTAATTGCATAATGTTTACTTTTTCAAAAATTAACAGGTTATAACGAACGTGCATTGGGTAAACATTGAGCAAAACTATCTGCTTTTTAAATAAATTGGAGTAGAAACATCATGTTTAAGGAGCTTGTAAATCTGTTTCGCAGGATGTCCGGCACCATCTCGCAATATCCTCTTCGTGCTCGATGGGTCTGAATCCATAGGTCCAGCAAACTTTGAAATTATTAAGAAGTGGGTTATTGAACTATCTAATCATTTCAACATTACCTACGGAAGTAACAGAATTGGAGTCATTCAATACTCTTTTTATCAAAGAAACAGGTACGCACATCAAAAGCTTTAAGAAAATGTTTTAAAAACCACCTAACATACTTCTTTCTTAAGTTGTATCACCAAAATAATATCTGTGCAATTAAATATATGCAATACAAAGGAAATTCAAATTATTTGTAAAAGTATATGTTTGGTTAGTAAGGCAAGTTTTTTCAACATTTGCCACTCTTTTTAAGCGTTTTGACAGTTTTTTAAATACTCAGAATTTACGTTTTAAGTTATTTCAAGAAATTTTTATATTGCTTTTTTTTTTCTTTCTTACATGCAACTTTTATCAAGTACCGGTTTTGGGATCGCGACCACAAGTGCTCTTCTCCAAATCTTGGCAATTTTGAGTCGGCGCAAACAGGAAGAAAGGAAGTCACGTAACCAGAACTTCAAAGCAGCTCCGGCATGGAGTATAAGCTCGGGGCAGATGGAATCAGGACCCGCAGCTTTACCTGGTTTTAAATGTTGGAGGGCAGCAGTAAATTCTCTCTGTGAAAAATTGTCAGAGATATTTACTGCGTTTGGTGTTGTGGCCCTCCAAGAGTCAGACACTCCTTGAAAGACAAGTCGAGATGACTTGCAATCAACAGCCTCGTATTTCCCATTTCTAACCAGTTGAGATGCAATAGCATCGGCTGAAACGGGACAGTGACGAGGAGAGTGTCGTGACCTACCAGTAAGGTTGTTCAAAGTACTCCACGCTTTTCGACTAGAGTGTGAGAAGTCAATGCTCCGAACTGCTTCGGATTATCGATCTCTCCGCTTTCTGTCAAGTTTGGCAAGCAGAGCTGTAGCAGCCAAACTTGAGTCGTCTCCCTGAGGAGACTGCAGAAAGGTTTTATAGAGGGATTCGCACTCTGCATCCCAACACGGAATATAGTTATTTCGATACCTGCGCGGGATAGTCTTTTTGGCTGCTTTTTTAATGGTGTTACAGAAGTCCTGGTAAGCCGCATCCACATCAAGTGAATCAGGCGGCAACAAAATCTTTGCGAGTTTATTCGTCAAAGCAATGTAGTTACTCCATTTGGCCTTGCGGAAGTTCCATCGCTTAACAGGCATGCTTGGCACTGCCATAGCAAACCTTGGTGGTGTAATAAGCGAGGGTCGATGTTGTGACCTGGGAAACTTCTCAAGGACACGTCTATCCGGTAAGCGACTGTTTGGACCTACGCTAGCCAAAGCTAGGTCTGGATTGGTGCCAGTGTTCCAGCGGCCGGTATAAAAACTGGCAGCGTCCTTGGCATTATATAGCAGAGCAAGACAATTAATACTTGCCCAGCCAGCCAAACACTCACCGTCCGGACTGTTGTCGTCATAACCCCAGTCAGCATGACGACAGTTAAAATCGCCAGCGTACAGACAGGGGTGAGGAAACACTGGGAGATCCAGGGTTCGCAATCGCGTTGACGGTGGTTTGTAAACGTTGACTATTTTATAGCCATCAACGTCCACGCACAGCCACTCGATCTCCGATGTCGGTGGAGATTGGTCCAAAAGCGTGTATCTCAGTCGCTCGTGAACAAACGTGGCAAGGCCAGGCTTCCTGCTTAAAGAAGACCCAGCTAGTTGGTAGTGTGGTAGCACCAACTTCTCTGCATCAGTGCAGTGGGTCTCCTGCAGTAGGATGCGAGTGCCTCAGACTGCATAGCGAGGTGATGAAGAACATTCATCTTGCTTGCAGTGAGGCCTTCGATGTTCAGCTGAAGAATAGTGGGTCTTCGGAACTTGTTGGCAATGTGGCCTGAAAAGGGCAGTTTTATCCTGGCATTGCCCCGTCCTGAAAAGGACGTTTGCCGATTAGCAGACCCACACTGAACATCGGAATGGGTGGATACCCTTCCGTTTTGGCAGGTTCGGTTTCGGTCTGTCATTTTAAAATCAATGAGCAGACTTACTCACGGCCCAGGCTGCGTGAAAGCACCTACCATCTGGGCCATCTGTCGAGACTAAAAAGAAGGCCGGTGCTGTATTTATCGATCTGACAGATGATTATGACACTGTCTGGCACCGTGGCCTTACCTGCAAGCTGCTGAGACTACTTCCGGATAAGCACATGGTCAAAATAATAATGGAGCTTGTTCGAAATCGAAGTTTCACCCTTACCACCGGTGACAGCAAGCAAAGCAGGCTACGCCGTCTTGAAAACGGCGTTCCTCAGGGATCGGTCTTGGCTCCCCTCCTATTTAACATCTATACGTACGATCTTCCTTCCATGATTTCCAGAAAGTTTGCTTATGCTGATGATTTAGCATTGTTGCACTCTTCTGGAAACTGGAAGGACTTGGAGGGGACATTAAGCCAAGACATGTCCACACTGTCAGCGTATCTCCAGACTTGGAGGTTAAAGCTCAGTCACACTAAGACGGTGACGGCAGCCTTTCACTTAAATAACCGAGAGGCTAATCGTGAGCTAAAGGTCTACAACAATAGTAGACTTTTACCGTTCTGTCCAAACCCTACATACCTTGGGGTAAAACTGGACAGATCGCTCACGTTTCGTCACCATTTAGTGGCATTGCGCAAAAAACTATCCTTGCGCGTCACACTGCTGAGGCGACTCGTGGGCTCGGGATGGGATGCTGGTGCTAAAACACTACGCATAGCCATTTTGTCTCTAGTCTACTCAACAGCTGAGTACTGTGCGCCAGTCTGGTGTCGCAGTGCTCACACTCGCCTCATTGACAGTGTCTTGAACGACGCCTTGCGTATAGTTACTGGATGCCTGCGTCCCACTCCAACGGACCACCTACCTATACTCTTAGGCATCCAGCCAGCTCAGCTTCGCCGACTGGGAGCGACATTCTCCTTGGCTTACCGTGGATCTCTGGACCCCGATCATATCTTGCATGGTCTTTTAAGTGGGTCCTCAGATACTGGCCAAGTGAGACTAAGATCCAGACGCCCGTTTGTGCCAGCTGCGCGGAATCTCTTGGACAACCTTGCCAGACTTGGCATCCGCGCCTCTGAATGGACAAATCACAAATGGAACGCGGAGTATTGTGAAAATGCTTCCAGGCTCCGTGCTTTTGTGCCCGGGACCAGTGCCAGGCCTGTTGGTATGGGCTTACCCCGAGCAGCTTGGGTTAAGCTCAACCGCCTGCGGACTGGTGTTGGGCGATTCCATTCGTCCATGCACAAATGGGGTCTCGCTCCTTCACCGAATTGCGAGTGTGGCACCTCTGAGCAAACCGCAGACCATGTACTAACAGCGTGCCCTATACATCGGACACCACATGGAGCACGAGTTCTGACGGTTTTGGATGACGAAACTCGATGCTGGCTTAATGACATCACTGCCAGCATCTGATCCAGGCAGTGCAGCAGTCTGGGGTAGTAAAAGGATAAACCCTCGGCCTCAGTTCTGTTTGTGTCTGGCCTGGAGTGGATGCCCTTCAAACGACGACGATGACGACGACGACGACGACGATCAAGTACTGCGCAAAAAGCTAAAGAATGGTTCAAAACATATCATAAAACTATTTCAGTATATTTTCATTCTGTTTAATTTGCATAACAAAGAGCTATGTCAGTGCTTTTCAAACTTTTTTCACTATGGCACACTAATAATTTCTGAATTTGCCCACGGCACACCTATTGTACTTACTTCTTGATGAAAAAAACCTATTTGATACACTCCACAGGTCTACATACTGAAATGATATTTAATACATTAACAACCACATTTAATACAAAAGCACCTGCATGCTTACACAAATCGTTTTGATACGGGATAGAATGTCTGAAAAGCATTTCTTAGTTTCTGCTGCACACTTTAAAATCTTGATGTTCATCGGAGAAAAAGCAGATTTATATATTGTAAGTACGTCATTGTGAACGTAATAACAAAGGAACGGTTTTTTGACAAATATGATGAGAATGCATGACGAGCAGGTTAAAGTAGAATCTCTTTTATTTTAATTGATTTTAGTCATCAGTTAGGTTAGTAGTGAAAAGCTATCTAATTTTTCTTAAAAAATCGTATAACTAAGTGAAGACCTATTTTTGTCTTCACTTTAATTTTACATTTTTTTTAAACAAATTGAAGCAAAGATGCACCGCTGAGCCGCAGCAGGTGTGTCACAATTATTCTGGTACTCAGTAAAAAACTTAAAAAGTGCTGCTTAAGACTGTTTTGATAGAACTTCCTTATTGCTTACACTTACATTCTTTCCTTTGCTTATTTTAATTTCAGGTGGCTTCATTTGCATGAAGTTGTTTGTTTACGTCCCAAAAACAAACTACTTTATCCAAATGGTCTCTTTCCTAATACATTTTTACTGAAGCAGCCTGGATTTAAGATATTTAGCAATTAAAATTACACGAAATGCAAAAGTCATCTTTTAAGCAAAACTCTAAAGCAGAGTTTCCCAAATTGGGCGCCGCAGCGCATCCTCATTTTTAAGCTGAGCAACAAAGTTGTGACCAATCGCGGGTTTGATTTTTACCCATAGCGAGGCAATCGTGTATAAACATAACTTACACTGAGCAACGAAGTTGCGAGTTTGATTCTCACCTAGAGCGACGAAGTCGCGTTTAAACATAACTTATGCTGAGCAACGAAGTTGTGAGTTTAACTATCACCCAGAGCGACTTGGTCGCACTTATGCTGAGCAACAAAGTTACGGCCAATCATGAGTTTGATTTTCACACAATGTCGTCAGAGGTTTAGATTTTCTTCTAATACAAAGACACGTCAGTAATCTTGTCAAAGATGTTATTCTAAACTTTTAGCTGTCCTTCTACAGTATTGCAAGGGCTCATCAGTAATCTTGTCCAAAATGTCATTCTAAACTTTCAGCTGTTTTTCTATTGCAAGGACACATCAGTAATCTTCTCAAAGATGTTATTCTAAACTCTCAGCTGTCTTTCTATTGCAGGGACACGTCAGTACTTTTCCGAAGTCTCCTAAATAACAGTTACAAAAGATGGTGCAATCTATGACGTTATCCAAAGATTTCTTTTTTTTCATTTTTATCTCTATATTTATCCTCCTGACTCGCAGGAAAGCGACGGAGGCGCTATACATAGGGTAAGCAATTACCCCGACCTGCTTCCGGAGATGCCAAGATACTGCTGTCAGCTAGTAATTTAATAGAGATATTACTGTAATTTAGAACTGCTTGTCAAGACCACCAAGCAGGGGAAAGTGCCGTAAGTGTCTTTCCCAAGGACACAAAAGAATGGCGCAAGTGGGTTTTGAACCGAGACCATGTTGATCATCAATCCGGTGCTTTAACCACTCGACCACGCTGCAGATGTGTTAAACAATGTTGCTGCAACCGCTTAGTTATTATTATAGATAATGTCGTTAACTTGCAGTATATGTTCGAAAGCGTTGACGCTAAAAAGCAATTTGATGAGACACGTAGCGTTAGCTCATAGTACTGGAAATTCTGAGTGTGGGTTATGCGAGAAAACGTTTTAACGAAAAGATTGTTTACGGCGTCATAGATTGACTGTTCACGACAAAACGATTGAGTTAAAGTGTTCAAAATGCGGAAAAACGTTTGCAAGAGCTGACAATTTCAGAAGACATCAAAAAATTTGTTGTAGATGCAAGCCATGCGTAAAACAATTTGAAAGTGTTTGTTCTTTAAAAGGACATAATTGTTCAAAAATGGAAGAGATTCCTGATCTTTCCCCCGACAAAGAAACAAATTTCACCAACCTAAATAATTTGGAAGCAGTCTCCAGAACGAGCAAGCAACGTCGAGCGAAGTCAATAAGCAACCTAAAAGAAAGTCTTTGAAAATAAAACGTCGCACTCACCAAGTTGAAAATGAAGCAGCGGTTCCCATAGAATGTCCTGCAGCTAAAAAATCGAAACACGAAATTATGCAAGAAGTGGAGATTAAAGAATCAGATTCTGATTTATAAGAATTTATTGAAAAATGTTGGTCAAGCATTTGAAACTTTATCAGGAATAACAAAGTGAACAGCATATTTAATTTTTATTACAACAAGAATTAAAGGATTTAATTCATACAATTGTCGAAATCATTTTCAAACAGCAAAAAAATCGGTTGAAAATTAATTATAGTTTGGCGTATATTTTAAAAAAATATTGAAACAGGAGAATTAATATACTTTCATGTATCTTATAACAACCACTTGATGTGAAAAACGGCTTTGTTGATTAGTAACAGACAAGAATTACCCGACTTTTTGAAGTCCATTGCTGAAGAGAAGTTCATAGACAACAAAACGCGACCAGATACCAAGTGGAAGATAGTTCAGATATCAAACATCACTTTCTCCATCAATCATTTGCAAGACGCGCCGTCAAGTGGAGCTATCGAATTACCTGCTTTTATTGTGAAATAATCGCAAACTTGCAAACGTTTCGGCGAAAAATAATCTTTGTTTTTTCAGGTGTCTGGCTGGCTGTTTTCCGCGATTCTAACCACCAAGGTTGTAATCGTGCTGCAAAGGAATTATTTCACGAATATTGCAGACATTTTGAAAGTAACAAATTTGCAGGAATTAACTTAATTGATTTTGTAGATCTTGAAAATTTTTACCAGCTTAATATCGTTGCATTTAAACTGAAAAAAAAAACAAAGCCAAATTGGTTCAACGCAGCCGCGAATTATATCCCCAAACAATGAAACTGAAGGTATATGAAAATTATTTAAGTTTATTAATCCAAACCTGCGTTTGCCAAAGTTTATAGCTCGTAGAATTGAGATTTTTCACCGCCTTTCCAACCTAAATAACTGGAAGTATTGTGCCACTGATGCTAACCTGGATGATGTTGCCACCCGTCCTTTGACTAAGTATCCTATACTCGTATAGAGTTTTGGTTGAAAGGACCCAAATTTCTTAATCAAACCCCCCCCAGTAGATGTTTCAAAAACAGTGGTTGTACAACAAGTCCACTTAGCAAAATTCCAAGATGAAACTACGCTCTTGCATTTAATTGAAAGCGCACCTAGTTGGTATATTCTTCAAAACGGCGTATCTTATTTATGCGCCTTTTAGCAATACATCTATCAAAAACAAAATAAAATCCCCTTTCAAAAACCTAAATTAGATAGCTCTTACTTAAACAAAACCATGATACAAATTATTTGATATGTGCAACGTGAATGCTTTGGACTCACCGTACAAAACTTGTTGAGGGCCACCCCAGATAATCTACATCAGTGTTCTCCAACGGGGGCAATAACACCCCCTAGGGGCATTTCGAGTATTTTAGGGGGCGTTAAACTTTTTTGACTAGACACCGGGACGCTGATTCATTGTAATCTCATATTTAGAATAGGCCTACCAGCGCGCTGCTGTTTTTATTGTATTACAGGGTTTTTCAAAGATAAAGAGCGAGTTTTCCGAAATAAAGAGCAATTTGTTTTTGTTGTATATAGCCGCTTTAATTGATCAAATATTTCGAGATTCACACTAACTCTTCCCTTTCTTTGTTGTTCTTCACTCATTATTTGAAGCAATGTATGTTACAAGTAAAACTCGCTCTTTATATGTAAAAACTCGTTCTTTATTTCGGAAATCTTGCCCTTTATTTTTAAAAACCCTGTAGTATTACCAGTAATTAGTTAATACTGGGAAGTCGTGTATTAGTGAGTTTTAAGACTTATATTGCTAATCTACCTAAAAGTTTTGATTAATCAAGACAAAGATTTGTAAAACTAGTTTACTCTGTTAAGGTATTTCCTTAAATATATTCATTAAGTATTTGTCTTTTACGCCCCAAAAGAAATCGAAAATGAACAGAAAAAAAGTGTCGTCAAAATTTAGAAGAATATTTGCAATTTGGTTTTATTCCTTCTCCATCAAATGTTCAGTTACCAATGTCCCTGCTTTGTGGAAAGTTATTTTCCAATGAAGCCGTGAAACCTTTGCGAATTTCAGATCATTCAGAAAAGAAACATGCTACTAAAAAAGATAAGCCAGTGGCATTTTTTCAAGATTTGAAAGGCAAGTTTAGAAAGAGAAATACAATAACAAGTATAATTGTTCGGAACAAGTTGGTCAAGGACTTTTGGCTTCTTATAAGGTTTCCTATTTGATTGCCAAATGTGGAAGGCCCCATACCATTGGAGAAAATCTTATCATTCCTGCTGTTAAAGAAATAATGAGTATTATGTTTTCCAATGCTGTTGACATAATTTCCAATATTCCTTTAAGCAACAATTCAGTTTCCAGAAGAATTGACAACATGGCAGATGAAATTACAGGTACCCTGGTTGCTGAATTAAAATTAACTAAATTCGCTTAATAGGTAGACGAATTCACGCTTCAAGGTAGTGAGCCACTTTATTTTTGCATTTTGTTTCTTTCGTGAATTTTTATTTGGTGAAATAAACTCAAACTCAAACTCAAACTCCGTTATGTAACAAAAAACGATGAAATACGAGAAGAGTTATTGTTCAGCGAGTCCTTGACTGCAGACACAAAAGGCTCCAGCATTTTCAAAACCATTGAAAAATTTTTTGAGGACAAACAAGTTCCGCTGACAAATGTGATTGCTTGTGCAACTGACGGTGCACCAGCAATGATTGATGGTCATCGTGGATTGACACAACTTATGAAAACCGCAACACCTGGAATAATGGTAATTCATTGCATAATTTATCGCCAGCATTTGGTAGCTAAACACCTAAGTGCAGAGTTACATGAGTCTTTACAGGTGTTTATAAAAGTTGTAAACAAAATTAAAACTTCTGCTTTGAACGATCGTTTGTTCCGTAAACTGTGCCAAGATAAAGATGAACAATTTCAGCGTCTACTTATGCATACCAAAGTTAGATAGCTGTATAAAGGAATTTGCTTTAGGCGATTGTATGATTTGTATGACGCTGTTGTTGAATTTTTGAAGGGAACTGATGATAATCTAAGTATAGAATTTAGCGACAGGCAAGTCGATTTGGCATATCTGTCTGATATAATTGACAAATTAAATGAGGTAAACCTGAAGTTGCAGGGAAAAGAACAAACCACATCAAAGCAAAAAGCGTTGTCATGGGTTTCATCAGCAAGTTGACTCTTTTTAAACAACACATGACTCTTTTCAAACAAAACACATAGAACTGTGCCACTTTCCTAAATCGCAGAAAATGTTGGAGAAGAATGAATTGAAGGATGAAAATTTAAGGATATATTGTTTGCACCTTGGACAAATGAAAGAAAATATGTCTATTCGCTTTAAGGATTTCTCTAATTTCGTGATTCCGGATTGGGTTATAAACCCGTTTTTGTCGAACTCACAACAGGTGCAACAAGCTTTGCAAACAGAATTAATAGACTTACAAAACGACTGTGAAGCCGAAGTGTTGTTTAGAAAAAAAGTCTTCGAGTCATTTTGGATTGCACAGAAATTAACCTAGCCTCGTCTTTGGGAATTTTTCCGAGTCTATATTTTGGCTTTCCCTACAACATATTTAGTAGAAAAAAGGTTTAGCGCAGTTGTAAACCTCTTACAAAGTAAAAGAAATCGTTTAAAAATAGCTACAAAGAGGACATGAGACTTTTTTTATCTGACATCCAACCAGATTTCAGTTCCTTAGCATTGCGACATCAGGCACAAGGAAGCCACTAAAATTAAATTGTGTGTTTTATTTTTCTGTACATTGAAATTCGTTTATTTTTGTTTTATAAAAAAGATTTTTTACTATACGAGCAAAATTCGTTTATGCTGTAAACTTTTTCGTTTTTTTTTCCTGGGTTGGGGGCGTCAGCAGTTAAATTTAAGTTAATTTCTATACTTAAAGGGCGCTGTAACAAAAAAAGGTTGGGAAACGCTAATCTACGTGATATCGTCAGAACGTCATTCAGCATACAGAAGATTTCTCCTTGAAAAAGAATCTTTACGATCTGCATTTGCTTTGCTGCCTGCGCCCATGTGTCCATTCAGACTGTACTTTTTTGCATTGAAGGAAGGCTAAGTCAGGCTCCACTTCCGACAGATAAAAAATACCCCATAATGTTGCCCTCGAGGCATCGCTTGACTCGATTGCTAATTATGGACGCCCATGCAGAACACTAACCCCATGCAAAGTATGCACATGGTGGCATTTAGTACACTTTGATGTTAACACGCCAACGGTTTTGGGTCATCAAAGGACTGTATAACGCAGGGGTGGCCAACCTTTTTTCCTCAACCGCCAATTTTATTCAAGTTCAATTCATATCCGCCACACAAATGAAATACTTCAAAATTTAACTAAATTTATAGGTAATATGGATACATTTAGCCGTTATAACATATAGTAATTGTATTATACTCATATGCAGCACTTGTAAAGGAAAGATTTTTAATTAAAAACAATATTAAAAATTAAAATGAACTTTATTCGCATTTCTTAGTATGCAACCATAATTTTATTTATTTTTGAAAATACTAGTAATAATATAATAATACAAACCAGGAAAAAAATTTAAGCAAATATAACTAGTTTTTAATGAGATTTTTGGCTTTGCTTTGCTTTCACAAAACCTGTAATCTTTGGAGTTAAATTGGTAGTTGAAAGTACCAAACAGTTCTTCAAATTAGAATCAGACAATCTCGACCTCATTTTGTTCTTGATCATTTTCATGGATGAAAATGACTGCTCCACCTATATGTTGTTCCGAAGCGGCAGAGACCAAAAACGCTTGGCAGCGAAAGAGAATTAAACAGCTTAGAATATCGTCCAAACATTTAATATCATTTCTTTTATCACCTCAGGGTGCAATCCGCCACTTGAAATCGTGCAATCCGCCGCTGTTGGCGGATCCGCCACAGGCTGGCCACCCCTGGTATAGCGTGAGACCCTACATGAAGAAATGTAATTTGTGTATTATCACTAAAGCTCATCCAATACGCTAGGTTATGGCAGATTTGCCCATTTCTAGATAGGCCATACATAAGAAGCCTTTTGCGAATACAGGTTCTGATTACATGGGACCGTTTATGTTCAAAGAATGTAGAAGTGAGAGAAAGGCGTGGAGACTGTTGTTCACATGCATAACAACCAGAGCCATCCACGTAGAGCTTGTGACTTCATTGGGTTTAAGCAGTTTTATTATGGCCTTCTCACGATTTAGCGATTTGAGAAGTTCATTTCCAGCTTCTACTCAGACAATGGGACTACATTCAAGGCAGCACCCCAAGCCTTGCCATAACTTTTTTTGGAATCTGATAAACTTTTTTTGGATAATTTTGGAATCTGATGAACTTCAAGCCTTGAATCAATGAACTTCAACAATTTTGTAATCTGATGAACTTCAAGCCTTTTTTTAGGAAGAAAAAATTGACAACTGAATTTATAGCTCCTGACGGTCCCTCTCAAGGAGGAGCGTGGTAGTCATTGATAAAAGTTTTTAAACATACGTTGCTTAACATATGTAATTTGACCCAACGCAAACCAACTTTAATAAAATTACAGACTTATGTTTTAAACGCCACACGTATCGTACATGATAGACCCCTGACCTCACTGCCAGATAACCCTTTATATTATAATGCTATTACATCAGCCTCTATCTTAACACCCTCACTCAACCCAGATTTGCCTATTGGACATTTACATAGCACGGATCATTTACGGCGTGAGTTTTGGTCTAAAATGGCTCTTGCTCAGAGGTTCTGGGAGCGATGGATTGAATTTTACTAGCTACAGTTGCAGCGCCATAAAAAAATGGCTAAAAATCATGGACAACATTCAAGTAGGACAATTGGTTTTAGTCGCCGGGCCTGGCGATTTTAACACGCGAGGAAAATACCGTCTAGGTAGCATTTCTAGGGTACTTCCTCAAATTCGGAAAGGTAAAGCAATTGTTCGGCGTGCAATCGTTAAAGTCTCCACGATTTATGACAACACGTGGAAACCTCTAGTAACTGAAATAGAACTTGATTTGTGTCAACTGGCACCACTCAAATTCAGTGAATAAATTGTAGGCTTCTGGTATAAAATGTGTTGTGTTGTATTTTTCTTTGCTTAACTTGTGTTGTTTTTTTCGTCAATTAATCTCGTAAAAGCCTACATATCTTCATTAGAAATTGTGTATTCATTGCTTACAGTGTGCATAAATTGTTCTGCACCCCACTATTTTGTTTGCATTATGACTATATTGGCGCGAATATTAATAATGGGGGCCGCTATTTTCCGTACGGTTAATTCGCAATAATATTTGTTTGTAATACGATTGTGATGTCATTTCCCTTTTTCATTTGTGGCTGCTTGGCAATTGCCTTCAGTCATTTATTCAGTGCACGTTCTTGGAAAAGCGTTGTAAAATACTGAATTATTTTTTGCACTTTCTTCGTAAACTGTATTAAACCTAAAAGAGTTACAAGTTGGTGTGAAGTTGAATCTCGCTCGCTAACAACGAGATTCGTTAATAAGGATAAGGCTAAGCAATTCAGTCAGGTCCAGCGTCATCGTAACGTGGTACATCGTTTCCTGTTCAGAAACTGAGTCATATTTATTGCTGCAAGAGTTTGACCTTAAGTAACCCCTACCCATGAATTTGACCTTAAGTAAACCCTATCCATTTCCATAAAAAAAAAAAGAATCAGTGTACTTAATATGTATTTTGCTAACTTTTAATCTCAAAAATTGAATTCAAATTTTAGTTACGTACTTTAAAAACAAAAATGCTAAAGATACAGTCAAATTTAAAGCAGGCAAACAGTCCTGTGCAAGTTCAATATGTCACTTAATGAGTGGCTAAATGTTGACTAAAACGTTTTAGAAGTTTTTTACCAACATAATAGTTAAAAGAAAAATTAAATATAGTGAGGAAACCATGAGTAATGCAAACACTAGCAAGCGCAAAGTGTTCTATCAACGGAGTTTATTGCAATGAAACCAAAATACAACTAATCCTTTTTCCGAAAATTTATTTTATCTGGGAATACCAGAAGCAGCGACGTGCCGTGAAGCTCGTGATTGATAAGGCACAAATTTTTTAAAGTAATATTAATACTGATTTTATTTGACAACAAACAAAACAGCGGTCTACTTAAATTAAACAAAAAGGCACTTTGAAGCATTCTCTCACATATAGCTAATTCTTTCTGAGCTAAAAAAACAATTCTTTATTTTATCTCTGCATTTATCCTGCTGACTCGCAGGAAAGTGTCAAAGGCTCTATAAATAGGGAGGCTTACCATACATCCCAATCTTTAAGGCTTTGTTCCGGCCGGTTTGCCAGAAATACAAGACAGATTCGAAATGAATACTTTTTTTAGAAAGCACTACTTTTAAAGGACGAAAGTTGAGAAATTGGAGACTGATTCGAAGTTAAGACTTTTTTTCGAAACACTGCTTTTTAGGGACGAAAATCATGAAATCCGATATTGATTCGAAGTGAAGACTTTTTTAGAGACGAATTTTTTTCTATTAACAAGCGTCCCAGTTTGCCCCTTTGAAAATATGCTATACCTATACGTAGGGCAAGCAATTACCCCGACCTGCTTTCGAAGACACCAAGATATTGCTATACAGTTGAAATTTGTTATTTTGTTTTTTCACTTTTATAGAGATATGATTGGAATTTAGAAGTGCTTGTCAAGACCATCAAGCAGGAGAAAGTGCTTTAAAGTATCATAAGTATAGCTCTCTAACCACTCGACTACACTACCCACGAAAAAATGTTTTGTTTATAAAAAACTTGTAAAATTTTTAGTTTCTTTTAATTCAAGAACTACCAAAGAGGTCAATTAACCCTTTTGCGATTTTTTTTAATTTTACATAAAGTGTTTCTTGCAAGCAATCTTAAACTTTTTTACTTTTATTGTCTCTGGCTACTAAACACAACATCAAAACAACAACTAAAAAATGTATTTTCAGAACAAGTGTTTCGCAATGGAAAACGGTGAATTACCACACAGGTCAATTGACCCCTAAACTAAGGATATTAAGCTGTTCAATTGCATTTCGAAACAACTTATGCACATAGATACATAACAGATTCCAATCACAAAGTTACAACATTTCAACCTTGTTTTTTTTGACTGGCATATTCTGCATTTTGTTTTTTTATTGAGTGGTAAGTGAGTGATGAGGATCAGCACCTTCTCGAATGCGTTTTGGATGCAAAACTTGGAAGACTTGACGTCTCTTATTTCTCTCCACTGTGAACAGCTTTTCAGCCAATTCGATAATGAAATCCCTTTTCTTTTTAGCTGTTATTTGCACATCTTTGCATATGACGTATGCATCCAATGCTACAATGTCTAACAGGTTGAAAAATGTAGCAAGTGGCCATCTTCTGGATGCTTCCTTAGTAGAGTAAGCACGGAGCATTTCATCAGCTGTATCTACCCCACCTTACCAGTGTTGTAGTGCAGAATAGCTTTTGATTTCTTCTGGGCTTCATCAATTACCTTTAACACATTGTAAAGTGAAGAAAGTAGATACAACACCTTGTCATTTTTCGCTTTATAACTGAGAAGCATGATATTTTTAGATGGCAGTGTGAAAACGAATTTTAAAGTGTACAGTAGCGTATCTTTTCCATGCTGAATATCAGGCAAAATTTCACGGCGATGAGACCTAATATTATTAACGATTGTAGTGTTCCTCTCACGTAACTTTCTGGCAAGAGCCAAAGACTTAAAAAAGTTATCAGTACTGTAGTTACATTGAGCCCACACTTTTTGCAAGCTTTCCTCAAGGACAATATCAATTGTTCCCCAAGCCCATCTTCCCGATCTTCTTTTTCAACATAAGAAAAAAGGCATGCAAAACGTAAAAGGTCGTAGCGTCACAGAGCATTCAAAATTTTACACCAAATTTTGCTGGATTTTGGGCATGTTCTGTATGAATGGGCATCTAGAAAAAAATATTAATGCACAGATATGATGATAACATGCAACCGCAAATGTATGTTGCCTTACCTTGATTTGCAAGGGAAAAGTTGCTCATCCACTGTAGCATGAAAATGAGAAAAATAAGACTTTTGGGAATTGTCCATCACTGTATCCCACAACTTTCGAATTGTCGTAAACTTGTCAGATTGCCAGCGAAGCTGTCTTGAAGTTTGTCATCAAAACGTATCTAAGGAATAATTTATTGAAATCTGTTCCTACCCATAGTTTCTGGAAAGATTGGTCGTTCATATTTTGTATTTCAGAAATTTGTTAGCAGTTCGTTCCTTTTTTTCAAAACGCCACAAAGAAGACGCAGGCCAAAAAACGCTTCCAACTCTTCTTTTCTGAGAGAGAATTGTTGTCACCCTGTCGCCGAGCTTCGGCTATTGAGAACTCCAAAATCTGATCAAGGTGTTTATGGCTCAACAACTCTTAAAACACGTTTTTAGCATTTTCTACACGTGCAAGAATAAACTGTTTAGTACCTGGCACTTTTTGATGATATTTTTTAAATTTGCACGTATAATTTGTGGTGGAAACTTACAGTAGGTACCCAAATGGTACCCTCTCTATTGATTGTCTTCCCTCTGACTGGCAAAGTAGGGACTTCATTTTGCAGACTATTTTCTTCTTGCGCATCATCTTGCTTTATTTCACGCTTTTCGTCAGCCTCACGCATGCTTGTTTCTGGCTCATCAAAGTCTTCATCATCCGAGTCTTTATCAACTTGAAGGATTCGAAGCACTTTTTGTGCATTGTACTTTCTATCTGCTGCAAATCTAGACATAGCAGATAACTGCACACTATTTACTACAGTAAAACTTTTTACTAACAATAGCACTAAAATCTGAAACGCAAACCTGTATTTGAGATAATACAGTAGCTACAGGATGTCTGTAAAACAGTAAAGATTGCTACATAATGCTCAACTAGGAAATTCAAAATACCCGCTGTCTAGCCTAATTAATTACTGCTGATAGTCTTCAAGTAGGCTTGTAAACAAGGTTATATAATAGCCTGACTTCTTGTTGCAAGCAATCAATAATAACGTTTTATCTATCCAAAGCTTGCGATGTCCACAAGCTGCTAAAATTGTCTCTAATTGGCGGTAAGTACTCTGCAATATAGTGTTTGAGTGGTTTGAATCCAGAAAGCACTGACTTTATAGAAGATCATTGCTACTGCGTAAAAGAAACATTGAAAGCATTGTGACTTCACCACAGACAAAACTCACTCTGTCCAAACTAATTTATTAATACATGAAAAAGATGCAAGAACAATGGTGGCATTTTTGAAGATCCGGTCATATTAAAGGCAAAGGGCAATTGATACCCTTGATAATTCTCGTAAAAAAAATCCCGGTAGTTCTAGGGTTAAGATCAAAATTACGAAATCTGTTTATTTAGAGACAAATCAGTTCTTTAGGTTATATACAGTAAGTCTTAAGTAATTTGATTTTGTATAAGAGCTTTCAATTTCACATGCTTGTTAAAGCTTTTACGAGTATGATTGGATCCGGGGACTTAAATCCTAAATGTTCTGGGAAACCTACTTTTTTGGCACAATCATGACCTCCTAAAAATATGTTTCGAAGGTCGCCGAAAAACTTTTGATTGTTCGTTGACCCATAACCTCCTAAAGATTTAAAGGTTTTTTGGTGCTTCTTGATAAATTTCTTTTGGTGAGCAAAAAACAACGTCGTAGTATAAAACGTACCCGTAGTATAATAAATCAAAATCGTAGAGAAAGGAATAAAAAAAGTGTTTTCTTGCAATGGAAAGACAAGAGGTTAACTTTCATGCTTACTATAATTGGAAAAAAATAATATTTTTAAAGTTACCAAAATATATGCATTGTTAAAAATGTGTAATTAAAACTGATCCCCGAATTTTTTAAATTATCTTTAAGATTTTTTAAACTCCCTTCGGTTCAAAACCTACTCGCGCCATTCTGTTGCGTCTTTGGGAAAGATACTTTACAGTACTTCCCTACTTAGTTGTCTGGGCAAGCAGTTCTAAATTAAAGTCATATCTCTATAAAATTTCAAGCGGAGAACAATATCTTGTCATCTCCGGAAGCAGGTCAGGGTAATTGCGTGCTCTATGTATTATCCCTGACCAGAAATAACAGCTTTCTAAAACCTGGCCAAAAGATTTGGGCAAGATTTAATACAGACTGACCGACTTGTAGCTGCAAGCTCGTTTTCCAGTCAAATAGAAACGTCATCTTATTACTTTTCAATTAAATATTTATAAAATTATCGTTTCATTTATTAAATATTCTACAGTATAACTTTTTTCTCTTTTAAAAAACGATTATGTCAATGTAACTGTTTTTAGAAAACTTGGAATAAAACAGTTTTAAAGTTCGAAGTGGATTTAAATTATTTCAGAACTCTGAACATAAAATAATTTTGAACTTATTAAAAATCAAACCTTCTTTTTCAAAAGAAATGTAAAATTAAATTTTATTTCATTGCTCTTTCAATATCGACGCGGTCAAACGATTTTTGTAAGATTTTCTTCAGCCTGTTCTAACTTTCGTTTGCAAGTTTGATTCCTACTCCAGTGGAAGGTCGGTTTACTATTTTTCAATTAAATATTTAATTAAGTTATTGTTTTATTTATGAAATTTTTTTATGAATTATTTTGAATCAACTTTTTTCTCTTTTAAGACAATGTAACTTTTTATTTTATGTCAATGTAACTTTTTTTTGAAAGCTTGGAACAAAACGATTTTGAAGTTCGAAGTAAATTTAAATTATTTCAGCTCTACGAACATAAAATAATTTTGAACTTATTATAAATGAAACCTTGTTTTTACAAAAGAATTGCAAAATTAAATTTTATTTCATTGCTCACACCAACGCCGTCGAAAGGCTTTGCAACATTTTATTCAGTCTGCTCAAACTCTAGTTTGCAAGTTCATTTCCCACTCCAGTGGGACGTTAACCTACAATTTTTAAATTAAATATTTGTTTAGTTATCGTTTTATTTATCACATTTTTCAATGAATTATTTTCAATTTCATATTTTTTTTTTTTAAAAGAATATGTCAATAAAAAATTTGTTTTTGAAACTTGAAATATAACTTGGAACATTAAATTTTATTTTTGTATTAACATTTAAACCAAAGTTTGTTTTATCAAAAAAATTTAAAAAATAATTTCATTTTACCGCTCAAACATATTTTGACAGAAACAAAAGGTTTTTGAAAGATTTTCTACAGATTAACTTAATTTTAGCTGCCGCACAGTCCAATAGACTGACTTAGCTGCAAGTTCGATTGCCAGTCAAGTGTAATAACAGTTTAAGTAACTTAAAAAGTTATACATTTTTAAAGATTCATTTTAATTTTTTTACTTTTACTTACGAAATTCATCATAAAGCTGTTTTTTAAAGTACATTTTAAAGCATTTATTAATTTTATCAAATAATCTTTTTTCTAAAATTAACATTTTTTAAAAATTTCAAGTCAAACTTAATTAGGGCCAACGTAAGTTGCCAAAAGAAAAGTTTTATATAAATATTTATGCATCGATTCGAAGAAAAGTCGAATGTTTTTTGAAAACGTTGCAATAAACTTATAGGTAAGCGTCTATGAAGTTTTATTACGGTTAGTTATCATATCCAAATGAATTGATGACTATAAAGATTTGAAACCTAGCTAAAATCTTTAAAATTTTTCAATAGGCTTTTTTGTCTTTGTGACTAGCTTGAAAACTAAAAATAAACTTTGGAAAAAACGCAATTTTTAAAAAACTTTACTTTGAATACACGCTTTTGCTCGAAGTGATAAACACAAATAAAGTAATAAACCAATAAATCAGTCTTTCACCTTTAACGTTTCTAACCTCTAAGAAAAACCTTATACTGTAAAAGAAAAATTTTTGAGACTGACCTTGTAAAATAAACCATCTAGGAAAATTAAAAACTCTAGTAGACTTTTTTAATTTCATTTACCATGCCAGCATTTTGTGGTGAAGTTTTAAATTACTTTAAATGGATACTTTTTGACAATTCTCCCAAAAGTTTCCAAAGTTTTTAGTCGGAAAACACTAGTTTTACAATATTCAAAAAAGTGTAAGACTTCTTACAGGTTGACTTAATTTTAGCTGCGCTTGATTCTCAGTCAGGTGTAACAGCAATATTAACTTTAATATTTTACGTTTTAAAAAAAATCAACTTAAAGATGTTTTTAAAACTATATTTTTAACTAATTTTGTCTTCTGACATAAAAATTTTTTAGTTAATTCAAATTTAATTTATCCCAACGTAACATTGCTCGACTTGTAAAAAAGTTGCAAAAAAATTTACGCAGGTGCTTTTTGGTTAATTCCAAAAAAAACTCTGTTGCCTTTTTTGTTTTTGAAAACATTGTAATAAGACTTATACAGGTAACTGTTTATTAACCATTAATATTTAAGATTAGTCATCATCACCTAAACTTAACTATAAGCATATTTCTTGAGACAAACCGAGTAAAAATGAGTCAAGTTAAATCAAATTATAAATTTTTCTGATTTTTTCACTAACTTAAAATACTTTGAAAAATCTTTTTTTTAAAAGACAGTTTTTTACGGGTAAATCATTTTTTCCAAAAATTCTTTTTCGAGGTACACTATTAATCTGAGCCATAAATACAAATAAAAATCAAAAAAAGTATTATGGTTCAGTTTCTTTTTCACCAAGTAAAACGTTTTGAATAAAAGTGTCATTAATCGTTATTAAAAATTGATCCATGAACATAAGTTTGTAAATTTTTTTTTCACACGGAGGTTTTGTGATCAGGTTTTAAAAATTACTATGTATAAACTTTAAACCTAATTGTCATTATTTAAAAATTTTCATTTTAAAATTTTAGTATGAAAAGATTCCTCTTACTTCAAAAAACAGAATTTTTTTCTAAGTGTGTTGCATTTTAAAGTTTTCAATACGGAAACACTAGACTGCTTAAAAAATCCCAACGCGCCAACTTTTTCTTGAAAAGTCTCCATTTATTTCATGTCGCTAAAACTTATGAGCAATGTTAGTTTTTAGAACAAAAAAAAACATCAGAATCCTAAAAATTGTGTTTTATTTTAAATTCTCAAAATTTTTGTTACAATGGTTTTCTTACAAAGTTCTAAATTTGCAAATGTTGTAGTTTTTTTAAACAATCAAACACGGTGCATTTAAAATGCAGGGTGTCCATGAAGTCCTTTTACAATTAAAAAAAAAATCGTTGCAATGGCAATTGTTAAGATATCTCAACGAGGTTTGTTTTAATTTAATCAGTGTTTATTAAACTTTTTTTTCAAATTATTTATAAATTTTGTATTTCAGATAAATTTTTTATATGTTTGTTGAATATGTTTGATAAACCCCATAAAATACTGGTCTTCAAAAAAGCACATTTTGTATCCTGTTTCATTGATGTGAATATCCCGCTGAAACTCTCTAATTACATGGGGTAGTTTCATTCACAAATTCTCGCATTGTGTGTGTTTCATTTTTCTCAAATATGAAAAGCTGCCTAGTCACTAGAACAAACCCGCTTGAGGTCCGTTTCATCCCCAAAAATTCGTTTTACATTGTTAACTTCAAATTATTTTCATTTTGGCATGTCATTTGGATAAACTGCCTGTAACTTTTTCTCTTTGAAAGCATACAATTTTAATTTCTTGTGTAGAATCTTGTGCATTAAACGGGGTGGTTCCAAATCTTTGGATGTAGTACAGATATACTTCATATAGGAAAACGGTGAAAGATTTGTTTTCCACGCTCAATGTTCTCCTCAAATGTTCTTGGTCGCCCACTTCTCCCTGTATCCAACACTATCCCTGTCTCCATAAATTTCTTGCGCCATAATTAAATAAAATGATATGATGGTGGATCTTTTCCATACTTATTTCTATAGTTTTACTGGGTTTGAATATCCGATTTTGTCTCAATAAAGCAGGATGCACATTCTGTATTTTCCTGAGGACTAGTCGTTTTATAGGAATTTAGTAAACACGTTTATTAAACTCATAAAAAATTAATCTCATAAAACTATTGAATATTAAATTCATAAAACACAAAATATTAATTTGAATAAAAACTTTCATAAACACTGATTAAAATAAAACAAACTTCTTTGAGATATCTCATCAATTGCCTTTGTAATATTTTTTTTAAATTGTAGCTGGACTTTATGGACACATTGTATTAATACAAACTCTATTCTTATACCAAAGAAAATATTTGACTTTTGCACGTTTCAAAAGTTTTCATTTTGCTCAGTTTTTTTATTCCAAAATGAAAAGAGTCGTGTTAAAGGTTTAAAACAACATCATTTTGGTTCATTCGTTTTTAAATTATCTCTTGTTTTTCCACCAAACAACAACAAAAATATTTCAAAGACCATTTTTAAAAGTACCTTCAACTAACACAAAGTGACAACTCAGGTCTTACTAGATTTATCTCATAAAAATTATTGCATAGTGTGCACCGACTTTCTAAAAAAAAAGACTAATATTGACAAATGATTCGCATGTTGATAATTTTTTAGTTTATTTTTTAGTAACAGGCTTATTGGGTTACATTTTACATGGTTAAATACCAATAACATAAATATTAAACACAATACCTGAACAAATACAAAAAAACTTAAAAGAGAACTTCTGATTTTGGTCATGTTCAACAAAAAATAAATAATAACGTTTAGTCATCTCAATTTCAAATGTAATAAAAAAATACCTTGAAAAGCAGAAAAAAATTTTTATAAAAAAATTGAAGTAAACACAAAATATAAATTTGAGTAAACAAAAGTTCTGTTTTCTAAAATAGTAATTAAGTAGGCGATTAAGATAAAGATTTTTAATAAATTTCGCATTATAAACTTGAACCAAGTTAAATTTGGTATTTTATTTTTTAGCTTTTCACCAGCAGCTTAAACCAACAACTCTAATTGCTATTTTTGACGACATCTTTTTGACTGTAATATTATTTTTTAGGCCCATAACCCAACAGCAGTACATCGTGACAGAAATTGCTTTAGGTGAATATCGATTTTACAGTGATTTTCGGGTAAGTTGTTTTGTCAGAAAACTAATAAAGAAGATATTGCTTATTTTGTTGCAATTACTTTTTCGTTGTTAAAATAAAAATTGCGAACCTCCTTTATTCTCAACAGTACAATGCATTCTCTAAAGAGATCACAGTGTAACCGATTAAATGTAGTTTCAATGAGTGAAATAGGAACAGTAAAAAAGCGACTAAAACAAATTAATAGAGAGACGATGATTATGCGACAAGCGTCTTTCGGTCTTTTATACTTTATCAGGCATAACTTATCGTAACCACTAAGGCGAATAGGCAGTGCAAAAAGTTAAGGTGAAAATTCCATGAAATAACTCTTTTGGAAATGGATTCTAATAAATAATCTACAATCACAAGCTTAAATATTAATAGTCAACATTGAAAAACCACCAATCAAAAAGAGAATTGAAAATTTAAATTTCGGACGGCAGCGAACCATTTGGAATAAATTTTATCAAAAGGGACGGTGAAGCAGCATTGAAAAGGTTTAGGAAATTTGAATTTTGAACTTCGTCAAATTAAATGAAATAAATTGCATTGAGAAATTTACAGTAGCCAACATTGAAAAGCACATTGAAAAAAACTAATCTGTTGAGAATAAAAGGACATCGAAAAAAACTAATAGGAGAATAGCTGATAGAAAATGAGTTTCGGACTATAAAAGTCAAATTTGAAAAACTTAAAATTCATAGAATTCATCACTTTAAAAAAATCATACACCATAAATTTACGTTTCCTTTATTCGTTTAGATATTCTTATCAAGTTTTAAGTTACTTCGAAAAATAATTAAACCTAGTCTGATAAATGAAAATGTAATTTGTTCGTAACAAAATTTTTCAAACGTTGTTTACGGGTCGACGTCACTTGACCGAAAAAATTTGTGGAATTCTCTCAAACCGGCTGTTCAACGACAACAAAGGAAATTTTTCAAAATAGTCAGTTGTTTGACAACAGCTGTCAACTTCCCACCCACTGAAAAATATTCAGCTGTCACAAGTTATATTAAATCATAAAACAAACACAACCCTTACCCTATTCAGATATCACTATCGGCTGTCATAAGTTATATCAAATCATAGAATAAGCACAACCCTAACCCTAACAGCTGCAGTTGTTGTGTCAGTCAAGTGATGTTTTTTGATAATTCAATTTTGTCGGTCAAGTGACGTTTTTGGATAATTCATTTTTGTCGGTCTAGTGACGTTTTTGCGTAATGCACTTTTGTCGGTCAAGTGACGCTCCCCCGTGTTTACTCCTTACAATGTAGAATCCTGTTTTTGAATGGTTAATTACAAAAACCACACCAAATGAATCAAAGATAAATTTGGTACGATCGGTCATAAAGTGACATTATAATTAAAATTAAGATTCTCTACATGAGAACATCTCCATTGAACAACTTACATAAAATAATTTTTATTCGACTTGTTTTTCCCTCAGCGATTTTATAATGTAATTCTGAGGTCATTAACTTATCAAATTACAACTATTTATTTAGTTTGGGACACTCAAAACAGTTTAAAATACATAAAAATACTTTTCATTGAAGCATGGAATTCAAATTATAAGTTTTAAAATCGCGACAGATCACACATTTCGAAAACGTAATAGCCTCAGAGTTGTACTATTAAACTTTCCAATTTTCTGTTTTTGATCGAGTATTATAGGTATAATCTTAATAAAGTGAATTTTGTTTCTTTGAGAGATCTAACATAAATTAAAGTAAGTTTCGCGCCAGCGATAACTTGATCGATAGAATAAAGTTACATAACTTTCTATAATAATAATTAATTAAAAAGCGTTGCGGGATAATTTTACAGGAAACTGCATTTCAGAATATTTTTTTTGCATTAATCACAAGCCGAATTATATACGAAAAATCTAACATGATTAAAATCGTAATTTTGCTGCATAAAAATTTTCTAGCAATAACTTGTCGTTACAGGAAGCAGTAAACCAAATAACACTTCAAGGATTCCAAACCTTTACTGCGGCCGCTCTTCGTGTTGCCTTAATAGATTTTCAAAAGTGCCCGGAACGATTTAACGATCCCAATACAGCCAAAATCCTAATTCTACTCACGGACGGAAAGTGCGAGACAAACTTGATTTTTTATTGTGTTACTTGCAATGTTTGTTAAAAACAGTTTGTTTTTACGCTTGATTAAAGTTGTCATTTGTATGATTAGTGAAAAAAATAAAGAACAAAATAAGAAACAAAACGTTGATATTCACTGAAAGATAATTAAAGTAATTGCGTTATCGAATCGGATTTTGAATATAATTCTATGTTAAAGTTCAACTTATGTTACTCAGTGATGGATATTCAAATTCAGGGGCCCGAGGCAAGGATTTCCAAAAGTTGATGTTGTTTAAAAAAGAAAAAGAGCTTTGATCTGGTCTTTCACTTTTTTCTCCCAAAATCATGGTGATCTCTAAAAAAAAAAGATCTTCACCTCGAATCCCTCTTGTATTTCCTACTGTTTGTCCCGACTTTATAACAACCTATAAAAAAAATTTGCAGCGAAATGAAACGGTATGTGCTATTTTCGAGGGGGGCCCAAGGCAACTGCCTCATTCGCCTCACCCAATATCCACCACTGATATTACTTATTATATTCAATGAAAGAGCTTTATTATATTAATGTTTTTTTAATGGAATTTTAGTTCGACAGACAGAGAAAACTTAGCTGCAAACGCAGAGCTTGTGAGGTCGCATGGCATCACGACGTTTGCAATTGGTGTGGGGAATGCTGTTGTCTCAGAGCTTCGGGTAATTTCTATCAAAGTTTTTACGTTGCTTTTATAAATAAAGTTTCGGTACATATTTTGAGCTTTTTTAAACACGTAACAATAACAGCAGCAGTTAGACAGGATCTAAATACAGTTGTTGCGCTGAACGCGACAACGTTTAAAAAAATTGGTTAAATTAACCAGAAGTACTCCTCAACTTAAAAAAAGTCGAGTCTCATATTTAAAGACGTGTCACAAGATAAAATATGATTTTTAACCGCACTATCTTATGGAGTGTTAAAATGTAAATGGGAAATTTAACCAGCAAATGCACGCTAACGAAGCTTTAAATGTATTGAATATATTTGGACCATGATATTACGTTGTATGACATCATAATGATTCTGTAATTTAATTTGTATCACTATACACAAAGTTCCTATAATTTAACTGTAGCAATTTACTTGCTATTGCCTAAAATTGTTTAATTTTAATGTAATTTGAAATGTTAATTTATGTGGATGTACTTTGAGATTTTATGCGTATGTTCAATTTAAAGTTAAATGCTTTAATTTTAGAAACCTGATGATGGCTGAAATTAGCTGAAAACGGTTATTTTATCTGAATAAATTCTAGATTGTACAAAATTTAAAAATAACCAATGGTATGACAGAACCATTAACTCTTTCAATTTTTGGTAGTTTTCAAAAAGACTGTTTTCTTAAAAAAGGAATGAAAAACATGGTTTAGTCTTTCTAGACTTTAGTCTTTCTAGATTGACTTGACTTGACTTGACTTCGTTTATTTTGCTAGTTTGTAAGATCAAATCAAAAACAAACACACACTACAAGATCAAATAAATGGTAAACGATTACATAACACGTACAAAAAATAAATATAAAAAAAAAACCAGCATGGAGACTGCGAAGTGACCAAAAACAATTGGTCTTCAAGTCAAGCAGCCACCAGATGATAAAAGTAGAATGAGTAATCAGGTATCGTAACTATAACAATGACTCAGCGTAAACAAAGATGCATGAAAATAAGAGAATAAAAAAAAGATAAAATAAAGACCATCATTAATACGATTGTAAAATGTATTGTTTGTATTTCAAAGCAAAGTTTTTGAGTGAGCAGCAATTTGTTTTAATGTGAAAAGGGATTTCATTCCATATTTTCACTCCTCGAAATTTAATTGACCTTTGCAAGCGATTAGTGGAGTACCTAGGCAGATAAAGAAAATTTTTGTCTGAAAAACGAGTTGATCGTGAATGAATTTGAGAAATTTTGAGAAAGTAATTTACAAAAATAGGTGGCAATAAGCAATTATCATAACTAAACATAAATTTGGCTATTTCGAGTTTAATTAAATCCTGAAGCTTTAAAATCTTTAAGTCACTGTACAAAATAGTAGAATTTGTCCATCGTTGTTTATTACTAATTATACGCAGAGCTTTATTTTGTAGTATGTTTATCGATTGCAGATAACTTGTATAAGTAGCACTCCAAACCAATAAACCATAGAGTAAATGAGAGTGAAAAAATGCATAATAAAGACGTATTAGAATACGAAGAGGTACAGTATGCTTTAATTTACACATAATTCCTACTGCTCGAGATAATTTAGATTTTAACTTTAAAATATGTTCTTTAAAAAGAAGTTTGGAATCAATTATTACTCCTAAATAATTAATATTGTTTGAAACTTGTAAGATACTTGAATTTAATTTAATAGTAATAGCAAAATTTGTTTTAGATAGCGAAGGCGATACTATCATAGCTTGAGATTTCATAGGATTAATAGTTAAGTTATTTTTCCTTGTCCATACTACCACATTCTCTAGTTCACGATTAATTTTAATCTCAAGTTCGGTTAAGGTGTTTGCGTGGATCAGAACAGCAGTGTCATCCGCAAAAAGTCGAGGGGTACTTATCATACAATTTTGAAGGTCATTAATATAGATTAAAAATAAAAGAGGGCCTAAAACTGAACCTTGAGGGACACCCATTTTAACATTTCTAAGATTCGAGTTTATATTAACTATGGATACATACTGAAATCTATTTGATAGATAGGATTGTAGGAGATTATATGCAGTCCCTCTTATGCCGTAGTGGTCAAGTTTTAATAGTAGTCGTTTATGACATACAGTATCAAACGCTTTGGTTAGGTCAAGCATAACCATACCAGTAAATTTTTTATTATTAATATTATCATAAATAGTCGATACTATATCAAGTATTGCATGAGTAGAAGATCTGTTGGTACAGAACCCATATTGGCTTGGAATTAAAACTGAGTGCTTATCTAGGAAATTAGAAAGGCGAGTAAAGATTGCTTTTTCAAAAATTTTGGAAAAACAAGTTAGCAAAGAAATTGGACGGTAGTTGTTAATATCAAGTGTATCACCTTTTTTAAAAAGTGGTATAACTTTTGCTATTTTTAAATCATCAGGGAAGATACCCAAACTAAAAGAAGCATTTATCAACGAAACCAGAATAGGAATTAAAATAGAAGATGACAGCTTAATAAAGTAACAAGATATCATATCATAACCACCAGCTTTATTTGTTTTTAGATCATTAATAATGTTGGTAATCTCATCACTAGCAACTGGCTCTAAAAAAATTGAAGAGAAAACTCTTTTAGTTAAATAGTCATTAACTGCACAAACAGAAGAGGGAAACAAGATTATTTAGACTACCAAAAATTGAAAGAGCTAATGATTTCCTCAATACCATTGGTTATTTTATCCCATAAAGTAGTTTTAAATGTTTTTTAAAAAGATTAAAAAATGGTAAATTCAGTCCAGCTGCTGTTAAATATTTAGGAAAATATGCAATTTTATTTCAGACTGTTGCAACCGGAAATGTTAATTCCCCAAAACGAGTGTATTTCGTCCAAAATTTTGAAGGTTTACAAGCAATTACCGAGCAGCTGTCGAATGAAATTATAGTTGATTCTTTTGAAGGTGAGTCAACACTCAACTAGATATAACTTAACGTGAAAATTGCAAATAATTTTTCGACAATTTTTAAGCCAAGTTTGATCTAATGTCTCATTAGTGCACTAAAGTAAATTTAAGATTAGTTTTACGAAGCTGCATTTTTTACCATGATATGTACTTGAAATTTTTGTTTATGAAAGAGATAATGTGTTTCAATGTAACTGCAGAAAGTTTTAGTGTAGACCAGACTTGTAAAACTTGTGAGCGAATGCAATGATATCAATGAAATTACAGCCTGTAAATCTGCCGCAGCCCGCAGTCCGTTTAGAAACAAGTAAACATAGTGATGATTCTTTTTTCAGACTTCGCTTTTATTTCTTTATAAATTTCTAAAATTTTCTTTTCTGTGTACTAGAATTCGGACGACAGATTTGCTTAAAGACTGAAAAAGGTCTTCGTTTAAATTGAGCGGTAAATCTTGGCAGCTTTCCATAAATTATGGAAGAACTTTTCTTGGTCTTTAGGTAAATCTGGGGTCCAATTTTTAGTACCCAAAAAGGAAAAAATTAACTATTTATGTAGAAATCAAAGCCAAGAGCAAGAGAAATCCTTGCTTAACTAAAGAAAGGTTATCACTTTATTTGTTTGTTCGCTAGACATACTGCGGCCCGCGGGAAGTTTATAAGCTAAAATCTTACTGGTTTTGATTCAAAACTTTTTGAATTAATTAATGTTTCGATTTTGAATCAAGCATTTGATTTAAAAATTCTATTGCAGGCCGCAAGTTTGACATGCCTGGTGTAGACAATAAGAAAAATACTCTTTCAGAGTAACTGCATAAAGCCAGTCGACACTTGTTTTTTAATTGACTTGACCATTCTTATTTGTTTACATGCTTGAAGTTTTACTACTTTAACATTACTTTGACTTCAAATCATAATAAAACAAGTAATTTTAAAACAATGACTGTACAGTAGATTCTTCGTTGACATTTAATCTTAAAAAAAAACAATATAAATTTGAAGTAAAAAAAATCCATGCACTACATAGTGTAAATTAAAATTTACTCTATCGATCAAAATTGTTTTTAGGAGAACAGGGCGGAAATGCTGCAAATCGACATAATAGATTATCTTCGGCTGAATACGGGATTTCTATAAAAAATGCAAAACAGGTTTGCAGTAGTAAATGTTTAGTTTCGTAGTATAGAAGTTTTTTGTATTATTTTAACATTGTAATGTTTGTGTTGTCACCTTAACTTGTTAGTCATGTTTTGTTTGCTTTGTTTACTTGTTTGGTTTTGTCAAGTTTGTAACTTGCTGAAAGCACTGGAAACTTTATTAAACAAGGGAAATTTTGCTCAAATTATCAAATTTTAAAATATACTTGTCCCTGAAATTAACGTCAACAAAAGATGCGAAAGAAATGTATTAACTTTAATTTTAAAGGAAATAAAAACTTTAAACGACAGGTAAGTTAATTAAATTAATTTTTAATTGATGATACTGCTGGTACCGTAATTATTATCATATAATCAATGATCATATTAAAATTAAACTTAAAAAATAAAATAAAAATCGTACGATATCGATCCTCTCATCTCGCAAAAAAGTGATGTCAGAATAAATGTATACTAGCCGTTAATTAGTTATTGTACTGTATTGGTAACCTGTAGAAATATGTCAGAGAAAAGGTTGACCATTAATGAAACATTAGTTTTCTATTTGTTAATTGGCTCTTACTAACGATTTAAATTTTTTTGTAAAAGCAGACTAAATTCCCAAAATGTAAGTCTTAGAAAATTATAGTTTTAAGAGTTTTAATTGTCGGCTGTATGGTTTTTCGGTTTCATATTACCTGAAATGAAAAAGCTGTTTCCTTCAAAATAGAAAAGTTGTTAACATCATCACATAATCAATAGCGGTAAAACAATAGTACCCGATTTGTGCAATTAAAAAAAAATCTTTGGTTTTATGGCAAGCAAGAAATTTACTATAAAAATTACTATAAATATTTACTATTTTTTTTTTTTTCTCAAATTAGCTAGCTTGATTATTGTTTGCACTTTACCAAGTCAATTTTCACCAGTAATTGTCCTGGCTGTTGAAAATTAGCGCAATGCAGTCGTAAACAGCGAAGTACCAATGTGATATTGGTCGAAATCAAATGAGTCTTTGTACTTTTGTACAGTAATGTGTCATTTGCCTCGATGGTAAGAGGTCAAATTACCCCTGTGTGTGCATTTTCTCGATTAATTGAATATATTGCAGGCCAAAAGTGATTTTGGTTATATTCATTAAAGCAGTGGCAGAGTTAGGAGTGATTCCCTATACTCATCTTTTTATAGTAAAAAAAAATCAATTACACTTGAATTGATATTAACTACAACAAACTGATATTTTTTTATTGATTTGAAATTTAATTATTAAGATTTTTATAATAAGCTGCAGCTGTTTTCCTGATTGCTTGGTTTGATCTAAGATTTTGTTTTTCATAGCTAACAGTTCAACAAGATAGTTGTATATTCGGTCATCCATCATAAATATTTTTAAAAGTAATTATTTTTGAAGAATAATAAATGTTAAATTGCAGATTAGAGATTGATTTATGTTGCCTAAATAGTGGAAGCAGAGTTTGTTTATAATTGTTTAAAATTTTCCGAAATGGCTCAAGAGTTTGATTACACCAAATTGCAGACCCTGTCAGAAAAGTATGCTAAATTTTTCGACTGTGTAAAACCAAAGGCAGATCTCATTGGACTCCACAGCTCACAAACGGTTAGAAATGAATGTAAAACTCCAGCACAACTTCTCAGTTTTTTGTACCAGAACGATTTAATTCGGACAGTTCCGGAGGCGACAAAGTTACTGAAGCTAGTGCACACAGTACCCGCTATACAACATCATCGGTGGAAAGATCCTTTTCTGCACTGAAGAGGATCAAAACGTATAATAGAAATCGAACTGAAAAAAAGCGCCTTTTATCGTTGGCAATAATCGCAATTGAGGAGCGACTACAAAAGTACAAAAGTTGCGACAAAATAAAGAGAATTTCTACAACAACGTCGTAAATATTTTTGTCCAAAAAGATGGGAGAATGGATTTTATTTTCTAATAGATGTGGAAGCATGCTGGTTTTTATTTTATTTAGTACGTAACTGTTATTTGTTGTTGATTAAAAATTATTTATGCCTTACCAACTGTTTTGGATTTACTTAATTCTCTCCCCTCTAAAACTTGATTGACAAGTATCCTTTATTATACAACTTTAAACTTTGATTTTACTTTTACTTTTACTTTTTACTTGTAATCTTGTAACATAAATCAACATAAAAATTGGTCCAAACACACGCCAAAACATAATTACTTACAGAAGTTGATGGGGGAGAGGAATCAAAATAAATGTTATAATGATAAATGTTAGAACGTAGTTCCCAAGTTCAAGGAAAATTGGATGCACTTCGGCCAAAATAATCAACGGGGTTCTTTTTATCTCTTCGTGTCTTCAATCTCAATACTCAAAGTCCCTTGCCTTTCCAAATGTATGAAGTGTAGAAAAAAAGACAATCAACTAAAACGTTTCAGAAATTCGAGGTAAAATTATGACGTAAACAATAATTAGTTGATACAAAACGAATCACTATACGCGCGGGTTCAAAACCGAAACACCAACCAAAAGCCTCACCACACGTCACTGGTGTGTGCGCCTACTATTATTATTATTTTTTTTTTTTTTTGAAAGAAAAGCGTTTTTTGGTACAATAAATTTTAATTCGAGGTCTTTCGTTGAGTAACTTTGCTGTTTCTAGGTACAGATAATAATCAAACAATCATATCGGCGTTATATTCTCTGTAACAATTATTCAACCAATAGACAAACCTTTTACTGGAACTAAAATTGTTGATTTTTTAACAATTCTGTTTGGATTAAAACAACATTTAAAAACATAATCAAGAGTTTTTTTCTTCAATTTTACATTTACAAGCATTAAAAAAATATTGGCCTACTCTTTTTTTGTAAAATTGAAACAAATAACATTTTTCTTTGTTAATTCCTTTTATGATAGCTTCTTTCCCAGAAATATCACAGTATACACGCGTTGTCTGAATAAGGACTTTTTCAATGGTTCATTTTTAGAAAACAACGTGATCTCCAGATGCTTCGGTATCTTTTTTTAGAACAGTGCATAGTACTGCATTCCTATGCTATTGCTTTTATTGCGCAAGTTTTGAATTTTTTTGAATAGCTCAACGGCTCTCGCCTGCCATACATCGTGCCACCCATTATACAACAATAACCACCACGTTGTCTGATGTGAATTCATGCAGTTTGTAAAAGCAAGTCGTATCGTTTCCTTTTGTTATTCTTTGATAATTCTGTAAATAAAACTGCAATTCATAAAGAGTCAAGTCTCAAGTAGCACAAAATCGTCAATAGATTGGCTTAATTTTTGTTTTGCTAGGGATAGTAGTCGACGTGAAAAGATGACGTTTGAAATTTTTATTTAGAGGTTACAAAGAATACAAATGACAACCTCGTAGTAATTGTATTTGTCTAAAAATTGTTTCATGGAAATACATATATACAAGTCAATTCGATACCGTTGCAAAAAAAATATTTAACCAATATCTTTTTTCTTTTATTCTGACTTTAATCCCGGAGTCAAATCTGTTTAGAAGTTTATTTTAACTTTTATTTAAATCAAAGTCTTTCCAACTAAATCCTGAGCTGGACACTTTTTACATACACAAAAATACTGGGCTTAAGTTGATTTAACTAAACAAGGTCTTTTTTTCATATTAAAGAACAAAAAATGTTGTTTTTACCTTTAAAAGATACGTATTTACTGGCTTTTTGAATTAAGACGTCCTTCCAAAAAAAATAAAGGCTTATTTTTGCGTCTTAAATTGAAGTTTAAAAAAACACTTTATGGCAACTAATTAAAAGAGAAAACCTTATCTTTAGTCCTCACTCTTAATTTTAAAAAAAATCCTTATTAGAGAGTCCCCCCGATCCTCAAAACTATTTCGCCAATTTGATTTAAAAGATAGAATTAAGAAATCTTTTAAAAGCGGATCGCTAAAAATCACGTTGTTGACCGAGGTTTTGACTTTCCGATATAATTAATTAAGTTAGCCCGAGCTTCGAATTATTTATGTAGCATTTTTAATTACAGGGTTTATGACAATTGACAGCACTATCTAGTATCTTTTTCAAGATGCAGATTTTTTCCAAAAGCAAACATCATGTTATAACAAAAAAAATATTTTCAAATCTTATTTTAAAAATTTGTTTCTTTATAGTTAATTGACTAGATTTTATTGGTGAAAAAACTTTTGCTGTTTCGAATATCCCTTAATCAAAAGATTAAACTTTATTCAAAATTATGCATTATCATTCAGGTTTTGAAAATATACGCAACGTTTTTAGTAAAGACAAAACAATTTTTAAAAAACTTAATAGTGTTTCGTGTTATACATGGCTTTAAACTTAAACAGCTAACAAAATTGACGGTTCGTCTAACTCTCAAACGTATTTTTTGCTTAGTTGCAGTAAAAAAGTGATAAACGAAAAGGAAAAGCCTTTGTTTCTAACTATAGAAAGCACTTGTTGCTTTATATCATTTGAAGAATATCTATGTACAATGTATATAAGAACACTATTCATGAAGAAACCCAAATCTGTATATAAAAGGAAGTTTTGAATTACGACGCTTTGCCTCATATCGGAGATAGTCGCATAAAATCTATTTATGGCTTTGATTTCTCATGGCTTTATTAAAAAAAAACATTTAAGGTAGTGTTAACCTCTTACTATTTACTTCACTTCAACTAAAATAAAAAATTTATAAATTTTGAAATGTAATAGCGTTTAAAATGATTAAAATAAAACTTATGTATTGTTTATGCAAAAAGTTTTTATGGGATAAAGCATTTTATGGTATCTGTTTACTAAAGTGCTAATGCCGGAACTAAATGCCTATTTTGGCCAATTATTTTGAAAATTGAATTTAAAAATTATTTGAATTCTATTTCTAAATTATTTATGTAACTTTGATATTAATAAGAAAGTTTTTTTAATAATGATTCAGCATTAACTTAAACCAAAGATAAATTACAAATGATTAAATGAGTTAGTTATGTTTCCAACATTAATTTAAGTAAAAAAATATTGTTTAAAATTTTATAATTTTTTATAATAAGTTTAAAATATTTATAAAAAAAGTTTGTTGATGAAGTTTTCTAAAAGTTGGTTTACAAAAAGATATACATAAACTTTTTACACTGATTTTGAGAATAGAGCTAATTTAATTTAATGAACTTTTTAGTACACCATGAAGCGTAGACTATTTTTTATTAATTCCAGACAATATTTGATGAAATAAAATGTGACCTTTAACGTATTTTTACAAAAATTAGTGCTCTTCGGTAAAGTGTGTTTAATTTTTAAAAAAACCAGAAATTTAAATTGTTTTTTTATAAATTAAAATAAAAAAGTTTGACTCACAGGGTTTCCGATGAAAGTCAGTTGAGTTCATGCAATAGTCGTATCATATGAACATTTTTATCCTTCTTACTTGCAGGGCAATGGCGGAAATGTTAATCTTGAAGTAAATGTAAAGTGATTATCCTAATTTACTGGAAAATTTTATTTCATCTTTCTGTTGAAAAAATGTCTGTACATTTTTAATCGCATTAAAATTACTGTTGAATTAAAAATGATTTATAAAAAGATTATCAAGTCAAACTGAATATGTTGTTTTGTACCCTGTTGTCTTGTATTGTTTATGCAAAAAATTTGCATTTATGTTTTTTGTTATTTTCAACTAATATTTATAATATTTATGAATAGTTTGAAAGAAAAATTGATCATGATCGGAATTATAAATAAAAAAATGTCAGACCTTAAAGTTTTGCTTTTTACAATATTAAAAAAAACATTAATAAAATTTCGATACAAACATTTTAAAAAACAGCCGGGCCATTTTTAAAATTAATTAGTTGTATTGATAATTTCTTTACAAGGAAAAACCAGTTCAAACAAATGTCAAATGAATCAAATTATGAAAAGCTTGGCCAATCTGACTCCATTGTAAATTTTAAAAGTTGATTAGTCTTTCATCGAATTCGCTTCCTTCTACTCCTACAATAAATCATGCAATCCTGCAGACTGCCGACTGAAGTAAAACATTTTTCTCAACGGCACGAAAAGACAAAGAAATAAATAGTCGCTTGGAAATGCTATTTCGTCTCTGTTCAACCATATCACCAACTTTTTAAGATTTCAGGAGCTTATAAAAGCAAAAAAAGCAAAACGAATACGAAAACGAAGGCTTTAAAAAGAAAAGCAAAAACCAGAAAAAAATGAAAAGTATTTTGAAAGTAGAAAATTGCAAATTGCGTAAAAATGTATGCAACGATTAAAAAATGAAGGTTGTTTGCAAAACATAAAAACAAACAATCTTAATAAAAAAACGTATCACTCCTCGCTGTTATATTATTAAGTAATTTATGTTGTTTTCGGATTATAATGACGTGGTAGTTCACACAACAGCATTGCTAAGCGAAACATTTTCAATCGGGCATATAGTGTAGCTCAGGATGTAACAAATTAGTCGGCAGCTTGGTCGAGTGGTTAGTGCGCTGTACTTGTGATTGGCATGGTCACGGTTTAAAACTTACTCGCACCATTTTGTTGTGTTCTTGGGAAAGATACTTTACGGCACTTTTCCCTGCTTGGCGGTCTTAACAAACAGTTCTAAATTTTAGTCATTCTCAATAAAACTAAAAACCCAAAATGAAATGTTCAACCGGAAAGCAATATCTTAGAATGTCTTGAAGCAGGTTGAGCTCACCCTATGTATTACCACTTCCGTCAGTTTCCTGAACGTTAGGAGAATAAATATAGAAAAAAATAAATAACAAAAATTTACTTGAATACAAATGTATACCTGGAAGTAGGTTTAGTTTCGTCGAACCCACATATTACGACCCCTACGACTAATTTTTTTTGGGGGAAAAAACTTTGTCTTTCAAATTGAATTTAGTAGTAATAAATGATCCGTTTTATGACAGTTAGGTGGAGGGTGGAGGTGAATCGGGTGGAGATGTGGAGGGAGGGGATATGGAGGACCCTAACCCTAATCCTAAAAAAGTCAGTGATCCTAAATTTGATTCCCACCCATGACAGCAAACCGAAAACCTAGACTATAGTTAAGTCTAACCCTGAAGAAAACTACTGTTCTTAACTCTAACCCTAAAAAGTCAGTGGTTCTGAGTTCAATTCCACCCAAGATAGTTGACAACAAAACTGTAAATCCTAACCCTAAGAAAGTCAGTGATCCTGAGTTTGATTCCCAACCAAGACAGCAAAGCAAAAGACCTAGACAGTGGTTAAGTTCAACCCTAAAGAAAATTACTGTTCCTGACCCTAACCCTAAGAAAAACATTGATCCTGAATTCAATTTCCACTCAAGATAGTTTACAGCGAAGCTGTAAATCCTAACCCTAGGCTCCAAGAAACTCAGTCTAAAAAACTCTAGAAACTCAATGGTTCTGAGTTTGATTCCCACCCAAGACAGCTGCTGAAAGCGAAGCTGTAAATCCTAACCCTAGCACTAACCTTAATCCTAAGAAAAATAATGTTTCTGAGTTTGATTCTCACCCCAAACAGTTGACAATAAAGTTCACTAACCCTACCTGTTACCATAATCGCGAGTTCGATTCCAACTCAAGGCAGTTGACAGTGAAGCTGTAAATCTTAACCCTAAAAAACACTTTAACCCTAGCTATTATCGTAGTCACAAGTTTAACTCCCATCAAGTCAGCTGTTCAAAACGAAGCTGTAAATCCAAAATAAAAAAAACAATAAAAACCGATAACAGAAAAAATCTAAAGTAGACACTAGTCCAGAGACTGATTCTAAGACTCATAAATGGAAATCGGATCGTGCTTCAGAAAGAATTATTTATCAGAATTATTTAGAAAGAAAATTATTTATCATAAAACCATTTATGAGTCTTAGAATCAATTTTCATCACTCTTCGAAAACCTAATTTGTGTTGGCAGAAAGAGTTTGTTTACAAACATAAATTGTTAGTATAATTGTAAAACAATTTTCTTTTTCGTTTCAAATTTTAACACAAAACTTGCATAATTTTGTTCCTTTTTTAACAAAAATTTTTTACGCTGACGAAACGTGGTTTTATTCATTAAATACTTTTTAATTATTATAATAACTATTACTAACCTTAATTTTTAGCCAATCAGAATTAGTCTTAAAGCTTTTGAAATACTACATTCAGTTCTGCAATTTATTCTAGCGAAACCTCCTGAAGAGAGCTAGACGAAAACGTTCGAATTTTTCAAAACAGCTTTTTTTAAGGCTACTCAATTAACAAAAGAGCTTTAAATGAAACATTTGCTTTTAAAAGCTATTGCAAACTTAATTTTTATTTGTAGGATATCTTTTTTTGATTTTAAACATTTTCTAGGCAAGCTTGATTTTGTTTTCTGTCTTATTCAATTTTTCACAAATTTTTTCCTCAGCAAGCTTGTTTTTTTAGATACCTATATTCAATTTTAAAAAATTTTTTTAGATAACCTTGATTTTTGTTATAGTACCTATGTTCAATTTTCCAAAAGTTTTTTTTTTCTAGGTAAGTTTAATTTTTATTTGTAGGATATCACTTTTCTATTTTTCAAAAGGTTTTTTCTAGGCAAGCTTGAGTTTTAGATACTACGTATGCTCAATTTAAAAATTTTTTCTCAAAACAAGCTTGATTTTTGTTTTTACCCACTGTGTGTTTAACTTTTTTTAATTTTTTCCAAGTAAGCTTGATTTTATTTTGTTCAATTTTTCAAAAGTTTTTTTCCTAAGCAAGCTTGTTTTTTTAAATACCCATATTCAATTTAAAAATTTTTTCTCTAGACAACCTTGATTTTTGTTACCTATAATCAATTTTTAAATGTTTTCTAGGCAAGCTTGATTTTTGTTATTGTCGCAGAGTTTACTTTGGAATCCTAGAGGACCAGCTGAACAAGGTAACCCGAATACTTGCGCTGAAGTAAAGTTGTGTCTATTTTTTATTTATTCCGTCTCAAAAAGTAGTTTGCTGCGAGACAGAAGCTTTTTACACAGTTGACTTCAACTAAGTTTAAATTGATTTGTTTGAAAAGTCCTTTCTGCAAACAGACAGAGACCACTGTCTCTAACTAGAAATAATGTATTACAAAAATCACAACTCACAATCAGCCAAAACCCTTTCCCACGCTCTGGAAAACTGCAGAGCGATTCCAGCGCTGATACTTTAATTCGTCCAACGCACGAAATAATTCTATCGCTCTAGAATTAATCTTCGCAAAACAATTCTAAGACTTATTAATCAATACACTATAACGACTGAGCCCATTGCCCTGGAAAATCTGCACTAGAACCAACACTGGAATTGAATCTTGAATCAGATTAGATTGACACTGGAATAATCAATGCGGACCAAGTGCACTTATATAGAATAGCGTCATGTGACGCTCTATCGCAGTAGCGAATGCTCGAAGTTTCGGCTATATACCACAAGAATATTCACACTCGGTCATGCTTGCGCTACAGACAAAACGACCAATAGGAGGACCGCGACAAAAGCACATTTTGTCAACTATCTGGATGAGAGCAATTCAAATAATTGTGAAATAGCTTGCAAACAATTCGAGTAAGATAGGGGAGCCTTGCTGACTACAAAATTTATTTTTTGGCCATCACAATATTATGTTGTAATAAAGGTTTAAATTATTCTAAAACAGAAAATAATATAGTTTTCAAAATTAAAATTATGGCGGATGAAGTGTGACAGTTATAACTTTGTTCAATTTTCAAATTTTTTTTTAGGTAAACTTGATTTTTAAATAATTGCTGTATATTCAATTTAAAAAAAATTTTGTAGGAACCTTGATTTTTGTTAGGCCTATGTTCAATTTTTTCAAAAGTATTTTTTCTAGGTAAGCTTAATTTTTATTTGTAGGATGTCTTTTTTCAATTTTTCAAAAGGTTTTTCTAGGCAAGCTTGAGTTTTGGATACTTATGCTCAATTTTAAAAATTTTTCTTTGGGCAAGTTTGGTTTTTGTTATAACTACTATGTGTTTAATTTTTAAAAGTGTTTCCTTAACAAGCTTGATTTTTTTGTTTTGTTTTTTTTAGGACAACTATGCTTAATTTTTCAAAAATTTTTTTCCTAGACAAGCTCGATTTCCATTCATAGGATACCTAAGTTTAATTTTTAAAAATTTTTTCCTGGGCAACCTTAATTTTTATTCATAGGCACCTATAGTTAATTTTTAAAAAAAATTTTTAGACAAATTTGATTTTTGTTTTATTTGCAATTTTTGTTTTTTTGTTTTATTTGATATTTGTTATTTTTGTTTTATTTGCAAACAATGGCTATTTGTTTTGATATTCAACCTTTAAACCAGATGTTTCATAATATTTTTAAAAGTTTGGCTTTTTTTTTCGATTTTGTTGTTTAGTAAACCACACTAATTCAAATATAGTTATTATTTGTACCTATTTTGTTTAATGCTGTATTAATTCGCTTTCTGGTATTAATATTTTAAAAGTGATTCGTTTCCAACATTAATTTAGTTTCAAATCTCACTTCTAACTATTTGCAATCTTTTGATCAATTTATGAACTATAGGAAAACTATATATAATCGCTGTAAGCGTGACAATGTGCTTTTGATTATTATGTCAAGATCTCTCTCTTAAAAAGAACCTTGGACCGTATCCTCTTTGAAGCTTATCGCGTTTCCTGTTAAAAACCATGACATAATCATGATTGGAGTATAAAAAGCTGGTGAAATAAAATTAATTCCCCATCGAGTGTAAAAATGGAATAAGCGAAAAAATTTGATTTTATTTTTCTAATGCACCTTGAATTTTATAGTTTTTCTTTTAACAACAATTTGTAAAAGAAATTTTTACGTCATTACAAGCTTGAACAAAAAATTTGTCGAAGGTTTTGAAAGAGAGTTAATCTTAGCCGTCAGTTCGATCCCCAGTCAAGTGTAATTACAGTTATGTTACTTAAAAAGTTTTACATATTCAAAGATTTTTTTTTTTTACTTTCACTAACGAAATTTATCATAAAATTTGTTTGAAAGTACTTTTTATTGCATTTACTACTCTTATCAACTAAATTTTTTTCTAAAATTAACTTTTCTTAATTTTAAGTAAAATTTTAAGTCAAACTTAATTAACTGGGTTTTTTAATGAATAGTGTTCTTATATACAGGGTGAGCCAAAAGTAGGTGGACAGTAAAAAAACATTTATTTAGAGATTTGCGTTATAATTCGCCTAATAGAGGTTTGTGATATGCTCAGTTCCATAGAAGCTCTTCTGGTGGATTTTTTGGACTTTGAACATATGCTTCGGTAACACGTTGCTTATTATCCTCTGTGCAGTCTTAGGAGCTGTCCATCTACTTTTGGCTCACCCTGTACATTATACATAGATATTCTTCAAATATAAAGCAAAAAGCAACAAGTGCTTTCTATAGTTTGAAACAAAGGCTTTTCCTTTTCGTTTGTCACTTTTTTACTGCAACTAAGCAAAAAATACGTTTGAGAGTTAGACGAACCGTCAATTTTGTTAGCTGTTTAAGTTTAAAGCCATGTATAACACGAAACACTATTAAGTTTTTTAAAAATTGTTTTGTCTTTACTAAAAACGTTGCGTATATTTTCAAAACCTGAATGATAATGCATAATTTTGAATAAAGTTTAATCTTTTGATTAAGGGATATTCGAAACAGCAAAAGTTTTTTCACCAACAAAATCTAGTCAATTAACTATAAAGAAACAAATTTTTAAAATAAGATTTGAAAATATTTTTTTTGTTATAAGATGATGTTTGCTTTTGGAAAAAATCTGCATCTTGAAAAAGATACTAGATAGTGCTGTCAATTGTCATAAACCCTGTAATTAAAAATGCTACATTTATAAAAAAAATTAAATTCGAGTATTAACTCTTAAATTTAAACTGAATAATTTAATGCGTTTTAAATTTATAGTTAGAGCAATTTTTTTATCTTTCGTGAAAGTTTCGAGTTTTTTCTACAAGTTGTTCAAAGACAAAAAATATATCAATTTTATTGTTATATTTAAACGTAGTCGTAATGAAATTACAAAAGGCAAACGTCAATGCAGCAAAACTACAATTGCAATAACACAAACCTAATTTTATCTTTGATTTATAGAAAATTCAACCTGAAATATTCGATGTGTTGATATAGTTCAATTTTCACCCGTTCAAATTTTGAGTTTTGAATTCGAAGTCCATAGGTTGAAAATAATTAGATTGATCAAGATGTTTTTATACGAGGTGGGTCGGAGTTTTTCTCTTTATTCTGATTTATTTCCGTCTTATAATGTTAAATACACAACCGGCATCTACGGTCTCTTGAATCCTCAGCTAAAGATCTAGGTTCGAGTTTGCGTCTGCCAAATATGACACACTGCTGCTGATTGTGCAACGTCGTTGCCGCAGAAATCAACGATTTGTACATTGCATTTTTTTATTTTGTTCTATTTGGATATAACTTGGATAGAACAGCCGAGATGTCGTGCATAATACGTTTTGTTATTTTTAGAGCTTTATATGGCATTTTCATACATATTGTACAATGAAACATAGTTCTGGTATCTAACTTGGTGTCTGTTTAGATTTTGGAAAATCAATTGTAGATTTAGCTAATCGCAGCCGTATTTAAATACAAATTAATTCGAAGCTCGGGCTAACTTAATTAATTATATCGGAAAGTCAAAACCTCGGTCAACAACGTGATTTTTAGCGACCCGCTTTTAAAAGATTTCTTAATTCTATCTTTTAAATCAAACTGGTGAAATAGTTTGAAAGCCACTATTCTTGTGCACGTAAAAACATGTAAAAAGTGTCCAGCTCAGGGTTTAATTGGAAAGACTTTGATTTAAATAAAATAAACTTCTAAACAGATTTGACTCCGGGATTAAAGTCAGAATAAAAGATGTTGGTTAAAGATTTTTTAAAACAGTATCGAATTGACTTATATACTATATGTATTTCCATGAAACAATTTTTAGACAAATACAATTACTACGAGGTTGTCATTTGTATTCTTTGTAACCTCTAAATAAAAATTTCAAACGTCATCTTTTCACGTCGACTACTATCCCTAGCAAAACAAAAATCAAGCCAATCTATTGACAATTTTGTGCTACTTGAGACTTGACTCTTTATGAATTGCAGTTTTATTTACAGAATTATCAAAGAATAACAAAAGGAAATGATATGACTTGCTTTTATAAACTGCATGAATTCACATCAGACAACGTGGTGGTTATTGTTGTATAATGGGTGGCACGATGTATGGCAGGCGAGAGCCGTTGAGCTATTCAAAAAAATTCAAAACTTACGCAATAAAAGCAATAGCGTAGGGATGCAGTACTATGCACTGTTCTAAAAAAAGATACCGAAGCATCTGGAGATCACGTTGTTTTCTAAAAATGAACCATTGAAAAAGTCCTTATTCAGACAACGCGTGTGTACTGTGATATTTCTGGGAAAGAAGCTGTCATAAAAGGATTAACCAAGAAAAATGTTATTTGTTTCAATTTTACAAAAAAAGAGTAGGCCAATATTTTTTTAATGCTTGTAAATGTAAAATTGAAGAAAAAAACTCTTGATTATGTTTTTAAATGTTGTTTTAATCCAAACAGAATTGTTAAAAAATCAACAATTTTAGTTCCAGTAAAAGCTTTGTCCATTGGTAGAATAATTTTTATAGAGAGTAAACGCCGATATGATTGTTTGATTATCTCTACCTAGAAACTGCAAAGTTACTCAACGAAAGTCCTCGAACTAAAATTTATTGTACAAAGAACGCTTTTTTTCAAAAAACAAAAATAATAGGTGCACATACATAAATAAAAACAAATTTGAAACACCTACTTACTAGCAATGCAGTTGTTGAATTGTTTGAGAAATTTAGAAATTTAAGAACCGTGCTGACAGCAACCTCACTATGTTGAATAAATTTTGAAAGAATATGTGAATAAAATTTTGTTGCTAAGAATCTTAATGCAAGATTAACAGCATACAAAAACAAGTAATCAAAAAATTAAACAAAAGTATAGTCACAATTTAAGCCGGTTACCAAATTAGAATCAATTTTTTTTTAATTTCCCTGTTTCAAATGGTTTACTTTATCTAGTTTGAAAAAACTACTTTTAAAACTTAATTTAAAAGTGTTTTCATGTAGTGATAAAAATATATTGATGATCTTAAATTGTGTTTAAAAAATCAAATTATTGATATTTATCCAATTATGCACACAACATAATTTTTCCTTTTTTTTTAAAAGCATAATTGTTACATTATTCTTAATCTTTATTTATCTTCCTGAGTAGCGGAAAAACGTCGGAGTACTTAGCGCAACTGTCAAATAATTACGACGATAATGACAACGATGACGACAACCCTAACCTGCTATTCGAAATGCCAATATATTGCGTTCAATTCAAATTTTTCATTTGGTTTTGTAGTTGTTTTTTAGATATATGACTGTAATTCAAAGTTGCTTGCTGAGACCATCAAGCAAGAAAAGTGCCGTAAAGTGTTTTTTCGGAACGCACAATAGAATGGCGCAAGAAGGGTTTGAACCGCGATCGTGTTGATCACGTCTGCCATCAATGCGGCACTTCAACCTACTCAAAGTCCTGCTGACAAAAGTTGTGGCATCACTACTTTCAGTCTCATTAAAAACAGTTTGTGTCTAAGTTTAATAAATTTAGGAATAAATTTCCTTTGTCTCCTAAGACTTGTGTCTTTTGAGTTCGAATGCATTTTTTCAGCCATTATTTGATAGAGTTTTTAATAATTTTGACTCAATCTATTGTTTAAATTCTAGACATTTTAACATGAATAATCTTAATTTTACTGAAAATAAAGTGGTCTAGCAATGCTTAAACGAAATTATTTCACAACAGCGTGGTCGGCAGCGTGGTTGAGTGGTTAGAGCGTCGCATTTGTGGTCTCGGTTCAAAACCTACTCGGAGCATTCTGTTGTCTCCTTAGGAAAAACACTTTACGGCGCTTTCCCTGCTTGGTGGTCTTGGTAAGCAGTTCTAAAATTTCAATCATATCTTTTCAATCAAAAGCGGACAGCAATACCTTGGCATCTCCGGTAGCAGATCGGGGTAATTGCTTACCCTATGTATTACCGCCTCCTTCGCTTTTCTGCGAGTCAGGAGAATAAATATAAAGGTAAAATAAAAATAAACTAATACTTTGTCGTAGCGCATAGAGAGGTTGTGATTGCAAAAAATTCTGAAGATTAACAACCAATGTTTGTCGGCAAACTGAATTCGTTTAGATCAGTGGTTTTCAACCTTTTCTGTACCGTGGCCTATTTTTCAACCCCAGTTAACTTCACAACCCACTTTGGTCAACAAAATTAAATTCCCGTCCCAAAATCATAGTGTTCTCTAAAAAAAAAAAAGGTCTTCACTTGGAATTGCTGTCAATTTTCTCTATTTTTCTCCCAAAATCATAGTGTTCTCTAAAAAAAAGAAAAAAAGGTCTTCACTTGGAATTGCTGTCAATTTTCTCTATTTTTCTCCCAAAATCATAGTGTTCTCTAAAAAAAAGGTCTTTACTTGGAATTGCTGTCAATTTTCTCTATTTTTCTCCCAAAATCATAGTGTTCTCTAAAAACAAAAAAAAGTCTTCATGTGGTTGCTTGCACAGGACGCCAGAAAAATGCCTAAAAAATGGGACGGATGGCAAGCCTAATTATACATATATATTATACATGTTGCTTTCATTTTGATTTATGCTCCATGGCCCACTTTTGTAATTGTTGCAATCACTTTTAGTAGCAGGCATGATTTCTCATTCACGGAGAGATCGCAGTCAAAAACAGCAAGCCTGGTGAGACCCAAAGAGAAATTGCAAAGCAACTGGGCGTTGGGCGAACGACGCTGCGAATGGATGAAGAAGTAAAGAGAATTGCGAAAAGAGTGGGAAGTAGTTCAGCAAGACAAAGACATAAAGGGACAGCCATCACGGAAAAAACGTCGATTGGGGAAGGACGATGAAATTGAACGATGCTTATTGCTGTTTTTTGCCAAATTCAGGGAAAAGCGTTCCAGTGACCGACGAGTTGTTGATGGAAAAGTCAAAGGTTATTGGAAAGAAATTAGGCGGCGAATTCAAGCCGACAGCAGGATGGTCAAGTCGGTGGAAACAACGTTATGCAATTAAATGGAAACGAAAACATGGCGAAGGGGCACAGGTGGATGTCACAGCCGCAGAAGAGTAGAAAAAAACAACATCATCAAAGATTTTTGAGGAGTATCCGCTAAGCAAAACTTACAATGCTTGTGAAATAGCGTTATTCTATCATGCAACACCAGATGGAAGTTTGAAATTTTCAAAGGCACAGTTAATTGACTCAAAAAAGGCAATAGACCGCATGACAGTGCTATGCTGTGCAAATCTGTCCGGGGATGATAAGCGTTCATTGCTTATCATTGGAAAAAGCAAAAAATCGCTGCCTCAAGGGAGTTGATGTCGACGAATTGCCTATTGTTTATCGGGAAAACACAAATGCGTGGATGACTGGAGTTTTGTTCGAGGACAGGGTGTGCCAGTGGGACAAACCATTAAAGAAAAAAATATTTTATTTGTGGACAATTGTACAGCTTATCCACGGTAGACAATCTTTAGGAATATCCAGTTAGAATTCTTGCCGAAAAATACAACATCATTGATCCAACCAATGGATCACGGAGTGATCAGAAATTTTAAAACATTTTTACCGAAAGACATTGATACGGATGATATTGGAAGAGATTGAAGAAGGATTGTTAAAGAAGTCATCGTCCGCAGTGACAGTTAGTAGCAAAATCTTAGTTTTAGATGGTATCCGATTTGCAGCAGAAAGTTGGAGATCAGTCGAATGAACAACAATCATTGTTTCTATCATGCAGGATTCCGTATGAAAAACGTCAACAATTGTTTCTATCATGCAGGATTCCGTATGAAAAACGATACAATGGAAGAAAGTGCGAGTGAAGAGGAACAATTAGAATCAGATTGTTTGGAAATTGAGGTTGGTGACTGTTTCGTAGCATTGGATGATGAACACTGTGTCAATGAATGCGCAGACGTTGACGATGTGTTACAAAATGTTATTATATCCCTTTGGGCGATGACGATTCAGAAAGTGTCAATATATGATATCCAGTGCCAACTTATGACAAATACAGAAGTATGTAAAAAGTTTCTCACTTTTGCATCGATTTATTGCCAAACGTGGCTGCTATAAGCAATCTTTGTATGCTTTTGATGTGTGTAAACGTGCCGTAAATTTGTGTATTACAGAATCTGAACGTCAGACGACGCTGGATGAGTTTTTTAAATGATTGTTTTTCCGGCATGAACTATTTTGAAATAAATTCAAACAAGTAATTTTAAGTTTTGGCTCAGCGCTCCCGAGTGTTCTGGCTCTATCCTTCGTTCTTGGACTGAAGAAGAGTTCCAACTGTTATACTTCTAACATTTTAAATTTCGGTTATTGTGGCCCTACGCTGAATAAAGGCCACAACATTTTGGTCCGAAGTGGCAATAAAAAGCGGAGCCTATGTATTTAGTTTTATCTCAGTTTTTTGTTACATACCAGCTATTTTAAAAATTGAAACAAGGACATTGTGCGTTGTTGGTCGTTGTCGCACGTTCGGGTTTTGCGTTAAACAACTGGAAATAAACTTTGTCAAATTGTGAAACCTCGGGTTTATAAAATAATTCTGTGTAATTGAAAAAACTTTTGATATATTTCAATGGAAGTTTTACTTGAAGATAATTTGCCATAAATCATATACATTGAAAGAAACTGCTTTTAAGAAAATACTCTATTAATATAAACACTGTTACCAGGGATATTACTTATTTTAAAATTCATTGTTCTTCTGGTAAAATCAGAGGCAAGTAAAACTTCAACAAATACAAAAGGCGTAATATTTATTAAAGAAGAAGTCAACGACGTTTCGTCCGTTGCATCGGGCGGACTTCTTCAGGTAAAAGCAGAACACAACGCGCACCGTATTTAAAAACCAAGAAGTTAAAAACACAAACCAACAAACACAAGGTGAGAAGCGAACATACATAACGATTTCATAATTACTTAGTGCAAAAGAAACAAATTTAACAGGTTGAAAACCCATATTAGTTGAGATTTTTTATATTGCTATATATTTTTGGAAAAACATTACGATCTTTATCATTTATTGAATTTTTTGTATTATTAATATATAAAAAAAAAAAAAAAAAAAAAAATACTCTATTGCTCGCAATACGCTTTGGCTTAACTAATTTATGTCAAGTTAAGCATTGAATAAATTAAAATTGAAAATTTGTTAAGTTGTATTGAAAAAACGTAATAGTTATTATAATGTTTCGGCAATGATTTTTGTAAAACTAAAGTCGTTTTGCTAAATGTTGTTATAAAATTTGATTTGTCAGGTAACGCTGAATCTCTGCATTTCTTTGGAGTGGGTGTTTGTTACTTTTCCAAGTTTCAAAAACATACTTGGTAATTAAATTTTCATTTAATCATTTTGTTCTTAAAATAATTTGAGACATTTGGCCCCAAAAATAGTTGTGATAAAAAAACTTCAAATAAGATTATTTGAGAATCAATTACACAGTAGTCTGGTCTGTTAGCAAAAAGAATTCTTATCTTTTGGCAAACCTGATTCACGTTTCAAAGATAAGACCCGAGTCGAGCATTTTTCTACACATATAAACTAGGAATGTATTAGTTAAACTTAAGTGAATAGTGATTTTACTTACTTATAAATTTTAAAAAATCTCAGCTATATATTACCGCATTCTATAAGCTTTTGTCTATTAAAAGTTAATAAATATTTGAAGAAGTTTTAAGAAACGAAAGCTTATAGAATTAGGTGGTTTTTAGCTGGTTTGTTTTTTTGCTCTTCTATTCAGGTTTGTTTACTTTCTATGATATCAAAGTACATAAATAGTCGTTTAGCATCTGTATAGTTTTAAATAAATATTTAACCAACAGAATGATCGATAATGTTTTACGACTATTAAGCTTACAAGTTAAACGGCTCGACTTGGTTTAACGTTGATCTAGTTCCAGTAAAACCTGTTTCCCATTATGAAAGAAATTTGTAAACAAGAAACGTTTACTTTTAAAGTACTCTTATTTTATTCAAGTGTAAACAACAATGAAAATAAATTTTATAATACCTGTAGTCTTACAAACTTTTCTTAATTAGAACAAAGTTAAAAATTTTCTTTTAATCTTTTTCACAAAACCCTATTTTAAAATTAGAATAATGATGATAATAAAAAAGCTTGAGATCTACTGAAATAGTTTTAAATACTTATGTACTGTATGTCTACTTTTTATACTCAATAATCCAAGTCTTTATAAACACAGGTATATCAAAAGTCTATGTTACAAAACTCTGCTTTCACTATTCAGGCAACATAAATCAATTTCGAGTTTTCGATTTAAGAGAATAATAATTCTTCAAAAATAAATACTTTTAAAAATATTTATGATGAATGACCGAGTGAAACCAAGCAATCAGGAAAACAGCTGCAGCTTATTACAAAATCTTAATAATTAAATTACAAACCAATAAAAAATACCCGTTTGTTGTAGTTCTATAAGAAACCAAACTGCTTAAACACGAGAAGCACCAGACTCGAGTTTTGCTCTTATTAGAGCTCGTCATCTCGTTGCATGTGGTCTTCCACACAGAAGACAACACCACTAGACCATGCGAGCCGGACAACAACTCGATTACAAGCAGCTGGAAATGATTCCCGGCTTTGCCGCGCAAGGAATACACAGAATCCATTGTGTGGTAAGACCAGGGCCGCACCTCATGACCGGGACTTACCCGACAAGCGTTAAGCATCGCGCTTACACTCCTTGAGCTTGACGAGCGAAGGAAGAATTTTATAATTAGCATGAGGTATTTTGGATATTACTAGAAACTAAACTGCTTAAAAATGAGAAGCACCAGACTCGAGTTTCGCTCTTATTAGAGCTCGTCAATGATGCATCAGTGCATCAGGGTAAGTCCCGGTCATGAGGTGCGGCCTTGGTCTTACCACACAGTGGATTCTGTGTATTCCTTGCTCGGCAAAGCCGGGAATCATTTCCAGCTACTTGTAGCCGAGTCGTTTGCCGGCTGGCATGGTCTGGTGGTGTTGTCTCCTGCGTGGAAGACCACATGCAGCAACTTCGATTTGCAATGCATCACTGACGAGCTCTAATAAGAATAAAACTCGAGTCTGGTGCTTCTCATTTTTAAGCAGTTTGTTTTCTAGTATTATCCAAAACACTTCATGCTAATTTTAAAATTTGTTGTAGTTATTAATAATATCAATTCAAGTGTAATTGATTTTTTTTAATCGTACAAATCGAGTACTATTGTTTTACCGCTATTGATTGTGTGATGCTATGAAGAACTTTTCTCTTTTGTTAGTGTAGAAAAAGCCTTGCAATAAGTTTAATGAAGCGCTCTTGTGCGCGCCATTGACGCTTTTCCGACAACCTGATCAACGCGTGACTGTTGTTAAGTTTTAGTTCAGAGGTTTTCGCAATTACATACAGGCAATTGCTGAGTTTTGATAAAAATAATAGTTTACTGTTGAAGTTAATTTGATTTATGTGTTTTATGTTGTATTTTATTTAGATACCCGTAACTTTTTAGTTAATTAAACACAAACAAGTGTGAAATGTAAATTTTATTACATTTTAAGTAAAATAGAATTGTACAAGATAAATCAGTGCTTAAAACCTGTTACATTTGAAACCAATCTAGCATGGCCTAATTTATAAAGAAACCTTCCGCTCAGTCTCGTAAAATCAAGATATCTCAAGCCACACTTAGTACCGTTAATTAAAGTTACTCCACTGTTTGAGCGGCTGAGTATTGATTTTAAAGGTCCCCTTCCGTCGGCTTATAAAAATCACTATTTACAAACAGTCAAGGACTGAGTATTTCCGGTTTCCGTTTGGCTTTTTTTCGAAACACGGAGACAAGTACAGTCATTCGATGTCTTAACAAATTATTTACAACATTTAGGTTGCCGTCTTATATTTATTCAGATCGGAGTAAGTGCTTTATATCTCAAAAGTTCATTAGTTACTTAAATAAACGTAAAGTGTCAACTAGTTATACCTCTGTATACAAGCCACGAGGCAATGGGCAGTGCGAACATTATAGTGCTATTATATGGACGACTGTAAAACTATCTTTAAAGACGAGAAACTCACCCATCGAACAATGGCAAGTTGTGTTGCCTGATACATTGCACTCTATCCGATCGCTACTTTGTATCGCCACTAACACAATCCCTCACGAGCTACATTTTAATTTTAGTCGTCGCTCTTGTGTGGGTTTCTCCACTCCAACATGGTTAAGTCTACCTTGTTACGCTTTGCAGAAGAGACATATTAGAACAAGTAAACAGGTACCGTTAGTTGATGAAGTAGAACTTATACAGGTCACTCCAAATTATGCTAGAGTTCGATTACCCAACGGTCATGAAAAAACTGGCACATTTCGTGATATTGCACCAGTGTCAGAAAAGCGTCAGTAGCTCACAACAAAAGCGCTTCATACAACTTGTTGCAAGGCTTTCTACTACATTCCCTCCTTCCTTAAAATAAGAACTATACATAAGTTTAATGCATCACGTGCTGCTACCTGAGGTGACGAAAAAGAATGATACACAAAATTTACAAAACAACATAACGAAACTGAAATTCAGGACAAGTTTTTCATTCATTATAATTTTCTTCTTTGCAACCAACATAGTAAATTTTACGCAGCACAAAGTAGTCGAGAGTCAAGAAAAGGAAGACGCCGGAAAACGTCAGACATTAAAGCATGCAGCAGAAGTCACGTAAAAAAGTAAAAACACTACAGACCATGGCTGCGTCACCGAAAGAACAAAAGAGGAAAAATGTAAACAAGAAACAGTTTCAATTCAATGCAATATTAGTTGGAATCAAGTATAGACATTCGAGCCATGTGAAGAGAATGTTCTATAATCATGTGTGGGAGAAACAAAAAACTCTGTGACCAAAAGGGTCAAGATTCAAAAGGGGTCAAGTTTTGATAACAAGTTTTTGAAGCCCAAAAAAGTGTACATTTATTAAAGATATTTTTCTTTCGAAGCTTGTTGTCTTTGCCGACAATTAAACTTTTAAAACTCTAATTTTCTAAGCCTTATCTTTTGGGAATTTAGACTGCTTTTACAAAAAATTCTACAACGTTAGCAACAGCCAACTAACAAATAGAAAACGAATGTTTCACTAACAGTCAACCTTTTCACTTACATTTTTCAGCAGGTTAGCGATAAAGTACAATAATTAATTAATGACTGGTATACATCAACTCTGATATCACACTTTTGCGAGATAAGAGGGATAGATATTATACGGTTTCTACAGTATTTTATACTTTTAGTTGAATTTTGACATAATTATTTGGTAGCAGCACTGCTCAAAAAGCAACATCATCATTATCCACAGTATCAACAATTAAGACTAATTTAGTTAACTTACCTGTCGTTAAAAGTTTGTATCTTCTTGAAAATTGAAGTTGATACATTTCTTTCGCGTCTTTTGTTGACGTTAATTACAAGGACAAGTATATTTTAAAATTTGATGATTTGAGCAAAATTTCCCTTGTTTAATAAAATTTTCCAGTGCTTTTAAGCAAGTTACAAACTTAACAAAACCGAACAAGTAAACGAAACAAACAAAACATGACTAACAAGCTAACTGTGACAACACAAACATTACAATTACAATGTTAAAATAATACAAAAAAAAATTCTATACTACGAAACTAAAAATTTACTACTGCAAACCTGTTTTGCATTTTTTATAGAAATTCCGTATTCAGCTGAAGATAATCTATTATGTTGATTTCCGCTCTGTGCCGCTGAAAACAATTTTGATCAATTGAGAAAATTTTAATTTACACTATGTAGTCACTACATTGTAGTGTAGTGCATGGACTTTTTTTAGTTCAAATTTCTTATTGTTTTTTCTTTTTATTAGTAAGATTAAGTGTCAGCGAAGAATCTATAGTCATCGTTTTAAAATTACTTGTTTTATTATGATTTGAAGTCAAAGTAATGTTAAAAGTAGTAAAACTTCAAGCAAGTAAACAAGTAAGAATGGTCAAGTCACCCAACAAGCAAGTGTCGAATGGCTTTAGGCAGTTACAATAAAAGAACACTGTTCTTATTGTCTACACCAGTGCCAATGACTTTTTTTTGTCATCAAACAAGTCTTCACTGTAATTTATAAAACAACTGCTGATATTTTCTATTTACTTTAAGCAAGGATTTTTTTGGTCTACACTTTGATTTCTATGTAAATAGTTAATTTTTTCCTTTTTAGGTACTAAAACTTGGATCCCAGATTTACTTGAAGACCAAAAAAGTTCTTCCGTAATTTATGAAACAGCTGCCAAGATTTGCCGCTCAATTTAAACGAAGAACTTTAAAAAATCTCTTGTCGGAATTCTGGTATCCAGATCCGAAAATTTTAAGAACTTAAATGGAAATCAAAGTAAAGGCTAAAAAACGTTATCGTTATGTTTGCTACTTTCTAAATGGACTGAGGCCCGTGGCAGATTTATGAAAGCGATTGCATACTTTTATTTTTATAATTTTAATTTATTGGTGGCTGCTCGACTAGAAGACCAATATATATATATATATTTTTTTTTTTGGTCACTTTACAGTCTCCTCATACGTTTGTTACTTCCTTTTGTGTTGCAATTAGCGTTAGTACTCGTACATTGCATTCTTTTTTGTTTTTTTCTTAATTTTTTTTCTTGTTTTGTGAGCATTGTATGGTATTTTATTGTATTGTACCGTATGAAATAAATTTTCTCTGTTCTTTTTAAGCTGACGACCCGCATTCGCTGACGAGTTTGACATGTCTGGTCGACACTAAAACTTTCCGCAGATATGTTGGAACATATTTTTTTTTCAAAGAACAAAAAGCTTCAAGTACATATCATGGTAAAAAATGTAGCTTCGAAAAACTAAGTTTTGAATTTACTTTAGTGCGCTTATAAGACATCAGGTCAAACTTGGTTTGAAAATTGTCGAAAAAGCATTTGCAATTTTTACGTAAAGTTATATCCTGTTGACTCACTTTCAAGAGCAACGGCTGTAATTTCATTCGACAGCTGCTGAATAATTGCTTGTAAACCTTCAAAATTTTGGACGAAATACACTCGTTTTGGGGAGTTAACATCGCCGGTCGCAACAGTCTAAAATAGAATTGCATATTTCCCAAAATAGCAAACAGCAGCTGGACTGCATTTAACTTTTTTAATCTTTTTAAAAAACATTTAAAACTACTTTATGGAATACAATAACCAATTGTATTGAAGAAACCATTAATTGTTTCAATTTTTGGTAGTCTTTAAAAAAATTGCTTTCTTAATAATTTTTTCGGCCAATTTATCAAAAGAAATCGTTGCCAAATGACGAGCTACAAGGTATTTTTCTTTCATTATACAAACCTTGTTTACTTTTCATTTCTTAAATACAGGCTTAAAAACATTTTTTTTTAAATTTTTAAATCATCATCTTGAGTTATTTATAATCTTCATTTCTTAAAAACAGCCTGTATATTATATAAACCACGTCTTTTTTTAATTTCTTAAAAACAGGCTTTATACAGAGTACCAAAAATTGGAAAAGTTAATGGTTCCGTCAATACCATTGGCTATTTTAAAATTCGGTACAACCAAGAATTTATTTAGATAAAATAACCGTTTTCAGTTTAAACCATCATCACGTCTTTGAAATTAAAACATTAACTTTACAATAAAAGTTCTTTTCTGAACATAAAATGTGAAACCACACCCACTTAAATTAATATTGCAGACTATATTAAAGTTAAATGGTTTTAGATCATAACAGGTAAATTGATACAGTGATACAAGTTAAATTACCGAAGTATTATGATGTCATACCGATACATGGTAATATCATGGTCCAAATATACTTAATACATTTGAAGCTTCGTTAGCGTGCATTTGTTGGTTTAATTTCCCGTTTAAATTTTAACTTTCCATAAGATAGTGCGGTTAAAAATCATATTTTATCTTGTGACAAGTCTTTAAATATGTGGCTCGACTTTTTTTCAAGCTGAGAAGTACTTCTGGTTATTTTAACTAATTTTTTTAAACGTTGTGGCGTTCAGTGCAACAACTGTATTTCGATCCCGTCTAACTGCTGCTGTTATTGTTACGTGTGTAAAAAAACTCAAAATATTTACCGAAACTTTATTTATAAAAGTAACATAAAAACTTTGATAGAATTTACCCGAAGTTCTGAGACAACAGCATTTCCCACACCAATTGCAAACGTCGTGATGCCATGCGATCTTACAAGCTTTGAGTTTTTAGCTAAGTTTTCTCTGTCAGTTGAACTGAAATTGCATTAAGAAAATAATATAATAAAATTCTTTCATTGAATAAAAGTAACACAATTTGAACTTTAACACAGAATTATATTCAAAATCGGATTCAATAACGCAATTACTTTAATTATCTTTCAGTGAATATCAACGTTTTGTTTCTTATTTAGTTCGGTTTTTTTCACTAATCATACAAATGACAACTTTAATCAAGCGTAAAAATAAATCGTTTTTAACAAACATTGCAAGTAACACAATAAAAAATCAAATTTGTCTCGCACTTTCCGTCCGTGAGTAGAATTAGGATTTTGGCTGTATTGGGATCTCTAAATCGTTCCGGGGACTTCTGAAAATCTATTAAGGCAACACGAAGAGCGGCCGCAGTAAAGGTTTGGAATCCTTGAAGTGTTATTTGGTTTACTGCGTTCTGTAACGACAAGTTATCGCTAGAAAATTTTATGCAGCAAAATTCCGATTTAATCATAGTAGATTTTTCATATATGATTCGGCTTGTGATTAATGCAAAAAAAATATTCTGAATTGCAGTTTACTGTAAAATTATCCTCCAACGCTTTTTAATAGATTATATAGAAAAGTTATGTAACTTCATTCTATCGATCAAGTTATCGCTGGCGCGAAACCTACTTTAATTTATGTTACATCTCTCAATGAAACGAAATTCTCTTCAATAAGATTATGCCTATATTCGATCATAAGCAGAAAATTGGAAGGTTTAATTATAAAACTCTGAGGTTACTATGTTTTCGAGATGTATAATCCGCAGCAATTTTAAAACCCATTGCTCCATGCTTTGAGTTCCATGCTTCAATGGAAAGTCTTTTTATGTATTTTAAACTGTTTTGGGTGTTCCAAACTAAATAAATAGTTGTAATTTGATAAATTAATAACCTCAGAATTACATTATTAATCGCTGAGGGAAAAATAAGTAGAAATAAAAATTATTTTATGTAAGTTGTTCAATGGAGATGTTCTCATGCAGAGAATCTTAATTTTAATGATAAAGTTACTTTATGACTGATTGTAACAAATTTATTTTTGATTCATTAGGTGTGGTTTTCGTAATTAACCATACAAAAACAGGACTCTATATAGTAAGAAGTAAACAACGTTTGAAAAATTTTGTTGAGACAAATTGAATTTTATTTTATCAGATTAAGGTTAATTATTTTTTAAAGTAACGCAAAACTTGACAAAAATATCTAAACGAATAAAGGAGGTAACAATGAAAAAGTAATTGCAACAAAATAAGCAATACCATCATTATTGGTTTTCTGACAAAACAACTCACCCGAAAAGCACGCTGAGATCGATATTCACCTAAATCAATTTCTGTCACGATGTACTGCTGATCGGTTATGCGTCTAAAAAATAATATTAAAATAAAAAAGATGTCATCAAAAATAGCAATTAGACTTGTTGGTTAGCTGCTGGTGAAAAGCTAAAAAATAAAGTACTAAATTTAACATGGTTCAAGTTTATAATGCAAGATTTATTTAAAATCTTTATCTTAATCGCCTACTTTGACTTTTATAGGTGACTGACTTTAAGCGTCAGAAGTTAAAGCAGAAAACAAAACTTTTGTTTACTCAAATTTATATTTTGTTTTTACTTGAATTTTTTTATAAAAAATCTTTCTGCTTTTTAAGATATTTTTTTATTACGTTTGAAATCGAGATGATTAAACGTTGTCATTTAATTTTTGTTGAACATGACCAAAATCAAAAGTGCTCTTTTGAGTTTTTTGTATTTGTTCAGATATTGTGTTTAATATTGTATATTATTGGTATTTAACTATATAACATGTAACCCAATAAGCCTGTCACTAAAAAATAAACTTTATCAATTTCTTGCAAGTGTCAATTTAGATTAACATCTGGGCAATAGATACCACTGTTTTGCTTTTCGACATTATTTTTAAGGAATTTCTGAATATTTTATACAGAAACCAACAAGTTAATTGAACATAAGTCATTTTATCGATGACTTATTTTATTTTGTTAATTCATCTATTAGAAATAATTACCACGTGAGCTAGTGATTCTTCAAAACTAAAAAAAGCAGCGATGCTAATTTTGAGAAAAGCTCAATCAAAGCAATTACAAGCACCAGTTTTCGATATACCAAAAAATTAGAAACAGTAAACAGTAAAATAGTGTTACAATAAAATCTTGTTTAATATGGATAAGTTTATTTTAAAGTAAACTTGTTTATAATTTGCATTCATTTTAATAAAAGTTGCAGTAAAAAGTTGCATTTATGCTCAAGCATATTAAGCGACAGTGATTAACTACAGCGATTTATTTACACACTGTATAATGATAAATATTTTTAAAGATTGTCTTGGGAGAAATGACGATTTTTTGCCAACATTGTGCGTAGGATCCTAAAACTTTGCTCCACAGTACATGAAGTTGCCTGGCAATTTAACAATTTGCATTGATGTTTGGCCAAGTCTTTTTTGCAATTGCTTTTAGGTCACTATTCAGTTCGATCGGTAATTCAAATGCAATTTTATTTCAACAAGATTGCAACCAAAGGTCGAATGTGCAACGGTATATTTTGGGCTCTCTGATAACATTGAGACCAGCTAATCCGTCACATAGCTGAGATTTTCCAAACTGTGTGCTGTAAAAGGGATTGCAATGTGCCGCGAAATTTTCGTGTCTTGACAGAAAGCGAATAGAATCTTGGTCAAAATATGACTTTTGCGTTTCGTGTAGTTTTAATATTGCTAAATATCTTAAATCCAGGCTGCTTCAGTAAAAGTGTGTTAGGAAAGAAGCCATTTGGATAAAGTAGTTTGTTTTTTGGACGTAAACAAACAACTTTATGCAAATGAAGCAACCTAAATTAAAAATAAGCAAAGGAAAGAATGTAAGGGTAAGCAACAAGGAAGTGCTATCAAAACAGTCTAAAGCAGCGCTTTTTAAGTTTTTTACTGAGTAACAAAATAATTGTGACACACCTGCTGCGGCCCAGCGCTGCATCTTTGCTTCAATTTGTTAAAAGAACATGTAAAATTAAAGTGAAGACAAAAATAGGTCTTCACTTAGTTATACGTTTTTTTAACAAAAACAAGTTGCTTTTTACTACTAGCGTCAGTTTTAACTGATGACTAAAATCAATTAAAATAAAAGAGGTTCTATTTTCACCTGCTCGTCATGCATCCTCTCATATTTGTCAACAAATAGTTCGTTTGTTATTACGTTCACAATTACTTACAGTATATAAATACGATTTTTCTCGGATGAACATCAAGATTTCAAAGTGTGGACCAGAAACTAAGAAGTGCTTTTCAGACATTCCATCCCGTATCAAAACGATTTGTGTATGGATGCAGGTAAACCTTTTTTATTAAATGTTGTTGTTGTTGTTTATTAAATATTATTTCAGTATGTAGACGAGTGGAGTGTATCAGATAGGTTTTCTTCGTCAAGAGGTAAGTACAATAGCTGTGCCGTGGGCAAATTCAGAAATTATTAGTCTACCATAGTAAAAAAAGTTTAAAAAGCACTGACATAGCTCTTTGCCATGCAAATTAAACAGAATAAAACTATACTAAAATAGTTTTATGACATGTTTTAAACCGTACTTTTGCATTTTGCGCAATACTTGATAAAAATTGCATGTAAAAAAGAAAAAAAAGTAACAATATAAAATTCCTTGAAACAGCTTAAAACATAAATTTTGAGTATTTAGAAAACTTTCAAAATCCTTAAAAAGAGTAGCATATGTTGAAAAAACTTGCCTTACTAACCAAACATATACTTCAACAAAAAACATGAATTTCCTTTATATTGCAAATATTTAATTGCACAGATATTATATTGGTGATACAACATAAGAAAAATGTATATAGGTGGTTTTCTAAACATTTTCTTAAAGCTTTTGATGTGCGTACCTGTTTTTTTGATAAAAAGAGTATTGAATGACTCCAATCCTGTTACTTCCGTCGGCAATGTTGAAATCATTAGATAGTTGAATAACCCACCGCTTAATGGTTTCGAAGTTTGTTGGACCTATGGACTCAGACCCATCGAGCACAAAGAGGATATCGCGAGATAGTGCTGGACATCCTGCGAAACAGATTTATAAACTCCTTAAACATGATGTTTCTACTCCGATTTATTTAAAAAGCAGATAGTTTTGCTCAGTGCTTTCCCAATGCACGTTTGCTGTAACCTCGTTTATTTTCAAAAAAGCAAAACTATGCAATTTAACTTATTCAATACCGATAGCTTTATTATTCTAAACTGTTTTTGATAAACTATTGAGTTCAACATGGCACAAGTTGACCAACTAAAATTTTGCTGCCAAAATACTCTATATATTGTTTGGTAGAAAGTTATGGTAAGTATATTGCTAAAGAAGACAAAACAGAGTCTTGCAAAAAGCGAGCACAAAAAACGAACACAGAACTAATTTTTGAATTATTGAGGTTATTTTAAGTTGTTTTTTGAATAAATACCGCATTTTCATTTGTGATTTCAATTCAAAAAGACTTTTAAAATGTTGAACACTCTTGAAAATAACAGCTAAATAAAATTAATAAAATAATTAAAGAAGTCTTTAGTATTATTTGCTCACTTAAGTTTAACGTGTACGCATCTGGGGACCATGATGTAGCATCATTCTGACTTCGATAACAATACCCAGGGACATGATATGATATTTTCGTCCGGCCGCATTTCTGTAGTTTGGGGGGTGAACAAGCCTGGCAAGAAAGAAGAAATTTTAAAGGTATTGGTTAGGATACTTCACTTTACTAAGATGTAGTTTATATAACTTCACAGGTATCTTTATTTCTCATTTGGAAAAAGATGTTATTAAAGAAATGATTAATTTGTTTTCAAGTATACGTTCTTATGTTGTGTTTACCTTTATTCAGAGATTTTTGGTTTCATTACGCAAACACGCAAAAATATTTTCCTAATTTATTTTCTTGTTCAAAAACAAATGCTGTAAAACACTACTGTACTCGTACATTGAGTTAACTGCAATGAAACAAGCATACTTTTTGTTTCAAGTGCATTGCTGGAATAGTTGTTTGAAAAAGTTTGGCTTATTAAAATTGTTTTAAGTTTTAACCTTTGACTTACAAAACTATCACAATGCCCCTAAACATTAGATTACTTTAGAGAAAACAAGTGAAAAATTTTTGTCGGTAAACTCTTTAACTATAAGCCTTGCAACAATCCGTTTGTAGTTTATGATTTCTTCTAGATAGTCTAATAAATTTGTTGAGTTACACAAAATGCTAAGTTTGCAAAACCATATCAGGAAAAAGTGCCAAAGTTTTTTCGTAGTAAAGATATTTAATTACCCAAAACTTTTTCATTATTAATTTCTCTTCTGGAAAAATATACAGCGATTCTGTTACTCAGCTGTTTGATATACCAAATATTCAGATATTTTCAAACATAAACACAAGAGCGTTGTGCGTGGTTGATTGGTTGTTGCACGTTCTAGTGTTGCCTTAAACAACTGGAAATAAACTTTGCCAAATCGTGACAGCCTCGGAATTACAGAAGAATTTTGTGTAAGTCAAAGAACTCTTAATATACTTTATTTCAATGAATAGTTCACTTGAAGATAAGTTATACAGTGCGCATTCAAAAAACAACTTTTCAAGAAAACTGACTTTCATGATATCTTTTCTTTTATACAAAAATTACTTTAATTTTAATGTGATTGTTGGCGGACTGACAATTTCATGCCCCGAATTATCTTCTTTTTACGTCTTAATTTGGTTGAAGAAAGAACTAAATTAAATGTTTATAGAATTCAAACTGTGTATTTTTATATCGGTCTGTTTCTTTTTTTGTTGTATTATTGCTTTGTTTTTGTTTAGTTTTTTGTAAAGTGTAATAAAGTCTTATCTTTTAAAATATAGATCTTGTAGAAGATTAAGGCCTTTTCGATAATCAGCAGATTTAGATTGGAACAATCTAAAACTTTTGCGTTGTTCTTTTTAATATTTTTTTATAATTTAAGTAATATTTTACATAGATAAACTTAATTCATGCGTTAAAAGATTTTAAGAAAAATCTATACCCTTTTCAGCAAAGTCAAATTGCGATACATTAATTAATAAAATCAGTCAAAGTTCAATGCGCCAAATATTTAATAGAGTAATTAAAAATTAAACTTAACTAACTCATAAAGAAAAATCAATTTCGATCTATGAAGGTCAGCATCAGTTTCTGTAAAAAATCAAAATTTAAATTTTTTTAGTTTTGACTTTTTACAGAAACTGGTGATGACCTTTATAGGTCGAAATCGATTTTTTGTTACAAGTTAAATGGTTTTAATTTTTAATTTCTCTATTAAATAGTTGTCCCATTGGACTTTGACTGATTTTATTAATTAATTCATGCGTTAAAGTGTGACAAGATGATACTGCAAAAGTTAATAATTTAACTTTCCGACGAATGCGATAAAAAAATTATCTAAGCTTGATTTTGTTACAAAATGAAATATTTTTTTACTTGGTGCTGCTGTATTCAAAATAAATGACATTGTCCGCTTAATTCATTGTAGAAAAAACTCATTGCTTTAAAGAAATACTGTATTATATTGATAGTTTGTTATTAACAAAATTTTATCGCAGTGATTTTTTCAAAGAACGAAATCTATCTGTTACAGCATTCATGCGCAAGACAATTCGTAAAACCATTAACAATAAAATATTAAAAGTTTATTCTGACTTGGCAATTTTAAAAATAATTTAAAATAAAGACGTGCAAATATCTAGAAGTGGATCGTGCACAATTTTCGCAACTCGAACAATTGCGCAAGTTACGTTGCGCTTTCATAAATTTTTTTGCCAGCGTTGGGCACTTTGTGCTGCGCTAATGATTAAAGAAATGTAATTTTCGCTTTATTGCACAGCGCATTAAAGATTAAAAAAATCGTTTTCGTTCAGTGGCACTGCGCTTTATATTGTCCTACTTTTCAAAAGCGCAATCTACTTTGGTCGTTTTTCAATGTAGGTCAACTTAATCTTGACTCTTTTTAAACCGGAATTTATCTAGTTTTCTTGTTTGGGAAACGATAACAAGAGAATAGGTCCAAAATTATGTATGGGTGAAACAGTGGAGAGCTTGTGCTTTCGAAAAATTAATTTCCCGCTGCGGGAAGCAACAATCTTTTACTAAGAATTGCTCGCAACAATCGGAATGCAAAGATTCGCTCGTAACAATTTAAGGCAAAATAATTAATTAGTTTCTCTATTTGGCAAGCAGCCAAGTTGAATTGGCGGGAAACTCAGTGCGGCTGCAGTAGTTGTATTCTCTGCCACTAAAGAGTTCGGTTGTCAGTTGAAACAATTACAATTTTAAATTTGAAACAAGCAGAGATAAGTCTGACGCTCAACGCCCGCAACTAGGCGTGCTCCAAGAAGAATAAGAATTCGAAATAAAAACATCTACTTTGGTTAGCAAACATATAAAATTATTTGAAATGGAACTGGAAAATGGTGTGTAATGTTTGCATTTGTTTTTACAATTTGGATCCCCCCACATCAAACCACAAAGTTAAATTTTTTTTATTTGAACTTAGGCTAATTGTGCGTTCCAGTGATTGCCCCGGATGAGCCATAGTCAAAACAAAGGAATCGGGCAAATACATTTAATGTTAAAAAATCTTGTGGTCTGATAGTCTTAATTAATTAGAATAACTCTGACTTAACTGTCATTCAGCACTTTTTTGATAAGCGCTGAACAAAAAATTTGTAAAAATTTTTAATATAGTTTCTACGATATGTTTATAAACAAATTTAACGCAACCAATTTATATAGCTTGATTGCAGTTTATATACTGATTGTGACGTCATTGATTTTACTTGCCCGCAAAACTTTAAACACGACCCTTTGCAGAATAATTTATTGTCTTTTTTGTTAACTAACGCAGTGGTGCTCAACTTCTTTCACTCTGCGACCCCAAAACACTCGCAGTACAATTAACGTGACCCAAAAAGAATTATTCATTTTATGTTAAAAAAAACTCCTTAGAAATAAAAGTGAACATTCAAATAAAATAATTTTTCAAATACTGGCCAAAAGCTATTCATGGTATGAACGTATGTTCACCGTGTTAAAACTTCTTTTATTTTTTTATTTTGTCTTCACTTTAATTTCACAAAATTTTTAAAAACTTTCAGGTTTTTGGACCGCACATTGAGAAAAAACATTTAGGATTAAAATGATGACCGAAAAAAAAGTAGAAAAGTGTACAAAAGTGTGAAACACCGTGAATATACTGCGCAAAAAAGATTGATCGCCTCTTTTAGGATTTAGACATACGATTTCTTTTGCTTTGTTTTCTGTCAAAAACATTGAAAATGTATCGTTGGGGACCCCCTAAGAAGGCTCGGCAACCCCCAAGTTAAAAATTGCTTCTTGAGACAACTGAACCGTCCCAAAGCGAACATGGAAAACACAGATTCAGTGAAAATCTTTTTCCGTATTCCATCCACGAATTTGGGTTAAAGGTTTTCAAAGTGCAATATCAGCATCCCGAATTCTATCGTGATAAAACGTATCTTCTTGGTTGGATCAGATATAATGAGACATAGGAGAGCGACCTTATCATCAGAAAAAATTTGAGCGATTTGTTTTTATCGGAGAAAATGAAAATTGTGTATCATCGCGTTTGGTTTTGCGTAGATGACTGGTTGCACTCAAACTCGTTTTTCTGTCTGTTTGCTCATGGTCAAGCTAATTATTTTGCATCATTTTGGTTGTTTTTGTAAAAGTCTTTAATCGATTGAGTAAACAGAGCTTTTCTCAAGGAAAATCACAGAGTGACGAGAGAAAGAGTTAAATCAAGATTATTTTGATTGTGGTCGCCATTACAACGGCCACTCGGCCACGCTTCCGACCCAGTTAGGCTTAGATAACCAGAGCCCTATGACTGTTATTCGGTTTCGCTTATACACTTAAAAATCGAAATGGGCAGCGGCTATGATTTGAAAAAAACATTGCGTTTTACCTGATTTAAAAATCACGTCGCGCTGGGCTTTTAAATTACATTGCGCTTATTCTGCTGCGTTTAACATAATTCAAAAAATGCTTTGCAGAAGTTACGCTGCGTTGTAGCATTCCTCATATTCAATTGCGCTCCACTAATTTGTTTTTTATTTCATTTCTATACTATCCTCCTTACTCTCAGGAAAGCGACGGAGGCGCTAATACATAGGGCAAGCAATTACTCTGACTTGCTTCCGGAAATGATAAGATATTGCTGTCTGCTTGAAAATTTTTACTTTGATTTTTTAGTTTTATAGAAATATGATTGAAATTTAGAACTGCTTGTTAAGACCGCCAATCAGGGAAAGGGCCGCAAAGTGTCTTTTCCAAGAACACAACAGAATGGCGCGTGTAAATTTTAAACCGAGATCATGTCGATCACAAACTCGGGGGTCGTAATTACTCGACCACGTCCCCGACAAAACCCCCTTGCGCTTTACTTAATTGAAGAAAAAAGGCTTACCTCAGCAAATATGGTCATTAAAATGTTAAAAAAACATGTTGAAAATGTTAATTTAATCTTATGGTGTCTACAATTTATCAAAAAATTTTTATAAAATCTAAACTTTTAATGATTTGTATTACCACTAAATTCCCGCTATCTTTATTGTAGCTTAAACTGAGTCCAAAGGCATCGCCTCTCTCAGCTGCAGGTGGATTAACACGATTTGTTACGCATGATACTTCAGAATTAGATCCAATTTCACTTCGAAAACCACAAGTTATCACTTTTCCAGTCGCTGAAATGAACAAATGTTGTTATTGCTGCTTCGAGCTAATTGAAACTTTTATCTATGCTTTTTATCATTTATTGTCTTTGGAAATGTGAACAGTTGGTCTTCTAAAGTATATTTTTATGTAAGTCTTAATGGCGCGATTTAATAACAATAATTTTAAGATTTTTTAGTTTCAATAAATAAGCCTGTTGAAAAAAGTGTATTGGTTCAGAACATTAATCTATTGCTTTAATTAAGTGCGCTCCATATTTACTATGGGAAACATTAGCTTCATATTAACATTCTATAAAAAAAATCCTCGAAGCTAGAAAGAAACGAGTAATTTAATTTCACACGTTTTTTTAGATGAAATCAGAAAAAAGAACAAAGAAAATGCAAAATAACCTGGATTTGTTTTTTTCTAAAAAAATTTGTCTGATTGCTTTAGCAGAATCGTTAATTCAGCTAAACTTACCCCACTTTTCCTAAAATCTACCTCACAACTACTAATAATGCGCATATAATAGATCAAACAAATCACTACTTGAGAATCGAATAAATTGAATATGGGTCGCTTTTGTGGCATGGTCTTTGATTTAAAAAACATCATTTTTTAAGTAAAAAATCTTTGGTTTTCTTTTTGAGATAGGATGCTATTCATTATGCTTGACGTTGAACGCTATATAACCAAAGTAGTAACTTGTATTCTTGTTTGTGGCATTTATTTGACTTTAAAAACAATCTTTAAGTTTATTTACTGTTAGGTGTGGGTGTTCCAGTTTGTGGTAGACGTGAATTTAATCCGTTGAATTTTGGCGCTCCAGCGATCACTGAACTGAAATAATAAGTACATCTTAAAGTATTTGTAGTATTCGAAAATTAAAAATTTAATTATATTTCTTTCATACGCAGAATTTTGTTATAAATTATCCATGTTAACAACATTAAAACTGGGCAAAATACACACTTTGCAGCGGTGACGTCTCATTAATCATAATCAGTGATGGCTTTAATAGGGTGCGTTTTATAGGGTGATTTAATTTGGTGCAAACTTTAACAGGAAGCCCCCCTAAAATACATCAAAAAGTGCCCCCCCCCCCGACACAAGAAATCGCTCTATTTTTTCATAGTAGCACCAAGATGTCGACGGCATGTTAAAAAAAAAAAAAAATGTTGACTCAGTGGTTGCAGTATGCTCGGCTTTAGCTCGTTAGGATGTTGTCAACTGTTGCTTGTTGATGTAAAGACCTTTTTCTTAGAGATCACTTTGTGGCTCTCCACGTTTTGGATCACCTAATGGTGATCCCCTCTAATTTGAAGACCTTTTTTTTAGAGATCACTTAGTTTTCATACACTAAATATGGCCTCAAATACTTTTTTTAGTACATTAAATATTGGTCACCCTTACTTTTCTTGCACCGGGCCCCCATTTTTGTAGGGCCATCACTGATCATAACTGTAGTAAACTAAACCTACTGTATATTTGAATCCTTAAAAACTGCACTATGAAACTACATTAGTGTTCATGATTGATATAGTAGAGAAGCAGAAAGTGATGAAATCAAAAAATGTTCAAAACCTTTTAGCTTGCAATAGCTTTTTGACGATTTTTGATTTTGATTATTTCTTTACAATATTAATCATGAACAATATCTTTCTTAAAGCACTATTTCGTATAAAAAATTTATGATGCTATGTTGAAGAACAAATCTTAACTGATTCATCCATACGGTTACTTATTAATTCAATACTTACTTTAATGTATTTCGTCTACTGATTTGAAATTGATACCCGAAAAATATAGGATTATTTATCGCTTGATTAGCGGGAACTGTATATGGGCGGACGGTTTTTCTAGTTGATGTTTGAGATGTATCGACATTAAAGCATAACGCTATGTTGATTTGAAATAGAATAAAGCATGCAATTAAAATATGCATTCTTGTCAAAAAATTGTTGCACTTTTTTGCTAAGTTGCACAATTACACAATAAATTTTCTAGCAATTACAAATAAAACTTGATTAAATTAGTAGTTATCTTAGTTAATCTTTAATTACTTTACTACATTCAGTAACTCCAACAAAACTATTATTAAACTTATTTTAAGTAAAAGGAGGCAATTTTAGTTTGAAATTACAAAATAATTGGTTAAGATTGAATAAGTAAGATTTTTTCTGGGCCAATTCAAGTAAAGACTCATCCCCCAATATTAACAAGTTAATGCAAAATCTTTCCAAAACTTTTATCTTATTACTAGCGATAAGATCTGATTTTTCTTCACGATTTAAACTTTGATTTCTTTCTTTTCTACTTTTAATCACGATTCTTCACTATTCTGGATATTAGCTTTTTTGAAATTAATTTAGTTTAAAATCAAACAAGAAAGACGTGAGTAGACATAAATTTATTTCTTTGAAGCCTTTCATCTAGATTCCTGCATTCTTTTTAACAGGAATTTCCTCTACATCTTGTCATGCCAAAAACTGCATAACACGTCTCGCTGTACAGCTAACCCAACAAACTAGGTCATTCGCTTTTTTTCCTTTAGTTTTAATCATTGCTAAAAATAATAAAAAATTGTTACGTAAAAACGCGTAATTTTTTTGAAAATTATTTACAACCAATGTTATTTTTTTCAATAATTACTACAACTGCATTCAATTTTTCATATTCTTCTCAAATTACATACATAGAATTTAGCTTGCAAAAAACTCACGTATATATAGAATTCAACATCTAATTAGTTTGGGTAGTATTGTTTTAAACTCTTGACGTTTGAAGCAAATGTGACAAAATCATTTCAAAGATCAGTATTTTAAAGTTTATAAAAACAAATAATGAGAACATATTGACATGTTACAAAACGTTTCTGGAAAAATCTACTAATCTTTTCAATTTATGTAGTAAACCTACATATTTGTTGTTCTTAAAGTAAACTGGCAACATTTGGCAGAAATATGAAAACTTTAAACAAACGTTTATGCATTACGCATTTTCTGTTAATAGAAATATTAAACTAATTACTCCAATATTGGAATTTTCCATCCACTACTTAGGTGTCATTTTGTACACATTTAAACTACAGTTATTTTAATTTAAATCAGAGTTTTTTGTTGACCTATTCTTAATGACTTTGTACTTTTTATGCCAATTTACTTTTAAAAATTTTCAATGAACACTATCGCAACATAATAACAATTTAAATGCCTTCCGGTAACAAATATGTTTTAATTACTGTACTTGTTTGTCGTTGTTTTTCCTGCACACAAACTTCGGCAAAGATTGAAACTTTCCTAAAAGCACAAAAATTTTTTGTCTCACATGTGTTTTAGCGTAACAAGTGGGACATGATGTCTCCGAACAAAATACATTAAAAGAAAAAGACAAGGTTTTTAAAGATTTTTAATGAACGTTAAAGTTCATACGTTGTACAAATGCTTTTCTATATATAGAAATAAAATCAATTTATTTCTTTAAATGGTTAACTTAAGCATTACAATGATGATACCATAAAAAAAAATTAATGGCTACTGCATGTCCTCACAAAAGCAATTTTTGCAGAAGCAAAAATTCAAAAATCGTCATCATCCTTATTTTAGGGGAAAACAGTAAATTAATTCAGTGATTTCCCTTTGCCCATTTGTCCTTTTGGAGCTGCGAGGGCAGCAGCTCAAGTTGGGCTCTCCAAGCATCACGATCTCTTGCAAGTAGCGGCAATTCCGCCGTTGAAATTGTAAGAAGCAACCAGGCCAGGTCTTCGACATAATTCTGCCAAAGAGTTTTGAGTCGCCCTCAAGGTTTTTTTCCACTCGGAAGAGCATCCACTAGTTGTTTTGCTGTTCTTTCGTGAGACATTCGGGTCACATGGCCATACCAGCGCAGTTGCGATCGTTCTATGCCCTAGGTTTGTAAACTCGGAGGGGGGAGCGTGAAAGGTTCATAGAGGGGGCGCGAGCAACTGGCTGCAAACTCAATCTTAGCCAAACCTGGCGGCCAAGTTTCCAAAATTTGGGTAAAATCATAAGTTTTCGGAGAGTGATGAAAAAGTATTTGGGTAAAACCAGAATTTTTCCGGCAACAATATTAAAAAGTTGAGAAAAATCAAGAATTTTCGGCAGCGACACAACCAATTGCATAAAACGGTTACCAAATCATATGTGAAGACCTTTTTTCTAAAGAACACTATGGTTATGGGAAGGAAATAAAGAAATCTAAGACTGATTCAAACTGAGAACCGTTTTTTTTTTGTCTGCATCCTAAGAATTTTTTAATATAAAGGGTTTTGTTGGTATCATAGAAGGGAGTGCCAGTTTTGTTTGCCTCACAAAAAGGGGGCACGTTCTCAAAAAGTTTAAGAACCCCTGTTCTATGCGGAGCAGTAACGGTTCGATGTTAAGAGACTGACAAATGTCAGTGCTTTTGACTTTGTTTAGTAGGGATAAATCTCTGAATTTTTGCAAGAAACCCATTTTGGCCGCCTGTACTCGGAATCTCATTCTTTTGGTCATTATCCAACGCTCATAACCATAGGTGAGGATTGGAACAAAACCCAATCTGAAAACGGAAAGCTTTGCTTTTGTACACAGCTCTCGTTTCCGTACAACCGATCGGCAAAGCTGGTAAATTACTGCACTTGCTTTTCCAATACGGGTGTCCAGTTTGCTGTCTTGTTTACCACACTCGAGAATGTAACTCCAAGATGCTTAAACTTCTCCGTCTGCTGGAGAGTTACTCCATTTGTTTGGAAAAACATTGGACAGGGCGACTTGACATACACATAATCTCAGTTTCAGCAGTACTAATGTTTATCTGAGTATCCTAGCATGCGTCAGAAAACCGATCAAATATTGGAGATTATTTTCGTTCGAGCTTAACAATGCAAGGTCATCTGCTAACAGCAGGCGCCGAACATTACACTCCCCAAATGTGACGTCACTACTGGAGGAACTGTCTCTGCTTATCTTGTCCATGCATATAATAAACTGGAAAAAAAACACACAGCTCTGTTGTAGTCTAACACTGACACTAAAAGGCTTTGATTTTAGACCATTGATACAAATACAGAATTCTGACTGTTTGTGCAAAAATTCGATAGCAGCGAACAGCTGACCTCTTACGTCATACTCCAGCAGTACTGTTCACAGCTTGTCTCATGAAAGATGGTCATATGCTTTTTCAAGGTCTACAAAGCATATATACACCTCTTTGGCATATTTTCATAATTTTTCAAAAACTTGCTTAAGGGCAAAGATCTATTCCTTGATGGATCTGCCAGCACAAAATCCGCATTGTGCATTCTGTAGTTGAGGTTCGACTATTTTGCGGCATCTCTTTTAAAGGCAATTTGCATTGACCTTTCCAGAAAGACTTAACAAAGAAATGCCCATGTAGTTAGTGCACTTCTTCTTCTGCACTTCTTCCTGTCTCCTTTTAAAATCAAAGATTTGTTGGGATTAAAAATTCTTTTTTAGATTTGTTATGATTAAAATTTTCTTTAATAAACGCTAATTACCTTTTTATTAAATACCCTAGAATATTTTTCATTTAAATAGTCTTCAACAAGTTTGAATTCTTTGCTAATTTTCAATTTTTAAAACTAATTATTTCTTAAAAAGTCGTACAACTTAAAAATTTAAGCCATTGTTTAACAATGCATACTAACTTTTCGAAGCAAAAAATAACTTTAAAAACTCAATCAAAGTCACCAACACTTCTTTTGCTGTTTATATATGATACATTTGTGACTAAAAATATCGCTTTTTCAAAGCGTGTCGTGATCTTGTCTCGTGCGTTACATCCGCAATGAGAGGTCTGACTTAAAATCAATTAAAAATTTTTTTATTGCAATAGTAGCACCGCTCAAGTATTTCCTCACAATATGCACGTCATTTCGCATATAATTGCTTTTACCGGGTCGTTATCACTTCGTTGATACATCTGTCTTTGTGACGTATCTTTCCTGCTTTGGGACAAGGTTTGTAATTACTTTGCAATTACTTTTTTTATTGGAGGTATTAAAACCTATTGTTTTTGTGTATACTTAAGTTATAAATTAGCATTTTTTCACCAGCAGTTGTTAAAATATCTAAAAGATTGCACTTAAAAAAAATAGATACCTGAATTAAGTTGATTGGTTCATAATTACTGACTTTTTTTTAACCAGGTAATTTTTTTGCTTAGACTACCGATTGAGTGAATAATTTTTTTGATTGTGATGTTGTGTATTTTAGTCATAATTCGTCAATTTTTTTAAACAGAACGCTTCACTTCCAATAGTCTTAAACTTTCTTGAGTCATTTCCTAAGCTTATACCGTCGGGTACTCCGCTTCGGATAACTGGATTTTCTTTCCTTAACACATTTGAATCTAATGCCTAAAGGAAAAATCACGGAAGACCAGATGAGCAAACGAATCGTCAGCCAGTGTTGACAAGGCTTTAAACTTTTCATAATCTAACATAACCTTTGCTCGGCTCTCCCTGGTATCGTGAAATGATTTCAACTATTTATCGCCCCATTTTTCTTCATTTTTATTTTTCCCATTTTTCCCATTTTAAGATAAGTTTAGGATATCGAATTTACCATATTAACATCTAAATAAGAAATTAGCAAAGGACTTGGTGACTCAAATTATTAAACTTCGATAATAAACAAATTCAATTCCATTTATTCAATTCCATTTGTGATTGCAACCAAAATCAAGCTTAACATGAAAACAATTGTATTTTATATTTTAATTATTTTTAAAGCTTTCATCGAACTGTGTAGACCAGAAATGTATAACCTTGGATAAAATACCCTATTAATGTAAAATTGGAAAGTACAGAAAAAAATTTTCCAGTAAGTTTTTAATAGCTTAAATACTTTAAAAGGCTGATCATATTGGCTATAACTGTTTCCGTTCTTGAATGATCGTTGATAATTTTAGAAAAATTTAGCATAATTATAAAGGTATAATAATTATGTGATTTTAGGCCTTTAGGCCAAAAAACCTTGCCATTTTTAGTGCAAACGAATAAAAGAAACTCGTTACCAAAAGAAGTTTAGTGCGACTCGTAATGGGACCCAATAGAATTGAAAGAATTTTTTTTTAACAAAAGCTTTTGCATTTTAGTTTTTCAGCAGACGTTACGGAACTTTTTCAATTTTAAGGTTAACTCAATTAAAAGTTAAAACTGTACTTTGGATGAAATTTTAAAGATTTGTGGGCTTCTACCAGATGCATCAGTGCAGCAATGTAACTGGTAGAAGTCCGCAAGTCTTAGATTTTTCTCTTTATATATGACCAGCTATGCGACATAACCTGAGTAAGTAAACTGTCCCTGATAAAAGTTTAAAACTCCAATACATGGTCGGACAATGAGTTCGGGTTTGGCATGTGTCATGCACAAGTTACTGGTGGTTACTCTTTTGGGCCATCTGACCTGAACTCAATAGTTTTTATTAATTAATTAATCTTTTTTGTTTATTTTGGTCTTGATTTTTGCGAATAAAATATAAAACATCAAAAAAGATTTTTACTCAAAAGCTTTTTACTTTAAAAACAACAAAATACGCCATTTAAGTGTAGAAATATTTGGTTGCTTAAAATGAATTGTATTTTTATGAAACATTATGAACTTAGATCAATCAAGTCGCTTTAAAAACGTGAACTACAAATACTAAAACCGTGTAAGGAAATGTGCCAAAAATTTCTCTTTTTTATAATATGACTTCATTTCCATTTTGCTTTAGGCAATTGATCACGCTGAAAAATTTACTATAAAGTGTTTTCTTAAGGTCAAAATGAAAAGTACCTTAAATATACGTCAAACTGGCGACTCATCAATAAATTTGACATGTACGGTGCGTCATATTTAACTAAATAAACCAATGTTACAGCCGTCAGCTCTGGTTTGTTGTTTGGCAGAAGTAGTGTTAACCTTGCACGTGTAACCTTGAACATTCTTACAAAAGTAAAAATCGAGACAAAGATTGAAAGATTTTTACACTTAAAACCTGACATTTAAATTTTTACTGATGGTATGAGCTATATTATTCTAAACGCTGCAAACCAAATTAGTATACGTATGCGAAATTGCAATGTCACAAAAACGTCATAGTACTTTATACGATAGAAATTGAGGTACTACTTTGGTATGTAATTAGCTCATTAATAGGTTTGTTCTCATTACTTCAGCTTTGTTTTTTAAAGTGCAATCAAAATTAAAGTAACGAGAACAAACCTGTTAATGAGCTAATCGAATACCAAAGTAGAGCCACAATTTCTATCTGATAAAGTGCTATGACGTTTTCGTGACACATTCGTAACTTAATGAGCTAATCGCATACAAAGCAGAACCAAAATTTCTATCTTATGAAGTGCTATTTTCAAGTGAAATCAGCTCAGATGACAGCAGCTTTCTTACAGACTGGCCCGTATGTCTGAGCCGTGAGTAAGTCTGTTATTGCTGTTAAACATGACAGACCGAAACCAAACCTGCCAAAATAGAAGGGTATCTACCCCTCTTGATGTTCAGCGAGGGTCTGCTAATTGGCAAATTTTCTTTTCAGGACGGTCAATGTCTGAAAAAATTTCCTTTTTCAGGCAAATTGCCAACAAGTTCCGAAGACCCACTATTCTCCAGCTGAACATCGAAAGCCTCACTGCTAGCAAGATGAACGGTCTTCATTACCTTGCTTTGCAGTTTGAGCCACATGTCATCCTACAAGAGACCCACTGCACTAAGGCATAGAAGCTAGTAATTCCAAGCTACCAACTAGCTGGGACTTTTTTCCACGTTTGTCCACGAGCGACTAAGGTATACTAGGCTTTTGTACCACTACACCTCTCCAACAACATCTGAGATTGAGTGGTTGTGCGTGGACGTTGATGGTTATAAAATAATCATCGTTTACTAACCATTTATTCGCACTCTAGTCGAAAAGCAGGGAGTATTTTGGACAACAACCTCACTGATAGGTCATGACACTCTCCTCATTACTGTCCCGTTTCAGCTGATGCTATTGTATTTCAGCTGGTCAGAAATAGGAGATATAAGGCTGTTGACCGCCAGTCATCTCGAATTGTTTCTCAAAAATTATCTGACTTTTAAAGGCCACAAAACCAGACCCAGTAAATATCTATGACACTTTCTGACAAAGATAATTTACTGCTGCCCTTCAACACTTAAAACCAAATAAACCTCCGAGGCCCTGACTCCATCTGCCCAGAACTTATAATCCATGCTGGGGCTGGTTTGAAGTCCTGGTTATGTGACTTCTTTTCTTCCTGCTTGCACCGACTCAAAATTCTCAAGATCTGGAGAAGAGCGCTTGTAGTCGCGATCCTAAAGCAAATGAAGCCCGTGGGAGACCCAAAGAGCTATTGACCGATATCTCTGTTCTGTGTCCCCTACAAGATCCTCTAGAGGCTTATCTGCGCCCGCGTCGAGTCAACTATTGATTTATTGCTCTCCAAAGTGCAGGCTTGCTTTTGACGCGGAAAGTTAACCATGGATTAAGTCGTTCTACTCTTACAGAACATCTAGGATTCTTTTTAGGCTAAGAAGAAGGTCGGTGCCGTATTTGGCAATTCAAAAATGGCATATGACACTGTCTGGAACCATGCCTTACCTGCAAGCTGCTGAAGCTTTTACCAGATAAGCACATGATCAGAATGATCATGGAGCATGTCCGAAACCGAAGCTTTACTCTAACTATTGATGACACAAAGCTGGCTACGACGTTGGAAAAACGGTGTTTCTCAGAAATCGGTCTTGACTCCCCTCCTATTCAAAATCTATACGTACGATCTGTCCTCCACAATTTTCAGAAAGTATGCTTATACTGAAGATTTAGCATTGTTGCACTTTTCGTGAAACTGGAAGGACTTGGAGGGGACATTAAGCCAAGACATGCTTACACCTTCAGCGTATCTGCAGACTTGGAGGTTAAAGCTCAGTCACACTAGACGGTGACGGAAGACTTTCATTTATATAACCGAGAAACCAAACGTGAGCTAGAAATCTACAACAGCTATAAAGGTTTACCGTTCTATCCCACCCCATCTTATCTTGGGGCAAAACTGGACATATGGCTTATGTTTTATCATCTTACGTTACGTTTTGTGGCATTGCAAAAAAAGCTATCTTCGCGCGTCACACTACTGAGTCAACTTGTGGGCTCAGGATGAAATGCTGGTGCCAAAACACTGCGCACAGCTGACCTATCTGTTAAGCTACTCAACAGCTGAGTACTGCGCACCAGTCTGGTGTCGCAGCGCTCACACTCGCCTCATAAAGAGTGTCTTGACTAAAGCCTTGTGCATAGTTACTAGATGCCTGCGTCCCACTCCAACGGACCACCTACCCATACTTTCAGACATCCAGCCATGTTAGCTTCGGCGACTAGGAGAGATATTCTACTGGGTTTACTGTGGATCTCTAAACCCTGATCATATTCTGTACGTTCTTTAAGTGGATCCTCAGATGCTTGCCAATAGAGACTAATATCTAGGCGCCAGATTGTGCGAACTGCGAAAAATCTTTTAAACAACTTCGCCGGACTTAGCATCCGCGCTTCATAATGGACAATTTATAGATGGAAGGCTGAGTACTGCGAGACTACATACAGGCTGCGTATTTTTATACCCAGGACCAGTGCCAGGCCTGCTGCAATGATCTTGCCCCAAATAACTTGGGTTCTAGACTTCAGTCATATTTTTAAAACAAAACTAAAACACCAAAGACAGAGATGGGCCTTGCAGAAAAGAAGGCCCGGTGCAAGAAAAATAGGCGGGCTACTTTCAGTGTTCCGAAGCAAAGCAATCTCTAAAAAAAAGTCTTTATTTTACAGATGCCACCGTCCTGGTGCTACTATCAAAAAATAGAGCAATATCTTGCGTAGGGGGACTCCTTGCGGCCGCTCCGTCGGGACCCTATTAAAGCCATCATTGACGAAAGAAAAAATTTCAACCACACAGCGATATCTTGGCATTTCCGAAAGCAGGCCATGGTAATCGCTTGATGATTTTTCTATGTCTAGCGTTTCTAACGCTGTCTTGCGAGTCTAGGGAATAAGTATTAATAAAAACAATGATACGTAACGAGACCGCGTACGAAATGTATAACCGAAATTGTTTCATTGTTAAGTTTGTCTCTTTTAGAAGTTGCTGGTTGCTATTTCTCTTTTTTTTTTTTTTTAAAAATCATTGGCATTCTAACTTCACAATGAACGGTGTGATCAACCAAGCGATTTTAATTTACTGTTTGGTTAGGTGTAAGTAGAGGCTCAAAACAATAATTCTTTTAAGAGAGAGGGGGAAATCGGCAGTATTTTTTCTGTCATTTGGTTATTAAAATGACTTGCCTGAAGCATAATGTTCACGCAGCAGGACCTTGTTAGTTAGAAAATTAATACACAAAAAAGTCAAATACCAAAATCTTGTAAGAAAAAAAATTAGAAATAAATATTCAAACAAATACCCCAAATAAAACAAATATTTCATTCTTTTTTAAGTATCAAACTTAAACCAAACTTTTTTTAGTGTTTTAGTACTTTCCTATAACAACTACAATATTTATCGCTGCTCTTTTTCAAATTCAAAAACTTGTACACATTAAAGCTGGCGTTGGCAAACTTTTTAGCTCGAAGACGCATTCAAAACTTGATTTTGTTTTCGGGACGCACTTTAGTGATTAGTAACTCTAAAAAAATCATCACTTTTCATCAGAGTTAAAAACCTGCATTTGCGTCCCAAAAACGAAAGGATCCCAAACGTTGGAGATTCGTAGAAAGTGATAACTTTTTTTTAGAGAGAGAGAGAGAGAGAGAGATCTGTTTATTTGCATCAAAATCTTTTCAATATATTAACGGTTAAAACAACATAATGATTTTTACATATTGATATTAAACAAATTGATTAATAATGATAAGAATTTTTAATAAACCAAACTACACTATAAAGATATGATGCAGGGGTAGGAAGGGGCATAGGGTTACCATACGTCCTCTTTTTGGAGGATATGTCCTCCTTTTTAATGAAAAATAATTTGTCCTCCGAGGACGTTAAAAAATGCCCAAATGTCCTCCTTTTCGGCATTTTGAACAATTAAAACATGTCCAATCATTCAGCCTTTTAGTGTATAAATATATCATCGGTTAGATCACTAAAAGTAGGCCTATATATCGCGCACGCGCTATAGCTTACGTCTTACCAGGTTACTCTAAGATAGTCGGAGGTGTTTATGATGTAATAAATTTCTCATTCGATAATGAATTATGATGCAATTGTAACGACTTCAATGGTTTACTTGACTTGTTTTTAATCAGCTTCAAAAATGCATCTCATCTTTCTAATGCCAAGCACAAGCAACAAAACAGCACAGCGAGACAAACACGATTATGACGTAACAATCACAATTGTCCTTTGCTACACATATTGTGGCATCCACTGTACTGTAAGTTAAGCTTTGTTAAGACATTCAGATCTAGTTAACAGTGAAACATTTAGCTTGCTAAAAAATTAATGCCAAAGAGGAAGTCAGAATTTACAGAAGAGATACAGAAAAAGTATCCGTGTTTTAGAAAGGGACGGAATGATTTTGAAGCGGATTGCATTGTTTGTGGCTACGGTACGTTTATTTCAGTGGCGAATAAAGGTGGACTTAGCTTAGATATGCATGTACAGAGTACAAAGCATAAAAAAGCTATCATGGGAGAAACTTCATCTGCAAAAGTGACAGATTATTTCTGTAAGCCTGGTACACAAACTGAAGATAATGTTGCCGCTGCTGAAGCCACCATGGCGTTTCATACTGTAAAGCATCACCAGAGTTACAAATCTAATGATTGTACATCACCTTTGATGAGAAAATTATTTCCTGATTCAAACATTTCGAAAAAGTATTCTTGTGCTCGGACTAAAGTTGAAGCTATTGTTAATAACGTTCTTTCTCCCATGAGTGTTAAATACGTGCTGAATGATATACAAGAACATGGTATTATGTATCTCGGAGTGGCAACTGATAGTAGTAATCATCAATCAACCAAACTTTTTCCTATTGTGGTTCAATATTTCGATTGGAAACATGGGGGCCTTCAGTCAAAGTTGCTTGAAGTCAAAAGTACTACAAACGAAACATCTTTAACAATTGCTAATGAAGTAAAAGAGACTCTGACAAAAATGGGCTTATTCGAAAAATGTGTTTCTTTCACTGGTGACAATTGTAACACTAACTTTGGTGGCTTAAGACGTCCAAAGGGTAACAACGTCTTCTCTAGATTGAAAAATGATTTACCAACACTGGTTGGAGTTGGTTGTCCGGCGCATATTTTAAATAACTGTTTGCATCATGGTACGAATCAGATGACTATAGATGTTGAAAGTATTATGTACAAAACCTACCAGTATTTTTACATTTATACTGTTCGCACAGAGGAGTTGAAAGATTATTGTAACTTCGTGGATACAGAATACCGGAAACTACTTTCCCACAGTGTAACAAGGTGGCTGTCGCTTTATCCTAGCTTGTCAAGAATGCTTCAAATGTTCCCTGCCTTACAGTCGTATTTCACGTCAATTGACAAGCCACCGATTGTTTTGAAACGGTTTTATGAAGCTCCTTTGAGCGAACTATATTTGAAACACTTGCAATCATTCATCGCTGTTTTCAATGAGCAAGTTCAAAATATTGAACGGTCAAAAGCATCCATTGGTGAAGTTTGATCGTGCCTCGATGCTGTAAAATCAACAATTAAAGAGAGAAAAAAGCACATGTTCATATCAACGCAAATTAAATCAAAGCTGAATAAACTCAGAGAAGAAGGTCAAGATCAAGCTTGTGACTCGTTCATCCGGGATGTTTCTGTGCTGTACAAATCTTGCGTGGAATACTTGGATAAATGGACTAGTTTGTTTTACGAATTTTAATGCTTTGATTGGATGCTACTGTCGCAAACAACCAAGTGGGAAAATGTTGAACCATGTCTGGAATATTTGCAGCAGAAAAATGTTTCTATTGATGAAGCTAAATTGTTTGACCAATACCACAGGCTATGCAAATTCATTGAAACACAGCTTGGAACAAATGCACTGCCATATCGCAAAATGATGGCGCATGAAAGATGGGCAGCCTATTTTAACACGTGCAGTACTACTGAATTGTTTAGCGAGCTGTTAAAAATTGCACAGTTTTACTTCAGCATTATAGCTCATAACGCTAATGTTGAACGTATTTTTTCCTTGTTACAGCCACAATGGTCAAAAGAAAGAGAGCGATTTCTTTTTGATTCAGTTGCAAGCATCTTGAAGTTGGTGTACAATTTCAATGATGTTACATGCAACCAGTTTTATGATATTGTTAAAGCTGATTCTACACTACTTAAGAAAGTTCAAGAAACAGCCAAATACTCGTGGGCTAAGTCGAAAAATTAAATTTAATAACACTTTGACCTATAGCTAAAATATTGTTGCTTTCGTTTGTCTTTTGCCGTATAGGCGATGCAGAACAACTAGCTGTTAATAAATTTCTTTAAAATAAAAAGTGTCCTCCTTTTTGGTGATGAAAATATGGTAACCCTAAAGGGGCAAAAAGTCATTTAATCATTACTCCCAGCTTAATTGAAAGTTTCATAACACGTAATTTAATATATTAGTTAAGTTTTTGGTAAGTAAAATTGATTATTAAGTATAGAAAAAATTAACAAAAGACATATTACATCATAAATATAAATCTACCTTTCAGACAAAATAAAATAAAAAAAAAAGCACGAAAAACAAAAACCAAATAGATAAAATTAGACGAAAGAATAGATCTCGGTATAAATTAGATTTGAAATAAAGGCAAATAGCATAAAACCAATAGCACAACGGTGAAAAAAACAAAAAAATCATAGAGATCACCACGATTAGAAGCAAAGAAAGAGAGTAAAGTCATTTTCTTGAGGCTTTCGCGGGCCGCACAGAAAGCCGTGGCGGGACGTAGTTTGCCCACCCATACATCACAGCAATTCGCGAGTACTTCAATCTTTTAAAAGTGACTTGCAAGATAAAATTGCTTAGTCGCACCGGGCTTACTAAAAGTATAAGTTCTGGAAAAGTGTGATTCGACTTGCGAGGACAAAGACGCGAGTTCGATACTCAGCCCGCCTAAGTTTTCAGTTTTGCTCTTTAAAAAGGCACTTCATAAAAAATCTTTAATGAGTTGACTCTGCTTAAAATAGAAATCATCAAGCAGACTAATAAGAGAATACAAAAAGAAGCCTTTGAGAAATTTTGATTTTGGCTGCGAATTAGAAATTAAATTACTGTGCTATAATAAATTACTGTGGTTATTAACTATATAGATAATTAAAACAAATTTCAGACAGACGGCTGCTAGACAACTAGTGCTTTAGTACTAGCTCGTGTGATCAAAAATAGCTGAGATATCTACTCATACATGACTAAAACAGAGAAAATTGTGCAACAAGGAAATAAACTACCACAAATAGTTAAAAACATCAATTTTAACATTAATTTAAAATATTTTAACAAAAGAAACTAAAAAATTAACTCAAACATTTAAACAAGCATTTTAGATTTTAATAAAATATTTTTTAGCAATCCATTTTTTCCCTTGCCTGATTTTAATTGAGAATATTTATTCCAACTTCCATTTTTTCAACTGGTTGAATTATGCTGTTAAATCAATTTTGATTTTATTATAACTATTTAACCATGTTTTCACTTGCCTGCATACAAAAATTTACACCGATAAAATCTGAAATTTGCTTCTTCAGTTTAGGATAAAAGTTTGAAAGTCATGAATAGTTGGAAGCCAAAAATTGAGTGACAACAACAACAACAATTATAGTTTTTTAAACAACTATAAATAGAATTGTACTTTTGCAAATCTAGGCTGATGCATTGTTCAATGATAGCGTTCAGCGGATGCTATTGAACCAGAAGCAAATATCGCGTGATGCATTTTCCTACTTTAAAGGTAAAGATATGAGTCAAATTTTTCTGATAAAAATAGAAGTTTTTTTAAGCTAGGCCAAAGTTATCCGTTAAACTTTGGAAATTCAAAGTATAACGGATCACTAAGGCCTAGCTTAAAGTTAAAATTACAATAAGAAACAATGTAAATAGGCTTACAGACATATAGTGATTTATTATTAAAACTTTATTAAAACAATCCTTTAAAAGGTAATCATAGGTACTGTACATACGAGGTCTGTTTGAAAAGTATTGAGACTTTGTTCGTTGCGCGAGTTGTGCATACGTCATAGAAAATAGCGCTTTTTGAAAAAACGTGCAAGCATTCACGAGTGTAAAAAGGCAATTTCACCTTTCTATCACTATTACATAAGTTTTTACAAGTTTTAGCTTAAGAGCACTTGATTGTCTATTATTGTGAATAATTTATGTTATTTTGGCTTCACGATTGTGTAAAATTGAAATGAGTTCAGAGCAACGAGTTGATATTAAATTTCTTGTTTGATTTGGAAAAACTCCAACGAAGGCTCTAAACTTGCTTAATTAAGTTTATGGGGATAATGCAATGTCAAAGGCTTGTGTTTTTAAGTGGCAAAAAAGATTCAAGGAGGGAAGGGAGGAGGTGAAATACGATCCCAGAAGTGCAAGGCTTTGAACCAACAGAAATGATAAAAACATTGAGCTTGTGAGGCAGAAAGTGCGTGGCGACCGTCGGCTGACTGTTCGAATGATAGCAAATGAACTGGGCATTAGCTGCGAAAGAGTATGGACAATCATTACGGAAGACTTGGGGATGAGAAAGATCTGTGCCAAAATGGTCTCACGTTTGTTGAATAAGGCCAAATGGAACGGCATGTTCAAGTGTGTCATGACATCCTGGAACGACTGAAAACTGAACCGGACTTGTTGAGGAGAGTGGTGACGGGCGATGAGTTCAGTTCAGTACAGTTCAGTTCAGTTCAGTTTAGTTTATTATTGTTGTGATATTGTGCAATAGATGACGTAGTGTTTTCTTACGCTTCTTAATCTTAATCAGCGCCTTCTGCTTGAACAATTATTGGACAAGCGTATCTCCAAGCATAATTGTTACAAGTTAAATTTACGCATCTATTTCGGTTAATCAGTCAGTTCAAAGTCATCAAGCTACTACAGTAAACGAACTAAAAGCATTCTATTTCAATACGGTTGTTTTGTGGCTAAGTATTTTTTGTGAATTTTAATTATTATTATTTAATGAACCTGTGTATTCGTACAAAGATACAACAATTATTTGTCAAGTAATACTGGTACATCACTCAAAATTAAAAACGAAATACAAATAAATCTATATAAATGACAAGATAATTTGCAGAGCACTTTTTTTAAGAAATAACTTAGCAATTGAGAAACCAGTCATTTGACGAGGAGACAGCGAAAGACCATCAGGTCATCTAAGTCAGCTGCCACCCCATAAGAAAGATAAAAAGAAAAGTATTATTGCCAGAAATGATTTGAGATTTCATTAAAGATAAGTACAGATGAACAAGAATTTGCAGATAAAAAATAATTAATAAAAAAAATTAACAATGAATATGCAAAACAAAAACAGAAAGAGAAATAACAGAAGAAAAAGAATACGCAATTTTTTTTTTTTTTACTAAGCAATAGTCAAGTACGTATCAACTGAATCCAAACATGCTTGTATTCCTTTTTTTTATTTTTTTTTTTTATTTATAAGATTAAAGTAAAAATTTTGTATAAGCTTTTTTAAATGTATATTTTGACCTAAGCTTGTCCGAATCGAGTGAACATAGTAATTGGAGTTCTTTGAGATTCTAGTGTTATATTTATGTATTGTATTTAAATTTGAAAGTTGATAATTTGTGTTGTTAATTTGCCATATATTGTTTTTAAGGTTATGAAATGCGATGCCTATCTGTAATTTGTATATGTCACATAGTTTCAGAATTTTCAGTGGTGTAAATAGGGGACTTCAATTAGTTTGGTAATTACACCCTGTCATTATCTTAACAACGCGTTTTTGTGTATTCTTAATAGGTTGGATAATAGTTTTAGCAGCTTTTCCCCAACTAGTTATACGATATTTTAGATGGGAATACATCAAACTATAATAAATGATTTTTAACGTATGGATATTAACATATTTCTTTAGCTTCGAGATTGCCTATGAACTTTTTACAAAGTTTGGCATTTAGATAGTTGATGTGCTGTGTCCAATTCATTTTGTTATCAATTATTATGCCCAAGTATTTAACACTTTTATTTGGATAATTTCATTTTGGCCGATTTTGATGCTAAACAAGGATTTGAGTTTCCTATCTTCAATATTTTTTAGTTTTTTTTCAGTTTTTTTTTTTTCATTTTTATCTCTATATTTATCCTCCTGACTCGCAGGAAAGCGACGGAGGCGCTAATACATGGGGTAGGCAATTACCCCGACCTGCTTCCGGAGATGCCAAGATATTGCTGTCCGCTATTAATTTAATAGAGATATGACTGTAATTTAGAACTGCTTGTCAGGACCACCAAGCAGGGGAAAGTGCCATAAAGTGTCTTTCCCAAGGACACAACAGAATGGCGCGAGCGAGACCGTGTTGGTCACGAGTCCGGCGCTTTAACCACTCGACCACGCTGCCGGTTCTGCATTAGTTTTATGTTCTAATATGTTTGGACGTTTATCAATTCATGTTAGAATTGCATCATCATCAAATAGGATCACTTTCAAGTTTGATGCATTTGGCAAATCATTAATATAAAAGAGGCCCTAGGGTCGAACCTTGAGGTACTCCATAATTATTTTCACATTGGTCTGACTTTATTTTATTAATAATAGCGCATTGTTGTCTGTTTTTTAAATAACTTGCAAGTAGTTTATGAGGTTCACCACGAATGCCATATTTGTGTAATTTATCCAATAGTATTTTGTGATCAAAGGTATCAAATGCTTTGGCCAAGTCTAAAAAGATGGAGCAAGTTATATCATTATTTTCTAAATTTTCAATTATTTCATTGCCTACCTGTGCTACAACGAGTTCTGTTGAGTAGTTTTCCCTAAAACCAAACTAAGATTTGAAAAACACATTATTTTTATTAAAATAAGAAAATAGTTGTTTATAAATGCATTTTTCAAAATTTTTTGAAAATATTGAAATTAAGAGATAGTGGTCTATAATTATTACAACTGTATATGCCTCCTTGTTTAAATAAACTCCTTGTTTAAATAAAAGTATAAATAAAAGTATAATTTCTGATATTTTATGTGATTGGGGAAAAGTAGAGGTTGTAATGCAATGATTGAATAAGTTTGTTTAACTCAAAAGTATTAAAAAGATAAATGTTTTCACTTAAGTCGACTAAAAATTTTTCAGCATCAAAATGTTTTGTGCAACGTCTATATTTACGTAGTTAAAATATCAGTAGGAGGCCTGAAGTTTTTTACGATTGTAATGATAGGTAAGTGGTCAGATATATCACTTAGAAGAATGTGAAAAGTTATTGTGATTTCCTCATAATTAGAATAAAAATGGTCTAGCAGTGATGTAGGTGTGTGTTTTACTATATGGGTATTATTTGATACGCATTGTTTACATCCATACGTTTGTTTATCTATCTTTATCCTCCTGACTCGCAGGAAAGCGACGGAGGCGCTAATACATAGAGTAGGCAATTACCCCGACCTGCTTCCGGAGATACCAAGATATTGCTGTCCGCTAGTAATTTAATAGAGATATGACTGTAATTTAGAACTGCTTGCCAAGACCACTAAGCAGGGGAAAGTGCCATAAAGTGTCTTTCCCAAGGCACAACAGAATGGCGCGAGTAGTATGTATTGTTTATATTATGTATTGTTTACATCCATAGTATTCTTGTAATTTAATATCTCAGAACTATTTTTTTTTCAAATCTATGTTATCATTTCTATTCAATTTATCCATAGTTTTTTCTAGTTCATTGAGAAATGAGTTGATTTTATGATTTGGATATCTGTAAATTGTTCCAATAATAATCTTTTTATTATTTGGTAAAGTAATTTCGATCCATATATCTTCACATGCATTTACATTTAAATTAAACTTATTAGTTTTATTGAATAAATATAAAGATTTTATAAATATTCCTACACCTCCAGCATTACTTGGGGGGTCAGAATGAATAAAATTATAGTTATTTAAAGAGTAAGGAAATGATAAATTATTTTTTAATTTGGTTTCACATATTGCTATTATATCAGAGGTTATTTTTGAGGTGAAACTGCGGTATTAATTTGAAGTATAATAAGAATTTTTGGGTTTTGAGAGATTTTAGCAATAGTTTTTAATGTGCAATATAAAGTCATCATTTGATAAGGAATAAAATGGGAAAATTTTGTCATAGTTGTAAGGGCAAAAATATTGCATAAAAAGATAATCAAGCATGTAAGTTTTTTTAAATCTACATCTATATTAAGCATAAACAAATCATCTGGTGCAGTAACAGTTAGCAAATTACCAACTCCTTTGTCTTGGTTGTGAAAATTAGATTCCACACCTGTTTGTTGGGCTGCTTTTCTCATCGGAATCTTTCCATTATATGTATGAATCATAACAAATTAGTTGCAGCACTCATTTTTTTGAAAATAATAATTTTATGCGAAGGGGAGTCAAATCTTCCGAGATGAAAATATCATTTAGTGTATCAGCTTCTTTTAATTTTGATTTTGCATAGAGAAATTCACACCTTTTTTTGTGAGACAAGAATCTTACAATAATAGGTCTAAGTTTATTTATTGGTTTGCCAAGACGATGTGCTCTTTGAATATTATATTGTTCTTAATTGATTTTTAGGGTTTCAGCAATTTTAATATAACAAAAGTGAGCATTCAGCATTAGAAGAACTCCATTTAATGTGAACTTTGCTGCTGTCTTCTTGATATAATATGTAGTAAAAGTGGCTCTATTGAAGTTTTTAAAAGGCAAAGTCAGGGACGCCAGAAGCGGGAGCGAACAAGGGGCAAATAGTGTCCTTTGAATTTGCAGTACAAAAGCATTTGGTTCGATTTGTCTCTACACTTACAAAGTTTTTAAAACAATGATTTGACAACAGCAAAAAACCAGTAAGTTAACAAGGGCGCAAAATCGAAAAAAAGAGGCACTCTTTTGGTTGATAAGGTACTTACTATAAATATAAAATATAAAAATCTCTCTGAATATATACAAGAAAAAAGAAAGTTCATTGGGTGAACGAACTGCCGTAAACAGGAGATGATAATCTTCAACTAACTCTCCAGGTCATGCATTTGCGTACCTGTTCGAAATATATTTGAAAACAACAAAAAATAGAGTAGGTGGTAAAATCAAAATAAATTTTCTAAAACCGAAAGTTCATTGGGTGAACAAACTGCTGTAAAAAGGAGATGAAATTTCTTTTTTTAGTCTTCAACTAACTGTTCAGGTCATGCATTTGCGTACCTGTGATTTCGAACAAAAAAAGAATAGGTGGTAAAATCAGTGACAACATTTTTTTTTGTCTTCAACTGTATTTCGAACAGGTACGCAGATGCATGACCTGGAAATTTAGTTGAAGACTAAAAAAAGGTTTATCTCCTATTTACGGAAGTTCGCTCACCTAATGAACTTTCGGTTTTTTTGTACTTAACTTTGAACCTTTGCTAATCATCGCGTGATTATTGCAGTCATAGCGAAAGAATGAGAGTGCAAATCAGAGTGATGACCTTTTTTTTAGTCTTTAACTATATTTTGATCACGTGACTTTTAATTTCAGACGATTCTATTTAGTTTTGAAGTCTTAACTACAATTTTTCTATTCAACCAAAAAGAAGAGCTTTTGTTTTAAATCTTTACCTCCCCCCGCCAAACTTCAGCTTAAATATCTACTCGATTTTTCAAGTTTGATTAAGTTTTGTTTAGATAAGGTTGAGCATTCTAACCCTAACCCAAACCCTATTCTTTACAGATAAGCCGTAGAAAAAATGAGCAGCAGTTTAATTGCTTTGTTATTAAGTTGTATATATTTGTTTTTAAGTGAAATCTAAAATTGTAAAAGTGGTAAGTTTTTATATGCAATCTTTAACTTGGTATCGCAAACGAGTTCAACTTCTTTTTTAGCAGCGAAAAGCGGGAAAACAGCTTTTTCTTTCACCATCAAATATTTCATGATTCTTATAATAATTTGGTGTAGATTTTTTTAATAAAGATTTATGATACAGCAATTTTTTATGGAAAAATAAATGTAATTTTAAGTTTACAAACACTGCACTTGTTATGTGGCAATTCTTGATTGCCACCCAACGACCAAACCTTTTTAGTACAAAAAATTTTTTAAATATATGATAAGTCTTTTATAATGATTACTTAAAAAAATCGGTTAAAGGTTTTCAGAGGGAACTTCCCATAAGACAAGTAGGGCCTTGTTTATATGACGCAACCGAAACAGGTTTTTGTACCATCATCAATAGATAAAAAATTTTTAAGTTGTAATAACTGTTGTGAGACGCTTTCATTTTGAATGCTGTCGTACTTCGGAAATTAAAATGAAGAATTTGTTGTTAATTATAAATCTGAAATTTTGGATAACTATTACAATATATGTATGATGATTTGGAAAACCATTTGGCGATTCGATACTATTCAATTTGATGATGAGCGACTAATAAAGCCCATTTCCACTGCGAGCGTGAAATGGAGCATTCTTTGTTTCTTTTATTGATATTTCTTGCTTCGCTTAAGGCCCGTTTCCACTACGAGCGTGGAAAAGAGCATTCTTTCTGTCTTTTATTGATTTTCGATTGAAGCGAGCGGTTAAAATTGAAGCGAGCGCAAAAAAAAAGCATTAAAACAAACAAAGAATGCTTTTTTCCACGCTCGTAGTGGAAACGGGCCTTTAGATCTCGCTTAGATCTTAAGCGCGGAAAGAAGTAAAAAAATCAACGAAACAAACAAAGAATGCTCCATTTCACGTTCGTAATGAAAATGGGGTTTTATAGATGTTGGACGTGAAGATAACGATGGCGACCGTTTTAACAATTTTCAGAAAACAATTCAAAACCAACTGTTCCTACAATAGACAAGTCAACTTTGAACCGCATAAAACGTGAAACTATTGCGAAAACTCAAAACTCCTCCAGATAACAAATTAAATAAATACCCGACAGTTCGAAAGTCGATGCCGGCAGAATCCGACAAAAACCTTGCTCAATTAAAGTTAACATCTTTGTTGCTCTCTTGCTCTATTGTGGCGATTCACAACTGTGTGCGCTACACACTAGTTAGTCGCTAGAGATTTTCAAGCGAGCCGCGATAGGTTTAAAAGACCTTTGTCTATTGGTCGTTTGAAATCTTTAACTTTTTTTTAAGTTTGCACTATGTTTTTATAATTGTGCTTTATTGACGTTGCTTAAAGTAAAATTCATCTTAAAATACTACAAAAAAATTATAAAGACGTAATACCAATCTATGCCTGGTTTACATTTTAGTAGACTTAGATTTACCTGGTATTACGACATTTGATCGAACGACAGTTGATCAAAACAACAGTTGATCGAAATGACACTTGATCGAAAACAACAATTGATTTACATGTACATGTGTTGGTTTCATTAATCGAACAATCACTTTATTAGTTAATTAGATTTATTAAAAACAAAGGCTATCAGTAAGAAACCAATGCGTTTTTCATTATTTTTTTTTTCAATGTTAAGGTCAGGGTTTCTCAACACGGTTCCTGTGCAAAATTTTGTGGGGGGGAGGTCTTAAGTAGACCTCTACTCGTGGCTTTGTTTCTTTTAGATCCTTATCGCTCCAATTTTTTGCCTTCTCTTTACATTGTAGTTTTATTTCAATGACCCATCGTTAAATATTTCATGTAAGAAAGACTCGTGAGATTAAAATTATCATTGCTGCTGCATAGGAGCTGGCCGGCTGGGAATTTGAAAAGTTTCAAATGCAATTAAGAATCATAGTACCAGTTTCTGGCTGTCTCTTCACAACAAATATTTATTATTCAACTAGAAGACTTAATACTTATTAATTTTCAATAAATTAACTTTGTGAATCACAGATATTTGCTGCGCTGTGATCAAAACGAAGCTGATTAAAAAGCCTTATTAGACAAGTCTACGGAAAGTTTTACACTAATTTCATTAACGAATTACTTTAATTTTATGTTGATTGTTTTTGTTTACCATCTAACATGGTGGATAAAACAAAAAATATAATTTCGTTAAGCAAATTTAGGTTTTGTTTTGAGTTGAGCAGTGTGCCATAGGTGTTTTGAGTGTTTTTGAAAATGAGCCACAAACCATGAACGATCGAGAAACACTGGTTAAGAATGTTTTGTTTTAGTAAAAATTTAAAAAATTACATTGGTCAACAAAAAAAGCTTTTTTTAAACGAGAACAAGAGTACTTATTATTGGATAAGAGCGGGGCGCTGATTCCAAATTTGACATTAGTTTTTCTTCTAGTACAACAGGTTTTAGGGATATTTAAGGATGCGGCCATTTTATACTCTATAAATGGCAATACCTCTGCCACTATCACGGCAGTTGTTTAGATTTTGACAATACTAAACAGATTAGCACGCTGTTATGATTAATAAAAAATTTTTAAAAAAGCAAGTTTAACGTACAGGTGTGGGTGTTTACCGATAGACTAAAAATTGGGCAACGCGCCAACTCTTCTTTTGTCTTCTGTAGTCTTGAATGGTTAGTAACGAAATTAATTTAAAATTACAAAATCAAAAATATTTCAAATACGTGATGTGCTGGAAAAAAAGTAAAAATATTTTTAAAATCAGCGTTAAAAATACTCTTAAAAACGCTTACTTGAATCTTTGTTTAAAATTTGCTGTTGACCAGCATTATTAAACTATTTGATTAGAACCAGAATTGTAAATATTGCGCTTTAAGAACTAATCATTAATTCAATTTTTGTAGCAAAATTAATTTTTAGCTTAGTTTATTGATGTAGACTTTGTTAGGTTTAAGGAAAATTTTTTCAGAGAATTAAAAGAACAGCAAACCTAGGCATCACTTAAAGCAAGTCACCTTATTTTGCAAGAATTGCACCAACTTTTATAGGAATAAAAAAATCAGAAAAGTCATAAAATTTAAATATAAATTGTACTAGTAGATTAAACCGAAAACATATTGATGGGATTGTATACGGCACTCCAGCATTACTTCTCAAAATTTGCTGCAAACGACAATAGGTGGATGAATAATCCAACCAATCTGTTGAAGAACAAAAGTACAGTAGCTTATTGCTGATTGGCAAAACGTATGTATATCAAAAGACCCTTGTATCACGAATATACGCATTGTAAAGAATTGGTGCTTATACCAAACTTTGGGGGTTTCTACTTTTTACAGTTTCTTTTGTAAGTTCTGCTTTGGAAATTCGTTTCGGAGATAGATACTTTTGATCAATTTAAGCAAGCATTAATCTTCTCAACCGTAGAGCTGCTTTCAAATCAAAAATACAACACGGTTTTTGTTTTTGTTCAAAACCCGATTCTATGTAGAACATAAAATCTCCTCGGTGCGGTCTGCAGTCTGCTTATTTAAGAGGCAAATTCAACCAGTGGTCCCATTCAGACTAAGAATATTCGTTCTACTAATTTGAGAAAGAGGCCAAGCAAAAAGATGAGCCTGTAGTATTTTTAGGTGATTTTTTTGTTTTTCTATTTTTAATAAGACTATTACTTTTGCATACTTTTTGGAAGCTAGGTAGTAGTCAATTGTTTTGACGACGTTTGACATTGTTATAAAAGCGATAGTCTGCAGTTTGCTCATTACTCTGCAGGTTGCTCACTTTTGCAATTATGAGAGGAAATAAGACCTCGTTTATGCATGGACGACCGAAAACCCCCACTGAAAGTTTGCAAGCGGTTGTATCTTGCCCAAGCAGGCCTGGAAAGACCCAATCCAAAAGGCTTGGAACCGACTGTTGAGAGAAAATCATGAAGTCTAGACGAGCTGTTCATGTACTCCATGTTCCATGTAAAGTCTCTCTTTTGACCAACACGGATATGTAGTTCAGATATAAGTACATTATCTAATAGTTTCCGTGGAGCAGGCCCAAACGGCCGTCTGAGTTTTAATCTCTCCTACAGAGTATTATCTAAAAGATCATGCAATAGGTGATCAGGGTCCAAAATGCTGGGGTTGGCCAAGACAAGAGTGGCTCCCAGGCGACGGCACCCAGGCCCGGATTGAAAGAGACTTCGTGTCGCCCGGGTCGTCAGTGGACAATTTCGATCAACAATTGTCGAAACCGATTTTGCCAAAACGGAAAATCATCCACCTTTCCCAATGTTTTGCTGGGACCTGCTGATCGGAGAACGCCCTTTATCGTGTGGGGCAATGCGTGTCTAACAGACAAACTGGCCTTTTCGGGGCACATTGTCAAAAAGATTTATTTATTTACCTCTATATTTACCCTCCTGACTCGCAGGAAAGCGACGGAGGCGCTAATACATAGGGTAAGCAGTTACCCCGACCTGCTTCCGGAGATGCCAAGATATTGCTGTCCGCTCGTAATTTAATAGAGATATGACTGTAATTTATAATTGCTTGCCAAGACCACCACGCAATGGATAGTGCTGTAAAGTGTCTTTCCCAAGAACACAACAGAATGGCGTGAGTGGGTTTTCAACCGAAAATCATATTGATTATAAACACGGCGCTTTAACCACTCGACCACGCTGCCGACAAATGGAAAGTTCCGAAGGCCCACTATATTACAACAGAACATTGAAGACCTCACTGCAAGAAAGATAATTTTTTTGCATCATCTTGCCTTGCAGTTTGCGGCTCAAGTCATCCTATTGCAAGAGACCCAGTGCAACAAGGTAACAATCCCTAGTCCTGTACTAGCTGGGCCTATTTTAAGCAGGAAGCATGGCCTTACTAGTTCCTATATTTGTTTATGAGCAAGTAAACTGAACTGTAATAAATCAGTCTACAACTACATCTGAGACTGAGTAGTCGTGCGTTGACATCGATGAATGTAAGATTGTATTTTTCTGCTCTGAGAGAAATGATAAACTTTCAATTTGCTTATTGTTATCGGCGTTGTAAGGTTGGTGTCTTTGGCTTTACTATATTTTCCGGAGATTTTCGGTATACTGTATGATCTGAATTCGACGTCTTACATCTCTTCCAAAGTTTTGCTGTAGTTCTTGGTTACCTTGTTTTTGAATTTGCTTGGAAATAGTGTCAAACAAGATAATTGGGCTATGTGTTGTTATCTTTAATTGATCAGGAACCACTATCTACAATTATTCCTCCAAGAAAATTTACCACTTTGTAGGATTGCAGAAGACTATAGTAGCCTAACACTTAGTTGTCACAAAACAATTATCAGTATCTTAAATTCTATGTTCAAACATTAAAACTCTTCCTGCTTCCTGATTCACAAATCCTAATCTTGTCCGACTTTCTAAAATTTTTGGTTTGCATTGGACGGTGTAATGCAAAATAATTTGGGATACTTTATTGCAAAGTAATATCAAGCTTTGTTCAAGCCCAGTAACCGCGCACGCCCGGCCTCCTAGTAACCAGATTTTAGCGTTAACTCAAACTCAGAAAATAAAATTAATTCTAAAAAAGTTTTTTTATTGTTTACTTGACATTCTACAACGAAAAGACTTTTAGTTGTTTTGTTATCATAAGAAATTCGAAGAAAAAACAATCTTTCAAAAATGTTTTTCAGGGCTTCCATACTTTTTCCTCGCAAAAGGCCGGTGCCATCTTTCTTCACACCCGACATAAGGTAATCAAGTTTCATGTTACCCAGTAAAAAGTTAACAGTATACTACTACCGTGATCGGAAGTCATTCAACTGTTACGTATTCTGTTATTTCGGTTATTCGAGGATTCTCGATTGCATTTCATGAAGCGGAATGTTAGTTAAATGCTAATTACTCTACAGTGAACAAACTGCTATCAATTAAATTACGTCATACAAAAAGTAAATAATCGGACACCATCTAAAGTTTCCAATATAAACGTTCTTGCCTAACAGTATCACATGCGTTTGCAACATTGTACATGATTTTGAAACAAAAAACTTTTTTAATTTTTTTATATGCGTATGCGCCATACTTTGTTGAGACCGTTGCCAAAGCACATGGCTTTTTCTGTGTTTTTTGGTTTTGGAGAGTTTAATAAATCATGAAAACATTTTTCATTTACCTACGTTTTTACTGACTCTGAAACTAAAATATTTGTTCGAAATTTCTATGTACGAAACGTAATTAATGGATTGTAAAAAGCTTTTTTTCATGTTATCATGATGTTATACAAAGTTTGTCGTGCTATCGAGTCATAACTACTTTATTATTGTTATTACTTAGGTATGCAATTTTCAGCAATACTTCAAAGCGCTAATTATAACTGGTTACATACAGTTATGAGAAATTAGAATGTGCCTTTGTGTATATATACTATATATATATATCTGTGTATCTGTGTGCTTATGACCATAGACGGATTTACGCGGCTTAGGCGCAATGGGAGTTGCGCAAAGTCTGCGCCCCGTTTTTTATTTTTCCTCCCCTTTCAACACAAGAAAATTATAAGGTTTAATGCTGTATGGTGTTTTAGAAGCACAGTACATTACAATAATCAATTTATGAAACAAATATTTTGTGCAACAAGTAAAATTTAAAGGTTCTCATATGATGAAAGAGAACACAAGCAAACAAGACGCTAGAGTAGATAAATACACCGAAACTGAAATTTTTTTTTACAACAATAAAAAATGAAATCAGCTTGTGTAACAGTCAATATCATTCTTTACAATGCAACATTTAACCCGCATTTCTAATTGTATTTTTAAAAATTGCTTGTTTTGCTATTTCATGGTTTTTAGAACTTTACATTGACACGAAAAAAATAGGCGATTTAATGCGTCTTCAAGTCTATTTATATGAAAATAGATGCAAATCACTGTTCTAAAACATGAAGTCATAAAATGTGCAATGAGATTTAAAAGTATAGTTTTGTAATCTTAAAAACGATTGACTATAGTCTATTACGTTTACCTTTTTAGTGACCCTTGACTTTTTATTTGTGCTCTTTTAGTTTATTCACACTTGCGACGCCACTGGATCTAATATGCAATGCAAAACGAACGTGCAACCATTGCAGAAAGTACAATAATACTAAACTTGAACGAGAATTTTTTTGTATTTATTTTTTTCTTTTCAAACGTGCAATAATCAGCAAAAATAATGAAATTATCAAAAATTTTATAGTTTTTGTAAATACGAGGTAAAAATTAATGTTGCTACGCTCTTTATGATGCAAGGCTATTAGTAAAAAAGTAAAACATATTGATATAAATCTAGTTTATGGATGACGTACGGGTAGATGTTTAAAGTCTTTTATTGACACCGACCATAGGTTAAACTTTGATATTGTTTAAAATCAATTGCTTTAGTAAATAGGGTAAGTAACCAAAGTCATATCAAAGCAATACTGTTTTTGAAATAAAAAATAATATAACTTTATAAGAGAGATAGTTTCTAAATCCCAACTGCAAAACTCAGCAAGCAACACTAAATACTTGAAAAATTTAAAATAAAATTTATTTCTTTATGCAAGCTGAACTAATACAATGAGAAAACATTAATCGATGGCATAATTATTTTATTTTTACTGTTGTTTATTTTCTTTTAAGATGTAAAATGATAATTAAAAACTATAGTATATTTGTGTAAATAATTTTAAAAGATAAAACGCTTAGAATTGTTTGTCACAATGCCAAAAAAAGTTATCGAAAAAAAATTTAATTAACTTCGGAAAACAAAAAATTGGTTTTGTGTCCTTAACTGGCCATCATTTTTACTACGTTTGACTGTTACATTTTGGCTTTTTGTCAAATAAAATCTTGAAATTTCTTTTAGATAATTGATGACCATAGCAAAACTTTTTGATTTGCCCAAGACCTGCAGTACAAATTTGTCATCATACTAGGCCTATGTTATCAGTTATGACTAGAATTTCCTGCTTGCTGAAAGCTCTATAGTTCTAGCAAATAAATTTTAAAAAATCGAATCCAGACACGATTATCAAGTTTTAAACCTTAAAGGAAGCATTGCTTTCACTGCATGCAAAGTTGAGTGTGCGCAAAACTTTTGCTGAACTCATTTCATCTTAAACCGCTCCAAAATGCTCACAGTATAATGAGATAGTATAAAAAACATGAGCAGAATTTTTGATGAAACAGCTTTTTAAAAATGAGTGGACCATTAATTCACCTAAAAATGGAGTCGATTTGGTCGATTCAGAACAAACTGAGGCAGTTCCGATTGTGGTAAAAGCGAACCTCACAAACACCAAGGAGTAAGAGGCGATCTTTTTTTGTGGTCATGCGAATGTGTCAATTGTCTCTTGATAGGGGCTAGGTTAAAAAAAATTTCTAATTTTTTATATTCTTCGAGGGACACTTTAAACAGGAAGCTTCCCCAAATAAAAGTCAAGTTAAAAAATAATCTTTATATAAGTCAATCAATTATTCTTTAAAAAACTTCCTTTTGAAATGTTCGGGTGGAAAAGTATTTTTTTAATTATTACGTCATAGGATAGGGAAACGTTTATCATTGGCTATATTGATATGTAACAACTGCTGCTGTTAATAATGGCGACTAAGCAAGTTAACGATATCGTCGTTGTGAGATTCAAATGAAGTCGGTTATCTGCGACAAACATAGAGATTTCAAAGATTAGCCTTCTTTTTTCAAAAATAAACTGAAATATTAAAGTTACAATTTTTCTGCTAATTGATATTTTGCTTGCCAGATATCCAGCAACATATTGCTTGGCGCTTTCAATAAACGTACATTCAACTGCACTGACGTAGTAAATAAACCTCTTTTGCAAAGTGCTGCAACTCACCATGCAGTATGGGAGGAAAAGTTATTTCGACGAAAGCGATAAGTAATGTGCTGAATAATCAGTAACGTGTAATAGGCAGGAAATAAAAATTCTAGTTTTTGAATTTCAATTTAGAGTAAAATCCACGAAAAGGAAACAAAATTAAGGATCAAATATCTAATTAGAGTAGCGTGCGTAACATCAATTACTTTGGAAACCAAAATCTATTAAAGTTTGACAAAGTATCTAATTTCTGGCGATTGTGAGTTTCATTTTAACAAGGTCAGGCTTAACGATTAAGTATTTTAAGAAGATATTTTATGTTGAGAGATTTCCTGGAGATTTTTGATATTGGTAGAAAAGTCGTGAGAAAAGGTTAAAAAGTGTCTAGCGCAAACTGGCACAAATTAGTGAATTAATTTTTTTTGAACAACCAACTTCAGACAAAAGCTATTATTATCTGTGCAATAATTTCTGAAAAAGGATGAGCAAAAATAAAGCTTGCCTGTCTAAATTTTTAGCTCAATAAATAGTAATGAAATTTTCCTGAATTTTTAAAAATAAAGTATTTCTCGCTTAATCACTGACTTAATCTAGTCGAGGATGTTCCAAGTTCTTCATCCTACGGGCCACTTTTTAAAGTCTTGAAATTCGCGGGTTGCCGGTCTGAAGCTGTCTAAATATATTAGTGATGATTAAAAAAATCTTTCCCTACTGTACTATTAATCAATGGTGAAAAAACACGTTTTTGCTGCATCTATGTCAAGAAAAACAACTAGAAAAACCAGCAAGTAAATTTTGACTTCAAATCGTTGGTCAAAAAGAACCTGTGGCTTCTTAATGGTAATCGGTGATTAAAACGCTTTCTAAAACTGTTTGATGAGTTCTGTATAGATTAAAAAAATTTAAATACGTACTGCAGATAAGATTAAGAACGATTGAACTTGCTTAGTAAGCTACATAAAATCACAGTAAACTCCTCTAAGTATATTTTCATTTGTCAGCTATATTTGATATCCTGTTTTTGTCATTATACCAGTGATGATCAGTGGCGTTTAAACTACTTTTTAGCAGGGGAATGTTTTCGATACGCCAAGATCCAAACTGCTAGGCGAAGGCGAAGGTGTAAGCGAAGTTATAAAAACGCAATTTCAGCAATTGTTCTTTGTCAATAAAGTGAAGAAAAAGCTGCAGCGTACCATAGTGGTTTGATCTTATGCAATTTACCTTCAAGCGATAAATACTGACTAAATTTCTAAAACGGAATGGCAACTTTATTACCTTAATTTTTCTTTTTCGTCTTGCAAATGCAAGTGTAGCAAAGTTGAGACATGGGAAAAAGATTGATCGTTGCTGTAATACCACCGATATACTGTATATATAATGACTTAATACGATTACTGATTCGTCTGGTGTCACTGCAGTTAAGCTTGTTAGCTAGCCACTAGCTGGAGGAGTGCATTCAAGAGTTGAATTGGTTTGCGGGCCGCACTATAGTGAACTCTAAAAAAAAATTTAAAAAAAGTTCTTCACTTGAAACGGTTTCGGATTCCTTGATTTTCGCGCCCCAGATGTAGTGAACTCAAAACACAAATTTTTTCCCGATTTTCTTCATCTTCGTGCCTAAAAATCAATGACAAGAATTTGGTTGAAGACAAAGAAGAAATAATTTTTTAAACATTTGTCTGAAGCTTTCGGGCCAGTAGTTTTCTTACTCCTGCAGTAGATGCTTCATAAGCATCTGGTATTTAGACAAGATAAGCTTTCGTTGTAATATTAGTGCTCAGTGATATGATGAAGGCTGATCTAATTGGGTATTCTGAATAGCTCTAAAAAACTTTCTGGCAGCGAAGTAGCAAACAGTCTTGCTTTTTTGGTATTGCGCGTAAGGTAATAAAAGCAGGCATATTATCTATTATTTCGTGAAAATATTTATAACCAAAACTGAAAAAACAAAAGAGAATTTTCACAAATACAGTACATGTGTTCACGAAACAGCGTAAAGTTCTTGTCGATTGCAGTATTTTTATAGAAACAATTCAGCATTTCTTTTACTGCTTTAATACGTACAGTACTTGTGTTTATGGATTTTAAAACAGTACTGTACAGTACTTCATTATTGTGTAGCCTTAAAACTAAACATAATTTTTCATTTAATCTACTTATGAAATCATTTTTTAGTTAAATGCAATAACATTGAAAACATTCTGAAAAAATGAATGCTAGCAGTGAGAAGCAAACATTATAAAGTTATGCTCTTGAAAGAATTAGAAAAAGAATCAAAAAAGAAAAGACAATTTTTTCGTTCAACAAAAGTCGATTTTTTAATTGTTTAAAAACTTTATTAATTAATTCAGAGAGTGTTAACATGCGAACATGCTTTATTGATGAAATACAAATCGTCTAACAACGCTTTCTGATCAAACAATTTTATCTTCTAAAACGTAGTTTTATATTTCTATTTATTTTAAGTGTTTGGTTACAATAAGCTTTGTTTCTTCATTGGGTATCTACGAAAACAAAAATAGGCCTACTGTCATTTAAATAAAGAAGATGGATTTAATTGAGTAGATTTAGTAATTAAATAAAATTTTCCTAAATTAAAAAGCAACTAAAACTTATCAACAATTATTCATATTAATAACTTAATTGTAGCGAAGGGTTGAAAAACTTCTAGAACGGGCAGTAATTTTTCTAGCGGGCTTCATCCCCCATAGCTTTCTTCTTTAAATATCTCTGGTGATAATTTTTTCTTTTTTGTTTTCAAAATTGCGAAAATTTTACGAGAATTTGAATATGCAAGTTTTGCTAAATTTTTTGTCCGGCTTTTTTTATTAATCAAGTTGAGAAATGAAAAACATAATTTAATTTTTTTTTTAACTAATCTGTGAAACGACAAGAAAACAAATGTTCCTGAAGAAGTTGACTAGTTTAAATGTTTGTCAACACTGGCTCACAAACAAACCAGTTCATAAAGCTCGTGATAAGGGCCGCTAGTTTTCTCTTTTCATTAGTTGATTGATTTTAAAATCCAAATAGCAAAACTGGTTATTTTCGTTTTAAAATGTAAGCCAACAATTATTCGTTTTGGGAGACAAATGCATTAAACTTTGCAATTCACCAAACCAAGTGTTTTTTGATTTTATTTAAAACATACTTAACCTTTTTTCAATTTCAAGCTGGCCAAGCTAAAGCTACCGTAGATTTGATGTAATGTCATAGTGTAAATTAAAGTATAAAAATGGAAGGTTTTGCTTGCACAGCAACAACTGAGTAGACGGCTTGACCGGAGATTTTGTGTCTCAAACAGAGGCTAAACGCTACGTCAGCTTTTGCTTCCAGCACCAAATATGGTGACAGCGACAATTTTCCTCAACGTCATAGTTGCATCATAGCACAAAATTGTTTGAAAAAGGAAATCGAGTCATAGGGATATTAAGACTTTCGGGAGACGGAATCGGTTCATACTACAACACAGCGATGGAGTCATTTTTGTACAATAGATGGACTAGATTTAAAAACCCGTTCGTGGCACCAAGTTGTTGTAGTTCGTATAACTTCAGTCGGTGATTGGACGCTGACAAAAGAATCACTGTTAGTCGTGATCGGTTGATGACATGACGTAACGCAATGCAGTTTTGAGACAAAACTGATATAAACCATTTCCTGTTGCTGGACAGTTATTAAACTAGCTGTTCGTGTAGCGCGCTCTTGTTAGTGTAAGAGTCAGACTGAAGAGCAACGCCCATTACTGCAAGTGCGGCGCTTCTAACTTGGTAAAAGTGCTGAAAGAAAACCATAATTTTTCAGGTTAGTCTAGAACTTAGCTGCTTTTTATTCAATTTATCTCGTATAATATTTTATATTTATTTTTTAATTCGTTCTATTTTTTTGCTTCTTTTTAAACAAATATTTGTTACTTTTGATGTTTAATGTTGTTGTCAAAAGTATTTCATTTACTGAATGTTGCCAAAATATACACTTATCGTTTTTTTTATTAAAATAAATTAGAATTTTTAATAAAATTTGAAAATTCAATATCCTCAAGCATAAAGCATATTTTAAATAGCAAAATTTGTTTTTATTCTATGAAAAATCGAAAATCGTGTTTTTAGGCACAGTTTGATTATATGTTTGCGAAAAGCCGAATATAAAAACTGTAAGCTTTTGTTCAATTTAGTATTGACTCGATTTTTTTTAATCTTTATTCGCAATACAAGCTAGAGAGTGGCAATAGAACATAAATAAAATAACAAAATTACCTAAATCTTTCGATTAATTTGTTTAAACTCTTCTTTAAAGAATAATATATTTTAAACAGTAGAGTTAGAAAATTTTTTGTTGTTTTTTTATTTAAGCATTTATTGTTAACAGTTTATTATTTACAAGTTTCATTTATCAAGACCCAAACGAGCCACCTCTGTCGGTCCGTGTGTTTCTGTAATTTTACTCCGCTATATTTTTTATTTATTGAATCGAGCAATCGGTTGCATCTTCTCCACGATTTGTTTAAAAAATTCATTTAAAACTTTTTGTCTCACTTGCTTAACGATTCTAAAAACTTTTTTGACATCACGGAAATGACGCAAAAACATGTCTAGATAATTTATTTTAGTTATTCCTGGGACTTCGTCATATCAGATAAATTTAGTGACGATGCGAAACTCGCTTCATAAATTGGGAGCAAATTCTCGAATAGCAAATATGGCTTAATTTAACGCACTTCTGTTAACTTCTATACACAGAGGTTAATAAAAAAACTCTATAATGTCGTCCCTGTTCTAGTGCGAGTTTTTATCGTAAAAATACTGTTTCTTAAATGTTTTATGCAACAATGACAAGAGAGGAAGCAAAATATTTATTGATAGACGCTGCTTGTTATGTAGGCTACGTTTACATTTTTGAGTTTTTTATATATAAAAAAAATGAAAAAAAATAAAACAATTAAATTACGAGTACCAATTAATTAGCGAATAAGTTACGAGAATACACATATCAAAAATAACAAAATTTAATTTATTGAAGAACATTACAATTCGTTTTAATTTAGGATAAGTCGAATACAGTTTTATTTTTAATTTTTTTCGTGTAACAGTTTGTTTACACCATATAAACAAAGCTTCTGCTGAGCTTTAAACTATGGAACTGTAAACCCATTTTTATTGAGACCAATAATGAACCAATATTTTGGCAGAAACATAATTTTCAATTTGCTTATTCTGATTAAATAAAAATTTTACAAAACCGTATCAAAAACTTACTTATAACCGTATTTAATAATTAGCAAAAAATTTATCTTCTAATCATAAATTTTTTTTGGATTTTAGGTTTATGTTGACCCGTAACCCAGTTAAAAAGACCCACGATGATCAAAACCACCGAAGCAAAGAAGAATTTGCCGGGTGGGAATTTTTCTGTGATTATATTTTTTATGATACATTTACCATGCAGTAATGTCTCTTTGTTATGGTTTGGTATTTACTTCAAGAAACGTTATCATTTCAAGACTTTACCGCGTGGTAAATGTAGAAGTTCAAAAACCAGTTTTGTGTTATAGAAGAAACTGATCCGAAAGAAGAAGAAGCGTCAAAAGCAAACTCGAATTTAATTTTTCAAACCTTTCAAAACTTTTAGACTTTTTCATCTCTTGTTTAATTTTAACAACTTTTCTAAGAATTTCACTCTGTTGTTTTCTCTTATTTTTCTTCTCTCTTTTCGAATTTGTGTCATTTTTTTCGAAATAAAACAAAATATGGAGTTGTGGTTGATTTAAGTACGCGGTGTTGTCATTCCTTGTGAATGAATCCGACTAGGAGCGCTTTTGTGTTCCGTAAATGTTGTCATGTTTATATGTTATATGTTAATGCATGTTTAGATTAAATTTATGATTTTTAAATGTTGCTTATAGTTTGTAATATAATAAATGCTTATACTTTATGTTTTGATGTTATATGTTCATATAAATTTATGTTTTAATATTATACGTTTATTTTTACATGTTTATATGTTTAAAGCTACTTTCACTAAATGTTTATCACAATGACAATTTTTTCAGGAACAAAAAATTTCTCTTCACTTTGCTTAAAAACAGTATATTTTTTTAGAGTGGGGGAATGTATTTGGGTGCTGTTGGTGCGTACGACTGGAGTGGCACCGTCGTCAAGTATGACAATGCGAATGATCCCACACCGGACATTCCCGGATTTGAAGAAGTTAGACGCGTCCTTCCAGATAGAACGAAAATCTCCTACTTAGGTGAGCAAATTGAACACGTTCGTCAACATGATAAATCTAGATTGTTTAGCGTACGAGCCAAAAAAATACTTTCGAGGAAAAACAACTAATGAAAAATAACTCATTAATAAAAAGTTAATTACTAAAATTATCAGAAAGCAATTTTACTCTTTTTTTATTTTTTTACATTGTTCAATTCTGATGAAAGCAAATTGTTCTTTTCAGTTTACATTTCGACTTAACCTTGTCTTTTTTTGTAACACTCCAGGTTATGCCGTCACAAGCGGCTTTTACAACGGCGTAGCTCAGGAATTTGTTGCTATCGGTGCTCCTAGGAACCAATTACTTGGAGCTGTAAGTGTAAAGCCCTGACGTAGATTTCAAACAGTTTGCTTTTATCTGTTTAACATCTTTCGAAGAAATAAACTTTTAAAATTAATAGGAACTTTTCGAATAGACTTTTCGTTTTAAAGTGATTTGCATTCAAAATTTTGGCGTAGTGTTAACGGATGTGACGTATTAGCAGACCTTTGCATTCGTGAAATGACAAAAATTTATAATTAAATTGTTTATGATGATCGGTTCTCACAGCTTGACTTTTTCAACAAAATCTAAAGCAAAATAGTTTAATTATTAATTTAAGGCATTTGTACACTTTATTGCTATTTGAATTAAAATGCAAAGCAAAACTTTAGCATCCAAGCTGTAACGATAACTTTCTTATTTATATTTTTAACAGTTTGTTTTTGTTGTTTTGCGAGTTTAAAATTTTATATTGCTCAATTCATCTTCATTCAGCTCTTATGTTTGTGGCAGGTGGTTGTTTACCAACCTACCCCGAGAAATCCAAACTTCACCAATGCGAACACGATCTATCCGCAAGCAAACCTCTCCAAGCAGCTGGGAAGCTATTTCGGGGGAGTGCTGCTTTCGGTCGATGTCAATGACGACGGAAAAGACGATTTGTTTGTTGGAGCTCCTCTTTTTATTGGGTCGAATTACGATGACGGGAGGGTTTTCGCTTACATCACAGGATCTTCAAACAACCCACGTCAATGGGTAAGGCCCTTTCAAGCATGTACTCAATCTAAAAATTTCTTTAAATTAAAATTTTGCGTATTCTCAAGAATACGAACCGGGGGAAGGGGGACGATTTTCCCCTCAAGTCTCAAAAATTTTGGTAAAATCAAAACTTTTCGGGTAGCAACAAGAAATTATTTAGGCAAAATCAAATAAGATCGAAGTGTAGACTTTTTTTTTAGTCATCACTAGTTTTTTGGGACAAAAATGGTAGGCATTTGGCCGTATCTTTAGCAATGCTACAAGATCATGAATCGAAAAATCGTAAATACAATTTGGGCAAAACTGTATTACCCCCTTTTTTTGGGTTGTTACGGCTATGCTTTAAGACAATATATTTGATGAATTTAATAAAACTAACAACTTCGTTTTTGCAAAAAAAAACAAATCTATGCAAGTTTTATTCCAAGTCCAAAATTACGATTCCTTGTTTGTAAGCTCAAATCAAAAAAATTTCATTTTAATTTTAAAATATTTGTTTGCGTTGCTTATAGAGCCGCAATTCCTACAAACCAACCATGTTGAGAAGTGGAAATGACGACCAAGGCGGACGATTCGGAACAGCGATGGCCTCCGCTGGCGACTTAAACGACGACGGATTTAACGATATTGTGATTGGAGCTCCTTACTTAGACGGAAACAAAGGAGCCGTTTATGTGTTTCACGGAAGCAGAACCGGAATCGACTCCGTTGTAAAACAAGTGAGTAAGAAACAGCAATATAAGTCTAACTGCACTTGCTTATTTCAAGAAACGTAATTAAACCTACTATAATGTAAATCGCTGAAATTGATTGGATGCGTCTTTTGTTTAAATTACTTTTAAAGTTTTATCCTGATATCTTTCGGGTTTGCTTGAACACAAACGATAACATTACTTTAAAAATATTTTTTTGTGGAGATAAATATTTTTGTAGTATAACTTTCAATAAATTGGTTAAAATAGCTATTTGCTTTCATTTCATTCGTTGTTTGTTAAACAGGTCATTAAAGCCTCTAATCTACCCGACTTGAACCTTCAATATTTTGGTCTTTCTCTTGAGGGTGGGCAAGATTTAGACGGAAACGATTATCCTGATATTGCCGTTGGTGCTCCCAAAAGTGATGCAGTTGTCATATTCAGGTGAAATTGTTGATTTAAGTTCATAGATGTTTTCTTCTTTACAACTAATATTGTTTGTCACCGAGCTGGATTGACATTTAACACACTATAAGTTTTTTCTGAAGGCTGAAATTATTGTAAAATGATACAATTAGCTTCAATCAAAATTTATTCGAAAACGAAACAGTTTATTCAAAGTTGTCCGAGTTCGTTACTTCTGCAGGCTGCATACTGTTAGAACTTGCTGGCAGCAGTTTACTTGAAACTGTGTGACTGCATGGTCAAAAATAATTGTTTTTGGCATGGAACGTAAAGTAAAGTAACCTTCTTAGCCTTAACTTGACTTTTGAAAAAAGAGCGTCCTTATAAGGTGATTTGTGGACCTGCTAAACCGTTTCATAAAAAGGTCGCGTTGCCCCTAATTAACAGGATTAAGAATGCCTAAAATTGTTTAAGGGGTGACATAAATTGCTTTGCAGGATTTATTGTGCCCGTAGACACTCTTAAGTTGATTTAAAATCAATCTTTACGCAAAATATCATGACTAGATGCTATCTTTTAATTCTCAAAAAAGTGCCAGTTACCTTAAACATCTCAAAAGAGATGCGTTAGAATGAGTTTATGGCCATAGTTAAAACTTTTCCTAACATAGATAATCAATAAATTATACAAGTATTGTGTTTTATTCTTTTGTAAAATAGTAAATATGAAGATTGATTGCAATGATTAAATTATTTTATTTGCAGATCACGACCAGTGGTGAAATTCAGGAGCCGATTCGCTTTCAGCTCTCCAGGAATCGAAATCTTTGATTGCTTTAGACGTGGAAACAGGGACTGCGTTAACTTGACAGCTTGTTTGCAATACACCGGAAAGGGAGTTGAACCAACAATTCGTAAGCAAAGTATTCTAGACAATATCGTAAAAGCAGTTATTGGTATCCTGAGTATAAGACACATTATATCAATAAAAAAGAGGAGTGTACTGCTCAAACTGTTTTTTTTTTTTTTGAACTCTGTTTATCAAAAATCATTTGTACTTATCTTTGATGTTCATTTATTCCCGGAAATAATGCAAATACCTTATTTAATTTTTTTTGCAGCTGTGACATTTCAAATCAAACTCGACACCGACTTTAGCGTAAAAGAAAACAAAAGAGTAGAATTCAAAGAAGGGGAAACCCCAACCTACGTCATCAACAATGCTGTAACACTGACAAAGGACGTGAACTCATGCTCCAATTATCAAATTTATGTAAAGGTATTCAGAGAGGTTCAATTCATTAGAATAATGTTGAGCATAAGTCTTAATGTAATTGCAATTTGAAAATGTTTCAAGAGCTCAACTAAAACATGTTTTGCACGCTTATGGACCAAAATATTTTTTGGCAGAGAAAAATTTCCGATTACTCAACCCCGATTCAAGCTACCTTCTCCTACGAGCTTGCCCCAGCACACACACGAGAAAGCCTTTCGTCTGTTCGTGACCCGTAAGTGATCTGTTTCCCGCTGCATTTACAAAAATTTCACCGAACAATTGGATTAATTTTTTACTTAAATAGAACAATTCCCAATAATCGAACGACTCAGACTCGATTCAGTCGCAACTGTGGAACAGACAATGTGTGCAGCTACGACCTTTCAGTCAGGTTCACAAGAACCCTCCCGCCAGCCACATTGCAAATGTAAGTGAAACCTGCTGAAGCTGTCAAATATTTACAATAAATTCTTTTTAACATTAATTTTACGTAGCTTGCTGCAGACACTGCACCTAATAAAAATGATTAAAGTTATTCCAATAAAAAATGCCCTCATAAAAAAGCAATTCCAACCAATTAAAATCAAGCAACTTATAACAATTAAATCCAGAATTTTAAAGAAATATTTTTTTAGAAATGGGAGGCCTGTTGATTTGACCAGAAACGGAAGGGATTTGGTCGTTTCAGAACAAACCGAGTCGGTTCCGATTGTGGTAAAAGCAAACCTCACGAACTCCGGGGAGTACGCTTTCGACGTCAGAGTTTCAATCTTCTTCAATAATCTTATCACGTGGAAGGGGGTAAGTGAATTTAAAAAACCTTTTCATTATCTTTTATTATGTTTTTTTTAATGCAATCCCCCTTAAAAAAATTTAAACAAAACTGTGAAAATTGATTAATAAATCCTTAGTCAATTGCTGCGATGTGAATTTAATAACTTCAATCAACCAAACCAGATTTTTGATAAAGTAAAATTCTTTTCTATTTTTTTACGGGTAACAAATAATTTCTGTGTAATTGCCCTCAAGTACCCTATGGAGTATTTTAATAATAAAAACAAAAAAAGTTTTGTTTAATGTAAATAAAGCAATTTTTTTGTTCTTTAGTTGTACAACGTCATTAGTTCGAACAGGAATTCCAGTCTGCCTTGTATCTATGACAGTCAACTGGATGTAAACAGCAAACCTTACAAATCAAAGACCCTCATATACCGTTTCAGTTCGGAGTTAGGAAGCATTATGCCAAGCGGAGACTGGGTAAATAAAAAAAAAGATACCCATAATGCATTAGCTAATGGGCTACAGTTTATCATCATCCTTCTGTGTCCGAAGAAAGATATTACTGTTTATGACAAATATATTTCCAGTACGATAAAAGGGTAAAAATGCACTGAAATTTTATAAATGCATTATAGCTTTACAAAATCTTGTATCCTAATATTTTTTAGTTAAGTACATTGCTTTTTTGTTTTTGTTTACATAAAAGTTACTTGTATTTGATATTATTTTTAGACTAGAAAATTGTTGCCAATTAAATGACAATTTTCGAATAAAAAGCATCAGGTTTTTAATTACGAAATTAATTTATCATAGGTCTACAAACAGTAGATTTGAGACTTTTTCGATTTTATTTGTTAAATTCATACAAAAAGACTATTATTTAAAAGAATATACAATAAGGTACAAAAAGACAATAAAAAATTAAAAAATTACTTTTAAATCGACCTTGTAGATGCTTAATTAAACTTCTTTTTTCAGTGCTACTTCGAATTTAATCTCTCATCAAGTGAACTTCGACAAAGTGGAAGGGACAAGGATTTGAACATTACTTTATCCGCTTTCACTCAGTAAGTGCTCCTCCTCTTATGACGTCATAATTTAAAATCGCTGTGGTCCCATAATCCGTAAAAATTTATGGCCATAATAAAAAAGTGTTGCCTAGCTAAAAATAAAACAAAAGACTAAAACTTTAACCGAGGGAATGACTTCTGTATTTGATTTTTAAGCTTGTCTGTTATAATCAACTAAATTTGATGAAGTAGATCGAGCGTAAGCAGCAACTCCGGTTTGTTTTCAGCCTTATTCGTGATTTTCACAAGGCAGACAGTTCTATTTTCTAATAATAAGAACTAAACTTTCGTGAAATAAATTAAACTTTTCTCTATAAAAACACTACAGCTTTTTTGATCAAAAACTTATTTTCCAGAGACGTTCGTGGGGAAAGAGATACGAATAGTGGGAACAACGAATTCACCAATATCTCTCCCATTGTTTATCGGGCCGACGCTTCACTCACATCGTGAGTGTTAAGTTTTATTTTAGGTTTTTCGTGACTAAACTTACTTTACTGATTTTATCTTGTAAAAAGTTAAGTACTTTTAATCTAGAAATCTTTTTTTTTTGATATATAATTATTGCAACACGACAATATACGTGTTTTTATTTATAAGTTGCTCAAAGATTTTTTACAATTAAATTTAGGAGTTCAAAAAATTAAATGTCAACTCTAAACAATTTAAAAGAAATTTTATTTTATTTTTCAAAATAGATTTGACGAACGAAATTCTAAGAAAAATACAATTTATTAAATTATCTATGAATTTTGAGTTTCAAATTTAAAAGCACAGATTTTAATTTTTTATCACTTTAAGAATGGCGTAAACAGGATATTTGTGCCACTATCCTACGCATCGATTGTCACCCTCTTGTTTCCTGCACAGAATGTTTTTTATTTAACATAGTCTTTTGACATCGTTTAATATATTTTGGTTTTTATCATCAGACCGCGAGTAGAAACGATCGTTCCTTTCAATTACACAGATGAAAACCAAACAATTGTGTCTGTGAAGCAAATTGGTCAGAATACATCAGATGTTCAAATTCAGTATCAGGTATATTTCTTGCACTTCGATTTTCATTTATAAACATAATAAAAGTTTTCAATTGGCTATTTAAAAGTTTCCCGCTTCACTAGTTTATATGTAATTGTTTAGGGCAGGGATGTCCAACCTGCGGTGCACTTTATGTTTTTATGCGGCCCACTGCTTACTCAATTTTTTAGTTATAATTTCATAGCTATGTCGTAGGTTTCTCAAACCTGTCCTTTTTAAACTTGTTTTTTTCACACAAAACGAGAAATCAGAGTAAGAATTAAAGTGAAGATCTTTTTTTAGAGATGACTACTTTTTTGAAATAAAAATTGAGAAATTAGAGTCAGATTCACAGTGAAAGCCTTTTCTTCAGAGATCAAAACGTTTTTCAGAAGAAAATCGGGAAAATTAGAGTCAGATTCAAAATGAAAACCAGGGATGCGAACTCGGACTCGGGATTCTCAATTCGATGCGATATAGCTGGTATCGAACTCGGACTCGCCAAAAAGTAGCGAGTTTGGCGAGTCCCACTTTCTAGATTTTATGCAAGGTCGACGATTAGAAGGTTTCGCAGATTATTGTTATCAAAGCTTAGTAAGAAAAAAAATGCTAAACCTTGAATAGAAAACAAAAGAAAAGTTAAAATATAATTCCTTTTACATTATTCCACTTCACAATTCAAAATATTATAACCGTTTCTTGCTACTCATATGTTGCGCTCAAGGTCGTCACTTTCTTTGTAATACCGAGTGTTCAAACAGGGGCGCCGAAAAGCCATTTTGTCAAGGGGCGAGCAAATTTAGTACAAAAGTAGTACAAAAGACACCTTATGTTTTAAAAAAGCATTCGTTTTTATAAAGAAAAGATTTCAAAAAATTTCCATTTTTAGCGCATATATCTAGTGATGGCTAAAAAAATCATTACTTTTAATCAATGTGCAAAATCTCCATTTTCGTCTCAAATTTTAGGCAAAAACGTAAAAAAAAGTCATCACTTTCAATCAGTGTCCAAAATTTTCATCTTGGTCTCGATTTTTAGCTAAAAACTAAAAAAGGTCATCACTTTCAATCGAGTCCATGATCACTACTTTTATACTAAATTTAAGGTGCAGAGCATAACCAAAATAATAGAATTCACTTTCAACCAATATAATATTTTGGTCAAGTTTCTATGATTGTAGGAGCAAATCTGACCCAATGCTTCTGTATCTTGGCACCAGTAGGCTATACTCCTTTTTTTGAAAAGAGCAGGGGAAATTTTAAGGAGTCAAAAAGCAGGGCTAATTTCCCCCTGCCTCCCCGCTTCCCGCTCTTCTGGTGTTCAATACTTATACAATAAATATTGCCAGTTAGATTTTATTTCAACTTATGTCAGTTCTTAACTGGCTTCTTCCATAAAAGTTAAAGGGGCAATTCTTGGTATTAGACAGGGATACGCACTTGGGACCGGGACATGTCATTTTAGACCAAACTTGGACATGTTTCAAAATTTTGACCTGGTGATGACCATTTTTTTAGAGATCACTATGTTTTTGAGACAGAAATAGAGAAAATAAAGTCAGATACAAAGTGAAGATCTTTTTGCGGTCCGCGACTATAAATAAATTTATAATTTGACCCATAATGAAAAAAAAAGGTTGGACGTCCCTGGTTTAGGGTAAAAACGATTTGCAAAATCAGCTTTCGGAAAATAATCTTTAAATGCTGGAGCACGGTTTTTCGTTGTAAGATAAAAAAATTTTATTCGATGATACATTAATATTTTTTTTTAATCTAAATTTTGAACCAAACTATTTGCTCATTGCGATTATTTTTTCCCGAGATTTTTTTGAGGAAACATGTTTTAATAAAACATTTCATTATGTTTCTACTCGTATAAGCATTGTCTTAAACTGTTTCGCAGGTCACTGGAACTGGTCACTCGACTATTCCCTCTTCAACATTGAAAATTACCTATCCCTACACCATGCCAAATTCGAATGATTTCCATCTTCTTTATCTTTACAAATACACCTGCGGCTCAGATACGGTGAGTTTTTGTTTTTAGCAACGCGATACTTTTAAAAAAGTTGTTAACGACATTTAATTTTTATTGTAATCCCATTTGTTCGAAAACAAAGTAAATTTAAAAAGCGCCATTTTAGAAAATGTGTTAAGTTAAAGTGAAATTTTTTAGTAAATGAAAAACGTCAGGCTTTGTGAGCATGTTAAGTAACTAAGAAATGAAGAAAATCATTATTTTTAAAAACTCTTTTGATGGCCAAAATTTTTTGGTAACTTTATCGTGTGAGTCATTAAGTCATCAATCATCTTTTTGTGATATTAAAAGATCGTTCTAACATTACCAATTACGGTCATCTCACCAAATGTTACAAATAAAGCTTGGCCGATTGACCGTAGGATTTAAAGAAAAAACTTTTGACCACATTTAATTAATCAATAACAGTGTCGAAATTCTTTACGCGTCAACGTTCGAAACCATTTTTTCTTTGAGATTGCTTTCAATAACAGTACTGCACTTTTGCCACAGAATGAAGCAAGCTGTTCGTGCGATAACTCAGTCGTCAATCCTTATGGATTACTAGAAAATTATCCTGAAAATCCGGAAAACCTCACTGGCCGACGTACTGCAGCAGTTATCGCTAACCCAACAGGGATAAATGTTTCGGTTGCTTTTGTAAGTAGAATTTTGAAAGATTTCTCGTTGAAATATTGATTTAAGCTTATATAACTTGCTTGTCAAATTTTATAGACAACTACGACAATTAAACATGAAATACTTTTTATTTGGATTAAAATATTTGTTTCATCTTAGGACCACTATTGCATGAATTCAAAATCTTATTTTTTGCGATCCTATTTTTGGATAAATGTTTTTGGTGATCCAGTCTTGAATAAAACAACGTTAGCTTAAAAAAAAGTTTTTCGAAGACTTCCTCAAATACTTTAAGACTTAAATGGGGTCCGAAAACAATAACTGAGAAATTTTTCACTGTTAAAAAAGTGCAAAAACTTTTTTTTAACAAGGACTTACTATTTTCAGGACTGTTCTGATTCCAACAATCTCCCAGCAGGAGTCTGTCAGACGTTTTCCTGCAACGTCAGTAACTTGTCCCCATCCGAAACCGTTAGTTTCCGCGTCTTTTTCAGGGTGTGGTCGCAAAGTCTTAATCTATTGGTGAGAAATCTATGAGGTTTTTCTTTTATTGGTTTCGTCATAACGGGGCGTGGAGGGGTTTTAGTCGGTTCAGAGCCGTGTAAATAATTTAAGGATTGCTTGTATTTGATTTGATTTCCGTTTCAAAATATAAACCATGTATTTGTGGGAAATTGGTGTTGGCACTAAAGTGAAATTGGCTCAGTTTACGCTCCTTGAAAAAACCAATATATTAATATAATGAAGTCATCTAAGAGCAACTCCTTTGTGGCTAATGTTCTATTGCAAGGATTTTCAGTATTGATCCAAAGAAAATTTTATGCTATTAATATTAAAAACATGGTGATCTTTAAATTTTATATAAATTTTTTAGAAAAGCGCTTTGTTTGGTACACACTTAGACATTTAACTACTTATGACCAAAACTTTGCCAATACCATTTTCAAATAAAAGCATTTTTTGTCTCTTTTTCGACAAAGTCAAACAATCAATCTTTCAGTTTGACTGAAGATTGGACAAAAGAGAAAAAGTCATTCTCAACACAACATTAAAAATTATTTATTTAGTTAATATGACGTCACAATTCAATATTTTACAGAGCAACGATACTCTCGTGACGTTCAACTCTGGATTCGACTTTTCCACAGCTGGATCCAACTCTCTGATTAACAGTAATGGAAATACTAAAATTGCCTTTAACTCATCGGTAGGTGCCGTTGTATTGCATAAAATAATCACTAAATCTCGAATAGATGCTGATGTATCGAATTTCTAAACCAACAACAAATAAATTTGAAGCAATCTAAAACAGGCTACGCAATATTTTTTCAAACCAATTTATGTCTTTTTTCTTACGGTCAAAGTAACTCCCAACCACAACATTGCTTTTGTTGTTAAAAAGAATATAATCGTAGCGCTACCGTTAGAAAAACGTTATCTGTATTTACTAAAAAATAATTTCAAATTTGCCTGGTAGTCATTTTTGCTTTTTCTTTTCAGATCAAAACATTTGCTCGGCTCTTTACCCCCCCTGTTCCCATTAATGATAGGAATGACATCTGGATCTACATCGTGGCTGCAATAGCCGGTCTTTTATTGCTTATCCTTATTATTATAATCTTGTGGAAGGTAATTATTTTAGTTTTTATTAAGGTAATTGCACACGCAATTAGAAACTTACCGAAAAGAAGTATAAAAAAATTTATCAAAAATTTAGTTCAATCTGTCTGATTTTATAGTATCACTTAAATTGAATTAGAAAGTAATGTTTTAGAGTGGAAGAGTGAAAATAATATTCAAGCGAAGTTAAAATTTATTTTGTGTTAAACCTCAAAAACATAAAAAAATAATTTCTATTTATACATATTCTCAGTACAGCCATGTTCTTTAGTAAATTTGACAAAGCTTTAAAAACTAAATTTCTTTGCTTTTTCAACAGACGGGATTCTTCAAAAGCAAGTATGCTGAAAAGAAGGATGCTCTCGCCTGGACAGATGCAAACGCTGCCGAATAATGAAAAGTGATAAGAGAGGAACAGTAAAAGATTTTGGTCGCGGTTCGCTTTTGAAGTTGAAGCAAAAATTTAAAGAGTTTTTTTATCTTTTTATATAAAAAACCAAAAAATGGAAACACAATTAGGCAATGAAACTGGCAAGAAATTCTTATTGTAAGCTTAAATATGTTGTCTGATTACTTTCGGGTTAACAATTTTTTATATTCTACTTGCCATTCAAAAGTCCAGCAAAAAGTAAAAAAAATTATCAAACTAAATGTTTATTACTTAATAAAATGTTTATTTCTTTAAACGGTTACTGTAATATATTTTAAACCAATCAGTCGTTTTGTTTTAATACCCATAATTTTTTTTGCCGATTTATGTCACAACTCTTGCACGAGCGTCTGATTTGCTTGAAAAGCATAAATCCCGTTTCCTTTATTTTCATTTTCTTTTTATATATCTTCTTTTAATTGTTTAATATTTGAATTTGTTTTAACATTTTTTCAAACTGTGCTTGGCTGCTTTTGTCGCAAACTTATATTATTAATAATAAATAGCAGTTCATTACATGCGTCATAAATGATTACGTATTTAAAGCGCTATTTGGTTTAATTTTTATTTAGTTTTTTGTCCAGCACAATGACACATGCAAAGATTGATAGGAAAAAAATATTTATTAGTATAACTTCAAATACAAATAGCATAATCAAAAAACTGTTTGGCACGAAGTTTAACGTAAAATACTGGATTTATCAAAACAAAACAACCTCATTAATCAATAAAAAAATTATATTTTAACAAATTTAAAATGATGAAAGGCAAAATTTAAAGCAGGTTTAATTGAAGCATTTCTATTTTAATAAATATTTAATAATTAATAAATAAATTATTTTTGTTTGTTTTTTTTGTATGTGGACATTTTGTAGTATAATTGCTGGCGGGGGCAATTTTCTCTATTGATTTAACGCTAAAAGTTAAAGAACACTTTGTTTTAAAAGTGATTGAGCCTTCTACAATTAAAGGAGCTGGAAATAAGGGGCAAGGAGTAATTACTTAATCTGCATTGGAATATTTTGAAAACAAGAGGTAAGCAGGGGAAGTTCAGTGCCATTTAAAATTAAAATAGAATGATCAATTCAAGTGCTTCTACAGTATACAGCTTACATATAATAGAACCAGTTTTTTTGTTAGCTGATAGCTTTACTATAGAGCAAATGGAATGGCCATAGAAAGTCCCTCTAAAAAACTTTTTTTGGTCTTCACTTTTTCGTTTATCTTAGCTTCCATATCAATACTAATCTATATACATTGAGACGGGCTATTTTCTAAACTGTTGACTCCTCCAGCAAAAAATATTTTCAGCGCTTCTGACTGCAATAATACTCAAGAGATAGGACGACGTCGACCACGAAGACTTGTATAACAAATTTTTGTTTTTAAATTCCTTAATAATGTTTTTTTCAAATTAAGTCCGCTTAGGCATCCTTGATCTTTGACTTCTTCGAAAGCAAGTATTTTTAAGTAATAAATAATTTTTTAGCAGAAGCAGTATTACTGGGTGTAGTAGTAATCAATAGAGAAAGTTTATATATATTTCTTCGAATCCGGTTGGAGATTTTAGATTTTAATAAATGTAACTAGCTCGTGGACTGCCTTCAAGCAAAATTTATTGCATCTGTACAGCACATAGGCCTGCAGTGCATTTTCAAAGCGAACACAATAGAAAAAAAGCCTATTTGGGAAATACGTTTTTTGTATTTAATTTGCCAGATTAGATTGCGAAATTCAAGTTTACAAAAGCGACAAATATCTATTTCTTATCTGAATAGACATGTGTTTTGTGGTACTATTAAATACGTATATAATTTGAAATGGTTTTGTTGTCTCTTTTACTAAAAATATTTTGAGGTCATAAAATGTTGCAACAGTCCTTTTTTCTTACTTTTATGGCCTAATTCATTTCAAATTTAATTTTGGTTTAGGTATTTCAGCAGTCATTATTTTTAACTTTTTGTTGTAATTTTTGTTTAACAATATTTTTAAGGCTATTTTTCAAACTATTTTTACCATTCAGCTAAATTGTGATGGATAAATTTATTAATAAAATCAGTCAAAGTTCAATGGGTCAATTATCTATATTAAATATTTTCTAATACTAAAAGTGGCAAAACTGTCAGTAAAGAGCTCAACGAAAACTCAGAGCATTAAATTAAGTTAAATTACAGAAGCCACGTAAAAAATTTTTATTGAAACCTCAACAGTCTGTTTCGCCTTTTCGGCTCATCAGGAGGTAATTCTTATTCAAATAGAATGTGGTTTCAATAAAAATTTTTTACGTGGCTTCTGTAATTTAACTTAATTAAATATTTTCTATATTAAATATTTGGCCCATTGAACTTTGACAGATTTTATTAATGAATTTATGAATGACAATTTGACCAGTTAAATATAATCATCAATTTGACTTTGCTGAAAAGGTAATAGATAAAATTTACTGTATTTCTATAAAAATATTTTTGCTATTGTGAAGCTTAATCTCGCCGCTTTAAATCACGTTTTAGTTCAGGTTATATACTGATTAGAACTAACTCTTTTTTCTTATCTCAGAGAAAGCCACTGTACGCTTTACCTTTCTTTAACCCTATTCTCCTCGACCTTTTTCGAGCTATAGACTCCTCAACGGCCGGGCTTCAGAAGCCCACCAAATTAACAATTTATAATTCCAAAACTACTTAAGCTATCTTTTTGAAATTTAAGCAGAGTGAAGATCATTTATTTAACTTTTGTTAGAGCAGAAAAGTTTTTCTTTAATTATTTGATAAAGTATGCAAAATTGTAATTTATCAAGGTCACTTCAATTTTTACGTTTAGACACTCATTTAACTAGCGCAGTGGTTCTCAACAGGGGGGAATTTTGTATTTTCAATGGGGGAATTATCAGTGGTTCCCAACCGGGGGACCACAGAGTGATTTTTGGGGGTCCATGAGCCTTTTTATGGAAAAAATGAAAGAATATGTCATAGTTAAAGCAGTGGTGGATATTAGGGGAGGCGAATTAGGCAGTTGCCTAGGAAAATAAAAGATCGATTCAAGGTGAAGACCTTTTTTTTTTTTTAGAGATCACCATGTTTCTGGGAGAAAAAACAGCAAAATTGGAAATAAAATCGAAGTGAAGACCTTTTTTTTTTTTAGAGATCACCATGTTTCTGGGAGAAAAAACAGCAAAATTGGAAATAAAATCGAAGTGAAGACTTTTTTTTTTTTTTTTTTTAGAGATCACCGTGTTTTTGGGAGAAAAGAGTGGATTTTATTTCCTTTTTTATTTAAGGGGTTTACAACTTTCAGGAAAATCCTCAAAAGGGTCCATGATATTAAAAAGATTGGAAACCACTGAACTAGCGTGAAATGCGATTGTAATTCGCTGTTGTAACAGTCGTAAACTTAATTAAAAAATGGACGTAAAGAGTGACGTCAACGCGCACGACAATTACGAACAATGAAGAAGCTAAGAAAGTTTGCTTCATTGTTTAAATGGTCGAATTATGAAAAATATTTTAGATCAGTTTTATTTACTTGCTCAAATGTTTTGTCCACATGTTTTTGTGGTTACTAATAGTTATTGCTGTTTTTTTTAAAACAGGATAAAAAAGCAAAAATGAATTTTTTTTACATAAAATAATTTGAAATTGGTTATATTTTGATATTAGCAGTGTTAAAAGTTCGACTTACAGATATTATAAAACCAACAAAACTTAATCTTTTATATATCATCGTTTACATGCACATCGTATTTCACCGCCGCAAAAAGAGTTTTTTAATCATTGAAATGAAACTATATCATTGCATTACTTTAAAAAAAAACACTTGAGAAAAACAATATTACTCCATATAATTGTTACTGTTAGCCATGGAACATATCTCGGCATTGATCAAAGTATGAAGCGGAATTTGTAAGCAGTACCGCAAACACGTGGAAGAGTCACATGTTTGACACTGATTTTGTGATTTGTTCATGTTTTTTTTGCATTTTCTGGCCTGGTCCAATTTCATTATCATAGCAGAGACAACAACGTTTCCTAAAATTAGACTTTGAAGCATAATTTCGAGGTGTAAATGTTACAACATTAGAGTCACTTGCACGAAAATGACTTTCGCACAAGATCAATTTAATTTTTCCTTGAACATCAAACTGTAAGCCAGTCAAAGGCCTTTAAACGTGCGGTTAAATTGGGGCTGACGAGAAGTTGGAAGTGTCGTTTTCATTGAAACGGATTCTTTTTACGTTTTATTGTTCTATTACAAAAAAACATTTTACGTCACTTTCCCTATTTGAAAGTCTTTATCAGCAACTCTAAACTACAGTTTGTAAAAACTAGAGTGCCAATAAAAAATATCCTAAACCACAATATTCTAATATTTGTGAAGATTCAAGATTCAGATTTGTTTATTTGTCACTAAACATTTACAAATATTCGCATAACATATAATTGAGATTAAATGTAGGACAACGTTACTGGGAAATAATCATAAGGTGTCTAAGTCAAGCAGTTACTTTTATTGTGTCATTCAAATTAACAGAAAAATTATAATAAAATAAGCCTTTGAAAAACAACCAACGATAAGGCAAAAAAGTAATTAACAAGTAAAAACCTAAAAGTAAAACCAGAAAATAAGCAAGTCAGGGTAATAAAGGCAGATGTACATGTATTTTTTATTTTGTAATATGAAAAGTGTCGCAAGAATACGAGATAAAATAACACATTTTGACTCCAATATATTTAATTGAAAAGTACGTTTTTTTGTTTTACACTGTGGAAGATTAGATTGATCAACTTCAGAAGATATTGATCACCACAAAACCTCTCCAAGATAGCTTCGAGAAAGAGATGTTAAGCTGTAAAGACCCTTTTTTAACAATGCGTAAAACAGGGCAATTCTATGCCGAAATTGTTGTAGCATGTAAAAATATTCACTTCAAGTAAGATACATAAATAGGACTGGCTTCCGTGCTTAATTTTTTTACTGCAAATTTTTGTTGTATTGTCTGGGTTAAATGCTATTAACAATGTACCACGACACAATTGTTTATTTTTTCATCCAAAACTGTCTGACCTCGTGCTCCTTGTAATGCCCAATGAATGTGACACTCCGATGCAACGTTATCTCCGATTTGTGCAATGGCGCCGCATTCGCAATGAAAAAAAGGAACGAGATCCCATTTGTCTATGCACAAATGAAAACACGCAACTACACTTCGCAGGCGGAATGGGCCAACTGGCCCCAACCGACTAGGTGCAATCCAAGTAGAGGCAGTCAACCGGTAAGTTAGGCGGCGCCAGTCGGTTGCGGCCAGTTGTCTTTAATCCATCTGAAGGCGTTTAAGCATAACGCAAACTGTTCTGGACACACTGTTTTGAACTGGTAAGGCAAGGCGCTGATAGTGAAAGCATGAGGCTGGATTTACTTTCATAGTATGTTCGATCTATGATTCATGTGATGGGCAGAACGGATGTTTATTTCAGCGAAATTGTTTACGTTCTTGGGTAGCAGGCACAAATAAGAGTTTGCACCTTAGTATTTATCGGCAGGCATTCGATAACCGATGAATAAACCATAGTCAGGATCTAGAGCAGTGGTTCCCAACCTTTTTAATGTCATGGACCCTTTTGAGGATTTTCCTGAAAGTTGTGGACCCCTTAAATAAAAAAGGAAATAAAATCCACTCTTTTCTCCCAAAAACACGGTGATCTCTAAAAAATAAAAAAAAAAAGGTCTTCACTTCGATTTTATTTCCAATTTTGCTGTTTTTTCTCCCAGAAACATGGTGATCTCTAAAAAAAAAAAAAAGGTCTTCACCTTGAATCGATCTTTTATTTTCCTAGGCAACTGCCTAATTCGCCTCCCCTAATATCCACCACTGCTTTAACTATGACATATTCTTTCATTTTTTCCATAAAAAGGCTCATGGACCCCCAAAAATCACTCTGTGGTCCCCCGGTTGGGAACCACTGATAATTCCCCCATTGAAAATACAAAATTCCCCCTAGTGGGGAATTCCCCCCTGTTGAGAACCACTGATCTAGAGCAATGCTCTGCAACTCCTGTGCTGCGAAAAAACGAGAAACATACTTTTTCAAATGGAAAAAAAGTTGTTTCTTTGAAGTAGCAACAAAAAACTTAAAAAATTTATTATACAGTACATCTCATTGTGTAATGTCAAGACCTGTTTTTGTCTTTACTAAATTTTGAACGCTTTTCTTCATATGAAGCATTATTTAGTGAACACAAAAACTTTCTGCAAATAAATTGATAATTTTTTTTGATCAATTTTCACCCAGACTTGATTGTGCACGATATGCGCAAATTGGTAACTTCAGATGAAAAAAAGTCATCACTTTAGTTAGAGTTTAGATTGAAATATTTAGGTTTTTTAAGACATCCAAATGAAACTTCAGGTAAGGGAAAGTATTCAAAATTTAGCTCTTTACACCTGGTCCAGGTGTTCTGTTAATTTAAAAAATTTTTCAAAGTGTGCCGCAGGTTCGAAAAAGTAGCGGAGCACGGGTCTAGAGCAGTGTTTCTCAACCTTTTTAATCTTGGGGTCGGCCCGGTAATTTTTTCTAATGATAAAATTGTAATAAACGCAATAGATTGATAAAAATATTTTAATATAACAAAAGTGAGTATTTGCATCAGAAGAACTCCATTTAATGTGAACTTTGCTGCTGCCTTCTTGATATAATACGTAATAAAAGTGGCTCTATTGAAGTTTTTAAAAGGCAAAGTCAGGGGCGCCAGAAGCGGGGGCGCACAAGGGGGCAAATAGTGTCCTTTGAATTTGCAGTACAAAAGCATTGGGTTCGATTTGTCTCTACACTTATATAAATTCGACCGGAATTAAATGTAACAAAATTTTTAAAACAATGATTTGACAACAGCAAAAAACCAGTAACTTTACAAGGGCGCAAAATTGAAAAAAAGAGGCACTCTTTTGATTGATAAGGTACTTACTATAAATATAAAATACAAAAATCTTTTTGAATATATACAAGAAAAACGAAAGTTCATTGGGTGAACGAACTGCCGTAAATAGGAGATAAAATTTTATTTTTAGTCTTCAACTAACTCTACAGATCATGCATTGCGTACCTGTTGGAAATATATTGAAAACAACAAAAAAAAGAGTAGGTGGTAAAACCAAAGTAAATTTTCTAAAACCGAAAGTTAATTGGGTGAACTAACTGCTGTAAACAGGAGATGAAATTTCTTTTTTTAGTCTTCAACTAACTCTCCAGGTCATGCATTTGCCTACCTGTTCGAAATATAATTAAAAACAACAAAAAATAGAGTAGGTGGTAAAATCAGAGTGAATTTTCTAAAACCGAAAGTTTATTGCGTGAACAAACTGCTGTAAACAGGAGATGAAATTTCTTTTTTTAATCTTCAACTAACTCTCCAGGTCATGCATTTGCGTACCTGTTCAAAATATATTTAAAAACAAAAAAAGAATAGGTGGTAAAATCAGTGACAACATTTTTTTGTTTTCAACTGTATTTCGAACAGGTACGCAGATGCATGACCTGGAAATTTAGTTGAAGACTGAAAAAAAATTTATCTCCTATTTACGGAAGTTCGCTCACCTAATGAACTTTCGGTTTTCTTGTATACAAACAAAACGATTTTTATATTTTACATTTATTGTTAGTACTTTATCAACCAAATGACTGCCTTTTTTACTTAACTTTGAACCTTTGCTAATCATCGCGTGATTATTGCAGTCATAGCGAAAGAATGAGAGTGCAGATCAGAGTGATGATCTTTTTTTTAGTCTTTAACTATATTTCCATGACGTGACTTTTAATTTCAGACGATTCTATTTAGTTTTGAAGTCTTAACTACAATTTTTCTATTCAACCAAAAAGAAGAGCTTTTGTTTTAAATCTTTACCTCCCTTCCGCCAAAAATTTTTCCGGCGCCTCTGGGCAAACTTCAGCTTGAATATCTACTCAATTTATCTCTATGGTTTTAATAAGAGATAAAGCTGAAAAGCTTTTCTTACATAGGGTTAGATTGAGTTTTGATTAAGTTTTGTTTAGATAAGGTTAAGCATTCTAACCCTAACCCAAACCCTATTCTTTACAGATAAGCCGTAGAAAAAATGAGCAGCAGTTTAATTGCTTTGTTATTAAGTTGTATATATTTGTTTTTAAGTGAAGTCTAAAATTGTAAAAGTGGTAAGTTTTTATACGCAATCTTTAACTTGGTATCGCAAACGAGTTCAATCAGCGATTCTTTTTTTAGCAGCGTTAGGATTGCACAACTTTATATCCTCTGTAAAGAGATTAACGATCCAAAACTTTTTCTTTTGAGGATCTTATTTTCGAAAAAATATAGGCAAAAATTAATGGCTTACCCTTTTAAGTGTTGACTCATAATAACAACTAACTCTTTAGTGCCAACAGAGGTACTTGCCACAAAATCTTGCAAACTTGGAAACATATCAATGTCGCATTTTTGCAAACATCTGTTACAAAAAAGAACTTTTTTTAAAAGTTTTATTGCACACCGTAAATACATTGATGCAATAACCTTGAAGAGAACCACTACAATCGTTCAAGCGGCTGAATATATATGCAAAGTAAGCAAGTTTGCCTATTCACATCTTTTTGAATCGAACTTCTTTTAATAGGAATTTTCACTCCCGTGAAAATTTATTTGCTTTTTTTAAATCACAAAGACGCGCAAGAACGCGTCCTCACCAAACCGTATCACTTCTGCATAAAAAATGAGATGGTGATGTTGTAAACTCATGCGCTTACACAGTGCCTCGAAAACCCTTAAATGCAATACATGGTTCCGAATATATTTGATAATCTTAACTGCTCCCATCATAACTGTTATATACTGTACATATATATGTAATACCACCGTTCTATACAGCCTTCTTTGTCTTTTGAATTGCGACTACAAGCACTCTTTTGTAGATTTTCGAAATTGGAGTTGACGCAATCAGGAAAAGAGAAAGTTATATAATCAAGAATTCAAAGCAGCTCTAACATGGATTATAAGCTCTATGCACATAAAATTAGGGCCCAGAGCTTTATCTGGTTTTTCGTGGAAAAATCTTTGTAAACAGCGCAGGTCATCCGTAACTAAGATATCAAAGTTAATTTTTATTCAAAGGTTTCCAATTAGTGAGTCATTTTAAAACTAAAAAAACGTCTGAATATAATAGAATAATCATATTAGACCAGGAGTCATATCAAAAATTTTTTAAAATGACATTTTGAGTTCAAACATAAAATTTATTGCAAAAGGTACATGAAGACCAAAAATGATTTTTATGTTTACATAAAAAGTTCTTTTCGAATTTTCAGGGTGGAGCTTTTATTTAACTTTCGAAATAAATTTATCAAACCGTTTGCAATGAGCAAGGACCGTTTTTTTAAATTTTGGCGAGAAAATTTTTTTGGATGAAAGAAGTAATTTGTGTAAATCCCAGACTTTAAAACCGTCATGAATTTATACAAGTTGAAAACCCCTGTTTCATTAAAATTCAATCATATGAAATGTCTTGTTTTTATTTTGTGTTTTCTGTTTGCAAAACCCACATCTAAAAGCTATAAATTTTTTCACAAAACGTTTTCAAACAAGTAAATTTATACATAAAAAATACGTCGGATTTTTCATTGTAAGAAAATTTTCAACATAGGAACGGCCTGTTACTTCAAATGCAGCGTGAAATGCAATTATAAACAGTCAGGTATTGTTTAATTGTCTGAAAGCGTCAGCATAAGATCTAAAATGTGAACTAGTTAATTCATTTATTTTTTCCCACGAATGAATAGGTATAAGAAAGATTTATAAAAATGCATAGTGTAAAGATTGAATTTTGTCCGCTTGATTAATATTCAAGCAGTCCAACAACAATTGTTTTAAACAACAAAATGTATATGTGTAAAATATTTCCAAGCAATCGCAAAAAGCTCAAAAAAAGAAAATGCGATTTACATGAAATAAGTTCTGCATCGCCTAAGGCAGTGGTTCCAAACTTTTTTTGTTCACGGCGCCCTTCGAAAACTTATCAATACTCGCGGCGCCTTAATGAAGCCAAAATTTGCAAATTTTAAGTTTTACCAAGAAATTGTATTTAAATCATGTTCATTATTCAAAATGCACAAAAATGTCAGCATTATTCGCAAAACACTAAAAAACATTTAATGTGAGCAGTAAGCTTGTTGCTCTATGCACATTTTATTAAACCGCGGTGCAATGTTTAATATTGCAACACGCAGCGATGCTGCGACCTGATTACTACTGCTGCAGAAAAACCGGCTTTACCCAAGTATGACGTTGCAAAAGGCACAAGAACACCGAGAGCTTTACAGCCTAAAAGTAAAACCCAGATCGAGCCTTAACTCAAAATGAAATGAGTAAATTAAGGTTGTATAAGGTTTTCAAAGTGAGGTTAGAAGAAAGATCGATAAATTGTTCAGCTTCCAGAGATGTAAACCCCTGAGAGGCATTTGGATTATTAACAAAAGGATTCTCGACAAAAGGATGCTATTCTCGCGCGTCACACTATTGAGGCGACTCGTGGGCTCGGGATGGGGTGCTGGTGCTAAAACACTACGCATAGCTACCTTATCTCTAGTCTACTCAGCAGCTGAGTACTGTACGCCAGTCTGGTGCCGCAGTGCTCACACTCGCATCATGGACAATGTCTTGAACGACGCCTTGCGTATAGTTACTGGATGCCTGCGTCCCACTCCAACGGACCACCTACATGTACTCTCAGGCATCCAGCCAGCTGAGCTTCGCCGATTGGGAGCGACACTCTCCTTGGCTTACCGTGGATCTCTGGACCCCGATCATATCTTGCATAGTCTATTAAGTGGGTCCTCAGATACTCGCCAAGTAAGACTAAGATCCAGACGCCCGTTTGTGCCAGGTGCGTGGAATCTCTTGGACAACCTTGCCAGACTTGGCATCCGCGCCTTTGAATGGACAAATCACAAATGGAAAACGGAGTACTGTGAAAATGCTTCCAGGCTCCGTGCTTTTTTGCCCCGGACCGGTGCCAGGCCTGTTGAGATGGGCTTACCCCGAGCAGCTTGGCAGCTTGGGTTAAGCTCAACCGCCTGCGGACTGGTGTCGAGCGATTCCATTCGTCCATGCACAAATGGGGTCTCGCTCCTTCACCGAATTGCGAGTGTGGCGCCTTTGAGCAAACCGCAGACCATATACTAACAGCGTGCCCTATACATCGGGCACCACATGGAGCACGAGGTCTGACGGTTTTGGATGACGAAACTCGATGCTGGCTTAATAACACCACTGCCAGCATCTGATTCAGGCAGTGCAACAGTCTGGGGTAGCAAAAGGATAAACCCTCGGCCCCAGTCCTGCTTGTGTCTGACCTGGAGTGAATACCCTTCAAACGATGACGACGACGACAACAAAAGGATTTCTTATCCAATTGTGCTTCTCCATGTCTTCAGAAAAATATTTCTCAAAATGCGAGATTAGAGCATCCAAATGCAAACACATCACAGTCTTCATATCACACTCATCGGTATTCTGCAGGAAGAGATTGCCAGATTGCGAGTTTAAATAAGATTTTAAAAGTGGAAAGTTATCACATTACTCGTTATTTATCAGCAGATCAGTTTGTCACAACTTTTTCTTTTAAAGGCTGTAATTTTGTCATGGAGTTGCAGAAGGTAAGTTTCTTTTCCTTGGAGGGAGATGTTTAATTGATTTAATTTTTAAAAAATACCACAGAGATACGCCAACTGAGTCAGGAAAACTTCATCCTTAAAGTAGTAGCAAGTGCATGGTTTTCTTCTTTTAAAAATATGGAGATTTTGTTTTTCAATTTGTACGCACGCAAAAGCACTTTGCCTTTGGAAAGCACCTTGCACTACAATAAAAGAATAAATTGTTTTGCTCTGCTCCTAATTCATCGCAAAGACGTTGGAAAAGCCGAGATTTAAGCGGCCTTACTTTAATGAAGTTCACAGTTTTGACAACAGCTTTAAGCACTCCATTTAGGTCGCCACTGAGCTGTTGCGAAGCCAGCGCCTCACGTTGTATTAGGCAGTAGGTCCATTTTACGTTAACGGCAACGCCCTGCACTAACGTTCGCAGCCCGCCAAAGCGGCCAGACATACCTGGGGCGCCATCCGTGCATAAACCAACGCAATATTTCCACTGGAGATTATTTTCCTGAAAAAAATTGTTCAGTATTGCAAACAATTATGCGCTCTACAATTTTTTAAAATGGGTTTACAAAAAAGTAAATCTTCAACGATATTGCCGTCGTTATCGATAAAGCGTACGTAGCAAATCAAATAAGCATCTTTATTACTGGTACTAGTTGTTGCCTCATCTAATTGTAAGCTAAATTCATTTCTACGCATTTTTGCTACTAGCTGATCATTAATATTATTCGAAATTTTATCGCTCCTCCTACTAATGGTGTTGTTTGAGAGTGAAACAGCTTTTAGTTTTTAAGCAGCTGATTCTCCAATCATGGTCGAAACTAAGTCAAGAGCAGCAGGAAGCACAAGTTCTTCCGCAATGGTATGCAATCTTTTACATTTCGCGATTCCGTATGCAACTTTAAAAGACGCAAGCTGTGCTTTGGCTGGTGTTTGCAAAAAATTTGAAAGTACGACCGACTGCTTATTCATTTCTGATAACTTACGAGCAAAAAACTCGCGTGGTTTTCTAGATAAGTTGTTGTAACTAACAACTAACAAGCGGTTCCACACAGCTGCTGCTTACCACACAATGTAAAATTGTAAAAAGCTGCTGACAATTTTCACATTGCAGTTTTTATGAGAAAAGCAGTAAATGCAACAACTTTCACAAGTTTTCGCGGCGCCCCTGGCAAGGTCTCACGGCGCACCAGGGCGCCGCGGCGCCCAGTTTGGGAACCGTTGGCCTAAGGCATATCGACGTCGCCAAACGACGTAATTCGCTTCGTCACGCAAAGCCAATTCCTGGTAAAATTCATATCACTTAATAAAAGCGTGAAATTGAAATTCCACGCTCTGCTTGCGAAAACAAGCAAAAATTAACAAATTTGTTAAAAGATGTCTGTTTTACCCGTTAACCTTTGTTTGGGGGCACCTCAAAATAGTACCATTTTATTCATCAATTCAAATTAGGAAAAGTCAAGAAATTCCAGAATTTTATCTAAAAAGATGAAGTAATTACAAACGTTTTTGCAAAGGCCGGGCTTCAGAAGCCCTTCACGCTTAAGATGTTCCGCTCACCAACAGACAATATAAAATGAACGTGTTTTTCGTAAAAAAAAGTGAAGCTAGTGTCTGCTAAAGGCTAGTCTTTTCTGATAAACTTTTTATGATATTTTGAAATTTTAAGCGCCGAATCGGAGATTAAAATTTCTAAATATCATAAAAAGTTTATCAGAAAAAAACAAAAAATGTGCACTAAGGTATTCTTTTTTCTTGGTTTTATAGCCTAAGGTCTAAACAGAAAACACATTTTTTGTTCTTTTCTGATTGATTTCAATAGTTTACACGGCTTTTTCACTTTTTATTTCTTCGATGAAAAAGTTTATTGTTGTATAATAATAATTTTCTCATTCAAGAGTGAAATTTTGGTAAAGAATTTTTTTTAATTGTGATTTAATTTAATTTGAAATATGTTAATTTTTCCGTTTTTTACGTTCCTGGAAGACTGGAAGCCTCAACCGGCCCAAGGGTTTAAACCTTTCTAGTTACAAATAAAATTTAAAAAAATTAGTTTATTAAAGCATTACATTGCAATCATTCAATTGTTATTTATTGACATATTCTAAAAAAAAGAAAAAGTCATGGAATAAATAACATTATCGTTGATATTGTATTATTGGCTCTTGATTGACTTGGCACGCCCTCTAACGGCACACGAAGTCTAAGATTGGAAGCTTGAATGTCGTATTTGAAGCCAAAACGCAAGTAAGCCACATCTGTCGTGTGCGTTGTTAAAAATATTATTATATTTAATTTAGAATTTAAAGAAATACGTTTATATTTTGCTGTTGAAAATTGCAGGGTGTCCGCCACAATTTTCCACAGCAAAATATAAATGTTAAAACGTAACTCTGAAAATTTTATAAATTGTAAAAATTTTTACAAATGTAAGTAATAACTATAAAATTTACTGACAATAAAAATTTGAAAAAAGAAGTTTATAAAAACAAAAGAAACAAAACCATATGCAAATGAATTAAAAATTTAAAACCCACAATTATAGACTACAAGAAAAACAACAAAATGCGACTAATTTCAGAATTTTCCTGAATCATCCACTGCAAACAAAGAAACTCCAGAAAAAATGTTGCCATTTCCAGACCTCATTTCTCTAAAATAAATTTTAGCCATTGGTTTGATGACATAGAGTCCATCTTCTTCTTAGTAATTTATGGTTATATATTGATAGTAAGAATAAATATGTGAATTTTGTCGGATCTTGTAAACAAAATAAAATAGGGTCTGTAGTCTCTATCTCATGCAGGGCCGGCGGAACCGCCCCCCGAACCCCCCGGTCGGGGGGGGCCCAGGCCTGGTCAGGGGCCCCGCCCATTGAATACCAACCAAAGACCAATATTCAAGTTTCGGCGTTGAGTATTTTGATCTACTCTTTCATGTTTCGATTCTGATTGCTTTCGACGCTTTGACTCATTTGTATCGTATAAGATAAGTCAAATTTTCTTAACGAGTGCTTTTGCCTTTAAAAGTAACTTTACAACCATTTAGTCAGTCAGAAGCCGTATAGTTACGTCATAGTCAGATGATGAATTTTTGAAGCTAATTGCCAAAAAGCTGACCAGTTCGTTGGTTGCAGCTACTGTGAAGGAAACAGAGTACAGTAAATAGATTACTGCATTTTTAGATTAAGAAAGATATGAAGTTAGTTTTTCAATATTTATAGTTTAATTGTGACAATGCTTAGAGTTAATTCGAAGTTGAAAATATATTAAAATATATTAATCGATTTTAGAGTTAATTCGAAGTTAAAATAGCCAATTACGTGCATATATAATTTAGAAGCTATTTTTTAAAAATAGTCTATCGGAAACATGAAACGCCATAAAAGTGGAGCACAGAAAAGAAAAGAAGCAGCTGCTGCTCAGGAATCAGTTAAAAAGCTTACCAAATTAACACAGTTTTTTTCCGTTAGCAGAGCAGAAACTGAAACAGATAGTGCTACTTTGCCAGCCGTCCCTATCAGCGATACTTTGAGCTTAGTTTCAGCAGCAGCAGCGTCAACTGCAGAATCAGAAAATGTCTTGTGTGAATCGGTTGAACTAAATCTACCATCAGTGCCATGTACGTCTATGGGGGCAAAAAATGCGGCCATCGATACTTCATCGTCACTTCCCCACAGTTCGTTTGACCCTCTCCATAGGGACCCAGCGAAGTGGCCTGACGTCATATCAGATCCGCAACGGGTTGACATCATCAGAAGAGGACCTCGGCAAGTTGTAACAAATTTTCCATACAACGCAGCTAGAAGACGATTTTCTTCTATTCATTACAAACGCATTTTGAGTAATGGCGAGGCTGTTCCTCGGTCATGGCTGATGTACTCTGAAGATTCTGACAAAGCATTCTGCTTCAGCTGCAAACTTTTTGGCAACTTAGCTAGTCCGTTTAGTAGGGGCATCAATACATGGGAAGGGTTTTCCAAGAAGTTAAAGGATCATGAAAACGGTGCTTCTCATAAAAAGAGTTTTAACCAATGGCTTTTGCTTAAGGAGGGTATTAACACTCAATCTACGGTGGATAAACAAGCAATGAAGATTTTTCTTGCAGAAAGAACATTTTGGAGGAATGTTTTGGAGCGTCTAATAGACATCGTAATATTTTTGGGTGAAAGAAATTTGGCTTTTAGAGGATCCGACGAAACACTGGGATCATCGCAAAATGGAAATTTTTTGGGTTTATTTGAACTACTGGCGAAGAGAGATCCCGTCTTGAATGAGTTGCAAAATAGGATTATCCGGCACAAAACTAACCAACACTATTTGAGCAAAAGTATTCAGAACGAGCTGATAAATTTAGTTGCAAAAGAAACTGAAAACGCACTTCTCACGCAGCTGAAACAAGCCAAATATTACTCTATAATTCTTGATTGTACTCCGGATATATCACATCAAGAACAAATGACCGTCATTTTTCGTTTCGTTCAATGTGATGATGAACACGGTGCAAGAGTAAAAGAGGCATTTTTTGGCTATTTGAGTGTCAATAACAGCACTGGCGAAGGTTTGCTCAATGTCTTTTTAAAGCGCTCCGAAGAATTAAGACTAGATCTTGCTGACTGTCGAGGCCAGTGCTACGATAATGGGGCGAACATGAAAGGAAAAGAAGCTGGTTTTCAAGCGAGATTACTGAAAATCAATCCAAAAGCGCTGTATGTTCCGTGTGCTAATCATTCGCTTAATTTAGTTGTAGTCGACAGTGTGAAATCTTCTACTGAAGCATTGGTATTTTTTGGTGTGTTAATGCAATTGTATTCACTGTTTTCCTCTTCAACGCAACGATGGACGATACTAAAAAAGAATGTTCCGCTCTCACTCAAATCCCAATCAGCTACTCGCTGGGAGAGTCGCATCAATTGCATCTCACCTTTACGATACCATTTGGCTGAAGTGATAAAAGCATTGAAGGAATTGGAAAACTACTGCTTCGAAAAAAAAGATGGTCAAACAATCAATGATGTTCGTTCATTGATACTTCGAATTGAAACATGGAGCTTCATTTTGTCAATTGTAGTTTGGCATGATATTCTTTTTCACATCAACAAGACGAGCAAAGTTATGCAAACCACTGGTGTTTCTATGGAAGTAGTTGAAAAAGAAATCAAAGCAACTGAGGAAGTTTTAAAGAAATATCGCGAAGACGGGTACAGCGGCGCGGTAGCCACGGCACGTGAAATTGCTGAAGGTTTGCAAATTGAGAGGAGTTTCGCTGAGAGTAGAACCAGAAGAAGAAGGAGGCTGTTCGAATACGAAGCAGAAGATGAAGGTAGCGAGATGTCGCCAGAAGAAAAATTCAAAGCAAATTTTTTTTTGCCACTAATGGATCATGCTCTATCTTCTTTAAAAGAACGCTTCGAGCAAATGCACACTGTGGGTGCAATTTTTAATTTTCTTTATAATCAAGAAAGTTTATTGCAAGTATACGGGCACAATCGTTTACTTAATGCATGCCAAAAATTTTATGAAACAATGGGCGATATTGACCCTGTGGAAATGAATGAGGAGTTGGAACGGTTCGTGGTCATCGTGAAAGAAAATAAAGAAGATCTCAAAACAGCCAACGATTTTCTGAGCTATATCTATCGAAAGCATATGCTGGAAGTATATCCAAATTTGTCCATAGCTCTTCGAGTTTTGTTGACCTGCCCGGTCTCAGTAGCTGGCGCTGAGAGAAGTTTCAGCAAACTGAAGCTAATCAAAACCTTCCATCGATCCACCATGATGGACGAAAGGCTAACATCTCTAGCTACAATTTCGATAGAAAGCTCTTGCGTACGAGATTTAGATCTCGACCGCATAATTGATGTGTTTGCTGCTGAAAAGGCTCGCCGAAAAACATTTTGAAACCTGTATTAAATATACGTTATCTTCTTTGTGTTGTAGATTAATGTTAAGAATCAATTGCACAGAAATTTATTTTCATTAGACGAGTCAGAGTCAGTTTCTTCATCGACCAGCGATTGGCTTAAGGACTTAAGGAGGCTTTACACAGAATACGATGCGATTTACGTACGAAAATGTCGTATCAAATTACGTACGTAGATTTCAAACTAGGGTACGTAGACGCAAAATTGGACGCAATCGCATTTTGTATAATTTTTACGGTTCACTTTGTTTGCGGATAAAGGGGCCCACGTATAGTTTTCGGGGAGGGGCATCAGCTGGCCTAGCGCCGGCACTGATCTCATGGATATTTCAATTATTGTAATTTTGTTCGAGGCTCCCTGCCATTTATAGACATTCATATTAAAAGATTATTAAAAAATTCATCTTGGTTCTAAACGTTTAGTTGATATTTTTTTGAAAGAATAGAGAAAGAAGAATAAATTTCAATTTTAAAAAAATTTAATTTAATAATTTTTTTGTCAAAACAAAATTGCTTCTGTGAGTTTCTCCTTCATTGCAGCCTTTGGTCTGTTCTGATGAGCCTTAGTGATGAAAACAAACGTTCAACACTCGCTTGTGTTGGAAGAAGTACTTATTTAAAAACACGTGAAAAATAAAAAGAATGAGGGGCATTTTTGGAAGCTGAAACGGATTAATGGCATTTACATTAATTTCAATGAGAAAATTCGCTTTGTCATTCGAGCAAATTGAGGTATGACGGAACTCTCGGTCACGGGACGAATCAAACTCGTATGTCAAGGTACCACTGTACTATAGAAAGAGGCTGCTTAGTTAGTAATTGATTATGCACCTGGCATTTGCTCCCTGTCATTGGATTGAAGAAAGGAAAGCAACTAACTCGGCAGGCCAAGATAGCATTACGCAAAATATATTTGCTTAAAATTTAAATGTAAATTTCTTATGTGCTGCACGCTGTATCGCGCGATACGCTGCAAGGTTTTTACTGCACTGCACACGGAGTCGAAATATTATTCCGACTCCGACTTCCAACTCTTTCCTAAACCCTCTGACTCCGATCGACTCCGACTCCGCAACCCTGGTGAAAATAACGAAGCTCATCGGTTTCAATGTTTTTTAAAATATAAGCCAGACTATAGTTGATTTTAAAACAATTTTTCTGTTCTTTCATGATTGTTTCCGTAATTTTTTGAACCATTTCTTTCAAATCCTTGTTATAATAAAAATTAAAAATATTTTTGTACCTTGTTTTTCTTGCTAAAAGTGCGAATGCCGGACCAATATTTTTTCGTAAATTCTTTTATATCAGCATCCGTTTCGTCCATTTGCTCGTTCTCTAAAATATCATGCTTTGATTTTTTTGGCTGCAGGGGATGTTGCTGCTTTGCTGTGACTACGACGTTTTATTTTTAAAAATTTCTTTTTGTTTGACGCTTTGGAACTACAACTTGCTGTCTTGGAGCCTTCTTGCGAACTGGATGCTGTTTTGTTTGTAGATACTTCTTCTCTGTCCGACAGGTTACTTTTCTATCTGATAGGTTACTGCAGTTATGATCATTTAATTCCTTAATAGTTTCAAAACTTTTAGAGCATTGTCCACATGCACAACACGTTTTTTTATTTCTTCTCATATTGTCTGCTCTTGTAAATTTCTTTTCACATTTTAAACAGCTTATCTCATACGTTCTGCTATGAGTAGATAATTGATGTCGTCGTAAATGATTTTTTGCATAACATATAATCATAACTTTCATTGTTATGCATTGATGCAATATGTCTCATCAAAGTGCGTTTTTCAGTAAACACTTTAGAACAGATGTCACATGTGAACGACATTGCGAATAACTAAAAGCTGCAGCAACCGCGCTTATATACCCTCTTCATATGACGTCATTTCTCGCAAATGAAAGATAACTGTTTAAGCAAAATCTGTATTTAATATCAATAATTTCACCAAAGGGTAGATCTCTGTATTTGTCAAAGTGTGATTGTTTCATGCGGGTGGGTCTGTAACCAATTAAGATTTTTGGATGACTAGTTCTCCAATAATATTTTACAAACGATCTAATGTACTTATAAGGATGACTTTAAACTCGATTTCAATTTTTTATAATAAGTAAAATAATTTGTTAGAAAGCTATTTGTTGTTTTTAGCTACGTGTCTTTCAATATAACTGTTTATACTTGTGAACATGTTATAAAATTATTAATTAAAAATTTGTTTTAAAATAACGGATTATAGTTTTACAATACTTTGAACTCGTTTGACTTAGTTTCACTAAGTAAAACATTTGTCATAAAGTTAACTGTTGTTTTTAGTGACGTGTCTTTCCAGATAATTGTTTATACTTGTTTGTGAACTTGATAAAAATCACTGGTTAGAAATTTAATTATTGGTTTTTGAGACATGTCTTTCAGGATAATTGCTTATGAACTTGTTAAAAAATTATTGGTGAGAAAGCTAATTCCGGTTTAAAAATATGTGCTTCTACTTATTTTTACAAGACTTCATTTGTCTTTGCTACAAAGCTAATTGTTTTTACTAACATGTTTTTCAAGGTAACTCTTTATACTTGTTTTTGAACTTTTTATAAGACTCTAAATTAGTTACAAAATTGTTAGAAAGTTAATTGTTGTTTTTTAGCAACGTGTATTTAAACATAATTAAATCTTTTATAAGACTTTAAAAAAACCATCTGTTAGAAAGCCATTTTTTACTGCAATTACAACATTTTTAGAGTTAAATAGTCCCTTGACAGGTTGAGTATAAGGTTAATCATCATAGTAGTATGTTCTTGGTCAATTTGTTTGACTGATCTTAGCTTTTCAAATATATTATCTAGCATACTTCAATCGAAAATTAATTGATTAAGAATCCAACTCAGATTAGCTAGATTTTAGGTTTCATTGAACAATAACTAAATATTTGATTCATTACATTCAGGGATCGAACCTGTTTCTAGATGAAATTAGGTAATCAAACTTCATCTAGATCTTTATCATCTAGATCTTTATCCATCTAGATCTTTAACCACTGCTAGATGATGCTAAGGAGTTATTCTAATACCATAACTTTGATCTTTATTAAGTATATTGATTACAGTCTTAACTTTTCATCTTCTTGGATTTTACCTCCTTGGATTTAACCTCTGTCTTGGATTTAGCCTCCGCCGTCTTGGATTTAGCTGGATCCGCTAGATGGAGCACCACCACTTTATGTGCACCTCCTCCGGACATCCTCAAGGAGACCGCCTCAGCACCCCCTCAATTGACGCCAATGACCCATTGTAAACTACTAATGTCGTTTAGAGAAAAGATTCCCCATTTTAAATTTGCTAAAGAAATGGCTTTTTTTGATTATTGAAAATGCATCATTTGCCACAACTTGTACGGTTTGTAGGTTTGTACGGCATACATGATGTATATGACAGTACCTGTAACAGTTGCTACAGCATAGAGGTCTTTTTCTAAATTCAAACCGATCAAAAACTTTCTTCAAAGCTCCATGTCCCAATAGAGAACTTAACGGTTTGGCTCTGTTATCGATTGAAAATGAACAAACTAAAAATTTAGATTTTAGAAAAGTTATCCAACAGTTCGCTAGTGCAAAAGCAAGACGGGAAAATTTCAAGTTTCCAACGATCCGCAAGTAAATTATGGCAGCATACTTAATTGGCCTCAATGTATTGTGTTTTATTAGTTTGTGTCTTTTGTGGAGATGTCAATATATTGTACATTAATTCTTTTGTGGTTAAAAACAATTTATCCGCATATTGCTTAGCATATCTCCATTTTGCTGAAATATTGTTGATAGTGCTCACAAAACATATTGCCTCAAAAAATTGCACATAATTTTTTTGTCATTATAAAACGATTTTGGTTTGCAACGTTTATTTGATTAAACTTTTATCAAACTTGTTGTTGCTGCCTGTAACCCCCCAAGAAATCCTTGCTATGCCATTATTTCAATTTGAATACACTGCAATCATAAATATGATGTTGAACCGTGTAACCTTGGTGAAATTTTATTCCAATTATAGCCTTTTATTTGCAGGCACAGTAAACTTAGCTTTGGACCCTTTTACCTGTTCAGCTCAATGCTTTTTTGACTCATTATTTCAATTGAAAAATCTTTCTATAACGCGGAGTGGTCAATGATACGTAGTGGTGTTGAGAAAAATAGCTCAATTAAATATTAAGGAAGGAAAAAAATGGGGCCCCATAATAGATGTTTAAACTGGGGACCCACTTGACGAAGTTACGGCCCTGGCACCGAGATTATTGTGCTTGAAGTTCGCGAAAGCAGTTTATCCCTTATTCTATCCAGTAAAGTTTTTAAAAATTGCTTCAAAAAAATTAGTTGCTCTTTTTACTTATCTGTCCTCCATGTTGTTCCATGCAGCTCACCATGTTGTTCCATGCGGCCCTCCATGTTGTTCCATGCAGTCCTCGATGTTCTTCCATGCTGTCCTCCATGTTGTTTCATGCGATCCTCCATGTTGTTCCATGTGGCCTCCATGTTGTTCCATGCAATCCTCCATGTTGTTCCGACCCTCCATGTTGTTCCATGCAGTTCTACATGTTGTTTTATGCAGCCTTCCATGTTGTTCCATGTAGCCTCCATGTTGTTTTATGCGACCCTCCATGTTGTTCCATGCGATCCTCCATGTTGTTCCATGCGACCCTCTATGTTGTTCCATGCAGTTCTACATGTTGTTCCATGCAGCCCTCCATGTTGTTCCATGCAGTCCTCCATGTTCTTCCATGTGGTCCTCCATGTTGTTCCATGCGACCCTCCATGTTGTTTCATGCAGTTCTACATGTTGTTTTATGCAGCCCTCCATGTTATTCCATGTAGCCCTCCATGTTGTTCTATGCAGTCCTCCATGTTGTTCCATGTAGCCCTCCATGTTGTTCTATGCGGCTTTCCATGTTGTTCCATGCAGCCCTCCATGTTGTTTTATGCGGCCCTCCATGTTGTTCCATGCAGCCCTCCATTTTATTTCATGCAACCCTCCATGTTGTTCCATGTGGTCCTCTATGTTGTTCCATGCAGTTCTTCATGTTGTTCCATGCAGTCCTCCATGTTGTTCCATGCAGTCCTACATGTTGTTCCATGCGGCCCTACATGTTGATCTATGTGGTCCTCCATGTTCTTCCATGCGGCCTTCCATGTTGTTTTATGTGGCCCTCCATGTTGTTCCATGCAGCTCTCCATGTTGTTCCATGCAGCCCTACATGTTGTTCCATGCAGTTCTCCAAATTGTTCCATCCGATCCTCCATGTTGTTCCATGTGGCCCTCCATGTTGATCCATACTGTCCTTCATGTTGTTCCATGCAGCTCTCCATGTTGTTTCATGCAGTCCTCCATGTTGTTCCATGTGGCCCTCCATGTTGTTCCATGCGGCCCTACATGTTGATCTATGTGGTCCTCCATGTTCTTTTATGTGGCCTTTCATGTTGTTTTATGTAACCCTCCATGTTGTTCCATGCAACCCTACATGTTGTTCCATGCAGTCCTCCAGGTTGTTCCATGTGATCCTCCATGTTGTTTCATGTAGCTCTCCATGTTGTTTTATGCAGCCCTCCATGTTGTTCCATGCAGCTCTCCATGTTATTCCATGCAGCCCTCTATGTTGTTCCATGCGATCCTCCATATTGTTCTATGCTGTCCTTCATGTTGTTCCATGCGAACCTCCATGTTGTTCCATGCGATCTTCCATGTTGTTCCATGCGATCTTCCATGTTGTTCCATGCAACCCTCCATGCTGTTCTATGCTGTCCTTCATGTTGTTTTATGCAGCTCTCCATGTTGTTTCATGCGGCCCTCCATGTTGTTCCATGCAGCCCTCCATGCTGTTCTATGCAGCCCTCCATGTTGCTCCATGTTGTCCTCCATGTTGTTCCATGCAGCTCTCAATGTTGTTCCATACAGCCCTTCATGTTGTTTTATGTGGCCCTCCATGTTGATCCATGCAATCCTCCATGTTGTTCCATGCAATCCTTCATGTTGTTCCATGCAGAACTCCATGTTGTTCTATGCTGTCCTTCATGTTGTTCCATGCAGCCATCCATGTTGTTTCATGCGGCCCTCCATGTTGTTCCATGCGATCCTTCATGTTGTTCCATGCAGCCCTCCATGTTGTTCTATACTGTCCTTCATGTTGTGCCATGCAGCTCTACATGTTGTTCCATGCGGCCCTCCATGTTGTTCCATGTGGTCCTCCATGTTGTTCCATGCAGCTCTCCATGTTGTTCCATGTGGTCTCCATGTTGATCCATGCGATCCTCCATGTTGTTCCATGCAGCCTTCCATGTTGTTCCATGCAGCCCTCCATGTTCTTTCATGCTGTCCTCCATGTTGTTTCCTCCATGTTGTTCCATGCAGCCCTCCATATTGTTCCATGCAGCCATCCATGTTGTTCCATGCGGCCCTCCATGTTGTTCCATGCAGCCCTTCATGTTGTTCCATGTGGCCCTTCATGTTGTTCCATGTAGCCTCCATGTTGTTCCATGCAGCTCTCCATGTTGTTCCATGCAGCCTTACATGTTGTTCCATACAATCCTCCATGTTGTTCCATGCAGCCCTCCAAGTTGTTCCATGCAGCCCTCCAAGTTGTTCCACACGGCCCTCCATGTTGTTTTATGCGGCCCTCCATATTGTTCCATGCGGTCCTTCATATTGTTCGATGCGGACCGCGTAATAATTCATATGAAAATTTGTATCAAAATTAGAGTTAAATTGTAAAAATTTTTGAATCAAAATCAAAGAAATTTTGCAAAATTCTGCAAACATCAACAGCGCCATCTGCAATGATCAAAGTATGATTCGCAGCATTTTTACTGCAAGTCGTTTTAGAGCAGGGAGTTTGTAACTCGCAAAGTATTTTGAAAGAGCTGAAACAGTAGTACAGTAGTCCTTCATGTGGTCCACATCGAAGTGAATATAAATTTTTTGCGTTCTCTTTGATAAATGTCGGTCAAGCTTCAAAGTTTCTTTACAGCTTTACAGGGCTAGGTTAGCAGCAACAGAGTGAAATTTTCTTTTATAATTAGCGCTTGATAGGCAGATAAAAATCAAGAATTGTCAATGCTATTTCAGTTTTCCTTAGCATTTCTAAACTTATTTTAATTGCAAGTCGCAAATTTTATTTTAAGTTTTTTGCAGAAAGCTAAAAGGTATATTAACTATTAATATATTAAGTCTTAATTCAAAACAATTTTATGATGGGTAAAAACGAAAATTTACCATAAAAAGCGAGTCTTTAAAAATGAATGGTTGGTAAAGTATTGTGTTGTTTAACAAAGTGAAAAGGTCGTTTGCCTGATTTGTCCAAACAACATAGCTTGTTTAAAAAAATATACTGTAATATCAAGCCACTCTACAGTTTCCTAAATTTAAAAAGTAAAATGGAACTTCAGGACAATTGTGAGTAGAAAAAGCAATTAAGTTGAAAAAATTGGTACAAGGTCAACAAAAAAGGATTTCCACTTATAAAGATGACTCTGAATTTTCCATTCTAATAAGCTTTTAGATCAGCGAAGCTACAGCAGAGAAAGAAAAACCTTTTAGTGAAGCCGAGTTTATCAAACACTGTTTAATTTGTTGAACCGGCATGTCCTGAAAAAAAGCATTTGTTGAACAAACTAGCTTGTCAAGATTCATTGTCGCACGTAGAATAGATGCTATGTCAAGTCATCTTGAAAATATTTTAGCTGAAAATATAAGGACATTTTCGTATTCCAGCTGAGCATTGAATGAGACCACGGGATATCAACGATGCAGCACAGTTAGTTGTCTTTATACCTAGAGTAACTGATGACTTCGAAATCAAAGAGGAGTTTTTGGACCTAGATAGCGTGAAATCAACTACAACCGAAGTGGATTTAACCCAGGAATTTTTAAAGATGTCAAAAAAATTTCAGTTGAATCCAAAAAACTATCAAGTTTAACAACAGATGATGCTCTTGCGATAGTAGAAAAACAAAAAGAATTTTGTAAAAATTTTTTGAAAGCATTTGAATAAAAAAGCGCTCTATTAAACCATTGCATTATTCATCAAAAAAATTTATAGAGTAAAGTTTTGGATGACATTGATATCACAAAGGAAGTTGTTTCATGTACAATTACATTCAAAATTAAGGAATAAACCATAGGCAGGTTAACGTTTTTTGGAAGAACTTGACTCAGATTATCCGGATATACCTTATTTCTTTTCAGTTTTTTGGTTAAGCAGGGTTGATGCTTTAAAAGATTTTAGAGTTTGTTTTATGGTAAGTAAATATCAAAATGCATCTTTCTTATATGATTTTGAGTGGTTAAAAAACTTGGCATTCCTTACTGATGTAACAAAACAACTATCGATATTAAATGGGAACTTCAAGGAAGAAATCAATGGGAAAATAAAATGTTTGAGCACATTACGTCATTTCAAAAGAAGTTGGAAATTTATATAGGTCAACTTAGTATGTTTGCATGCACACATGCAACTTATGCTTGTTATTTTATCAATCGTACTGTATTCCCTGTAATATTTTTCGGGTAAAATTTTGGTTTATTGTTTTCTGACTTCTCGATTTTGTGCCACGGTGTTTCTGAGTCCCACGGTTAGTGATAAAGAGCTAGGTGTACATTCGCTCATGCTCTCTATATACAGTGACGTGGCTGTACCTTTCAGAGAAAGAGGCGACGAAATTCCGAAATTCAAAATTACGCTATTCTGCATGTTTTTACAATTATAATTAATTAATAAATTCAATTGATTCTATTTGAATACGTTTGTTATATTGTGTTAGGGTTAGTCAATAAAAAACAAAATCCTAATTCTAACAACGTTATGATTGATAAATTGTCTATTGTTTTTTTTGCTCGTTTATCTGATTTTCGAAAACTCAAATGTGGCTTCCGTATTTTTTTCAACCCATTTCAAACAGCTTTTGATCAATTTCAGTTTGTGTTGATTGATTTACAGTCCGGCAATGACGTGAAAAATCGCTTGATGAAAAAGATCTTGTTACTTTTTGTTAAAACTATGTTCGGGAGAAGTATAAAATTTTGCCAGACATGCCTTGAAAACCATTTTACTGTTTGGAAGCATCTATTGCTGCGAGCAATTTTTTTTAAACATAAAACATTGCAAACGAAAGCAAAAAGGCCAGTTATCAGACGAACATTTATAAAGTCAACTGAAAATTGCTTGCAGTTTTGTTAAAGTGTATGTTAGAAAAGCTGGTAAAGATGTGCAGCAGCAAAAATCACATAAACCTTAATTAAATGACCTTGACTGATTTAATTTTCTTTGCTTTTATCGACTAATTCTGTTTTTTTATAAGATTTCATTACACATACGGTAAGTGAATTGCATCAAATCTCTTGACTACCAAATCGGCTACCATCATAAGATTATGATACTATTATCTACTGGTTTTGAAAAAAGATGCGGCCCACAGCAAAATTTAATATTTCACATTTGGCCCGCCAGTAAAAAAGGCTGCACATGCCTGGCATACACCAAAGTGATATCGCAATTTTGTAATGCCTCTGAAAGAATAGCTAGCTGTTTTAATTCATCATAAATTATCGCAAAATTGTAAAGAATTGTTTTGAAGCTATTTGCATGAATAGACGCTGAAACTTATGGTTCACACTTAGAGTGAGTATTACCGATCATCTGCCATTGTCAAAATGATATCAGAAAAACTTTTAATTGTACCACAGAGTTAACACATTACTAAATGAAGAAACTACCTTGTGTGTATGAAGCAGTTTTTCAATTTTCAGTATTTGTTTTCCAAGTCATTTTAAAAGATTTTCCGATTTTCTCTGCTTTTTGAGAGATTGGCTATAAAGAGAGTATAATTAGTTCATGAATGCTTGAAATTGGTCGGCCCCACTCACCTCAGTGTTTGCATCTCCAACAGATAACGAGAGCTGATTACTTAAACCAGGGTTGGGGAACCTTCCGCCCGCCTGCAGTTGGGTGGAAGTAAATCCAGTAGTAGTTTTTGGTAACGAAAATCGAGAAATCAAAGACAGGTTCTAAGCAAAGACCCGTTTTTAGAAACCACAATTTTTTTGGGACAAAAATTAGAAAATCGGAGACAGATTCTAAGTGAAAACCTTTTTGTCTAGAAATCTCTATCTGTTTGGGACAAAAAGTTATATTGCTCTTCAAACTTTTATGCGGCCTGCAGCAATTTTTTATTTACAAATCTGGCCCGAGAGTACAAAAAGATTGCTTAATTTCCAAAAGGGAACCCTGATTTAAACCGCGCTAATGAATAATTCTGAAATACTTTTTTCCATTATATTTTTCTAAGCATAATACTTACTCTATCACTTGTAAACCCAATAAGATTGAGCTGAAGTTAATAGTCACTGAACTCATAATTAGATATAGGTTTGACGAAAACAAGTAGATTGCCTCTGCTGTTGCATTAAATAATTCCAGCGAATCAAGAAATAGAAAGCCAAATTCGACATTTTGAATATACTACGAGGTATCATAGTTGTCTTCATACAAGAACAATTTTGTAAAACAATTTTGTAAACATACATAATTAAAACCAAATATTCTATATTGTCAATATATTCTATATTGTCTTTAAACTAATTAATGCCACCTAAATCAGAGATTATTAATTGTTCGTCATCAACAGTGGTGATCAAACGTTTTTCTAAGTTCATATTAGTAGTCCGCCAAATAACAAATTATACATTAAGTCGTCCGTGAAGTTCAAAAAGTTAGCGACCACTGGTCTAAATAGTCCGTTTTAACTCGATTTGGTATAGACTAATCTTACAAAATGTTGCAACTAACAAAATTATGTATAAACAAGAAATTAAGATTAAAACTTTTTAAGTACAGGGCATAAATACTGTTACAAAATGAAACTCAGATTTATCCTGACTAACAAATGTATTTAACAACCCAATTAGAAAAAATGATTACCAAATGCTCAAGGAACAATATGGCATAACTTTTATTCAAAATGTTTTCCTTCAGCGTTCACTATACTGCATAGTCTTTTTGGGAAGTCATCCATAGCAGCACGCACAACATCTAAGGGTATTTTATCCCAGAATTTGTTTAATTTTTTCGTAAGAATTTCAATATTTTGGCAAGAAGTAGAGCAGGCTTCACCTCCAGAATTGATCACAAAGAATAATCAAGAGCGTTAAGATTAGGTGATAAGGGAGGCCATTCTTTTTTGCTAATCCAGGACGGACAGTTGTCTCTACACCAGTGCTGTGTCACTCGAGCCGTGTAACTCGTAGCCCCATCTTGTTGAAGACTCCAAACTTCATCACAGTACACAAAATTACACCATAGTATCAGTGCACCTTCCCAAATGTTCTCAATGTAACGTTCTTTGTTTATCTTGACCCCTTGAGAGACAAAAACAAGGGGTCAAACCCTCTTTCAACTTTTGTAACAGTATTTATACCTCATTCTGTTATTGCAAAGTACGTTTTCTTCCCTGTTCCGTTTCGCCCCGCCTTGTTTATCCAAGGCCAGAATGTCAAAATACTCTTAAAAATAAATAGATCTTTAAGTCAGGTTGTGGCAAAAACAGTGTAGGAACTGGGAACGTCAGTAGTAGGTAAAGGCTGGTTTGGTGCCCGTTTCCGCTAGGGGCGCTAGAGAGCAGGTGGCGCAGTGGCGCATATGACGTCATCAGTGGCGCGGTGGCGGAGGGTGGCGCTAGAGAGGCGGATCCGAATCCTATTCCGAATCCGAATCCTACTCCTATTCCTAATCCTACTCCTATTTCTAATCCTACTCCTATTTCTAATCCTACTCCTATTCCTAATCCTACTCCTATTCCTAATCCTGCTCCTATTCCTAATCCTACTCCTAATCCTACTCCTATTCCTAATCCTACTCCTATTCCTAATCCTACTCCTATTCCTAATCCTACTCCTAATCCTAATCCTAATCCTAATCCTAATCCTAATCCTAATCCTAATCCTAATCCTATTTCTAATCCTACTCCTATTTCTAATCCTACTCCTATTCCTAATCCTATTTCTATTCTTATTTATATTCCTAAGAAAGACGATGATCCTGAGTTCAATTCTTAACCAAGACAATATAAAAACTAAACCTAAGACAGACAGTAGTCCTGAGTTTGACTCCCACCCAAGACAGTAGAAATCCTAATCCTAACAAAGGTCCTGAGCTCGATTCCTACCCAAGACAATATAAATCCTAACCCTAAGAAAATTAGTAGTCCTGAGTTGGATTCCTTCCCTAGATAATATAAAACCAAACTTTAAGAAAGACAGAAGTCTTGAGTTTGATCCCCAACCAAGACAGCGAAGCTGTAAATCCTAACCCTAAGAAAACCAGTAGTCTTGAGTTTGATCCCCAACCAAGACAGCGAAGCTGTAAATCCTAACCCTAAGAAAGGTCTTGAGTTTGATCCCCAACCAAGACAGCGAAGCTGTAAATTCTAATCCTAAGAAAGGTTCTGAGTTAGATTCCCACCCAAGACAGTATAAACTCTAACCTTAAGAAAATTAATAGGCCTGAGTTGGATTCCTTCCCTAGATAATATATATTTAAATCTTAAGAAAGGCAGAAGTCCTGAGTTAGATTCCCACCCAAGACAGTATAAACTCTAACCTTAAGAAAGTCAGTGGTCTTGAGTTCGTTTCTTGTTCAAGACAATATAAATCCTAAACATAAGAAAATTAGTAGTCCTGAGTTTGATTCTCAACCAAGATAAAAGAAATCTTAATGCTAAGAGAAACAGTGGTCCTGAGTTGGATTCCTACCAAGACAATACAATCTCTAAGCCTAAGAGAGACGGTGGTCCTAAGTTTGACTCCTACTCAAGATAATTCAATCTCTAAACCTAAGAGAGACGGTGGTCCTAAGTTTGACTCCTACTCAAGATAATATTAAACCAAACCCTAAGAACAGCAGTAGTCCTGAGTTCGTTTCTGGTCCAAGACTTCAAAACATAAGGTTATTTCAAGACATTCTGCAAGATTTTAAAGTTTTTCCTGTTTTTAAGTGCACAATAGAAAAGTCTCTCAATTGGTTTCCTGTTTTTTAAGCACTCTGTAGAAAAAGCTGTCAAAATATATTTTGATTTTAGCTATACAATAGAAAATTTCTTTAACCAATTTCCCGTTTTTAAGTGTACAATAGAAAAGTCTCTCAATTGATTTCCTGTTTTTTAAGCACTCTGTAGAAAAAGCTGTCAAACCTTTTGAAGCGTACAATAGAAAATTTCTTCAACCAGTTTCCCGTTTTTAAGTGCACAATAGAAAATTTCTTTAACCAGTTGTCAAACCGCTTTTTTATTTTAAGCGCTCCATAGAAAAAACCTGTCAAAATATGTTCCACAAAGAGTAAGTTTGGACAAGTCAGGTCAATACACAGTTTTCCCATGGGGAATTCCCTAGGTTTTACGGGGATTGTTTGTATAGGTTTCTTTGTGCATTGCAAACTTTGTCTCGATTTTTGTTATATTTATGTCCAATTTCTCAATTTTCCCCTAAAAAAGTTTGGTTTTTAGATATTTTATTCAATTTTAAAACTTTTTTTTCTAAAAAAACCTTGATTTTTATTATAACTTTGTTTAATTTTTTCTAATCAATCTTAATTTTTTATAACTATCTTCAAAATTTTTATAGGCGAGCTTGATTTTTGTTATACTTATGCTCAATTTTTCAAAAATTTTTCTTACCCAACCTCGGTTTTTGTTACAACTATCTTCAATTTTTTCTAGACAAATTCGATTTTTATTATACCTTTGTTGAAATTTTAAAAGTTTTTCTTTAGACAACCTTGATTTTGTTACACATTTGTTTAATTCTTCAAACATTTTCTTAGTCAACCGTGATTTTTAGATACCTATTTTAATTTTTTTTACTAAACAAGTTTGATTTTGCTATACCCTTGTTGGATTTTTCCAAAATTTTCTTTGTCAACCATGATTTTTATTATACTTTTGTTGAATTTTTAAAAGTTTATCTTGATTTTTGTCATTCCTATCTTCAATTTTCTCCTATTCAAGCTTGATTTTTGTTACACCCTTGTTGAATTTTTCAAAATTTATCTTTGTAAACCATGATTTTTATCATATCTTTGTTGAAATTTTAAAAGTTTTTCTTTAGACAACCTTGATTTTTGTCACACATTTGTTTAATTCTTCAAATATTTTCTTAGTCAACCGTGATTTTTGGATATCTATCTTTAATTTTTTCTTGGTAACCTCGATTTTTGTTATACCTTTATTTAATTTTTTTCTAAACAAACTTAATTTTTTTATAACTATCTTCAATTTCTTTCTTGACAACCTTGATTTTTGTCATACTTATGTTCACTTTCTGAAAAATTTGTCCTAAGAAGCTTGATTTTTAGGCAGCTTTATTTAATTTTAAAACTTTTTCTCTTATCAATCTTGATTTTTGTTATACCTAACCTCAATTTTTTTTCTAACAACCTTGATTTTTGTCATACTTTTGTTTAATTTTTTCTAACCAACCTTGATTTTTGTCATACCTAACCTCAATTTTTTCTTGTCAACCTTGATTTTTATTATCTTATCTTCAATTTTTTTTTCTAAACAAACTTAATTTTTTTACAACTATCTTCAATTTCTTTCTTGGCAACCTTGATTTTTGTCATACTTATGTTCACTTTCTGAAAAATTTGTCCTAAGAAGCTTGATTTTTAGGCAGCTTTATTTAACTTTAAAACTTTTTCTCTTAACAACCTTGATTTTTGTTATACCTAACCTCAATTTTTTTTTCTAACAACCTTGATTTTTGTCATACTTTTGTTTAATTTTTTCTAACCAACCTTGATTTTTGTCATACCTAACCTCAATTTTTTCTTGTCAACCTTGATTTTTATTATCTTATCTTCAATTTTTTTCTAAACAACCTTGTTTTTGTCATACCTATCTTTAATTTTTCTTGGCAACCTCGATTTTTCTCACACCTATCTTTAATTTTTTCTTAACAATCTTGATTTTTGTTGCACCTAACTTCAATTTTTTTTTTTCCAAACAAATTTGATTTTTGTCATACTTTTGTTTAATTTTTCTTGGTTACCTTGATTTTTGTCATACCTAACCTTAATTTTTTCTAGACAAACTTGATTTTGTTATATCTTTGCTTAATTTTTTCTAAACAACCTTGATTTTCCCATGCCTTTGTTTAATTTTTTCTTTGATTTTGTCGTACCTATCTTTAATTTTTCTTAACAATCTTGATTTTAGTCATATCTTTGTTTAATTTTTCTTAACAATCTTGGTTTTGTTGCACCTACCTTCAATTTTTATCTAGACAAACTTGATTTTGTTATATCTATGCTTAATTTTTTCTTGGTAACCTTGATTTTTGTCATACCTAACCTCAATTTTTTCTTGGCAACCTTGATTTTTAGATACCCGCATTCGATTTTTCCCTAAGAAAGCTTGACTTTTAGATACCTTTATTCAATTCTAAAACTTTTTTCTCTAAACATCCTTGATTTTTGTCATACCTAACCTCAATTTTTTCTCTAAGCAGCCTTGATTTTTGTTATACTTAACATCAATTTTTTCTTGGCAACCTTGATTTTACTATACTTATCTTCAATTTTTTTCTAAGCAATCTTGTTTTTGTTATACCTAAATTCAATTTTTTTTCTTGGCAACCTTGATTTTTACTCATAGTCAAAGTAATCGTTAAAAGTTTTAAACAAAAATTTTTATTGATAGGATATTTGTGTTCAATAAACAGATGTTTCATAATAAAAAATTCGTCTTTTTTTCCACTTTAGTAAACCGAATTCAAACATAGTTATTATTTTTATAGAGTATGAATTCGCTTTCTAGTGTCAAAAGTTTAATTGTCTTGAAAATGAATTCAGTTCCAACTACGTTTAATCTTTTGGTCATTTTTATAAACTTTTAATAGAAAGCTACCCGTAATCTCTATAAGCGTGACAATATGCTTTTGATAATTGCGTCAAATTCTCTCTCTTATACAAAAGCTTGGGCCGTATCCTGCTCATAGCGTATTGCGTTTCCTGTTAAACTGTGATATACTCATGATCGGAGTTTGAAAATCTGGTTACCTTAATTTCCAGAGTAAAAATAGAATAAGCGAAAAAACTTTCTATGATACACCTTGATTTTTATAGTGTTTTAACAACCGTATGTAAAAAGAAATTTTATTACAAACTTGACCCAAAAAAATTTGATTTCAAAACACCGACTTAAGTTTAGTTTGATCCCCAGCCAAATACAACAATCGTTTATGTTAAAAAGTTTTGCATTTTTTCACTTTTAATAAGAAAATTCATCATAAAACTAAACATTTTAATACATTTTGCCAACTAAATTTTCTAAAATTAACATAAAATTTGAAATCAAATAAGACCAACGTAAGTAAGATCGATTCCAAGAAAAGTCAGTTGTTTTTTAAAAATACAATAAGATTTATTCTAGCAAATCCTATCACAGATAGTTCTTATGTCTAAATGAAAACAAACCAAGCTGAAATTATTTAATAAATTTATTGACTAGCTTGAAATCTGAAAATAAATCTTTGAAAAATCAGGATTTTTTTAAAAAATAGCTAAAAATTTTACTTTCAGGATATGGTTTCGCTTGGGGTAGCAAACACAAATAAAAAAACCAACAAATTCACTCTTTTATCTTGAGCGTTGCTAACCTCTGAAAAAAAGGTTTGGACAGTGATCTTGTAAAAGAAACCACCTACGGATATTAAAAATTAGACTTTTTAACTTTATTTTCTGTTTTTTACACCAACGTTTTAAAGTACTGTAGAAAACTTTTTAACAATTCTCTTAAAAATCGAAAATGTAAAATATCCAATAAAGCGTAAGACTTCTTTCACACATAATTTTAACTCGATTTCAGTCAGTGTAACAGCAACGTTTTTACATTTTAAACAAATTTCAACTCGCTTTTAATATTTTTAATTCATTCTTCTAACTTTTTATTTAATTTATTCCAACGTAACATTGTTCGACTTCTTAAAAAGAAATGCTATGCAGAAACTCATTGGTTAATTCCAAGAAAAATTTTTAAAATCATTGAATTAGACACGGGGCGTTGATTAACAACCAATTACGATCAGTCATCATATCCCAAACTTAACGGTAATCATTAGGACAAACCGAGTAAAAATGATCCAAGTTAAACCAAATTTTTTATTTTTACTAGCTTAATAAATCTTTGAAACATCAATTTTTTAGAAAATGACCGCTTGACACTAGTTAAACCGAAAATATTTTAGTTTTCTTTTTCCAAATAAACATATTAATCAAAAACTTCATTAATTGATATTAACAATATGATCCATGAATATAATTTTATACAGTTTTCACACGGAGGTTTTGTGGTCAGGTTCTTAAAATTATCAATATTTAAAGATTTTCTCAAGAGCCTCACATTGTAAAGGTTTTAGTATGGAAACAGTAGATTCCTTCTACGTGAAAAAATTTAACTTTTTGAAAGGCCAACCTTTCCTCCAAGTGTCTTACATTTTAAAGTTACGGAAACACTAGCTTACTTAAAAAAATCTAAAAAATTTCTCCTAAAAAGTGTACGTTTCTTCCAAGTGTCACAAAAGTTTGTTAGCTTTTGGAACCAAATTCTAAAAAAACTACTTTATTTTCGGTTTTTGCCAATTTTTCAATGCATAGCAACAATTCAATCTCAAATTTTTTGTCACAATATTGCTTTCTTAATTGCGCAAATGTTGTAATTTTGTCAAACTCTTTGTATAATTGTTGCATAGAAGCAAATATTTCGACTTTTGCACGGTTCTCATTTTACTTAGTTTTTCTTTCCAAAGTGAAAAGAGTCGCATTAAAGGTTTTAACTAAATATCAATTTGTTTGTTTTAAATACTAAGCAACAACACAAACATTTTAAAGTAAACTAACAAAAAGTTGACTAGTCAAGTTTATTAGACTCATCTCTTCATTAAAAGATATCAATTTTTGACTTAAAGAATTTTTTCACCTTGTAACTTAAACGTTTTCAATCTACTTTGCATTAAAAAGGTGTTTAGCATCACAAAATTTCACGAGATTTTCTCAAGTTGAAACCGTCTTGATTGAAAAATAGCAAATTTGGCGTTAAAAGTTGTTCGATTTGCAAATCAATATCTGTTTTTAGCAACTGTTTATTCATCATGTAACCTAAATGTGATGCTTTAAATTAACTTTATGATAAAAATCAGTCAACCTCACAAATTTTAACTAGTTGAAACCATTTTTGCCTCAAAAAATCAGAAACATTACTCTTCAGCATGATTTAATTTTGCCTTTTTACAAACAAACTTTTCGAAACAAACCTACATTTTACTTTGTTCACGTTTCAATAGCTAAGTTTGTTGTTTGAAAAGTAAAAGCCAAGAATTTTTTTTTTTTTTTTTTTTTTTCGATTTGAAGTCACAACTTGTGTATTTTGATTTATAAACCTAAACTTTCTTAATCTATTATGCATGTAAATTGTAGAGCATATCAATTTCTATGTTTTCAACTGGTCTGTTAGATTTTTATTTTAAAAAATTCTCTCGACTTTACGTATTATTGTCTTTAGTTATAAAAAAATTTATCACAATTTGCTAAAAAATTTTCTTTTTCATCATTTATAAGTTCGTTTGATGATAAGATATTAGATAAAAGTTACAATTTGAAAAATTTTTATAATAGTGCTTTTATTGCTTTTGAAAACAAAAGTTCATGCACAAACCTTGAAAAATACACAGATCATCATGAAAAGTTTTATTTTAACCACAGTGTTGTCTATTTCAACAAGTTTTTTTGTATCATAACAGCAATAAATCTATTTCTCAAGTCAACTGTTGAACTTTGCGTCATAATCACAGTTCTTCTTCGTTTTCAACACTATCTTTGT